>OX638305.1:1044454-1647785 GCA_951812265.1 Taphrorychus bicolor | reverse complement strand
AAACGCCTTAAAAGGTCTTAAAATGCGTCTTTGGGTGTTATTAGTGATTTTATATTTTCAGCCAAAATCAGTAGAAATCGACGTAAAGCGCCTTAAAACGTCTTTGGATGCCACTAGGGGTTTTTTAGTGTAATTTGTCTGTTTTCAGGTAAAATAAAACGCCTTAAAACGTCTTAAAATGTATATTTGGGTGTTATTAATGGTTTTTAGTGTCATTTTAGGCTTTCATCTAAAATCAGTAGAAATTGACGTAAAACGCCTTAAAACCTCTTAAAATGCGTCCTTGGGTGTTATTGGAGATTTTATATTTTCAGCCAAAATCAGTAGAAAACGACGTAAAGCGCCTTAAAACGTTTTAAAATGCGTCTTTGGGTGTTATCAGTGATTTTATATTTTCAGCCAAAATCAGTAGAAATCGACATAAAGCGCCTCAAAACGTCTTAAAATTCTTCTTTGGATGCCACTAGTGGTTTTTTAGTGTAGCTTTAGGTTGTCAACTAAAATCAGTAAAAATCAACGTAAAACGCTTTAGAACGTCTTAGAATGCGTATTTGGGTGTTATTAGTGGTTTTTTAGTGTCATTTTTCTGTTTTTAGCTAAAATAAAACGCCTTAAAACGTCTTAAAATGTGTATTTGGGTGTTATTAGTGGTTTTTTAGTGTCATTTTAGGTTTTCATCTAAAATCAGTAAAAATCGACGTAAAACGCCTTAAAACGTCTTAAAATGCGTCTTTGGGTGTTTATTAGTGATTTTATATTTTCAGCCAAAATCAGTAGAAATCGACGTAAAGCGCCTTAAAACGTCTTTGGATGCCACTAGAGGTTTTTTAGTGTAATTTGTCTGTTTTCAGGTAAAATAAAACGCCTTAAAACGTCTTATGATGTATATTTGGGTGTTATTAATGGTTTTTAGTGTCATTTTAGGCTTTCATCTAAAATCAGTGGAAATCGATGTAAAACGCCTTAAACCCTCTTAAACTGCGTCCTTGGGTGTTATTAGAGATTTTATATTTTCAGCCAAAATCAGTAGAAATCGACATAAAGCGCCTTAAAACGTTTTAAAATGCGTCTTTGAATGCCACTAGTGGTTTTTTAGTGTAATTTTTCTGTTTTTAGCCAAAATAAAACGCTTAAAACGTCTTAAAATGTGTATTTGGGTGTTATTACTGGTTTTTTTAGTGTCATTTTAAGTTTTCATCTAAAATCGACGTAAAACGCCTTAAAACGTCCTAAAATGCGTCTTTGGGTGTTATTAGTGATGTTATATTTTCCGCCAAACTCAGTAGAAATCGACATAAAGCGCCTTAAAACATCTGAAAAGGCATCCTTGGGTGTTATTAGAGATTTTATATCGTCTTTGGATGTTACAAATGATTTTATATTTTCAGCCAAAATCAGTAGAAATCGACGTAAAACGCCTTAAAACGTCTTAAAATGCGTCTTTGGATGCCACTAGTGGTTTTTTTTTTAGTGTAATTTTAGGTTTCCAGCTAAAATCAGTAGGATTGATGTAAAATGTCTTAAAACGTCCTAAAATGCATCTTTGGGTGTTATTAGTGATTTCATATTTTCAGCCAAAATCAGTAGAAATCGACGTAAAGCGTCCTAAAACGTCTCAAAATGCGTCTTTGGATGTCACTAGTGATTTTTTAGTGTAATTTTAGGTCTTGAGCTAAAATCAGTAGGAATCGATGTAAAACGTCTTAAAATGTGTCTTTG
Organism: Taphrorychus bicolor; assembly: GCA_951812265.1. Classification (NCBI taxonomy): domain Eukaryota; kingdom Metazoa; phylum Arthropoda; class Insecta; order Coleoptera; family Curculionidae; genus Taphrorychus; species Taphrorychus bicolor. The sequence continues at coordinate 1,646,066 of OX638305.1, read as the reverse complement.
ATGCCACTAGTAGTTTTTTAGTGTAATGTTAGATTTCCAGCTAAAATCAGTAGGAATCGATGTAAAATGTCTTAAAACGTCTTAAAATGCGTCTTTGGTGTTATTAGTGATTCTACGTTTTCAGCCAAAATCAGCTGAATTCGACGTAAAAACGCCTTGAAACATCTTAAAATTAATATTTGAGTATGATTAGTTGTTTTTTCAGTGCAGTTTTATATCTTCAGATATTTTATGTTTCCTGAATCCGCCAGTGGAGTTCTCCAAGATTTGCCCTCGGGTTTGACGTTGACTTGCGCCGTTATTTTGTCCTTATCGAGTACATTTCTACCCCAGCCGGTAATGTGGGTTCGTTCAAAATATAGTCCTTTTTAAGTACCACGTGCAGTACTACTGCACTCAAAGAAAAAAAAAAGCTGACCATAAATAATCACAATAAAGCCCAGTCTACTTGATATTTGGAACATCTGAAAACAAACGTGTATTGAATAGTTAACTGCAACAAAATTGACACATCGCAATATATCAGATTATATTGTAGAAATGTTTAGGTTTGAATTGTACCCACGAATGTTTGAGCATATTGGCAAGTGTCAGCATCTACAAGTGCAGAAACAGTAAGAAACAAAATTCTCCGCAGTCTTAAAAAAAAACTCTAGTAACCATTCTAATCCGCCTCTTCGCTTTACATTCCCGCCGACCATCAGACGTCTTTGCCCGGGATACAATCGAATCCCAATGGACGGAAACCAAAGAATAAAATCCGTGGAGTTCAGAGATTTTGTGGACATGCGGCGGTTTCCGGTAATCGAGTTCCGGCCGCCCTCCAGTCCGGACTCGCCCCCTTGAGACGACGCCTCTCTGTATACGCTCCGCCAGCGTTTAATGATCAATTCGTTTTAGCACGTTTTTTGCAAATTTTCTTTCTGTGTGTTTTGTTGTCAACAGAGGAGCGAATCAAGAAATTGATATAGGCAATAGGTAACGCGTTATTCAATTATTCAGGGCCGTATTGTATTCATCGAGGTAAAAAGGGCAAGACAGAAACGTCAGAAGATTAGATTTTATGTGCCCGTTACGGGTCCTAACAATGTTTGCCGCGGATGTGGGAAGCGGTCAATGGTAAATATGTTACAAATCGAATTTGGAAACGCAATTTCTTTTCTCAGAGATCGAGACTTTCATGTTTTTGTGTCACATTATTGTCTCCCTCTCAGCCCTACGTGGGATTGAGATCCTTAAAGCATTAAAAAAAAACAACCTAATAGGATATTTTCGTGTCTTTATTTTTTTTTCATGAACATGAGCTAGAGCTATCAGAATCATTATCACATGGGCAGCAGCTTCGTTTTTTCTGGTTGGAGAGAATCTTATTTTTAAGGTCGTTTAGAGCCATTTGCTTACATGCTGGACTGTTTTTCTTCTTTTTTATTTTTTCTTCGGCTTAAAGATGGCACATTTTCTTACAGATTTGCTAATTCCAGCTGACTTTGCAGGTTTTGACGTTTTACTACCAAGGCAGCTTTTCTTGGGACTAGGAAGTAAGGCCGCGGGCCATAAATTCTTAAGGAAATGTAGAGGACTCTCCGCAGGTTCGTCACTTTTGGCAGCCGTCGATGGACATGGGCAAGGCTTTAGTTCACATGTAGGTGATGATTTGGTCCTCGTTGTTATCTTAATGGGACTCCTCGACCTAGACTTCTTATTTATACTACTGTCACCACATAGATTAGAAGCACTTCCCGCCCTTCGCTTCCTAAAATAAAAAACGTCCTCGATCCTCTTGATTTCCTCCTTCAGGCAGACGGTTGGTACCATTTGTAGTCGAGCAGCAGGACTTATCAGTGAATACCGGGTATTGATTCTTATGATGAAATTCAGGTTTTCAGCGGTTTGTAAAGCGCTTTCTATTTGACTCTGCACGTCTCCGGATAAATCGTACGTAGTTTCCATAAACTTGGCCAGATCGGGAAGTTTGATGCTGGTGTTGCCTTTGCTGTTCTGAAGAGTGCTCAATGCCGTTAGGACACTGTGTACAAAGCTCATGCAGCAACATCTTTGTGGGACCATGTTACTTTAGCAATTTGTTTGATTATCAAAACTGTCAAATGTGACTGTGCCGTATGCGATGTGGTTAGTTTTGGGAGGAGGGTGCGTTCGGGGACGAATTTTTTATAGCGACAAATTATAAAGGTTTTCAGTAAGTTTTTCAACACAGATGGCCATAGAAATCTCACAGATTACTCCCTTCTTTAAAATCTGAACGGTGTCTGTTTGTACTTCCAAAATTCAAAGGTTGGAGACTACTGTCGTTACCAAAAATGTTGTTATCAGAACTTACGAAAAATAAAAGCTGCAATTAAAGTAAATAAAGCATAAAGTGCCTTTGAATACTCATTTGATTTACTTTTTATCTTCTACATCAACAGAATTACAATTAAGACTGTGAAGGCTTTCACGGCCCCACAAAACACAATCTATAGTGTTTTCCGGGCCTTGGAGTCGTGTTCCAACGGAATTTCTTCCTGATGTTTCGTCCACGGCTGCGGCGGACATTATCGAAGACGATGAGGCAATGGGCGAAGTGGCAGCGCGGCGGCGGGGCAATAAATACCATGGAGCTCACGACAGTCGAATCAGTCAACCTCGGGAAGCACGGGACCCACTTCGCCCATTCGAGTCATCGCCTTTGGTAATGTCTACCGCAGCTGTAGACGAAACCTCAGGAAATTTCCATTGGACCACGGCTTCTAGCCTTTGGATTGAAGAATTACAATCGAGTTTTTAATTTTTGTTGTAATATGTTCATTTTTTTTTTCATTTATCATTCATTTTTATATATATTGAATAAAATTCTAATCTTTCTATAGTTTAAAAGTTATTAAATATAATATAATTATTATTCATATTTGGCATTTAAGATATATTTAGAACACATTTGAAAACTCTTATCTTTTTGCTTTGTTTTCAATTTGCCCTTTTAATGTTTCCGTTTTTTTTTCCAATTTTTTTGAGACCTGGAAAAAACGAAAAAGAAAAACGTTTTTCCTGGTACGGTTCGAAAAACGATTCAAAGTGTGTAAAAATACAAATTTGAAGTTTTCAAAAAATTTTGCTACTGGTTAAATCCAACGTGAGTAAAAAAATGACTTAAAACATCCAAAAATGCAAATTTGAAATGTTTGGGAAAATGCAAGTTAGAATAAAATTAGTGGTAAAATTGATTAAAAGTGAGCTCCTTCCTCATCCTCTATAAAAACGACATCCTGTAAAAATGCCAATGTTGATATTTTTGAAGAAACTAAATTTTAGGACAACATAAGGCAAAACTGATCGAAAACATGTGATTTATTATTTTTGGTATATTTACAATGACTCGAAGCATTTAAGAATGCAAATTAAATGTTTTTGAAAATATTCAGGTTAGTTCAAGTTAGTCCAAATTCAGTTAAAAATTACTTAAATCTTCTAGAAACATAAACTTAAAATTTTTGGAAATTGTAGATTAAGATTAGGACAAAAAGTAGCTGAAAATGACTCAAAGCATCTAAAAATGTTAATAAAAATTGTTTGAAATAAATCAGATTAGGATTAAAGCCACAATTGATAAAAATGACTCAAAGCATTTAAGAATGCAAATTAAATGTTTTTGAAAAAATTCAGGTTGGTTCAGGTTAGTCCAAATTCGGTTAAAAATTACTTAAATATTCTAGAAACGTAAACATAAAATTTTTGGAAAATGCAGATTAAAATTAGGACAGAAATTAGCTAAAAATTACTCAAAGCATCAAAAATTGCAATAAAAAGTGTGTAAAAAAAATCTGATTAGGATTAAAGCCAAAATTGGTTGAAAATGACTCAAAGCATTTAAGAATGCAAATTTAATGTTTTTGAAAAAATTCAGGTTAGTTCAGGTTAGTCCAAATTCGGTTAAAAATTACTTAAATCTTCTAGAAACGTAAGTGTAAAATTTTTTGAAAAATGTATTTTAAGACTAGGACAAAAATTAGCTAAAAATGACTCAAAGCATCTAAAAATGGCAATAAAAATTTTTGAAAAGATCAGATTAGGATTAAAGCCAAAATTGTTTAAAAATGACTCAAAGCATTTAAGAATGCAAATTAAATGTTTTAAAAAATTCAGGTTAGTCCAAATTCGGTTAGAAATTACTTAAATCTTCTAGAAACGTAAACGTAAAATTTTTGGAAAAATGCAGATTAAGATTATGACAAAAATTAGCTAAAAATGACTCAACGCATCTAAAAATGGCAACAAAAAGTTTTTGAAAAAATCATCTTAGGATTAAAACCAAAATTGTTTAAAAATGACTCAAAGCATTTAAGAATGCAAATTAAATGTTTTAAAAATTCAGGTTAGTCCAAATTCGGTTAAAAATTACTTAAATTTTCTAGAAACGTAAACGTAAAATTTTTGGAAAATGCAGATTAAAATTAGGACAGAAATTAGCTAAAAATGACTCAAAGCATCTAAAAATGGCAACAAAAAGTTTTTGAAAAGATCAGATTAGTATTAAAGCCAAAATTGATTAAAAATGACTCGACGCATTTAAGAATGCAAATTAAATGTTTTAAAAAAATCAGGTTAGTTCAGGTTAGTCCAAATTCGGTTAAAAATTACTTAGATCTTCTAGAAACGTAAGTGTAAAATTTTTTGAAAAATGTATTTTAAGACTAGGACAAAAATTAACTAAAAATGACTCAAAGCATCTAAAAATGGCAATAGAAAGTTTTTGAAAAAATCAGATTAGGATTAAAGCCAAAATTGGTTAAAAATGACTCAAAGCATTTAAGAATGCAAATTAAAAATTTTTGAAAAAACTCATGTTAGTTTAGGTTAGTCCAAATTCGGTTAAAAATTACGGTTAAATCGGTTAAATCTTCTAGAAACGTAAACGTAAAATTTTTGGAAAAGTGCAGATTAAGATTAGGACAAAAATTAGTGAAAAATGACTCAAAGCACCTAAAAATGGCAATAAAAAGTTTTTGAAAAAATCAGATTAGGATTAAAGCCAAAATTGGTTAAAAATGACTCAAAGCATGTAAGAATGCAAATTTAATGTTTTTGAAAAAATTCAGGTTAGTCCAAATTCGGTTAAAAATTACTTAAATTTTCGAGAAACGTAAACGTAAAATTTTTGGAAAAATGCAGATTAAGATTAGGACAGAAATTAGCGAAAAATGACTCAAAGCATTCAAAAATGCCAATAAAAGGTGTTTGAAAAAAATCAGATTAGGATTAAAGCCAAAATTGGTTAAAAATGTCTCAAAGCGCCTAAAAATGCCAATGTGAAGTCTTTGGAGAAATGCAACTTAGAAATAAGACAAAAATAAACTTAAAATGACCTACCTCGTTTAAAATAGAAATTGTGATGTTTTTGGAGAAATTCGATATGATAAAAATCAAATTTTTGGACCAAAATAGATGAAATTGATTCAAAATTATGCAAAATGCAAATCTTCGAGAAAGTCACGTTAGGATTAGGCCCATTGGTAAAAAATTACTCAATTAGTGTAAAAATACAATTTTGGAACGTTTGGAAAAATTCGGATTAAGTATATGGCCAAAATTGGTTAAAAATTACTCAAAATGTCCAAAAATGCAAATCTGGAGGTTGTGGAAATATTCCTAGAATAGTGGCAAAAACCGTTTCAAAAAAATTTGGAGAAATTAAAGTTAGAATTAGGGCTAAAACGCTAGGCCTAAAAATGCAAATTTTGATGTTTTTTGTTTTTGGTAAAATTTATTTTGGAACAGACTATATAAAATTTTAGTAAAAATACCGTAAAAATAAAAATCTGGTGTTTTTTAAGAGTCGTGTTACGATGGGTACAAAAATCATTAAAAATGACTCAAAGCGTGTAAAAATTTCAATTTAAAGTTGTTGGAACAATTTAGATCATAATTAGAGCCAAAAATAGGTTAAAAATTACTTAAAGCGTCTAAACATTTTAAAAATCTGCTGAATTTGTTGTTTTTTATAGAAACTCACTTTAAGGATAAAGTAGAGGAGAAAAAGTCCAAAAAAGGTAAATAAGTGAAAATAAGTTTTCTTTAATAGAATTTAATTGTCATTTAAAAATGAAGATGTTAATATTAATCAAGACGTCGAATTGGAGAAGTCAGAAGCAGAGTTTTCTTCAGAAAATATCAAATTTCGGAACTTCGGATTCTGTCTCGGATGCGCTTTTAACACTATTTGTTTAACGGTACTTATTTGACTTAAATTTTCTTTTTATTTTTTTTTTCTGTTCTGTATTGGAATTCTAATCTATTTTTTTTTTGTGCAATGTTATCAGTGTTTTTTTTTTAAACAGAAGTGTTCGGTAGTTTAAGAGTTATATGTGTATGGTAAAATAATAATGAATAAAACGTTTATTCGTGTCTAAAACGCATTTATAAACGTTTATGTTTTTGATTTGTTTACAATTTGCACTTTTTTTCGAATTTTTTGAGGCTTGAAAAAAAAACAGAAAAAAAACCTTTTTTTTTTAAACGACAATTTAAAAACTGTTAAAATACTTTTAAAATTCCAAATCCTCCTTGCACCTGCTACTTTTAAAAGTAATTTGACAGTTTTTAAATTGTCGTGCCGGTTACGTGTGGTTTATTGTTGTCAATTATATGTTTTAAACTGATTGCGTTTTGGGGTGCCTAGGCGCGATGAGTCCTCACCCTTCACCACCCCTCTTTTGACAAGTAAATTCTTAAACGTTTTATATACTTATGTTGGCAACCAACACTATTGTTACAACGTTGCTCGTCAATAGATTTTTGGACGCTGATGATGGCCTTTGCGCCGAAACCGGTCCGCTAATAAAGGATTTTTTAAAGCAAATGCAACGAAATATCCACCTTCCCACACCTACCTATATATTTGTTACCGTACACAAGGCAGTTAACTCTTGAACATTGAATTAGTGGCTGTGAATAATGCGTTTCATTGTTATCATAGCGAAATAATTCAATATCGTTCAATTTTAGATCTCTATTAAAGATGACTATTGGTTAGTCATCGTTATGCCAATTAAAGGGCAAAGATTTTGGAGAAATCCTTGCTTTACGGTTTTTTTGATGCTGTTCAAAAATTATACGAGGGGTAAACCGTCAAATTTCCATGGCACCTGTGTTGAAATACTTAACAAAAAGCTGCATAAAAACTGACCTAATAATCCAACTAATTTGAAAAATATTTGACGAAATTCAAACAGCAGAGGATCTAAACAAAATAGACCAACGACGATTCCGAAAACTCGAACGCTTATTATTTTCAATTAGGGTTATGAACGACTGCGAATTGCATGCAATTAAAATGCTGTGTTGAAGCTTTTTGTTGATTAAAACTTTAATCTTTTCATATTCATTCTTTGCCACGCAAAATAGTACAGTGCCGGACTTTCCCAACGATATCTTTAACTCTGAGTTTACCGTTCATCGGTTCAACATCCATTTTTGCATATTTATTATTATACTAAACCGTGTTCAACTGCTAATAAAATAATTTCCAATTTTGCATTGCAGTAACTATTATGTAAAATTTGAATTTCCCGCACATTAAGAGTAGTAGTGCGCCATCTGTAAGCTAATGGCCACATACGTTTGGATGTTTGTCTGTGGATACTGTTGTACCGATAAAGTGGGCAGTTCATCAGTTGGGACATGACATTCGGGTTCAACGATTTTTATTTTGTAAATTACGTTTAATATGAATTAGGAATCATCTTGATAATAAATCGGTGAAACGATGTAATATTGTATTTATGTGAACTGAAACCAAGCCAGTTTTCTGCCGAAGTTGTCGCTTCACGCAGACAGATGGCCGAGATGTTGTACCGATACTGTCTGAGGACGACGTTCAGCAGAGTATCAAACTAATTTCTCTATCAGTCAGAGGAACCATAGACCGGTTACGTTCTTATTGGAGCTCATCAGTATGGTATACCTTAAAACTGATAGAAATACGACTTCGAGGCGCCGTCGTCCGATGGCGCCACTTGCATATACGCACAGTGCCTTGAGCAATAGAGGAAACCAAGTCATCCTCAAACTCGTATTTCTATCAGGTTGGAGGTATACCATACTCATGAGCTCCAAGAAGAGCGAAACCGGTCTATGGTTCCACATATACTCGCATTCCCTAGTGGACTACTACATATTAATTTCGTTTGAAGATAGACTGAATACAGCCCTGCAAATAACATTTAACGTTAAAACTTTTACGCTTGTGTTTCTGGTTGCTAATTAAGGACGATGCGACATTGTTTTTGTCAAATATTACTTTTCTAAATACGTGATTATTTTTTTATTTAAGACGATAATTCGACGATACTTAAAGAAAGTTGTGTGCTCTTCAATTAACTTAATTATTCGGAAAGTGCTTACTGGTATTCCCAATTAATCGATTTCCCCACAATGGATCCGTAATTCCGCAGCTTTGGTAGCCGGTTAAATATCCGGTTGTCAGGTATGGAACGCGGCGGAATTAAAAATTAATTCTTTGAAGCGGACGCCGACGCCGCGTTTCATAACCTGAATCATTAATTTTGTCACAGACTGTCTCATAAAGCAGTCGGGAGTTTATTTACAATGCCAAGTTTAAGCCTATTATTGAAGAGATGTAAGTTAGTGAGCAAACGTCAGGTGAAATCATACTTAAAAGACATCGAACCTAATAAAAAATTACTCTTATTGTGGAAATGAGCTGAGTACCACACCCGAATGACCCGCTCAAATGCTGAAAAATGAGCCGTCAACACAAATACTATATGTCGAGAGAGCATCCAGATTTACGAGTCTAGAAAGAATATAAGTCATTAAAATGTCTATCTGACCCAAGGGTTTTCTCTGTTCTTCCTGTAAAAACCTAGAGCGCATCCTGCCATCGTTTTCCTGTTGCTTGGCGGGGAGTCAGCTCGTGGCATTCCGGAGTTGTTTTATTGTCTTGTTCGGTTCTTAAGTGATTTTTCGTTTTCGCTGCACTTCCGGCAACTCTTAGGGCAATTTCAATAGTTGCTCTTCTGGATGTTGCTCATATTAAGGTTTACTTCAAAGCAGGGCCATTCCAACGTATAAATAAGAATTGAGCTGCCCCATTCGCTTTCTCTCTTCTTCGAGGAAAATACTATCTCTTGGTCATTCTACAATTGGCGACAGATTGATTTATTTGTAGATATTTATAATAAGGGAATAAAACCTACAAAAAAAATATTGTTAAAGAAAAAAAACTAAAGTTAAATGTTGCAGCATTATTTGGGACACCGTATACTATTTAAAACAGAAATCAACGCTCTATTTATCATAAAACTACTGGAACTTACGCAATAAATTAACAGATATCAATTTACATGAAAAAATTCCAAAATTCTAGGTTACAACACTTTTTTGGGACACTCTATACTATCCAAAACGTAAATATATGCCCAATTTATCATACGACTACTAGAACCTACCAATAAAATCGATTACTATTGATTTATATGGGAAAAGTCGATATTTCTATATTACGCATATGAGACTCTCCCCAACTGGCCCAAAAACCTAAATTTTTAGATAAAAATCGTGAATTTCAGCTTCAACAGCTTATATCGCGTTTTAATGAGGATTTATCCCAAAAGCTATAAGAGGAGCCAAAAAAGTAGAATAATTTTAGTGTTTTTTAACAATTTGTGGATACAATTCCGAAGGAATTATTTCGCAGTAAATACTCATATATATCAACACCAGACTCCTTGCATAATTATAAAATGGCTTTAATTGGTAAGTTTTAATAAAGCTTTCATCGCCTATATCTAACATCTTATTCTGCTTAGCCTACGTACTTAATAATCCATCCTTTGTATGTAAAATACACACTGCTTATGGACCTTTTCTGCATTATTAGCATATATTAGCTTCCTGCATCATTTTTTGAGTCACCCTATACTATCTAAAACAGAAATCAACGTCCTATTCATTATAAAACGAATCGAAGTAACAAATAAAATCGATTACTATAGGGTTAAATGACACATATAGAAAATTCTATGTTAAATATATGGGGCTCTCAAACCGGCCCAAAAAACTAAATTTTGAGATAAAAATCGTGCATTGCTGCCTTTAACAGCTAATATCTCGTTTCGATGAAGATTTAACAAAAAATGTATAAGAAGAGTTAAGGAAGTAGAAGAATAGAGCTATACGCAGAGCCCATTTTGAAGTTCTGCCTAAAACAGTAACTGAGCACGGGTGGCCCAAAAATAAGGTACAAATTTTGCACTTTTTTTTAATTTTCTCAAAAACCGTGAAAGGTAGCTTCTTTCTGATACATGCATCTGATAGCCCTTGATGACCTCTTCATACATCATATTAACTTGCATATCGAAAAACCGTACCGTTTCCAAGATAAACAGAAAAATGTAAATATTTCAAAATTTTCAGCCAAAATCGATTGTCATAGATTTTATCAAAATTAATCTCATGTGAAAGAGGGGACAAAAATATGTAAAAAATTTGCAATTCTGGAATTTTCAATAATTTCCTTCCCCTTCAAAATGGCGCCAAAAACGTAATTTTTACACTTTTTATCGACATTTTAATACTTATATCTATATAATTCAAAAACTAAACATGGTATAACGATGCTCTTGACACCCGTGAATAGAGCATTCTCGGCCACAAAATACCTGCTTAATTTTTCGTTCAAGATTTTTAGTTTAGTTGACGTACTGTTCGATCAAATAAAAATATTAGGTAATTTTTACAAAATTTTAATAGTTTTTCACTTCCCATGAGACTGTTATTAAATTTAGCAAAATAGTAATTAACGTTTTGAGCAGTATTTGAGACGACTCACACTTAGTTGAGACACTGTTGTCATAAATGGCTTTGCTATAAAATGGCAAATGTCACTCTACCCCTATCAATGAGAAATTTAATCAGTTAAATTTCGTAATCGTGGTTGGTCTATTTTGTTTAGATCCTCTGCTGTTTGAATTTCGTCAAATATTTTTCAAATTAGTTGGATTATTAGGTCAGTTTTTATGCAGCTTTTTGTTAAGTATTTCAACACAGGTGCCATGGAAATTTGACGGTTTACCCCTCGTATAATTTTTGAACAGCATCGAAAAAACCGTAAAGCAAGGATTTCCCCAAAATCTTTGCCCTTTAATTGGCATAACCATGACCAACCAATAGTCATCTTTAATAGAGATTTAAAATTGAACGATATTGAATTATTTCGATATGATAACAATGAAACGCATTATTCACAGCCACTAATTCAATGTTCAAGAGTCTTGTGTACGGTAACAGATATATAGGTAGGTGTGGGAAAGTGTATATTTCGTTGCATTTGCTTCAAAAATCCTTTATTAGCGGACCGGTTTCGGCGCAAAGGCCATTATCAGCGTCCAAAAATCTATTGACGAGCAACGTTGTAACAATAGTGTTGGTTGCCAACATAGGTATATAAAACGTTTAAGAATTTACTCGTCAAAAGAGGGGTGGTGAAGGGTGAGGAGTCATCGCGCCTAGGCACCCCAAAACGCAATCAGTTTAAAACTTATGCTGTTAAAAACATATAATTGACAACAATAAACCACACGTAACCAGCACGACAATTTAAAAACTGTCAAATTACTTCTAAAAGTAGCAGGTGCAAGGAGGATTTGGAATTTTAAAAGTATTTTAACAGTTTTTAAATTGTCGTTTAAAAAAAAAAGGTTTTTTCTGTTTTTTTTTTCAAGCCTCAAAAAAATCGAAAAAAAGTACAAATTGTAAACAAATCAAAAACATAAGCGTTTATAAATGCGTTTTAGACACGAATAAACGTTTTATTCATTATTATTTTACCATACATATATAACTGTTAAACTACAGACAGTTCTGTTAAAAAAAAAACACTGAAAACATTGCACAAAAGAAATAGATTAGAATTCCAATCCAGAACAGAAAAAAAATAAAAAGAAAATTTAAATCAAATAAGTACAGTTAAACAAATAGTGTTAAAAGCACATCCGAGTCAGAATCCATCAAAGTCCCGAAATTTGATATTTTCTGAAGAAAACTCTGCTTCTGAGTTCTCCAATTCGACGTCTTGATTAATATTAACATCTTCATTTTATAAATGACAATTAAATTCTATTAAAAGAAAACTTATTTTCACTTATTTACCTTTTTTGGACTTTTTCTCCTCTACTTTACCCTTAAAGCCCCTATAAGCTTATTTCTTCTAAAATTTTAAAATTGTATATTTAGACGCTAAGTAATTTTTAACCTATTTTTGGCTCTAATTATGATCTAAATTGTTCCAACAACTTTAAATTGAACACCAGATTTTAATTTTTACGGTATTTTTACTAAAATTTTATATATTCTATTCCACAAATAAATTTTACCAAAAACAAAAAATTAGAAAATTTTAATTTTTCCAGAAACATCAAAATTTGCATTCTTAGGCCAAGCGTTTTAGCCCTAATTCTAACTTTAATTTCTCCAAATTTTATTGAAACGGTTTTGCCACTACTCTAGGAATATTTCCACAAACTCCAGATTTGCATTTTTAGACATTTTGAGTAATTTTTAACCAATTTTGGCCATATACTTAATCCGAATTTTTCCAAACGCTCCAAAATTGTATTTTTACACTAATTGAGTAATTTTTTACCAATGGGCCTAATCCTAACGTGACTTTCTCGAAGATTTGCATTTTGAATCAAATTTCATCTATTTTGGTCCAAAAATGTGATTTTTATCATATCGAATTTCTCCAAAAACATCACAATTTCTATTTTAAACGAGGTAGGTCATTTTAAGTTGATTTTTGTCTTATTTCTAAGTTGCATTTCTCCAAAGACTTCACATTTGCATTTTTAGGCACTTTGAGTCATTTTTAACCAATTTTGGCTATAATTCTAATCTGATTTTTTCAAAAACTTTTTATTGTCATTTTTAGATGCTTTGATTCCAATTTTGGCTTTAATCCTAATCTGATTTTTTCAAAAACTTTTTATTGCTATTTTTAGATGCTTTGAGTCATTTTTAGCTAATTTTTGTCCTAACCTTAATCTGCATTTTTCCAAAAATTTTACGTTTACGTTGCTAGAAGATTTAAGTAATTTTTAACCGAATTTGGACTAACCTAAACTAACATGATTTTTTTCAAAAACATTTAATTTGCATTCTCAAATGCTTTGAGTCATTTTTAACCAATTTTGGCTTTAATCCTAATCTGATTTTTTCAAAAACTTTTTATTGCCATTTTTAGAGCTTTGAGTCATTTTTAGCAAATTTTTGTCCTAGTCTTAAACTACATTTTTCAAAAAAATTTACACTTACGTTTCTAGAAGATTTAAGTAATTTTTAACTAAATTTGGACTAACCTGAACTAACCTGATTTTTTTAAAACATTTAATTTGCATTCTTAAATGCTTTGAGTCATTTTTAACCAATTTTGAGATAAATTGAGAGACGATAAAATCGAACAGTTAGTGCCAATCGAATGGGCTTCGTTAAAACTATTTTGTCAGTCATATACGAAAAACTGATTGTTTGGGCGTGGCACATTTATGAAGCAATATTTGTAATAAAAGAGAATACCCTGATGATGGCTTATGGTAAGCGTAAAGTCGAAACGTCGGATATATTTGGTTTCGGCGCCCTTTAGCAACAGTCAGTAAGTAGTAGCAAAAAAGTGTCAATTTATTAAAAAAGTTTCCAAAATTTAACCATTGGTACCCGCGGAAAGGTTCTGGACCTCAGAGACCTCCAGCCCGTCCCATAAACTAGCCACATACCAAATTTCAGCTTTCCAGCTCGAACCGTTCCAGAGATATCGCCTTAAAACCAAAACTTTTCAGGCGGCCATCTTGGATTTTTAGAAATGTCATTTTTAGCGAATTTTACATAAGGGCAACCACCATTTGATTTTCATCTGGATATCATCATCGGTTCATAAAACAGCTACAACCTAGCTATGATCAGCTACATACCTATGTCAGCTATATTACCATTCATGGTACTCCTATGGGCACCCAGCATCCAAAGTTGAACCATGTATCATTAACAGTTTTCTAAATATTAACGTTACTCAGCTATTGTAGCTATGATAGCTGAGTCAGCTATATCACAATTTATGATACCCCCATAGGTACCCACCATCCAATTTGAACCATGTACCATCAATGGTACCCCAAATATGACGTAATCTACATTCCACCCATATAATACGCATTGCCCAACGGTTTTCGTATGGGAAATACACGTGCAAAAGCCTGAAAACTTTTATGCAAAATTTCGTTAATGGTACCCATGGGTTTGGTACCATAAGTAAGGTTTCGACCCATGGCAACTTGCAGTCCATTCCCTAATGAACCATGGTACCAAATTTCAGATCTCTAACTTTATTCGTTTCAGAGATATCCACATTTTTTAATTACCCTGTCTACGGCGGCCATTTTTTTTTCGCCTCCATCTTTTATTTATGTCGAAATCAATATTGTCCCATTTAAAAAGCATTGCACAATGTATTTCTTATGGGAAAGCCGAAAAAATGGCAAAAAAATATATAACTACGCCCATGTCTGCCGAAAAATCGAAAAAATACATTTTTGCCCGAATTTGTAACCGCCACTGTCTGGGCAAAAACCGCGTGGTCGGACATCGACGTCATCAGCCAAAAATGAATCCCGACATGAAATTTTCAAATCGACCAGGCTTTGTGAAAACGACCTCGAGGACTGGGCATTTTGCCAATAATCTTCCTAGAAATGTTCAAATTTTCCCCGGCCAGACAGTTTTCCACGTTTTTCGGCCGATTTTCCTTAGTCTGAGGCTTTAAAGTTAATGTTTCCATTTCGGAAATCTCAGCTGTCAGTTGCAGAAGGGCGCGGCCGCCGAATGCTTCCGATTACTAGTTAGTGGCTGGCGAATCGGAACCATTCGGGATTTTCGGCCATTCGATTAGATGCACGGTCTCCGGACAAATATACCTCAAAGTGGCAATTTGAAATTTAAAGTTTAAATATTCGTCAATATTTCAAATTCAAAGCTAGGACCTTGATTTTTGGCACGATCAAGGGCCCACGTGTGTACTACCTCCCTGAATTATTTGAGATTTTTTGCTGCGAAAATGTCGAATCTACAGGGTGAAATGTGAGAAAAGTACACCAAAATTGGCAAAAAATACGGCACAAAAAAACGTTTGTAACTCACCCGGTATAAGAGCTAGACCAAAACTAATAACTGATTTTTTTTTCTCTCCACGTCTTCTAATCGCCCATATACAACCGAAGCTGGACCGCTCCATAATTTTCGTAAAAATCGCAAAAAACTACCTTCAAATTTTAAACACTTTTCCTTAATTGTCTTTGGACATTTTTTTGACCACTCTGTATTAAAGTGACGGCTTTGGCGGGATAGGATTAAAAGTAGCCAAGGATATGCCCTTTCCCCTGGTACCATCGTTATTGGGCCAGTCGTCTTAACTAAGGGGGTCCAGAAGGCCGACAAGTTAACCTTTGCAAAAATTTTTTCAAAAAACCGTCCCAACTTTGCGATTTTTTCTAGATTTTCCCATTTAACTTATCGGAATTAGACTTCAAAATTTATCGTCTACACATATGAGGAAATCTACCCATGGGGAGGCCTATACTCCCGGTAGCCCCGGAGTTATGGTAAAGACGCTAGAAGTTTGGGTTGTAAAACAAAACGCATTTTTGACTTTGGTACGCCACTGGTCAGCCCCCCCCCCCCGCACGTGCCACCAAATCGACCACATTTTTGGAAAGCCCGTTCATTTCTGTACATACGCGCAACACTACAAAATTCGAGAACAACCAAAATGCCAGAGTGACCGTCGCTTCATATCCTCACTGGCGTTCGGATAAAAACAGTACGAAAATTTTATAGAAACATAAGTTCGCGAATGCGACACTGCTTAGATACAGGGTGTTAAACTTTTAACTACTTTTTTTTCTCGGGATAGCTCGTCAAGTTCGATTTCAATCATTCAATCATTTCGAATTTGAAATGTGGATAACTCATTATAATATACTGTACATAGACAGACTGCCCAACAGGGTTTCAAAATCCACATAAATACATTCCGTTGGTATCAAGCTTTCATTTACCTCATGAAAATGTCTTATCATACTCAAGAATACTGATGTCTTTCTCAAGAGTATAATGCGACCAAGGCTGAGACCAAGGCTGAAGCAAGAGAGAACGAAGGAAGACACTAAAGGTTAGTTCACACTTGTGAGCAGTTCAATGAATTCTGCTGTCTCTCTTTGACGTGTTAACATTTTTGCTCCCAGAGAAACGAGAAAGAGGACATTTGAGGTTATTTCAGATTGCTCCAGATTAGTGCTCACTCACCACACGTGTGAACAGTCCAACAAACGTTGCACACAAACTTGTTAGTCCGACAGAATTGCAGTCCGACAGAGACAGTCGGACAAACGTTGCAAACAACTGAAACGCGATTCGGTCAAAACTGTAAGAAGAAGTTTTTTCTTCAAGAAGAACTTCAGTGAAGAGTGTAAAATCTGACTTGAACTCCCTGGAAAGGGCCATTATCCCTGGAAAAAATCCGGTATCGTCCCAGGTCATAATTTCTTTGCTAGGGCTCCGAGATCCCTCAGAACATCTAAATGAAAACACTTAACGTGGTGCAAAGATCTATGACTCGGATATGACGTGCCCTGATGGGAAATGTATTCAACGAAAAGATGTTTGTTATTCATGGAAACACCACTGGGACGACCTGAGATCGTTATAGCCTATGTATGTGGTTGGCGTTTTGTCCCGGGGTTTACCTTGGACTCGTAAGGAGTCGTAGACCCCTGCCTTATAGGCCGGGGTGAAAGTTCATGGTTGGAACTTCTGTTTGAAGACAAATTCGGCGCAGCAAAGGCGGTGTAATGTTATGTAAGAATTCAACTAATGCTGCCATCTGTGAGTCGGTGGGTGAAGTTTCCGCGCTGCCACCTGTGAGTCGATGGATGAAGTTCAGCCCGAAAAACAATCGTCCAAATAGAGACTACCTTGCACAATACAGGTAGAGAAAGGCAGCTGAAGCTTGAAGGAAGCCTTAAACCTTATACAAGGATGTATTAAAATCGTTAAAAGCCCTCACTACTAGGGGAGTTATTAATGATGGATTTAATAGTAAAAGACACCCCTAGAGATCTGCAAGATGCATTGTTCTAAAAATATTAAATTTGGTGTGTTTATTTTAGGCAGCGAGTTATACCTGGGTCTATAGCTTGCAAATCATGAACGAGTCGTGAGTAAAGAATGCCATATAGCTAGTCCTCAATTAAACTTTGAGTTTTCCGTTATTGCCCTATATTTAGCTCACGTTTTAACCGCGCTTTGTGTAGTTTAAGCCGTCACAAAGGCAAAGGCTTATCGATCACATACCTACCACAATATACCTAATAATTTAGCAGAAATATGATTTTAACGGAAATTAAACTTTTACAAAATATGACAGTTTTATTCAGGTACAATGAGCTCTATTATACAGCTTATTACACGCTCCGAGTAAATGACGCTCCAAAGGTCAAAGAATCTCTTTTGTAAGCCTTCGACGAACGTCGAAGTCTTTTGTATGGGTTTCGATTTATTTCCTCGAATTATAATTTTTAGGCAGCTCATTAACAATTTTTTGAGTAAATTCCTTTAAAGAGCTATTAATCGTTAACTTTACCACGTTTATACATAGAACGCCACTTAGAAAACATTCAATTAACGTAGGGAACTGAATGCTTCATACAATCTTTTCAATACCAGATATACTACGCTAAATTACTGAATGAAGAACCATCTAGGCTAATCTAGAAGTTATAATAATTTTGCAGTGTAGGTTTTTGATATGATGCCTGGGGGTAAAGTTAATTATAAAAATTTCGTAGCTCAAAAGAAATGGCTGACAGGCCAATATCGATATATCAACCTTATTGCATGAACCGATTCCGTGCTCTAACATGGCCGTCGACCTTTTTAACTTGACTACCATTTAAATAGACCCTAAAGTTAGTTAGGTCATTACAGAGCAAAGTTTTGCCATTTTGTGTATTATGGAGAGGATTTGCGGTTATGAATGGGGCCAAAGAATATACAATAATGCTTACGATAAACTTCGATACATGCAAAGTAGATAATTTTTGACATGTATGGATACTTAAACTACTTAAAAGTAGTAGTAGTTTTAGAGAAAAAGCTTATATTTTTTCTCTAAAAGCCAGTACATATTTTTACTTACCCATAAATTTCTTTACTTATTATGGTATTAGATTTCTTAAACTTCGGTTTATTTAAATTAAGTTTTTATTCGCGTTATTGGATTTAAAAAAAATTAGTTTAATTCGAATTGAGTTTGTCACGTTCTTAAGGGGATTGCAAGCGTGCCAATCAAATTAAAAACTTCGAAAAAATTTTCCAGAATTTTTTTTTAAAATGTCCATAGGGGGGTATTACGACTTTTTCTCTCCATTCTCAACTTTGACCGCCTGTAACTTGAGAACGCCTCGACCGATTGGAATGAATCCAACTGTTTTTTCCTCATTTTGATGTCGTCTTTCACTTACCACCATCCGATGTTCCGTAGGTGCAATATTTTCGGAGATAGACCCCTTCGGAGGTCGCTTTTTAGGCACTTTTAGAATCGTGTTTTTGGACCATCTTTAAAAAAACTTCTTTAGAGGTTAATTTCATTCGAATTGAGTTTGTTACGTTCTTACGGGATTGCAAACGTGCCATTCCGATCAAAAACAGCAAAAAAATTTTCCCGAATTTTTTTTGAAAATGGCCAAAGTGAGAATTATCATTTTTTTCTCCAATCTCAACTTTGACCGCCTGTAACTTGAGAACGCCTCGACCTATTGGCGTGATTCCAACTGTTTCTTCCCCCTCTTTATGTCCTCTTTCACATCCCACCATCGGAAGTTCCGTAGGTGCAATATTTTCGGAGATAGACCCCTTTGGAGGTTGATTTTTAGGTACTTTTAGAATCGCGCTTTTGACTATTTAAAAAAAAAAACCTCTTAGAGGTTAATTTCATTCGAATTGAGTTTGTTACATTCTTAGGAGATTGCAAACGTGCCATTCCCATCAAAAACAAGGAAAAAAATGTTCCCGAAATTTTTTTCAAAATGTCCAAAGGGGGGGGGGGGGGTAATACAACTTTTTTCTCAATTTTCAATTTTGACGGACTGTAACTTGAGAACGCCTTTAACGATTGGTAGATGTCCAACTGTTTTTTCCACTTCTTGATATTCAGTTTCCACCATCGGAAATTCCGCATGTGCAATCGTTTCGGAGATATTATATCCTTTCGGGTTCGATTTTTAGAATCGTGTTTTTGGACTATTTTTATGAAAAACCTCTTAAGACGTTAATTTCATTCGAATTGAGTTTGTTACGTTCTTAGAGGATTGCAAAGTTGTTATTCCGATGAAAAACAGCAAAAAAATGTTTCCGAATTGTTTTTAAAAATGTGCAAAGGGGGGGGGGGGTCACAACATTTTTCTCATTTCTCAAATTTGACCGCCTGTAACTTAACTTGAGAACGCCTCCGTCGAGGCGATTGGAGTGAGTGGAGTGAGTCCAACCAAACAAAACCAAACCAACCAACAAAACAAAGTGTTTTTTCCTCTTCTTGATGTCTTCTTTCAACTCCCACCCCCATCGCAGGTATTATTATTATTATTAAGTGTGACAAAAATGTAAAAAAAATTCTAGAAAAGCGTGTGTTTGTTTTGAAGTGTGTTTAACTAAAATTATTTGGTATTAAACAAATGGTAAAGAAATGCAAAAAAATTGTTTTAAAAAAGGGCAAACACTGTTAAAAAACGTGTAAAGCAAAATTGTATAAAAAAGGGTAAAAAAAAACAAAAAAAAGTGTAAAAAACTTGATGAAAAATTGTAGAAAAAAGCGTGGAAAAAATTGTAAAAAAAAGTATAAAACAATGTAAAAAAAAAGTGTATAAAAAGGTGTAGAAAAAAGCACGTGTGATTTTTTTTTAAGTGCGTTTAGTAGTAGTAGTAATATTTTCTTTTATTTAGCAAAAATTTCTAAATTAAAATTTAGAAACAAGAATTGTTTTGTAACGCTAGTCCAAAAAAGTGTGAAC
This sequence comes from Taphrorychus bicolor, assembly GCA_951812265.1. NCBI lineage: Eukaryota > Metazoa > Arthropoda > Insecta > Coleoptera > Curculionidae > Taphrorychus > Taphrorychus bicolor. The sequence goes on along the minus strand of OX638305.1, from coordinate 1,625,937 downwards.
AAAAGTACAAAAAAATGCGTACAAGAATGTAAAGGATAATTGTAAAAAGTGTAGAAAGGAGGGTAGGAAAAATTAAAAAAAAAATGTGAAAAAATGGTGCAAAAAAAGTGTATAAAAAAGCATAGGAGAAAGTGTAAAAAAAGAGCAAAAGATCCATAAAAAAATGTACAAAGCAAAATTGTGGAAAAAATTGTAAAATAGAAGTGTGAAAAAAGGTGTAAAAAGGTACTTAGAATTTTTTGATTATTTAAAAAACACCTCTTTAGAGGCTAATTTTATTCGAATTGAGTTTGTTACGTTCTTTGGGGATTGCAAAGTTGTTATTCCGATGAAAAACAGCAAAAAAATGTTTCCGAATTGTTTTTAAAAATGTGCAAAGGTGGGGGGGGGGTCACAACTTTTTTCTCATTTCTCAAATTTGACCGCCTGTAACTTAACTTGAGAACGCCTCCGTCGAGGCGATTGGAGTGAATGCAGCTGTTTTTTCCTCTTCTTGATGTCTTCTTTCAACTCCCACCCCCATCGCAGGTGCTATATTTTCGGATAGACTCTTTCGGAAATCAAATCGTTCAAAAAAGCATAAAGATGTGTAGAAGAAAAAGAGTCGGAAAAAAATATGAAAAAAAGGTGTAGAAAAAAAGCATAGGAAAAATCATAATAAAAAGCGTAAAAAAAAGAGTAAAAGAAGTGTGAAAAAAATGTAAAAAAAATTCTAGAAATGCGTGTTTTTGTTTTGAAGTGTGTTTAACTAAAATTATTTGGTATTAAACAAATGGGTAAAGAAATGCAAAAAAATTGTTTTAAAAAAGGGCAAACAGTGTTGAAAAACGTGTAAAGCAAAATTGTATAAAAAAGGGTAAAAAAAAACAAAAAAAACGTGTAAAAAAAACTTGATGAAAAATTGTAGAAAAAAGCGTGGGAAAAATTGTAAAACAATGTAAAAAAAAAGTGTATAAAAAGGTGTAGAAAAAAGCGCGTGTGATTTTTTTTTAAGTGCGTTTAGTAATAATAATAATAATAATAATGGCATTTATTTAGCATAAAAAGCTATATACAAAAACTCATACAAAGAATAAATACATGCTGAATGGAGACCAAAAACAAACAATGTAACCTAAACTAAAATCTAAAACTAATAATTTAAAACTGTAAAATAAAGATTTATAATTTTTCAAACTCACTTAATAATATTGGTTTATTTAGCATATCGCTATACAAAGAAACTTAGTATTAATAACAAGCGTTGAAACATTTCTGTACATATTATTTAAACACTAAAACTAAACAAAAGCTCTTCAACAAGACATTACATAAGCCCACACAAGATTTTTAAAAACTTCGAAATTTTTGCAGTCTTTTATATTTTTTGGCAACATATTAAAATCTAGCAATCCCTTATACAAAACTGAATTTAATCTTTGAGTGCTATTGCACTTTGATAACAAAATGAAATCATTCGAGTTTCTAGTGCAATATCCATGTACGTCCTTGAAAAACTTAACTCTATTACATATATACGGCGGCAAGAAGTTATTTTTAATTTTGAATATAAACATATAAACACTAAACATAACTTTTCGTTTGACTGACAACATATTTAAAACACTAAGCATAGTTTCAATAGGGGTATATCTGTTACATTTTAAAATGGTTCTCATTGCTCTATTTTGCACAAGTTGTAATTGTTCAATCTTAAAATTAGGTAGATTATAAAGAAGTGTAGCACAAAAATTCAAATGAGCAGCCGCTATGCTGTTATACAACAACATTTTTGTACTTAGTGACAGTTTCTTTCCTACTCTAGCAATAAAACCTACCTTTTTAGCAAACTTTCTAGTTATATAATCCACGTGAGCATAGAAATTTAAATTTGTGTCAAATATAACACCCAAATATTTGATTTGTTCTTGATGAATAATTTTCTCCTTATTAATTATGATGCTTAAATCAGCCAGATTAATGTCTCTCAACTTGAATTTTTTCCCAAACAAGCAAAATCTTGATTTTGAGGTGTTCAAGCTCAATTTATTTTGGCAAAGCCACTGGAATATTCGACCTAGATCATCGTTAACAATTTGTTGCATTTGTGTTACATTTTTTCCAGCTACATAAATCATTGCATCATCAGCGAACAACTCAATTTTACAGCCTTTAATAACCTTAACCATTTCATTTATGTAAAGTAAGAACAGCATTGGACCCAGAACAGTTCCCTGTGGTACCCCATGCTGAACACGCAAGGGGCTTGATACAGAATTTTTAAATTTAACTTTTTGCTGCCTATTGTGCAAATATGACTCAAACCACCGTAAAACTGTCCCTCCAATGCCGATGTTCTTTAACCGTTTTAATAAAATATCTCTATCAACCGTTTCAAACGCTCTTTTAAAGTCCAAAAACACCGCCAGAACCACATTACCCCCATCAACCTCTCTCAAAAAAACATCACATATATTAATCACTACAGATTCGCATGAGTGACCCTCACGAAAACCTGACTGGTTTACAACTAAAATATTATTTTTGTTACAATATTCCAACAACTGTTTCTTTACAGCAAGTTCCAAAACCTTTTCATACACTTCAACCGTATTTATTGGCCTAAATTCATTGTAAAGATTCGTATTTTGTACTTTTGGAACCGGTATCACTGTGGATTCTTTCCACGTCTCGGGAAAGTCACCACTTGATAGAGAAGTATTAACAACATCCAACAATCTATTACCAATCACGCAGACGACATCACATAAAACTTTTTTGGAAATTCCATTCACACCTCCTCTAACATTTTTTAAATTTTTTACTGTCTCATTCATATCTTTCATGCTCAATTGTTCGAATCTGAGAAATTTACTATACAGACCATTACATGAAACTAAAGTTTCATCTCGAAGGGAACATTTTGGGACACTACTTATAATTTCATTTATACTGTTTATGAAATACCTATTGAATTCCTCAGCAATTAATACCTCCTCAGAAAGCGTTTTACTTACGAATTTGATTTGATCCGGTGTTGACTCATTTCGGTTCGGAAGCAAATTTTTTAAATTTTTCCACATTTCTGATGAATTATTTTTGTTTTCATCAATCATTTCTTTATAATATCTGTCTTTTTCAATTTTAATTTCATTTACTATTAAGTTTCGAATCCTTTTGTATTCCCTCCTTCAATAAAAATGTAAAACTTAAGCTAAGATAAATTTTCTCAGCGCCCTTCTAAATGAATTTAGATTATCACAGTTGTAGTAGTAATATTTTTTTTTATTTAGCAAAAATTTCTAGAGTAAAATGTAGAAAAAAAATTGTTTTGTAACACTAGTCTAAAAAAGTGTGAAAAAAAGTACAAAAAATGCGTACAAGAATGTAAAGGATAATTGTAAAAAAGTGTAGAAAGGAGGGTAGGTAAAAAAAAATTTGAAAAAATGGTGCTAAAAAGTGTATAAAAAGCGTAGGAGAAAGTGTAGAAAAAGAGCAAAAGATCCATAAAAAATGTACAAACCAAAATTGTGGAAAAAATTGTAAAATAGAAGTGTGAAAAAAGGTGTAAAAAGGTACTTAGAATCGCATTTTTCTATTATTTAAAAAACACCTCTTTAGAGGCTAATTTCATTCGAATTGAGCTTGTTACGTTCTTAGAGGATTGCAAACTTGTCATTCCGATGAAAAAAAGCAAAAAAATGTTTCCGAAATCTTTCTGAAAATGTCCAAAAGGGGGGGGGGGGGGGCTGTGACAACTTGTTTTTTCTTTCCCGCGATTGGAGTAAGTCCAACTGGTTTTTCCTCTTCTTACGCCTCGACCTATTGGCGTGAATCCAACTGTTTTTCCCCCTCTTGATGTCCTCTTTCACATCCCACCATCGGAAGTTCCGTAGGTGCAATATTTTCGGAGATAGACCCCTTTGGAGGTCGATTTTTAAGTACTTTTAGAATCGCGTTTTTGACTATTTTAAAAAAAAAAAAAACCTCTTAGAGGTTAATTTCATTCGAATTGAGTTTGTTACATTCTTAGGAGATTGCAAACGTGCCATTCCCATCAAAAACAAGGAAAAAAATGTCCCCGAAATTTTTTTCAAAATGTCCAAAGGGGGGGGGGTAATACAACTTTTTTCTCAATTTTAAATTTTGACGGACTGTAACTTGAGAACCCCTTTAACGATTGGTAGATGTCCAACTGTTTTTTCCACTTCTTGATGTTCAGTTTCCACCATCGGAAATTCCGCATGTGCAATCGTTTCGGAGATATTATATCCTTTCGGGTTCGATTTTTAGAATCGTGTTTTCGGACTATTTTTATGAAAAACCTCTTTAGACGTTAATTTCATTCGAATTGAGTTTGTTACGTCCTTAGAGGATTGCAAAGTTGTTATTCCGATGAAAAACAGCAAAAAAAATGTTTCCGAATTGTTTTTAAAAATGTGCAAAGGGAGGGGGGGGGGGGGGGTCACAACTTTTTTCACCGCCTGTAACTTAACTTGAGAACGCCTCCGTCGAGGCGATTGGAGTGAGTCCAACTGTTTTTTCCTCTTCTTGATGTCTTCTTTCAACTCCCACCCCCATCGCAGGTGTAATATTTTCGGATAGACTCTTTCGGAAGTAAAAACGTTCAAAAAAGCATAAAGAAGTGTAGAAGAAAAAGAGTCGGAAAAAAGTATGAAAAAGAGGTGTAGAAAAAAGTTGTAGAAAAAATGCATAGGAAAAATCATAATAAAAAACGTAAAAAAAAAGAGTAAAAGAAGTGTGAAAAAAATGTAAAAAAAAATCTAGAAAAGCGTGTGTTTGTATTGAAGTGTGTTTAACTAAAATTATTTGGTATTAAACAAATGGTAAAGAAATGCAAAAAAATTGTTTTAAAAAAGGGCAAACAGTGTTAAAAAACGTGTAAAGCAAAATTGTATAAAAAAGGGTAAAGCAAAAACAAAAAAAACGTGTAAAAAAAACTTGATGAAAAATTGTAGAAAAAAGCGTGGGAAAAATTGTAAAACAATGTAAAAAAAAAGTGTATAAAAAGGTGTAGAAAAAAGCGCGTGTGATTTTTTTTTTAAGTGCGTTTAGTAGTAGTAGTATTAATATGTTTTTTATTTAGCAAAAATTTCTAGATTAAAATGTAGAAACAAAAATTGTTTTGTAACACTAGTCTAAAAAAGTGTGAAAAAAAGTACAAAAAATGCGTACAAGAATGTAAAGGATAATTGTAAAAAAGTGTAAAAAGGAGGGTAGGTAAAAAAAATGTAAAAAATGGTGCAAAAAAGTGTATAAAAAGCGTAGTAGAAAGTGTAAAAAAAGAGCAAAAGATCCATAAAAAATGTACAAAGCAAAATTGTGGAAAAAATTGTAAAATAGAAGTGTGAAAAAAGGTGTAAAAAGGTACTTAGAATCGCATTTTTTTATTATTTAAAAAACACCTCTTTTGAGGCTAATTTCATTCGAATTGAGTTTGTTACGTTCTTAGAGGATTGCAAACTTGTCATCCCGATGAAAAACAGCAAAAAAATGTTTCCGAAATCTTTCTGAAAATGTCCAAGGGGGGGGGGGGGGCTGTGACAACTTTTTTTTTCTTTCCCGCGATTGGAGTAAGTCCAACTGTTTTTTCCTCTTCTTGATGTCCTCTTTCACCTCCCACCTCCATCGGAAGGTCCACAGGTGCAATATTTTCGGTTAGACTCCTTCGGTAGTAAAAACGTGCAAAAAAAAACGTTAAAAAAGAGTAGAAAAGAAAGGGTCGGAAAAAAGTATAAAAAAGGTGTAGAAAAAATTCTACAAAAAAACTTAGGAAAAATCATAACAAAATGCGTAAAAATAAGAGTAAAAGAGGTGTGAAAAAAATGTTAAAAAAGTCTAGAAAAGCGTGTGTGTGTTTTGATGTGTGTTTAACTAAAATTATTTGGTATCAAACAAATGGGTAAAGAAATGCAAAAACATTTTTTAAAAAGGGGGCAAACACAGCGGTAAAAAACTTGCAAAGAAAAATTGTATAAAAAGGGTAAATAAAACGAAAAAAAGTATAAAAAAACGTGACGGAAAATTATAGAAAAAAGCGTGGGAAAAATTAATAATAATGGTATTTATTTAGCATAAAGCTATATACAAAAAATAATTACATATGGAATGGAGAGCAAAAACAAACAATGTAACATAAGAAATAACCTTAACAACTAAAAGTAGAATAAAACTCGTAACTCTAAAGTTACGTCTAAACTCTTGCAAAAAAAAAACTGTAAAACAATGTAAAAAAAATGTAAACAAAGGTGTACAAAAAGTGTAGAAAGAAGCGCGTGCGATTTTTCTTAAGTGCGTTTAGAAACAATAATTGTTTTGTATTAATAATTTAAAAAGGTATGACAAAAAAAAAATTAAAAAGTACAAAAAAGACGTACAAAAGTGTAAAGAAAAATTGTAAAAAAAGTGTAGAAAGAAGGGTAGGAAATATTATAAAAAAAAATGTGAAAAAATGGTACAAAATAAAGTGTATAAAAAAGCGTAGGAAAAAGTATAAAAAAAAGAGCGAAAGAACCGTAAAAATGTACAAAGGAAAATTGTAAAAAAAATATAAAATAAAAGTGTGAAAAAAGTTGTAAAAGAAAGTACTTAAAATCGCGTTTTTTTATTATTTTTAAAAAAACCTCTTTAGAGGTTAATTTCATTTGAATTGAATTTGTTACATTCTTAGGGGATTGCAAGCGTGCCATTTCCATCAAAAATCAATTGTGAACTTTAACCGCCTCTAACTTGAGAATCCTTGGACCGATTGGAGTGAGTCCAACTGTTTTCTCCTTTTCTTGATACCCTCTTTCACCTCCCACCATCGGAAGTTCCAGGTGCGCGAAGTTCGCAGATAGACCCCTTCGGAGGTCGATTTTTAGGCACTTATAGAATCGCGTTTCTGGACCATTGTTAAAAAAGACCTGTTCCGATCAAAAGCAGCAAAAATATTGCGATTTTTTTTTCAACATTTTCAAAGTGGTGGTAATAACGACTTTTTTCTCAATACGCAACTTTAACCGCCATTAAATTGAGAACGCTTGGACCGATTGGAGTGAATCTAACTGTTGTTTCCTCTTCTTGATGTCCTCTTTCACTTCCCGCCATCGGAAGTTCCGCAGGTGCAATATATTCGGAGATAGACCCCTTCGAAGGTCGAATTTAAGTACTCTTAAAATTGCGTTTTTGGATTATTTAAAAAAAAAAAACCTCTTTAGGGGTTAATTTAATTCGAATTGAATTTGTGAGGTTTTTAGAGGATTGCAAATGTGCCATTCCGATCAAAAAGAGCAAAAAAATAATTTCTAAAATTTTTTTGGAAAATGTCAAAGGGGGGGCGGGGATATTTCGACTTTTTTCTCAATTTTTCAACTTGAAATGCCTCCACCAATGTGTGTCTCCATCTCAAGGAAAATAAAAAAGTGTTCTCTATTGAAAGTGAAATTGTGAAAAATTGAAAGTGAAATGAAAAATTGAAGTGAAAAGTAGTTATAGAAGGAATTAGTTGGAGGTGTATCCAAAAGATATGTGATAGTAGGCTGCAGTGGTAGTAGCAAAACTAATGTATCACTTTCGCTTACCAAACGTATTAGGTTTGAAAATGTGTATAAACCATTCACTTATTATTGTCGTCAAGTAGGCGTTGGAAATTTGACTTTGACATTTTTATCGTATCTTCTCAGCATGTGCTAAAAGGAGATGGGTATAAAAATAATGATGGTTCCAAAGGTAACTAGATGACAAAAATAAGTGAATGAGTAATATGTATATTAAGTGTTTTTAGATCAATCTAAATATGAGTGTATGAGAAATCTCTTAGAGCCTGTAAAAGAAATTGTGGCATTTCAGCACATGAAATAAACCAAATTTTGTTATAATTTTTGACGATATTCAGTCACAGGATCAGGGCGTTATTCGACATTTTTTTTACAGATAGTGGAGATAGGAACACAAATATTGTTTTTATTTTTCAAGGTTATAGTTCCATTCTAAAACGTCTAATTAGAGAACAGTCATACTAATTGTTCTTACTTAAACAAGATTCAACTAGTATAAAACAAGGACATGACAGATAAATCAGCTATTTGTGTGAACAGTTGGGAAGCAGCCCTATAGATTTCTGGTTATAGATAAAGACAGTCAGATAAAAAGTGGCATACATTTGATTACTTCACAGACTTTGTAACAGTTTGATTTATGAGAATAAACTTACCTTCTTGATTGCTCTCCGGCTTCATTACACTCGATATATTTACCTTTGATTAGTGGGATATTATTGCAAAGTACATTTTAGCTTGCTGATTGATTTTCCTCCGGTTGATTTCTGAAAGTCAGTCTGATCCCTTCTGCTTTTCGCTTTATTAATCAATTTTCATCTTGCGTTGTTAATAATATTGGGTTTATTTGCATTATGTTCGGTGTCAGTGCTGTCATTGTCTGAAGTTTGACGTACTGTCGTTTTTCGTTCTCGCGACACAATAGGCGCTTTCCATTTTGCGGTGCGAATAGCTCGGAACAGTTCTGAAGCGTAGAGTTCGTTTTTGTAATTTTTCCGCACCTCGTTCCTTTTTATGCAGTTAAAATAGTTTGGACTTGGCGCTCAGGTTCATATTACATTTTGGGCCTGTCAAACATGGCGGACTTCCGGCTCGGAAGCGGGACCATTTTTGGGAAAGGCCGCCATTTGTTGTTTCTCTTCAGTCTCTAAGTCTACGACGCATGGTGACAGTACGGACGGTGACATTTGCCTTCTTGCTTCTGTCATAATTTTTCTATTTCTTGTCTTAGAATTTGCTACAGGCGTGAAGCGTTGTACTATGTCACACGTTATTTATCATATGTCACAGGTCGTCTGTCATATGTCATGTCTGTCACATTTGACAAAAAGAATTTTGGGCCCGGGCTCACCTAGACTTCAAGGTCAAAGTGTCCCAGAACCCCTCTATAACTACTGACTGTTGAAGAAGAAAAGTTGAATTTATATTTTGTTCCCGGCATCGACTTTTCAACTTTTCTTCCAAGAAAATTTCGAGCCAATATTAGTGTTTCTTCGCATGGCCCAAATTACCTCCGTTTCACTACGGGATATTACTGACCACTTTCACTTGTGAAACACCTTGCTGGTAGGCATTTCTAGGAGATACTTTTTTTTTTGGACCCATGTCAAGTAGTTCTTTTGTATTTTAATTTATTAGATTGCGAGTGTTTAAGTGCCGACTGCAAAGTGTTGATTTTGGTGTAGAAAGACCACCTTTGAGAGAAATTCTAGTGATGGTTTGTGTCTTCCTTGTATTTATTTGCCTTTTTCTCTTGCGTTTTTCTTCTGGTTTTCGATTATTATAGTTCGTTATAACCTTAGGTACTACGTAGGGGATCGCACTGCACATGTTGCGCTTCCTTGGGGCTTGTAAGCATACTGTCCCAAAACTTTTACAACCTGTACCACTGGTCCATCTACTTGTGACACCTCTTTGGGCCAGCGCACAGTGTTGTCCTCTTGTTGCTGTGGCTGTCATCGTGGTGGCCATCGAGCCAACTCAGGACTGGTGTCACTAAGCCACTCCGAGACATCTAGACCCAGATCTCTAGTGTAACTGATCATATGACGAGGGTGTTACGACCCCAACATCCCTAGGCCGTCTGTATATTAGTGGTAAAACTTTATTTTGCCTCATTACGTAGGGCGATTCTTATTTTGGAGCAAACCCTTGCTGTGGCCCTAATTTATTGAGGTTTTCCATATATCTGGGAGGCATCCTGTTGAGCCTATGAGCAACAGGTGGCGCATCCACACCTATTATAGCGGAGCTTTATCTGAGCCAGTTCACAACCTCAATTTGTTGGCAACACCAAGTGTTCGCCGAGGGGTCTTTTGGCCACCAATTAATACTACACCATTACCACACCACACACACCACCCGGAAGGGTAACCATTGTATATTCTTAAATTTGTTTTATTATTAATAAACCTACTCAACCTATAAAAGTAACTGTTTCATCCGAACCAATAAGAGTTTTCACTGCTGAGCTATTTTACCATTAAAACTGCAATTCCCTGTCCCTGAACTAATGGCGTCACAAAAGAATAGGTTAATAAGCCACATCTAATATTTACGTTCGTTTGTGTCCTGATGGATTTAAAGTAATTTTAAAGGGAAATTTTCCTTTGATAGCAAGTTCTCGACTGTGTACCCCCGCGCCCGTCGTTTGCATACAAACTTTAAGCAGCTTTTAACAGTTTTGTTCGCGGATTATTGTTATGCAAAAGAGAGTCGCGTTATGAGGAAGTGGGAGTGACCGAGACTGGCTCTGCCATTTAAATATGTGGCTACCTATCTATGTATCGGTTTTCTAAATTTTTCCGATCCCGGGCACCCGCGGTGCTAAATCTACATACGCCATTACGTAACGATGTATCGGCAATAAAAGAAATATGAGGAAGCGTAATATTATTTTGGGAAATACGAGCGCACGTTCCATAAAGATTAACCTAATTAGATATTCGAGCGTGCTGTAATAAGCACCGGCCGCATCCTCTATAAAATAAAAATTACCTGTTTTATAGTGTGTCAATTTATGACATCAGCTTCCCGAAACGTATTTTTTTCCGATGGAGGTAATTTTTTTCATTTTAAAGATTGAAGCCAAATTTGGTAACAAAAATCCCCACCCCCAAGCTATTATCTGTATCCTATCAGACCAATCAAACCAATCTTTTCGGAATGAACAGGCCTTTTCTCTCTTTCTCTCATAGGGTTAGATGTGACAGCATACCCCCATTCAGAACTGTCTATTACATGATATTATAGGCAAAATGTTGTATAACTTCATTTTGTGGGTTTTTAAAAATGCTTTATAAATAACATCATGCTACGTAGGCGTACGTTACCGGTGATACAGAAGCACAATAATAAATTACGTGCAAATTACTGTTATAATCATCGATATATTACTAACGACTCTTTTAGACGGCATAACTTTTATGACATCATCTGGGCTTGAAAAACCGCTTGCGAATAGGATGTCAAGGGCACGTCAGCACATATGCATTCACCGTTCAGGTTAGCAAAATGGCAGATATTGTTGCAAGTTGGTCTTATAAACAAAAGGTGACCGCACACGACGTTATTTTACCACTTTTATTCCCACATTAGAAAAATGGGCATTAAGGCTGGGGGGGCGATTACGTTGTGATGGCCCGCAGACATGCATAAACAATTTGTGTCGAATGGATGATGGTATGTGACCGGCTAATTTGAGAAAATGTCGAATTCCGTATGCTTTTTCCTTTAGGGAAATTTTATATGATCAGTGAGCGTTACCGTTTCTCTATTAATAAATAGTCCAACCTTGAGGGAATAAGTTCAATTAAATACAGATTGGCGCATTATTGAGTCAGTGCTCTGTAATCGATATTTATATTTCGTACGCAGGGGCATATCAAGATTATGTGTTTTAGTTTTACCATGGTTTTTTACCAAGATGCGATATAGTGAGGGTCTAAGAAAATAAGTTTTTCTTACCCTCACTTTTGTAGAGTTAAGAAATATTTGTGCCGTCGGTTTGATGACTTAAAGGATAAAACAACATTTTACAACCTGAGCTGATAACCTGAGCTCTAATAAGAGCGAAACCGGTCTATGGTTCCTCTGCCTGATAGAGAAATGAGTCTGATACTCTGCTAAACGTCGCCCCCAGACAATATAGGTACGAAATCTCGGCCATTTGTCTGTGGGAAGTGACAATATTGCAGAAAACTGGTTTTTGGATCGCTTCACAATCATCTCGCATACCTTCGTGGAAGCACCCGCCGTCGTCAGATGGCGCCACTTACATTTTACAACATATTTAAGAAAATATATAAAATGATTAAACAGCACTAACAGTTATGTAAAACAACTTACACTAGGTAAAACACGACTATTTGTCAACAGTGGGCGCCTGTAGGACTCTGATCGGGATGACACGTCTGTAAGTGAATAAAACGTACCTGAGCAACTAATTCCGCAATTAATAGATCAATATTAAAGTGTTAGTAAATTATCCCTCCTTGCGAGGGTCGGAAAGTGAGAGCAGGAAAAGATATCAGAAACAGAAGACATATTAATGTCTGAGATAATATTCATATAGATTGCGGTTATCTTTACAACTGTAGTGACTCATAACGTGCTCATAACTGAGACATAACAAAACACTTCTGGGTCACTGGTATTAAGGGTCAACTCGTGAAATACCTCCAGAAGGAAACTATTATTTATACGACTATAATGACTCATAACAGAGGCACAAACAACAAAACACTTCCTTAATGCCGGTTCTCCGGCATTAAGGGTCAACTCGCGAAATGCCTCCCCGGAAGATAGCTAGCTAGAGTTTTACCATGGTAAATAGTCAAATTGCGCGCCCTAAGGTACTAAGGGTCAACTCGCGAAGTACCCACTCTTTAACACTAGCAGTGTGAAGGGTCAACTCGCGACACACTCAGACAAAAGAGTCAAGCTGTCAACTTTAACAAATATAGATAATCTGTCAGTCATTTACTGACGATCTTTATAACAAACTATTGGAATATTTATAGCAATAATTAATTAAAAAATTGTAGAATATTATGCATAATTAAGTGAAATAATAGAATAGCCAAAATTAGTTACTCTGTGAGCTAAACTCACCTAATTACTTCAAATATGGAACCAGGCACAAAAGAACACAGAAATAAACCTTCTTTCATGGTAAACTAACAATTACCTTAAGAAAATGTTGGTATTGCATTTATAAGAATGTATTAAAGTTTTAGGTCGATAAATATATTTGAAATAAATAGGTACCTACTTATACCAGTTCTACATGTGAAACTAAAGTTTTCTTTGTCAACACTCTTTTTTTCCGTAAATATATAATGTTCTAATTTAAAAATGGAAAATGAAAACACATATTCAATTATTATTTATGTAATAAATACCTAGGTATTTTACATATATATCTATAATATATACATATATAACTAAGAATTGCACTATACGTCGCCCCCAGACAATATAGGTACGAAATCTCGGCCAATTGTCTGTGGGAAGTGACAATATTGCAGAATTTCTTTTGCTGGGTTATAGAGGTTAATCCTCTATAACAGTAATTTTTGGGCCTTTTATACACCAGACACAGACTAAAAGTGCTGTGTCATTCTTTCATATATAACTAAGTACATATATTTATCAAATTTATCTCGGTTTTTATTAAAAATTAAAATATCACTGATGGAATTAAATAGTGTGTAAAACATTTACTTAAATATAACCGCCTAAATATATACATATAAGGTACATACAATGCATAGTTTCTGCACCATATGTCAGCACGGGAAGGACGCACTGGTTGAACACCTTTCTCTTCAAGCATATTGGGAGATTGGACCGAAACACTGATTTTAGTTTTCCAAATGCTGCCCAAGTCAGACCTATTCTACGCTGGATTTCGCGTGTTTGATTGTCCCGTTCGATACTGATTTCATGTCCTAGGTATTTGTATGAATATGTCTGTTCGATATTTATGTTGTTAATTTTTAGAGAATTGTTTAGAACAAGGTTTGTCATATATTGTGTCTTTGACAGATTTATTTCAAGGCCTACCTTTTCTGCGGCTGTTTGTAAGTCTTGTAACATTGTTTGTGCCTTAGCCGTGTCATCTGTTATTAGGACGATGTCGTCGGCGAAGCAAAGGTGGCTTAGATTTTCTCCATCGATGTTAATTCCCATGTTGTTCCATCTTATTTTGTTTAGCACACTTTGCAGCAGAGTAACGAATAATTTAGGAGAAAGCGCGTCACCCTGTCTCAGGCCCCTTTCAATTTTGAACTTGTTGGTATGTTGATTGTTGTTTATCTTCACGTATGCTGTGGATGTAGTATATATGTATTTAATAGCTGATTAGTAACGGTAGTCAATTCGGCATTCTGCAAGTGCTTCTAGCAGTTTCTGGTGGTCCACTGTATCAAAGGCCTTTTTGAAGTCTATAAAAATCAGCATAAGCGGTTTGTTGTACTCTATACACTTCTCAATTATTAGTTTCATTGTGAGCAAGTGATCGTTGGTACCGTATTTTGTTCTAAAACCCGCTTGCTCTCTTGAAAGAAAGAACTCTAGTTTGTTTGTTAGACGTGTTGTTATAATCTTTGTGTAGAGCTTATAGATGTGACTTAGAAGACTTATTGGCCGGTAGTTTTCAAGGTTCGTGTTATCTCCTTTCTTGTGTATGATGATGATTTGCGCACTTTCCCATTGCGATGGTATTGTTCCTCCGGAGAGGCATTTATTAAATAGGGTTTTAAGGGCATTGATGATGTCGTGTCCGCCCATTTTAATGCTTTCTATTACCATCTCGTCTTCACCAGGTGCTTTGTTGCTTTTCATATTTTTTAAAGCTGATATAATTTCATCGTCATTTATCTCTTCGAGGTCTTCTGAGCCTTGGTTTAAAATTATTGGAATATTGGATTTTATTTCTCTATTTGGTGTTGAATATAGTCGTTTGTAGAAAGCTTCAATGGTCTGCGTTATTTCCCCCTTGTTTGTCACTATTCTGCCCTCTGTGTTTTTGATTTTATATATATTATTTTTTCTCGCTAGATTTTTCCTTGCCAGAACTTTCAGGCTTTTATTCTCTTCTATTGTAGTTTTTATGGATTCCGTATTTTGTTCTCTTTTGTGTTTTCTTATCTCTTTAGCTATTTCTTTATTGATATTTCTATATTCTATTGTTGTTTTGTCTGTCAGTTCTCTTCTTTGTTTCATTAAAGATTTTGTTCTTAGGTTGAGTTTTTGGTTCCTGTTTTTGCTTCTGCCGCACTTTTCAATTGTTGCATTTACGCTGTTTGTAATGTTCTCATATATTGCGTTAACTGTCATGACAGTTGACAGACCATACCATACCAGATAACATATACCATTCCAATTCCTCCGGTGTGAACAGTTTTTACATAGGGATATTCAGGAACTAGGTGACTGATAAATAAAGCAAATAAAGTATTCAAGGCGCCTACCGTATAATTAACAACATATAAACAAATGAAGCAGAATGAAACAATTAGTTTATTTATGAAAAACGTGCTGTACTCCACCTGGGCCTAGCGAGGGAAAAGAGCACGGCAAAGAAACTCCTCGATCTTAGTGCCCGTAATCAAGATGGGAACAAATAAATATTATTTAACAAAACATGTTCTGCACAATGCACAAACATGGGCTATATGGGCTGTCGTTTGCTGTACACTCAATAAACTCAACCATCTATTTCAAACCTTTAGATCTTAAAATAACAACTTGTTTCGATCTTGATTAATTTCCACACCCAATAACTACTAATATACAAAACAGTAATTGACAGTAACATGAAAACAAAAACAATCCCTAAATTGAAAATTATTTTATGACATCAACAGGACAACACCACCGACCAAAGCAATATAAAAATACATAAGAAATTACATAAACTACAAAAAAGCTGAACCGATAACCTTGCCCATAACCATATCTAAAAAAAACCCGAATTTGTTGGCACACCACTTCACCCATTTTGCAGGTTGAACTAAAAAAAAAGCAACTCTCTATTAACTTAATAAGTTGAAAATTAAAAAAAATAACCAAAAATATTACAATTTTATTTTCTATTTTGTGGAAAATAGGTTTGCTTTTCAAGTTTTCTTTTTTTGCAATTTCTTTCTGACTCTATCAGTTGTTCCATATTGCATAATTTTAATTTTTTATGTTCTGCCATAAATTTATTAAAGCCATTTTCATCTAAACTTTTTCCAAAAGTACAAATTTCTCTGCACATTTCATCTAGGGAAATCTACAAACATTATACCATATGTTCCTCAGCCTCAGCCCCAACCCAAACCCCCAATGTAATTTTCCACCACCACTTACATCTCGTCTTTCTTCAGAAGAAAGTGAGGTTGCAACTTGTCCACTTGAATACTCTTGGATGAAATGGCCAACGTCATCCTGGAAGAGTGGTTGGCTTGTCATAGGCACATCAACGTATAAAGCACTGTTTGCATCTGAACTTGAACAATCTGAAACAGACTCATCGCTTCTCGCATTTTCAAACAATGCTACAGCATGTATGTGCTTGCATAGTATGGTTTTTATGGTGTTTTCTGGACACTCGCACTGATATTTATGAATACATATTTTACACTTACTACAATACCCAGATCTACAATTCTCATCACATAATTCATTGTAAACCACAAAATAAAATTGGTCACTTGCTGACGCAGATTCTACTTTAAATTTTCCAAATACTTCTGAGAAACTTACTTTACCGATCATTTGTTCTGATTTTTTATGGGCATCCAAGGTCACTTTTTGTTGGTAACTATTTGCATTGGGTTTTTCTATATGTATAATTCTTTTCCACATTTTCTCGTTCACCGGTTCATCTAACAAATCAAGTAACTTTTCAACTCTAAAAAATGTAAAACAATACATTTTATGATAATTACTTTTTCAAATAAAATTATTTCTACCTCAAATTAAGTCGTCCACACATTTTGTTATATTTCAGTACTTTATTTAGACTTTCAATGGCCATATTCGTATTTATTCCTGCATTTATCCTATGGCAATGAGCCCACATCATAATCCTTTCTTCACTTTGGAAATTGCACCTAAATTGCAAGTATTATAGATGAATAATTGTTCAAAAAGTAAATGTGTTACTGCTCTTACCTTTGCAAATAATGCAGAAAATCATTTTCACCAACTTCTTCTAAATACCTAAAATAGTTCACCTTTAGTTCTACAAACCTCATGGCATCAAACTCTTTTAATAATTTTCTCATTTCTCTCTTCATTTCTTGCCTAATTTCTAAGCTCTTAATTTTTGATCTGCCCTGAATATTCCAGTTCTTAATGACGTGCCATGTGCAAAGAAGCCTTCTAGGTTTTTGTTCATCAAGCATAACCTGGGTCCAAGCGTCGTAATATTTTGTGTCATCATCACTCATTATATATGCTGCTTTAATTGAACTGCCCAATCTAGATTTAAGAGCTCTAAAAAAAAATTCTTGAATTATTTGATCTAATCTATTGGACAATAAAAAGGCAACAGGAAAACCAATATTATTTTCATCTTTAACCAAAACTATAGTTAAGTCGAAATTTCTCCTGTTTGTTCCATGTGTTCCATCTATACAAATAATGCGGCTGAAGTCTCGTAACTTCTTTTCCATGATATTGTTAATGTACCCAATGGCAAAATCTTCATCTTTCAATCCAGGGTAACTTTCACCTAAAATTTAAGTACTATTGTAATTACACTGTATTAAATGTAGGTATATGGTACCCACCAATTTTTTTAAATAAAAATGCATGGTTTTTCCTTGCCTATTCCACTCTCCTATTTTTAATGCAGTAGCTATCATATCATCAGCATCCCTTTTCTTGTCAATGTTATGTTTCCGACTTAAATAGGCAATATCTCCTCTTGTGATTAACTCTTTCTAGTTTGTCCTCCTTCACTTTTCTTGCATCTTGAATTATTCTTTCATTTATGATTCCTGCAACTAACTGTCCAACAATTTTATTCTGTTCCGCTTTAGACAAACTCTTCGTTCTGAGTTCATCAAGATGTCCTACATGTGTTTCAATGAATTTGACATTGACCTCAGTAATGTAACAGAAGAATATTGACACAAATTATTCATATTATGATTAATATTTATACCAAATAGGTGATTAATTACCATTTGCCAAAATTGTGGCAGACATTCTAGAAGGACATGTGCCATGAATACGAATACTACCACTTGCTTTCATACTGCGACTTTTACATAGGTTTGTAAATCCTAAAAATAAATATAAACACAAAAGTATGTTCAACTTATAAGCAGAGAAAAGGTACAAACCTTTGGAATCTGTTCTGTTGCAATTATATAATGTACTCTCATGACCATTTGGAAGTTTCCTTTTCCTATGACATGCATAATCTACTTCTCTATTTTCTTGTCCTCTCCATGCAGCAAACTCTTCAAAATTCTTAAAATTTAAATTCGATTCTTTGATACTTACACTGTGAATAGAGCTCAAATGCCTAACTAAATCAATGTGAAATGAGAACTTTTCTTCCTTTGTACACATTGGGCATGTAATTCGCTTTGTCAGCTTCTCATGTGCAGAGTCTGGGTGGAACTTCCTCATATGTCTATTTTTTATTCCAGTACTTGAAAATTCAGTTTTGCAAAACTGGCAAGCTAATTTATCCATTCTACGAAACTGATAATATATCGACAATGCCCTAAACCTCCTTGCTACAGCCTTGAACTACTGACTACTCCACTCCTACACACAAAACCGAAATTTTGTTTATATTAGCAATGAAAATTGCTCTTTTGCACACACACACTTCTATGGAAAGTATGTGCTTTTGTAATTTTAGCAATAAATATCTCTTTGGCGTTATTTGCTGATAAAGATAAATCAGTATAAACAAACAAAGACAAATAAGAATTTTGGCGGATTCAAAACTGACAATAATGACAAGTGACAATGCGTGGAAACGCCACCACGGAGTGTCGGACGTCGAACGAACTAGACGGCTAGTGCAAGCGAATTCTGATTGGCTGGGCACTGGCGGAAATTAATGTATGCTACTGTTGGTGTGGTGCTGGGTTTAGGTAAAGAACCCTCTTGTTAATTTTAATGTTCTGAGAAAGTCATAGGCGATTCTCGCCCTTAAAAACTCATAAATTAGATAAACGGTCGAGTTACATTTTCCAGCTAACATCAACAAACACTTATGGCTCTTGAGCACAATGTCGAAGATAACATTGGCCCTGCTTTCTTTTAAAAGCTTGATTTTTGTTTGAATATAATTTTACTGTGAAACTACTACTTCTTACACTTTGATGGTTGATTCTAAATGGGTGGTCCCACGATGGAGCGACCTAAAAGATCTATTGTGCCTCAATGTCAATTAAAATTCACTTCATCAAAGACCCAGGCCTTTTAGAAAGTCCATTATCTTCTTGAGTGAAATTTTGAGTGAAAGTCCGGTGGTCCGAAGTTCTGAAATCTAAGTCTTTCAGCTGCAGGACATCGTCACCCTCCTCATCAGATTTTGTATAGTGTCCATGTTTAGCGCTAATCCAAGCTCCGCGGCGGCGCTCGTCAGTTCTTCGGTGATGAGCTTGAGGCTGCTTCTGGTGGGAGCGTGACATTTAATATCGTCCATATAGGCAAGAATCCGATATTTTGAGTTGATTAGCCCCGCTGTCACCAGCGTAAAGAGAAGTGGACCCATTGAGTCTCCTTGAAGCACCCCCCTCCGCACCGGTATTGGCGCTGTTTGTTTCTTCCGAAGTTGAATCCTGAGGGACCAGAGCTTCAAGGCCAGTTTTGTGGCATTCGTGATTTCCCGGTGCAGATTGGTGTACGGAGTCAAACGCCTTGCGAAAGTCATACCACGCAGAGAGGTTCTTGGTGTTTCGTTTTCTGGCCAACGTCGTGATGCTTTTATCCTCCAGAAGTCCGTGTGTTGTTCCCCAGATATTAGGTTGGGCGAACTGCTCCGGTGGAACTGCCCAGCTCGGAGGAGACTCTACGGGTGGTCGTGATTACGGCTGTGACCATTTTGTAATCAGTATTTAACAGCAAAATGGGCCTATAGTTCTCAGGATCACGTTCGTCGCCCTTTTAAGGGATAAGGACGAGTCTGGCGCACACAACGATCTCACGGCATACAAGGATTTTTGATGGTTTGCTCAGGGAGCTGCCTTCTGATATCTCACTCTTTGTTCCCTCTTTGGGCTTGGTGTGTTAATTATGTTACCTCTAATTTTAACGTGCACTATAACCTGTAATATTTTTAATTTTAGGTTTAAATATACCATCTACACTAGAGGTGAGGTGTGTTTCATATTTGCCGTTTCTGCATCTGATAACCGATTCTAGCCCTGAAGAAGATGAAGCTTAATTAATTGAAACAGTTTCTAGTTTAAATTCTGTCCCAATCCACCAATCTGACAAACAGTTCTACAGAGCCTGGGACGCAAACTTTTATTTCACTTGTTTTTATTGTTTATTTTTATAAACAATTTAAATCATAAATTTAAATCATAAACATTCACAACAACACAGTAATCATATCTTGTCCCTGCCAAAGCCTGCTCCAAAATAAATCGAAAGGGGTTCAGGTCGATTAAAAAAAAATACCAAAGATACCATTTAATATCGAAACATGTCCGCCAAAATGGCAGAACACACGTCTGAAAAATGTACCGATCATTTGTTGAAACTGAACGCCGGGACCGAGAGACGGGTCGCGAAAGACAAATTGCGGGTCCCCAATTTATAACCCGAACATGTCAACTTTGTTATCGCGATCAGAAGTAAATTAAAGCGCTTAATTTGTCAGCCTAAGGGCAATTCCCGAATTATACCATTCCCACCAATTAAATGATACATTATATCTACGCGAGTCGGTGCTAAAGGGGTGAACTTCCCTAATAATTGCCAGTGGCGTATGGCTGCTCTTTGCTGCCGGGGTCGTTCATAATTTTAGTGATGGGATCAGAGACGGAGTGGCGGATTCCTTTCAAACAAACAGGAAGCGCTGCCCACGCTTAAAATTCCGAACGATAAGCGTACAATAACGGCAATGTGTTGCACTCTGTGCGCATCTGGAAGCAATCATTATGGCGAATTTGGTCTTGTTTAAAATTGTGCATAAAGTTTGCTATTCGTGACACTGAACCGACGATGCTATTGGAAGCATTTACATACGTTTGCTATACAATGATATTTGCTAGGTGAATCATAAAATGCGGACACTGTTATTTCTTTCCAGGTTGAATCTTGTGCTTTTAATACGACAAGTGGTGTTATGCAATGGTGTGTTTCAGTCCCACTATTTTTGCTAATAAACCTTTAAGCGTGGATCTGAACCGCGTGTACACAAACGTAATGGAAAGACAATATTTGAATTTTCGCTTAATTTCGACAGGCTAATTTAATTGGATTTAAAATCACTATTACAATATACATGCGTAACTATGGTAACTTGCCACTAACCGCATATCATCACAACGGTAAGATTATATTTGAACGATCATTTCCACAGCTTATAAGGATATTTTTAATAGAATCTTTAACTCTCTTTAATAGAATATTAGGATTTTGAAAATGGTAATCCTGGATCAGATTGTTCGCTATAGCAGATTTCCAAGCGAATCGAATTCTATCTCTTCAGTCAATCTATTTGGCTAAAAGTAATCAATTCGATCTGGTTCGCAGATGTTTCCGAAATGTTTACTTTTTTCCTTGTTCCTAAACACTAGCGAAACAGATTTCGTCCTGAGGATGCAGTAGTATATCTGCGAAACGTAGACTAATTCTAATAGTTGCCTTCGTCATTCCGTGATCCTGTTCCTGCATAACCCACCATATATTGAACTACAGGATCGGTAACAACATCCCTTACATGAAACAAGTTGGTCAGCAAAACTCTTGAGTTGGTTTGTTTATGGTGTGCTTTTGTCACTGGAACAGCTTTTGAAAAATAGTAAAAAAACGTGCTAAAATTTATAAAAAGATATAAAATGGTACCACGAGTCCATATCAAGGTTCCCATTTATGACATATTGTTTGTGAGTATGAAACGAATCTACAATTGAAATTTCAGTTTTATAGCTTTGATTGTTCCTAATTGTTTATAATAAGGGAATAAAACCAACAAAAAAATATTGATAAACAAAAAACTACAGTTAAATGTTGCAGCATTATTTGGGACACCGTATACTATTTAAAACATAAATCAACGCTCTATTGATTATAAAACTGATGGATTTTTCGCAATAAATTAACTGTTATCAATTTACATGAAAAAATCCTAAAATTCTAGGTTACAACATTTTTTGGGACACTCTATACTATCCAAAACCTAAATATATGCCCTATTTATCATACGACTACTAAAACCTACGAATAAAATCGATTACTATTGATTTATATGCGAAAAGTCGATATTTCTATATTAAGCCTATGAGCCAACTGGCCCAAAAACATGAATTTTTAGAAAAAAATCCTGAATTTCAGCCTTCAACAGCTTATATCGCGTTTTAATGACGATTTATCCGAAAAGCTATAAGAGGAGCCAAAAAAGTAGAATAATTTTAGTGTTTTTTTAACAATTCGTGGATAAAATGGCAAAGGAATTATTTTGCAATAAATACTCATACACAACGCCAGACTCCTTGCATAATTATAAAATTGCTTTCAATGGTAAGTTTTAATAAAGTTTTCATCGCCTATATCTAACATCTTATTCTGCTTAGTCTACGTACTAAATAATCCACCTATTTCTATGTAAAATACACACTGCTTATGAACCTTTTCTGCATTATTAGCATATATTAGCTTCCTGCATCATTTTTTGAGCCACTCTATACTATCTAAAACAGAAATCAACGTCCTATTCATTATAAAACGACTCGAAGTAACAAATAAAATCGATTATTATAGATTTAAATGACACATATAGAAAATTCTATGTTAAACATGTGGGGCTCTCAAACCGACCCAAAAAACTAAATTTTGAGATAAAAATCGTGCATTGTTGCCTTTAACAGCTAATATCTCGTTTCGATGAAGATTTATCCAAAAATGTATAAGAACAGCTAAGGAAGCAGAAGAATAGAGCTACACGTAGAGCCCATTTTCGAAGCTTTGCCTAAAACAGTAACGGAGCACGGGTGGCCCAAAAATAAAGTACAAATTTTGCACTTTTTTTTAATTTTCTCAAAAACCGTGAAAGCTAGCTTCTTTCTGATACATGCATCTGATAGCCCTTGATGACCTCTTCATAGATCATATTAACCGGCATATCGAAAAATCTTACCGTTACCAAGATAAACAGAAAAGGTAGGTCGTGAAAATTTTCGACCGAAATCGATTGTTATAGATTTTGTCAAAAATAGTCTCATATGAAAGAGGGGATAAAAATATGTAATAAAATTGCAATTCTGGAATTTTCAGTAATTTTCTTCCCCTTCAAAATGGCGCCAAAAACGTAATTTTTCCACTTTTTATCGACATTTTAATACTTCTATCTATATAATTCAAAAACTAAACATGGTATAACGATGCTATTGACACCCATGAATAGAGCATTCTCGACCACAAAATACCTGCTTAATTTGTCGTTCAAGGTTTTTAATTTAGTTGACGTTGTTCTATTGCCGTAAATGGCTTTGCTATAAAATGGCAAAAGTCACTCTACCCCTATATATGAGAAATTTAATCAGTCAAATCTTGGAACCTAGAAACGACAAAATCGAACAGTTAGTACTAGTCAAATGGGCTTCGTTAAAGCTATTTTGTCAGTCATATACGAAAAACTGATTGTTTGGGCGTGGCACATTTATGAAGCAATGTTTGTAATAAAAGTGAATACCATGATGATGGCCTATAGTAGGCGTAAAGTCGAAACGTCGGATATATTTGGTTTCAGCGCCCTTTCGCAACAGTCAGTAAGTTGTAGCAAAAAAATGTCATTTTATTAAAAAAGTTTCCAAAGTAGAACCTTGGGTACCCGCGGTAAGGTTTAGGACCTCAGAGACCTCTCCGACCTATAAAATGGCCACATACCAAATTTCAGCATTCTAGCTCGAACCGTTCCCGAGATATCTGCTTAAAACCAAAACTTTTCAGGCGGCCATCTTGGATTTTTAAAAATGTTATTTTTAGCGAATTTTACATAAGGGAAACCTACCGTTCGATTTTCAAGTCGATATCACCACCGGTTCATAAAACAGCTATAACCAAGCTACAGTCAGCTACATATAGCTATGTGAGCTATATTACCATTGATGGTACCTCCATGGGCACCCAGCATTCAGAGTTGAACCATGTATCATTAACAGTCCTCTAAATATCAACGGTACTCAGCTACTGTAGCTATGATAGCTACGACAACTATATTACAATTTATAATACCCCCGTAGGTACCTACCATCCAAATTTGAACCATGTACCATCAATGGTACCCTAAATATAACCTTTTCTATATTGCTCCCATTTAAAAAGCATTGCACAATGTATTTCTTATGGGAAATACACGTGGAAAAGCCTGAAAACTTATATGCAAAATTTCGTTAATGGTACTCATGGGTTTGGTACCATGAATAAGGTTTCCACCCATGGCAACTTGCAGTCCATTCCCTAATGAACCATGGTACCAAATTTCAGCTCTCTAACTTTATTCGTTTCAGAGATATCCCCATTTTTTAATTACCCTGTCTACGGCGGCCATTTTTTTTTTTCGCCTCCATCTTTTTTTATGACGAAATCAATATTGTCCCATTTAAAAAGCATTGCACAATGTATTTCTTATGGGAAAACGGAAGAAATGGCAAAAAACAAATATAACTACGCCCATGTCTGCCGAAAAATCGAAAAAATACATTTTTGCCCGAATTTGTAACCGCCACTGTCTGGGCGAAAACCGCGTGACGCCAAAAACATCAGCCAAAAATGAATTTTTCGGCCGATTTTCCTTAGTCTGAGGCTTTAAAGTTAATGTTTACATTTCGGAAATCTCAGCTGTCAGTTGCAGATGGGCGCGGGCGCCGAATGCTTCCGATTACTAGTTAGTGGCTGGCGAATCGGAACCACTCGGGATTTTCGGCCAAAATTTTAAAAATTTTGCATCGTTCGTTTCGAAATTCAATTAAGACCATTTCGCGACGTCCCAGCTAAAAGTGGTTCCCAAGTCCCAAAAAGAAAACATTTCAAGGTATCCCCTGGGATAGAAAACCATTCGATTAGATGCGCGGTCTCCGGACAAATATACCTCAAAGTGGCAATTTGAAATGTAAAGTTTAAAAATTCGTCAAAATTTCAAATTCAAAGCTAGGCCCTTGATTTTCGGCACGATTAAGGGTCCATGTGTCTGCTACCTCCCTGAATTATTTCAGTTCGAATCTACAGGGTGAAATGTGAGAAAAGTACACCAAAATTGGCAAAAAATGCGGCACAGAAAAACTTTTGTAGCTCACCCGGTATAAGAGCTAGACCAAAACTAACAACTGATTTTTTTTTCTCTCCACGTCTTCTAGTTGCCCATATACCACCGAAGCCGGACCGTTTCATAGTTTTCGTAAAAATCGCAAAAAACTACCTTCAAATTTTGGACACTTTTCCTTAATTGTCTTTGGAAAGTTTTTTGACCACTCTGTAATAAAGTGACGCCTTTGGCGAGATGGGATTAAAAGTAGCCAAGGATATGCCCTTTCCCCCGGTACCATCCTTATTGGGCCAGTCCTCTAACTAAAGGGGTCCAGAAGGCCCAGATGTAGACCATTACAAAATTTTTTGCAAACGTGCCATTCCGATCAAAAACAGCAAAAAAACTTTTCCGATTTTTTTTTGAAATTCGAAGTTTTGAAAATGTCCAAAGTGGGGGGGAGGGGTATTACGACTTTTTTCTCAATTCTCAATTTAGACTGTCTGTATCTTGAACCTCTAACACTTCTTAATGTCCTCTTTCACCTCCCATCATCGGAAGTTTCGTAGGTGCAATATTTTCGTAGATAGACCCCTTCGGAGGTCGATTTTTAGGCATTTTTAGGATCGCGTTTTTTGAAAAAAAACAGCGAAAAAAATGTACCGTTTTTTTTTTGAAAATGTCCAAAATGGAGAATATTAGGAGAAGGATATAAATTTTATTTATATTTGTCATTTTAGATATGTCTAGAACACATTTGGTTTTGTTTTTATTTTTGATTTTTTTCTTATTTTTCTGAGGCTTAGAAAAACCAAAAAAAATTTTTTTTGTTTTCTTCAGGTTTTTTGCCAAACATTTTTTATTATTTTCAAATTGTTTTTCTTGAAAATTACTATACCTCTATTATATTTATCCATTTTCCTTTTAATAGAAGTTACCTAGTTCTTAAATCAGGTTATTTTTACGAAATCCCGATTAAATTAAAAAAAAAATACTTTGGTTTTCCGATTTTTTTAGGTTTTGTAGGTAGATGAATGACATCTCCTGTTGGTTGTATAGACATTTACCTGTTGACATTTGACTTAAATCTATAAAATTACCAATCTAATAATTGTTTTTCTACCCAGTCAACACGCATTTTATTTGTTCACACCCTCTTTGCCAAATGAAATCACTGTCTCGGTCGATTTGCTTATTTAATCTTAAAAGTGATCGTCGGCACTAATAGGTATTTGAATTAATTGCCATCGAGGAAACTGCACCAGAACAATAACAACTGGATGAGTAATTTACAGTTTAATAAGCAGTTGCTGGTTCGGTTTTAAATGTGTCATGATGTTTAATATACACATATGAGTCAAGAACAAACATAAATATGAATTTCAGAGATTCTTCTTCTTCTCATGCTATCCGTTAACGGATGTTTGCGACTACATTCTTCATTTCATTCCTGTTCCCAGCGGTGTGAATCAGTGTCTGTATGTTGTGCATTCCCGTCCAATGTCTAATATTCCGTAGCCAAGACATCTTTTTCCTTCCTACTCCTCTCCGACCCTCTATCTTACCCTCAATTATCAATTGCAAGTATTTATATTTTTCGTTCCTCATGACGTGCCCTAGGTATGCAGTTTTCCTCTTTTTGATGGTGGTGAACAACTCTCGCTCTTTGTTTACAGATGCTAGCACATCTTCATTTGTTATTCTTGCTGTCCAGGGTATTTTGAGGATTCTGCGGTACAACCACATCTCGAACCCTTCTAATTTGTTGATGGTGTTTACTTTGAGGGTCCAACCTTCCATCCCATAAAGAAGCACCGACCAGACGTAGCACTTCAGGAATCTTAGTCTCAAATCAAGATCGAAGTCCGAGCAAGTGAACACTCTTCTCAGTTTAAAGAATGCTTCACGCGCTTGTTCAATGCGGCATTTAATTTCCAAGTCAGATGTCCAGTCCTCAGACAACCATACTCCCAAATACTTAAATTTATTCAAGGCATTCATATCCTTTGTGATCACTAAAAACTTTGTTTTCTTGGTGTTTATATTGAGACCCACCGATCTACTGTGTTCCCCTACGATGTTGACTAGTCGTTGCAAGTCCTGCATATTATCAGTGATCAGCACTGTGTCGTCGGCATAGCGGATGTTGTTGATCCACATCCCGTTAACCTTTTACTGATCTCTTTCTCTTCCAAAGCTCACGAAAAACCGCCTCGGAGTACAGGTTAAACAGTAGCGGGGACAGAACACATCCCTGTCGTACTCCTTTCTGAATCTGTACGTTGTTAGACAATTCGCCATCCAATTTAATCTGTGCAGTCTGGTTCCAATATAAATTTTCGATGCATCTGATATCCTTTTGATCTATATCAAGGTTTCTCAGGAGTTGCATTAGTCTAAGATGTTCGACTCGATCAAATGCTTTTTCGTAGTCCACAAAGCACAGGCAGATGTCCTTTTTGACGTCACAACAGTTTTGGATAAGCACTTGTGTAGCCACCATCGCCTCCCTTGTGCCCATTCCCTCTCTGAACCCAATCAGAGATTAGTTCATTGAATTATACAGGGTGTTACGGAACGAAATGTACATACTCATACGGGAGATAGGTTTTGATCATGCCAACACGTATTCATTATTACAAAAGTTCGGAACTCATTTCTTACTGATATACAGGGTTTTGTATAAATTTTGCCCAAAATAAAATCAATCACATTTCCCAGAATTTTTGTAGACATGCAGTTTCCGAGAATGCAATTCTCGGAAAGACAACTACCACATCAGGCAACTAGATAGATGTGTAATATTTTTGGGGTAATGGTCACCAATAAATAAACATAATAGTAAGATTTATTTGTATTTGAAATTATTCATCTATTATGCTTGTTTGTTATTATTCTCTCATCTCAATTATTTGTTTTCTGTAATTTTTTTTTGTCGTAAATATCAAGAAATGGTACAATAAATAATAAGGAGTTACGCAAGTTTAAACCTAATAAGTCATTTGTAACACGAAACCCAGTTGATTACATCATTAAAAACCGAAAAGTGCGACAACTTAAATTCTTACGATTTCTTATTGTCTGGAGTTTGTGAACTTCACATCTATTGCAAACGTTTTAAAAAATCGTATAATGAGTGTTTATTTTGCGACATCATGAAAAGAACAACTTTATTAGTCCGGCTCTGGAAATTTAGAACTTTTCGTTACCTTCCTGGGTTCTTGTCCTCTAACGTCTCACGCACATGCAATTTAAATCCATTTCTGCACAGATTCTGAGAAATATGATTGATTTTTGTTTTGGGCAAAATGTATACAAAACCCTGTATATCAGTAAGAAATGAGTTCCGAACTTTTTTAATACTGAATATGTGTTGACATGGTCGAAACCTATCTCCCATATTAATATGTACATTTCGTCCCGTAACACCCTGTATAGCTCATGGCTTGCAACCATTACCACCTGTTCAGTTTCACAGTCACAGTCAACAGATTAGAGAATAACTATTGAAGCTTCATCAGAATTATTTTCAGTTCTATCTAAAGGGTTTTCTGTTGACATCCTTTTCGACCAGGTAGATATCTTATATACGTATCACTCGTAGAGTTTCTATCCGAGACTAACGAAAGAGGTCACTGAGATGTTTAAGTACGACAAAAATTTCAACAGGAAGGAAAAAATTACGCCTCTAAATGCAGATTGGAAGCGAGTTCTATGACATACTTCAAGTGCGCCGAAACCCCGCGCCCCCAGTACCCCCACCCCAGCCCCTCTACTGCAGCGCGACCGCGGGGCAATAAATACCACGGGGCTCACCACAGTCGAATCAGTCGACGTCGAGAAGCACGGGAGATCACTTCGCCCGTTGCCTCATCGCCTTTGATAATGTCTGCCGCAGCTGTAGACGAACCGTCAGGAAGAAATTCCATTCGACCACAGCAAAACACTTTAGATTGTATTCTGACCGACCGTGAAAGCCTTCACAGCCATTTTTTCAATTCGTTCAGTTCTTTTGAAACCATCAAGATTAGCTAGTTAGGCGTCAGGTGTACGAGATCACAGAGTGCATTCAGTCATAATTTGGCCAAAAACGTATGTACCTACGTCTGGGGGGGCGGTAGGTTTTAATTGGAGGCTGTATCGAATACAGCACGGTTTCGAAAAAGCTCGCGCCCTCCTAAAAACGGATTTAATTAAAAAGAGCCTTAGCGTGCGCGTAGCCTTTTAATACACGTCTAATTATTTCAATTAAGAGCCGTTTTGTGTTACGTCATTACTTTGCCAGCCATTAGTCTTTCGATAACATCTCCCGCAAATATGAGCTCTCAGGCTTTCGCATAATAACTATTATACATTTTTTTTCAATATCCACTTTAATTTGACAGACTAATATTCATTACTTTTACAACATGAGATATAAGGATATTCTTCATTCTACGTCCGAGCTTAAATGTGTTAACTGTTACTGATCGACAGTAAATAGCAGCTATCTGATTATTACATAACAATTTTTTATATTATAAGACTGTGATGGCTTTCACGGCCGGTCAAAATACAATCTAAAGCGTTTTCCGGGCTTTGAAGCCATGGTCTAATGGAATTTCTTCCTGACATTTCGTCTACAACTGCGGAAGACATTATATCGCGCTGCAGCGGAGGGATTGGGGTATGGGTAGTGGTGCCGCGTTGTTCCGCCGCACTTGATGTATGTCGTAGAACTCGCTTCCAGTCTGCATTTAGAAACGTAATTTCCTCATTTCTGTTGAAATTGTTGTCGTGCTTAAAGATCTCAATTACCTCTCTCGTTAGTCTCGGATAGAAAGGCTGCGATTGATATAAGATATCCACCTCGTTGAAAAGAATGTCGTGACCTTCGGAGAGAGCGTGCTCTGCTACTGCTCACTTTTGTGTCTATCCCAACCTGCAACCTCTTGTGTTTTTCCTCAGGCTTTTTTCCGTAATCCTCGTGTTGACACTGCGTTTTGGTGTGCCAATTTATACCGAGCCACAGCTGCATGGAACTCGGTAACCGGAATTTACCGAGTTCCATGTCCAAAATCGTTTAACGGACCTCCTAGAGGTATCTATTAAAGCTAGTAGTGAAATAAAAATGTATTATTTATACAAGGCGTCCCAGTTTTAATGACAAAGACTTCAGGAATAGATAGATTTTAAAATATATTTTTTGTACAAACGTACGTCTTAAATTTCCTCGTTACTCAGATACATAGTTGTCAAATTGGGAAAACTGGATGATAGCTTTTTGCTAATTTAACAGACCTATGTTTAGACGGCATTGCAACGTTTAACATTGCAATCTCAACGTTTCTGAAATTGCAATATTAAACGCACTTAAAAATAAGGCCACCCTGTATATTGCAACACTTTAACCTGTCAGCATAAGACATGAACATGTTCCATAATAAACAAATAAAAACAGCAGAGAAATACGGCCATTTTGAGCTCAGTGTTGCTTAAGCTGAAGTTAATCTGATCTCTTCCTATAAAAATTAGATCCATATGTTCACTTTCTAAGTCTCAAGTTATTTTTTTTTTTTGTGAAAGAGTTGGTTAGTAATGCATGAGTCATATCTTTGAAACGAGAGAGATTGGATTTAAAGACTTACATTTTTTCACGAAATTGCCACAAATGTTAGTGTTGATGACTGATATTAGCGATAAAAGCTGTGTTAAAGTTTTATACGTTTTTTTTTTATTAAATGTGTAAAATCATGTGAGCGAAAATAAACAAATCCTAATAGATTTTATGCCGGAAAAAAATGCAAAAAAACACAGTTTCAGTTACTCAGCTAAGAAGCAAAGCTTTGTTCGGCAAAAACAGCAAATTCAGCAGCTTTGCAATTATTCAAAGAAACTTCTACATTTAGGTCCCTCCGTTGTCCGAGCTACGCTGCGAGTATCCAATTTCTTCAAATAAAGCCCTGAATGTTAACAAATTTAGTTTTTTCAATATTGATATTAATAAACTCGAATGTTTACCGTTCCTGTGTGCAATTTTCATTAAATTAATAACAATAAAATTATTTCCGCGAAAAACAATATTAATCCACCCGATTGCGGCTATTTGGTTTTCATATAAATATTAATTCCGTTCCGGTGCAGTATTGTGCATTATAATAATGTTATTAATTTTAGAGTTTATCGAATCGAAAATGGCTTCCTTTGTGTAAATGACAAGCGGCGTTTTGTCAGGCGGAATTGCGAATTAACGCCAAATTCGCTTACCTGGCGTGGGTAATTACTAATTGGTAAACCGCATTTCAAGATCCTAATTGATTCTGCTTTGGTAAAAAAATAAACTCTTTGATGTTCTCCATTTCTTGCATTAGCTTATTTAAACTCACAATTTATTTACTCCCTAATGCGTTTTGCCTATCCAAACGGACCGGATGACGTAGCCAGAATACTTCACGCAATATTTATCTCGTCATGTGGGAAAATTAATTTATTACGGTTAATTACTTGCTCAGCTTTTATGCACCGCATTGATTGATACGTAGATCATCAGGATCTATACTTTGTTGTTACTGAAATAATGCTAAAACCAATAAAATCACGCACAATTAAAGCTAATTCGAGGTCACAGTTCTTATGTCACGCTTCTAATTTCACTCACCTAAACGAAATAAAAGCCCTAAAAAGGAATCTTGTAGAGTCCTTGATGTCTTGGGTACAAGACACTCAAAAGCTTGTTTTACTTTGTCACGCTACACGGTAGATTTGAGTAGTAAAGTGGCTTTGTGATACCCAAACTCCATGTCACCGAAGTGCCGAATATTCCTCTCGATCCCGACGATATTACAAGTCCAATAAAACAGGGGAATGTTTGCAGTTTCCTGCTTTGATTTACGGGAATTGTTTGTCTAGTGGTGTTGTTTTTTTTAACTCGCCGACACAATTGTTGTTTACTTTTAGGAAAACTAAAGGCTTTTTTTGGGCTAAACGTGTAATTTACTCGCGTGGGTAATCACATCCTCGACATAAAATCTCGATATTAATGCCCAACGTGATAAATTATGAATAAAGGAAATGTCCGTTACGATGTGGTATTTATGTTTTTCTATTGGCTTAGTGGATAATAAATAAAATCTATTACATTTTATTTATTGGCCATGGAGGAACAATTGTGGGGGTTGATAAACAAGCAAATACTCGTCTTTTGTTTTTTTTTTCTTCAGCAGTCATTTTAAAAAAGTTACCTCAACGTAACATTCTATTGACGTTTCTGAAAAACGAGACAACTCCTTTTGATTAGTGCGGAAACTTGAATAAACAATGTATCTACCTCAAAAGGAAAATGACATATTTGTTGTTCTTGCGACAACAGAAAAACCCTCAAAATTTAAATCATTGTTTCAAAGGGAGGAAATTTTATGTATTTATGTGAAACAATTCCACATTAAATGTAAGCTGAAGTAAGAACTCCGCAAACTAGAGAACTTTCCAAAGAATTTACTAGTTAATCTTAAAAAGTATAAAAACTTTCAAGAAGTATTTTCCGAGTTTCTTGTTTTGTTTTAATTCGCCCTTATTCGATGTAGTTTTTTTATGACTGCTGAACGGTCTCTCGTTACGAATACCAGAAACGGCGCTTATCGTCGACAATAAAACTAATTTTCAGTCGGAATGATTAACTTTCGAATTGAAATATGATTAACTTGTTTGAAAACCGCCATCGACGGACGTTTACTTGTGTAAACTAGGTTCGATTGTTTGTAGCGGCAATGTTGGCAGGTTATTTATATTTTCGTTAACTAAAACACAATGAATGCAAGGCTAATGACCGTACAATAAATCGGTATTGTTTAGAATTCCATTGGCATCTGTTAAGTTCAGATTAGAATATTTTAATATCCCGAAATACACTGTGATTTTTAGATGCAAGATGCGATGGGTGGCCTAGATTTTTCGGCTATTTTTTCAACAGTTCCGTGCAGGTACAGGAAGCCATATTTTAAGAAGCATTATAGTAAAACTCTTGACAGCTGTCGTATATATAACAAGTCAACGTCGGGAAGCACGGGAGATCACTTCGCTCATCGCCTTTGATAATGTCTGCCGCAGCTGTAGACGAAACGTCAAGAAGATATTCCATTGAACCACGGGTTTAAAGCTCGGAAAACGTTTTAAAATGTATTTTGACCGGCCGTGAATGCCTTCACAGACTCTGTTATTTACTGTCAAACAGTAACAGTTGGTATTTTGTTTAGTTTAATAATAGTCAGTTTTTCATATTTCATTTTTCCCTTGGTCAGCAAAACTCTTGAGTTGGTTTGTTTATGGTGTGCTCTTATTGTCACGCGTTGGTTCTTAAATTTTTTTTTTTTTTTTTGCTTTTTTTTTTGACCATGCGCGCGGAGCGGTCATAGTTTAGGAAATATCCGAACGGTCCTCTGATACTCTGATATAGCTTAAACTGCCGTAAAATTATCAACAAAGAACCTGATGATACCTAAAAGTAACTGGAATTTCGAAACGTCTGAAATACTTGATTTCATATTCGCAAACTTAACTTCTTTTGAAGAAGGGTAAAAAACGTGCTAAAATTCATAAAAAGATATAAAATGGTTCCACGAGTACCCATATCAAGGTTCTCATTTATGACATATTGTTTGTGATTATAAAACGAATCTACAATTGAAATTTCACTTTTCTAGCTTTGATTGTTTGTAAAAATGTAATACTTGCCAATTTTTGGCTCACCCTATAGTATCTAAATCAGAAATCAATTCAGTGTTTATAATAAGGTAATAAAATTTAGCATTAGCACTTAGCATTATTTTGGACACCGTATACTATTTAAAACTGAAATGAACGCTCTATTTATTATAAAACTACTCGAATTAACGCAATAAATTAATTGATATCGATCTACATGCAAAAATCCTAAAATTCCAGGTTACTACATTTTTTTGGGACACTTTATACTCTCTAAAACGTAAACATATGCCCTATTTGTCACAAAACTACTAGAACCAACGAATAAAATCGATTACTATTGATTTATGTGGGAAAAGTAGTTATTTCTTTGTTAAGCATATGGAGCTCTCAAACCGATCCGAAAACCTAATTTTGGGGATCAAAATCGTGCATTTCAGCCTTCAACAGCTTATATCGCGTTTTAATTAAGATTTATCCGAAAAGTTATATGAGGAGCCAAAAAAGTACAATAATTTTAGTGTTTTTTAACAATTTGTGGATAAAATGGCGAAGGAAATGTTCTGCAGTAAATATTACTAATATCTGACAACACCAGACTCCTTGAATAATTAAAATTGCTTTCATTACTAAGTTTTAATGATTTTTTCATCGCCTATATCTAACATTTTATTCTGGCTTGTCTGCGTACTAAATAATCCACCCTTTCTATGTAAAATACACACTGCTTATGAACCTTTTCTGCATTATTAGCATATATTAGCTTCCTGCATCATTTTTTGAGCCACCCTATACTATCTAAAACAGAAATCAACGTCCTATTCATTATAAAACGACTCGAAGTAACAAATAAAATCGATTACTATAGATTTAAATGACACATATAGAAAATTCTATGTTAAACATACGGGGCTCTCAAACCGGGCCAAAAAACTAAATTTTGAGATAAAAATCGTGCATTGCCGCCTTTAACAGCTAATATCTCGTTTCGATGAAGATTTATCAAAAAATGTATAAGAACAGCTAAGGAAGTAGAAGAATAGAGCTACACGCAGAATCCATTTTCGAAGCTCTGCCTAGAACAGTAACCGAGCACGGGTGGCCCAAAAATAAGGTACAATTTTTGCATTTTTTTTTAATTCTCTCAAAAACCGTGAAAGCTAGCTTCTTTCTGATACATGCATCTGATAGCCCTTGATGACCTCTTCATACATCATATTAACCGGCATATCGAAAAACCTAACCGTTTCCAAGATAAACAGAAAAATGTAAAAATTTCAAAATTTTCAAAGGGGGAAGGTCGTGAAAATTTTCGACCGAAATCGATTGTCAGAGATTTTATCAAAAATAGTCTCAAATGAAAGAGAAGACAAAAGTATGTAAAAAATGTACAATTTTGAAATTTTCAGTAATTTACTTCCCTTTCAAAATGGCGCCAAAAACGTAATTTTTCCACTTTTTATCGACATTTTAATACTTATATCTATATAATTCAAAAACTAAACATGGTATAACGATGCTATTGACACCGGTGAATAGAGCATTCTCGACCACAAAATACCTGCTTAATTTGTCGTTCAAGGTTTTTAATTTAGTTGACGTAATGTTCGATCAAATAAAAATATTAGGTATTTTTGCAAAATTTTAACATATTTTCACTTCCTATAAGACTGTTATTAAACTTAGCAAAATAGTAATTAACGTTTTGAGCAGTATTTGAGCCGACTCACACTTAATTGAGTCATTGTTGTTCTATGTCCGCAAATGGCTTTGCTGTAAAATGGCAAAAGTCACTCTACCCCTATCAATGAGAAATTTAATCAGTTAAATCTCGGAACCCAGAACCGATAAAATCGAACAGTTAGTACCAGTCGAATGGGCTTCGTTAAAGCTATTTTGTCAGTCAAATACGAAAAACTGATTGTTTGGGCGTGGCACATTTATAAAGCAATACTTGAAATAAAAGGGAATACCCTGATGATGGCGTATAGTAGGCGTAAAGTCGAAACGTCGGATATATTTGGTTTCAGCGCCCTTTAGCAACAGTGAGTAAGTTGTAGCAAGAAAGTGTCATTTTACTAAAAAAGTTTCCAAAATAGAACCTTGGGTACCAGCGGCAAGGTTCTGGACCTCAGAGACCTCTAGCCCGTCCCATAAAATGGCCACATACCAAATTTCAGCTTCCTACCTCAAACCGTTTCAGAGATATCGGCTTTAAACCAAACGTTTTTCAGGCGGCCATCTTGGATTTTTAAAAATGTCATTTTTAGCGAATTTTACATAAGGGAAACCTACCATTCGATTTTCAAGTCGATTTCACCATCGGTTCATAAAACAGCTATAACCTAGGTACAGTCAGCTACATATAGCTATGTGAGATACATTACCATTCATGGTACCTCCATGGGCACCCAGCATTCAAAGTTGAACCATGTATCATTAACAGTTCTCTAAATACCAACGGTACTCAGCTACTGTAGCTATGATAGCTACGGCAACTATATTACAATTTATAATACCCCCGTAGTTACCTACCATCCAAATTTGAACCATGTACCATCAATGGTACCCTAAATATAACCTTTTCTATATTCTTCCCATTTAAAAAGCATTGCACAATGTATTTCTTATGGGAAATACACGTGCAAAAGCGTGAAAACTTATATGCAAAATTTCGTTAATGGTAACCATGGGTTTGCCTATGGTTATGGTATTATTCGTACCAATTCATGGTACGAATAAGGTTTCCACCCATGGCAACTTGCAGTCCATTCCGTAATGAACCATGGTACCAAATTTCAGCTTTCTAACTTTATTCGTCTCAGAGATATCCCCATTTTCTAATTACCCTGTCTACGGCGGCCATTTTTTTTTCGCCTCCATCTTTTATTTATGACGAAATCAATATTGTCCCATTTAAAAAGCGTTGCACAATGTATTTCTTATGGGAAATACACGTGCAAAAGCCTGAAAACTTATATGCAAAATTTCGTTAATGGTACCCATGGGTTTGGTACCATGAATAAGGTTTCCACCCATGGCAACTTGCAGTCCATTCCCTAATGAACCATGGTACCAAATTTCAGCTCCCTAACTTTATTCGTTTCAGAGATATCCTCATTTTTAAATTACCCTGTCTACGGCGGCCATTTTTTTTCGCCTCCATCTTTTATTTATGACGAAATCAATATTGTCCCATTTAAAAAGCATTGCACAATGTATTTCTTATGGGAAAACGGAACAAATGGCAAAAAAAAATATAACTACGCCCATGTCTGCCGAAAAAACGAAAAAATACATTTTTGCCCGAATTTGTAACCGCCACTGTCTGGGCGAAAACCCCGTGACGTCATCAGCCTAAAATGAATCCCGACATGAAATTTTCAAATCGACCAGTCTTTGTGAAAACGACCTCGAGGACTGGGCATTTTGCCAATAATCTTCCAAGAAATGTTCAAATTTTCCCCGGCCAGACAGTTTTCCACGCTTTTCGGCCGATTTTCCTCAGTCTGAAGCTTTAAAGTTAATGTCTACATTTCGGAAATCTCAGCTGTCAGTTGTAGATGGGCGCGGCCGCCGAATCCTTCCGATTACTATCAAAGTGACACTCGCGCTTGACGGCAAAACCGGTGCCACCAGTGCATTTTTTACGCTGCGGCATTTGATATTGCGTTTTTGCCTACTCCTACTGGTTGCCAAAGCAACATAAACAACTTAAATGGCGAGCGGGAATAATGATATTATTCCCGCTGTTTTTCAACTCATATATCCCTATGACGCTATATGAGCCCTATTTACCTTTTGTCAACAAGCTGAATATCAGTATATTATTAAATGGTCGTGGACAATAGTATATTATTAAACGAGCTTTTTATGAGAGCCATTATTCCCTTAGGGGGACGTTTGCGTCACGAGCCGCAGGCGAGGGGCGCAAGTTTGACATATGAATAATGGCCATAAAAAGCGAGTATAATACTATACTTTGTCCACGGCCATTGTCTAATAATTACAGATTATAAAATCTTATAGGTAGTGTAAAGAAAATTATTGAAATGTCAAAGTGACACTCGCGCTTGACGGCAAAACCGGTGCCACCAGTGCATTTTTTACGCTGCAGCGTTTCATATTGCACTGTTGCCTACTCCTACTGGTTGCCAAGGCAACATATATAACTTAAATGGCGAGCGGGAATAATGATATTATTCCCGCTGTTTCAACTCATATATCCCTCTGACGCTATATGAGCCCTATTTAACTTTTGTCAACAAGCTGAATATCAGTATATTATTAAGCGGTCGTGGACAAATTAATTTATTGCGTTAATTCGATTAGTTTTATGATAAATAGTGCGTTGATACAGATTAACAGATATCTGTTCTAGATAGTATAGGGTGTCCCAAATAATGCTGTAACATTTAACTTTAGATTTTTGTTTGTTTATTAATATATTTTTTCAGCTTTTATTCACTTGGTGATATATAGATGATATAGGGTGTTCAAAAAATTGGCAAATACTAAATTTTTATGAACCATTAACGTTAGAAACCTGATATTTTGGTTGTAGGTTCTTTTCATAATGACAAAAACAGTATGTCACAAATGGGAGCCCTGATATGTGTACCCCTGGTATTATTTTACACCATTTTATAAATTCTAGCACGTTTTTTACCATTTTTCAAAAGCTCTTAGTTTCCCGAATAGGAAATAAACGCTTTTCGACATGTCGACGTTTCAGCTACTTCTAGACATCATCAGGTCTTCTTCTTTATAATTATATAGGAGTTTGGGCACATAAGAGGAACGTTCGGATAAACCCCAACGTGGTAAAAAAAAAAAATGGCGCATAGGCAAATAAAAGCCAACTCAAGATTTCTGCTGACGATCTGGAATGTAGTTGTCGCTGGGTAACAACAAAAACCAAAAAATCTCTTTTCTTTTTTTGTTAATTGACCAGGGTTGTACGTTGTACTTTGTACTTTAATGTAACTTTTAAATAAACGTTAAATGTTTGTACGGGGTTGCTTTCATTGTAAAATTAAAACAACAAATCTGATGGCCAATCTCAGCAATACTATAAATTTATTATAATTTTCGGTTTTCGGTACGGATACGATACCCCGCCTCATATATTTTTTATTCGAGTCAAGTCACACAACACGGCCGGGTGCAATTCCTTTTATTGCCGATGATGCATGTCTACGTTGAAGTGAAATATGCTACTTTACTTCTTCTTGAAAGCATTATCGTATTACGTTCGTCGAGCTCTCAACAATTCAGGGCACCTGTTGCCGAAGCTGTCTGATGCTCCTTTAAATTATTAAATCTTTAAGTTAAATACTTTTTAATGACAGAAAGAAGTACACTTGCCTTTTAATACTTTACCCTGCATAATTTACAAGGGAAGCTTTATTTCAGCTCACGATTCGGATGTCCCTTATTCAATTTCGCTTCTGTCTAAATTCCGGTTATTCTTGGGGCCAAGTTTATATGTATGTGGAAATCACGTTGGGAAATGTTTATTTTATGCTCGTGGTGAATTACGGGATGCATATCGAATTACGGGGGATTCAGTATAACTGCCTTTCAGTCTGGCCATCGAACTCGTCTAATACACTTTCGGCTCATCGACTAACCTATTTGTCGAAACGATCTTTGCGTGACTGAAAGGAATTTTCCTGAAATAATTTCATAGACCTTTTGGTCATTAGTCAAAAGCAGTTTAGATGTTAGACAGGAAAAAATTGATGAACAGATTGGAGTCCGGCCCAGTTCGGATTTGCCCGGTCCCGGGGTAATAGAAACACCACAATATCCGATTACAGCTTTACGAGCTGGCTACGAGCTCGATTGAGACCCTTTGACTCAACAAGTGGTCTCCAATAATTGAAAATTCGACTTGTACCGGGGTCTATAGAAGAGTAATATGCCCTAAAAGGAAGCAAAGGCAGTAAAAATGGCCTGATCGGATTACTAAATTTACATTTCTAGTATGGAAGAAACGTTATCTGATCGACGTGCATACGTGCATATGCGCATACATTCTTTGTTTCTTAAACTCAGGTTCTCTTATCGAATTAGCGTTCGCTCGGTTGGCTCCTCCATCTGTGCGGGCCAATCTCTTCTAATAAGGAATAGCTAATGACAAGAGTTAATTTAACCCATTGAAGTCTTCAGTGTATCCTTTTTTTTCTCAAAGGGACTTAAAAGAGATTTAAAGGTTACTCATTTATTAATGGTATTGTTGCTTCAGCTACTCGACAAAGCAAGGCCGCATAAATCATTAACATTTTGCTTGTGAAGAATAAACCTTCTTAAGCCTAAAGCCGTTTTAAATTAGTAAACAAAAGCATTTTCCAATACAAAAGTGCCCAACAATAAATCAATGAAAAAGCCGATTTGCAAACAATTTTACCCGATTGTATGAAGAAAAGGTTAACGTGATTCGTATTCCTGGAGAACGTTAATAAATTAGCAATAGTCGGAATAATATTTTCCCATTACAAAGTCGGGGAGCTTTTACAGGAAACCCCAGTCTTCGTGCATTATTTTCATAACTTTTCCCCAGTCTATTGAAATTTCGCTGTTTAAGCGACGTTAACAGGTCGTGTCGTACCACGCACGGCCCTTCACCTAATCTGAACATTACACTATAGCGAGAATTCTTCCAACTAAAACGGAACAAAAATTTCTCGTGATGTCTCAAATACTTAGAATACACAATTTGTGCGTTATCCGGGAAATCTAATTAATGTATTCGTGTTTGATTGAATTATGTATTAAAATTTTCTATTCCATTATAGGACGAAAGCCGATTCAAGCGAATTTCGGTTTTCCAATAAAGGAGCATCGTTAGATTCAATCGTTTTGTTTCTACGGAAAAAAGATTTCAATTTAGATACGGATATTGATCCAATTTTATCCTATCCCCCCCACCCCCCCCCCGAACGCACAGACTATTAGTAGAAAAGGTATTGTGTAGAATGCATTTAAGCAATTAATAGTATTGTTACGGGATACGGGTTCCAATAATTTATCGTCAGTTAACTACACACTTTTATTCACTTTTAACTATTACAACACAATTACTCTCTACTAACAATTCGCACTGATTGGCACTACCCGGCCTGAACACACTGTCATACTTTCGAGAACGGAGGCGACAGTTCCCGGTTCTCGTTTTTTCTAGATGAGTTCCCCCGGTCGCGTTCGGCGCTCGGCGTTGTCGCTTCGGCACGAATCTCTGTGCACCGATGGTCGGGCGTAATATTGCCTCCCTCTTAGCTCTGATCGTCCCGATCAGAGAAATGTTCACGATTTTAAGTCTTTAACCGTTCAAGATGAAACACTTTCATCTTTGCTCTAGGGGTACGTTGGATCCTGTATCCCACGTCGTTGATCTGTTTTATGACTGTATATGAACCCTCCCAACTTGGAGACAACTTTGGAGACTTTCCTTTCTTCCTCTGTGGATTATACAGCCAAATCAAGTCACCTGCCTTAAATCTTGCAGAATATGTGGCATTCATCCGATCGCTGGCAGTCTTTATCTTTGTCCTCACTAGTACGTTTCGATGGATTTCCTTTAATCGTTCTCGAAGTTCATCAGCATAATTGTGGACATCTTGGCAGGCTTATGTCCTGTCGTGTTATGCACTGCACCTAATATTCTTACCAATATTTAGAATTAATTGAAAATTTCTTGTAATTACATGAAATTTCACGGACTATATTCTCGAAGTTTATTGGAAATACTTGAAAATTTAAAGTATATTTCTAGCTTTGAAATTTCAATATATACACATTATGAGATGCGTCTTACGTCACACTGGGATTCTAATCTAAAAGCAACTGGCATTACTGGGAATTACAAGAAATTCTTGGAAATACTGGGAGTTCTATAGAATTACTGGGAGTTTTATGGAATTACTGGAAATTCTATGGAACTTCTTGGATTTCTATGGAATTACTGGGAATGTCTTAAAATTAGTGGAATATTTGTAGTTACCAAAATTTTCTTAAACATCTTTAGAATTACTTGAAAATTTCTTGAAATTACATGAAATTTCACGGACCATATTCTCAGAATTTATTGGAGTTACTCGAAAATTCAAAGTAATTTTTTAGCTTTGAAATTTCAGTATATAAATTATGAAGTGCGTCTTACGTCACATTGGAATTTTAAGCTAGAAGCAACGGGCATTACTGGGAATTACAAGAAATTCTTGAAAATACTGGGAGTTCTATAGAATCACTGAGAATTTTTTGGAATTACTGGAAATTCCATGGAATTACTGGAGATTCTATGGAACTTCTTGGATTTCTACGAAATTACTGGGAATGGCTTAAAATTAGTGGAATATTTGTAGTTACAAAATTTTATTAAACATGTTTAGAATTACTTGAAAATTTCTTCATATTACATGACACTTCACGGACTATATTCTCGGAATTTAGTGGAATTACTCGAAAATTCAAAGTAATTTTCTAGCTTTCAAATTTCAATATACAAGTTATGAGGTGCGTTTTACGTCACACTGGAATTCTAAGCTAGAAGCAACGGGTATTACTGGGAATTACAAGAAATTCTTGGAAATCACTGGTAATTTTATGGGATTACTAGAAATTCCATGGAATTACTGGAAATTTTATGGACCTTCTTGGATCTCTATGAAATTACTGGGAATATCTTAAAATTAGGAGAATATTTGGTTTTACCAAAATTTTCTTAAACATATTTAGAATTACTTGAAAATTTCTTGTTATTACATGAAATTTCACGGACTATATTCTCGAAGTTTATTGGAAATACTTGAAAATTTAAAGTCATTTTCTAGCTTTGAGATATCAATTTATACACATTATGAGATGCGTCTTACGTCACACTGGGATTCTAATCGAAAAGCAACTGGCATTACTGGGAATTACAAGAAATTCTTGGAAATACTGGGAGTTCTATAGAATTACTGAGAGTTTTATGGAATTACTGTAAACTTCATGGAATTACTGGAAATTCTATGGAACTTCTTGGATTTCTATGGAATTACTGGGAATGGCTTAAAGTTAGTGGAATATTTGTAGTTACAAAATTTTATTAAACATGTTTAGAATTACTTAAAAATTTCTTGAAATTACATGAAACTTCACGGACTATATTCTCGGTATTTATTGGAATTACTCGAAAATTCAAAGTAATTTTCTAGCTTTGAAATTTCAGTATACAAATTATGAAGTGCGTCTTACGTCACATTGAAATTCTAAGCTAGAAGCAACAGGCATTACTGGGAATTACAAGGAATTCTTGGAAATACTGGGAGTTCTCTAGAATCACTGGGAATTTTTTGGAATTACTGGAAATTC
Organism: Taphrorychus bicolor; assembly: GCA_951812265.1. Lineage (NCBI taxonomy): Eukaryota > Metazoa > Arthropoda > Insecta > Coleoptera > Curculionidae > Taphrorychus > Taphrorychus bicolor. The sequence continues at coordinate 1,582,926 of OX638305.1, read as the reverse complement.
CATGGAATTACTGGAAATTCTATGGAACTTTTTGGATTTCTATGGAATTACTGGGAATGTCTTAAAATTAGTGAAATATTTGTAGTTACCAAAATTTTCTTAAACATCTTTAGAATTACTTGAAAATTTCTTGAAACTACATGAAACTTCCCGGACCATATTCTCGAAATTTAGTGGAATTACTCGAAAATTCAAAGTAATTTTCTAGCTTTAAAATTTCAGTATACAAATTATGAAGTGCGTCTTACGTCACATTAAAATTCTAAGCTAGAAGCAACGGGCATTACTGGGAATTACAAGAAATTCTTTGAAATACCGGGAGTTCTCTAGAATCACTGGGAATTTTTTGGAATTACTGGAAATTCCATGGAATTACTGGAAATTCCATGGAATTACTGGAAATTCCATGGAACTTCTTGGATTTCTATGGAATTACTGGGAATGGCTTAAAATTTGTGGAATATTTGTAGTTACAAAATTTGATTAAACATGTTTAGAATTACTTGAAAATTTCTTGAAATTACATGAAACTTCACGGACTATATTCTCGAAGTTTATTGAATATACTTGAAAATTTAAAGTAATTTTCTAGCTTTGAAATTTCAATGGACATATTATGAGATGCGTCTTACGTCACACTGGTTTCTAATCTAAAAGCAACTGGCATTACTGGGAATTACAATAAATTCTTGGAAATACTGGGAGTTCTATAGAATTACTGGAAATTTTATGGAATTACTTCGTATTCAATGAAATTACTGGAAATTCCATGGAACTTCTTGGTTTTCTATGGAATTACTGGGAATGGCTTAAAATTAGTGGAATATTTGTAGTTAAAAAATTTTATTAAACATGTTTAGAATTACTTGAAAATTTCTTGAAATTACATGAAACTTCACGAACTATATTCTCGGAATTTATTGGAATTACTCGAAAATTCAAAGTAATTTTCTAGCTTTCAAATTTCAGTATACAAATTATGAAGTGCGTCTTACGTCACATTGAAATTCTAAGCTAGAAGCAACGGGCATTACTGGGAATTACAAGGAATTCTTGGAAATACTGGGAGTTCTCTAGAATCACTGGGATTTTTTTGGAATTACTGGAAATTCCATGGAATTACTGGAAATTAAAATGGAACTTCTTGGATTTCTATGGAATTACTGGGAATGGCTTAAAATTAGTGGAATATTTGTAGTTAAAAAATTTTATTAAACATGTTTAGAATTACTTGAAAATTTCTTGAAATTACATGAAATTTCACGGACTATATTCTCGGAATTTATTGGAATTACTCGAAAATTCAAAGTAATTTTCTAGCTTTCAAATTTCAGTATACAAATTATGAAGTGCGTCTTACGTCACATTGAAATTCTAAGTTAGAAGCAACGGGCATTACTGGGAATTACAAGAAATTCTTGGAAATACTGGGAGTTCTCTAGAATCACTGGGAATTTTTTGGAATTACTGGAAATTCCATGGAATTACTGGAAATTCCATGGAACTTCTTGGATTTCTATGGAATTACTGGGAATGGCTTAAAATTAGTGGAATATTTGTAGTTACAAAATTTTATTAAACATGTTTAGAATTACTTGAAAATTTCTTGAAACTACATGAAACTTCACGGACTATATTTTCGGAATTTATTGGAATTACTCGAAAATTCTTGGAGTAACTGGGAGTTCTATAGAATTACTGGGAATTTTATGGAATTACGTGGTATTCAGTGGAATTACTGGGAATATCTTAAAATTAGTGGAATATTTGTAGTTACCAAAATGAACTTTTCCAGAATAATTGCGAATGAGAGGTTTTTGACTAGCACTCTCTCTTACGTCATAAAAACTATCTTTTATTAAAAGCATAATATAGAAACTTTAAAGGTACTTAATGTTGTTTTTTCTTTGCAGCAAGCCAGCAATGCTTACCAACAGAATTTTCTTGTGGCAACGGCCAGTGTATCCCCGATTATCTGTATTGCTCAGGAAGACCAGACTGCAGTAATGGCGCCGACGAAGTGGGCTGTTCGGGCGGTAAGTGTTTTCTGATATCGAAGTCTCAAAGTTATTGTTCTGAATCTACGAAATGTCACCGCCTGATCTATAGAATGCTTAAAGACGGTACGGGTTGCATGAAAATAAGTCACACACAACGCTTTCGAGATTGCGCTTTAACCGCTTGCCGGGCTTGTATTTTCGACAGTGCATTTTGAGTTTTTGAATTTTTTTTTTTTGGTGACGGAGTTTGGAATACATTTTACTACGTGTGTTACACTATTCCAAACCATTGAATTCAGGCCAAAATAACTTACTTTGACGAAAGTTATGGCGGTCATTGCTAACGTTAATTTTCGCATGTTTACTACACATTGCATCACAGAGGGAAGGTTGGAAGAGGATTACTTTATATGTGAAACTGGAGAGCGGATCGATAAGGAGAAATACTGTGATCGAGAGTACGATTGTCCTGATCAGAGTGATGAACGACGATGTCGTAAGTGTTTCGCCCTATAGAGTGCTGTATTCACAGGGGCTGCTTTTGATAAATGCCAAAAACCGCCATCTATACTTAATAATTTGCAACATTAAGATGTAGATTTGTTCATAAAATATAAAGTAACGTGTTATTCCCACCATTCCAATAAACTAGCGGAAAACATGCGACAGGAATAATTTAATGGCACAACTTATTAAAAGCAGGCCCGTATTGTGTTGTGATTTCTATTCTATACACGTCATCTACATATTGGCTTTTTCTTCGTATTCGTTTCCGAACTCAGGCTCAATTTCATGAATTTATTATGGATAATAATCCAGCTTCGAAATACTTCTCTAATAAGTGCGTATCATAACTTCCTCAATTATGAAACTTTTATTCGTTTCCTTGTATTAATATTAACAAACCGGACCTTTCTATTTCGTTCCTTCTCTATTGCTCCCGCCCTCATTTTCAATGTATGTTTTTGACGATTCAACATCATAACCCATCAATGTAGTCAGGTTTGTCAGAAAATTATCAAATTTACTTTATAAAATTATTGCAGCTTGTCACGATACGGACTTCTTTTGCAACAGCGGCATTTGCATTCCCCAAAGTCAACGCTGCGACGGAATCCGACAGTGTCAAGACGAATCCGACGAGCTTGGTTGTGAAAGTAGGCATTTTACCAATTTGACATGACCGGAAGCCATATTGTTTCAAAGGCATTATTCAATTGGCAGCATTTGGGCTCTTGACCTCTAAGCTAAAACACGATCTTGTGGTTAAAGTATGACTGAAGTTTATGGCAAAAAATATTTTTGCAAGTTCCTCATTAATGCGATTTCTCGCTTCGGAATGCGATTGCGTGATGACACGTCCCTGTTTTCGATGCGGGAGATTAAAAAGAAACACGTTATTTATTTGCCTTCCAGTGCAAACAAGAGGAAATAATGAAGCTAAACTATCGATAAAACATCATGCAAAGCCTTTTTAATATGCCTTAAGAGTAGCAATTTGGCTTACCACAATTTGGCAACCTTGTCTAGCCATTGGCCAGTCACATCGATTTTATGAAATTCCAGTTTAAATCGGTGCCAATAATCCATTTTGACAGGTGGTGGTTAGATTTGATTGGTAATGGTAGGGTAATGGGTAGCTTACTTGATCCTAAGGCATTTTTGGTAATTTAAAAAGTGTCTGATATCTAGCGTTTGACGTAGAAGATTTTTTCTATTTTTTTGTTTTTAATGGGTACGATAAAATATAAATGTGAAACCACCATCTTAATTTAAAAATAGACGTAGTTCGATATGCTCGCTTGGCTACGGGAGTGCTTTTATCGGGGTACTCATGACAAAATGCTAGTTTTTATTTTGATAATACATAATTTGTTGAGTAATAATTTGAAGATTTTTCAAGCTTTGGGGAAAAAACTGTGCTTTGAAAGTATCCTCATCTCCTCATCGTGCTTTGAAAGTATCCTCTCAGTTTTCTGATTAAAAATGTAAAGATGAGAATGTAAGGGCTCAGACCTGTCTAGTGCTGCCACCCCCAAGATGACAGCTAATAAGCAAGTGACAGATGTCAATAATTTCCTAAATTCCCTACCGCCTATTTTTAATTTCATTTTAAAGATTCAAACTTCAATGTATTTGAGGCACATACTTTTACGTATACAGAGTGAACCAGAAAAGTGTCACGTCATATAATGTAATATTTCAAATAGGACACACTATATTTTTTACTAGATTTTTGCGGGCAGTTCTTGGGATACCCGTATTTCGTATTCAGTTTTTTTGGCATCTTAGTGAAATATTCATTTCCTACCCATCTTCCTTAGTTAGTTAGTTAGAATTTGCTCTTATCAAGAAGATTGGCAAGCAATGTCAAAGTTAGATTTCCAAGGCTAATGAGATGTCAAACCTTCGAGAATAGGTAATACACAATTACCCCCTAGAAGATACCTTCAGTTTATTAATGAGTTTCTCTTAATGTACTGCAGGCAACGATGCTAAGTTTTCAGAGTTCAATATGAGCTATTAAAACTGGTAAAATATAGAGGGTGTTTTTTACGTTGTATGACGTCACAGATTTCTGGACCACCCTGTGTATATAAAAAAAAAATCTTAAAATAAACGCATCCGTAAAATATATGTCCCAAGGAAACGAAATCTTTTATGCTACTACTTCTCGAGATATCTCATTGTGTCAAGTTAAAATTACCACACTATATATATGTCAAAAAATTCAATTTCACACCTCTTTCAAATTTCAATTTGCCACAAAATCTAGTAACATTTGCCTAATTTAGCCGATCGGCTTGCTGTGTCGCTCTAGCTTAATAATTATGTAACATTCTATTCAAGAAAATTCAACAATACGTCACATCTGTCACATTTGACGTATACAATTTTTCTGAATACCGAATTGACGTTTTCTCTTGGCCGCACTATTCCATTTCTAACTGTAATTCAGAAAGTATCAAGTGTAATTCGGAATAGTCAGTTGTAATTCAGAAAGTATTTAGTGTAATTCAGAATAGTCAAGTTTAATTCAGAAATAAACTAAGTGTAATTCAGAATAGTCAAGTGTAGTTCAGAAATAACCAAGTGTAATTCACAATAGTCAATTGTAATTCAGAAAATATCAAGTGTAATTCAGAATAGTCAAGTATACTTCAGAAGTAACCAAGCGTAATTCAGAATAGTCAAGTGTAGTTCAGAAAATATCAAGTGTAATTCAGAATAGTCAGTTGTAATTCAGAAAGTATTTAGTGTAATTCAGAATAGTCAAGTTTAATTCAGAAATAAACTAAGTGTAATTCAGAATAGTCAAGTGTAGTTCAGAAATAACCAAGTGTAATTCACAATAGTCAATTGTAATTCAGAAAATATCAAGTGTAATTCAGAATGGTCAAGTGTAATAAATCTCCAAGTGTAATTCAATATAGTGAAGTGTTATACAGAAATTACCAAGTGTAATTCAAAATTGTCAAGTGTAGTTCAGAAAGCAGTATAATTAGGAATTATTAACATAACTCTGAAGCCAAGAATGTTAAGTTCATCTCGAACAATAACAGATTCTTTGGTTTAATAATTAACGTAGAAATTTAAAAAGCTGTATGAAAAACCACTGTTGAAAAATTACACTTTCTGAATTACATTTGAAGTTTTCTGAATTAGACATGGCTATTCTGAATTACACTTAACCATTCTAAATTACACTTAACACTTTTTCTCAATTACAATTGACTATTCTAAATTACATGTGAAGGTTTCTGAATTCCATTTAACTATTCTGAGTTACACTTAATACTCTTTCTGAACTACAATTGACTATTCTGAATTTCATGTGAAGGTTTCTGAATTACACTTAACTATTCTGAGTTACACTTAATACTCTTTCTGAATCAAAATTGACTATTCTGAATTACATGTGACGGTTTCTGAATTACATTTGACTATTCTGAACTACACTTAATATTCTTTCTGAACTACAATTGACTATTCTAAATTACACTTAACACTTTTTCTCAATTATAATTGACTATTCTGAATTACATGTGAAGGTTTTCTGAATTACACTTAACTATTGTGAGTTACACTTAATACTCTTTCTGAACTACAATTGACTATTCTGAATTACACTTAATACTTTCTGAATTACAATTGACTATTCTGAATTACATGTGACGGTTTCTGAACTACACTTGACTATTCTGGACTACACTTAATATTCTTTCTGAACTACAATTGACTATTCTGAATTACACTTAATACTTTCTGAATTACACTTGACTTTCCTGAATTACATTTAATACTCTTTCTAAATTACAACTGACTATTCTAAATTATACATAATTTGTTCCGAATTACACTTGAAGCTTTCCGAATTAGAGTTGACCATTTTGAATTACAAGTGAGGTTTTTTTAATTACACTTAACTATTTCCAAATCCACTTGATGCTTTCCGAATTAACTTGACTATTCTGAATTATAAGTGACGGTTCCTAAATTACACTTTTCTATTCTGAGTTACACTTAATATTTTCTGAATTACAATTGACTATTCTGAATTACACTTAATACTCTTTCTGAATTACACTTAACCATTCTAAATTACACTTAACACTTTTTCTCAATTACAATTGACTATTCTAAATTACATGTGAAGGTTTCTGAATTCCATTTAACTATTCTGAGTTACACTTAATACTCTTTCTGAACTACAATTGACTATTCTGAATTACACTTAATACTTTCTGAATTACAATTGACTATTCTGAATTACATGTGACGGTTTCTGAACTACACTTGACTATTCTGGACTCCACTTAATATTCTTTCTGAACTACAATTGACTATTCTGAATTACACTTAATACTTTCTGAATTACACTTGACTTTCCTGAATTACATTTAATACTCTTTCTGAATTACAATTGACTATTCTACATTACATTTAATTTGTTCCGAATTACACTTAATGCTTTCCGAATTAGAGTTGACTATTTTGAATTACAAGTGAGGTTTTTTGAATTACACTTAACTATTTCGAAATCCACTTGATGCGTTCCGAATTAACTTGACTATTCTGAATTATAAGTGACGGTTCCTAAATTACACTTTTCTATTCTGAGTTACACTTAATATTTTCTGAATTACAATTGACTATTCTGAATTACACTTAATACTCTTTCTGAATTACAGTTGACTATTCTGAATTACATGTGTCGATTTCTGAATTACACTTGACTAATCCGAATTTCACTTGATGCTTAGTTCAGGTTAGTTCAGGTTAGTTCAGGTTAGTTCAGGTTAGTTCAGGTTAGTTCAACAGTAGTACAAGTCAGTACACTTAACTATTTCGAAATCCACTTGATGCTTTCCGAATTAACTTGACTATTCTGAATTATAAGTGACGGTTCCTAAATTACGCTTTTCTATTCTGAGTTACACTTAATATTTTCTGAATTACAATTGACTATTCTGAATTACACTTAATACTCTTTCTGAATTACACTTAACCATTCTAAATTACACTTAACACTTTTTCTCAATTACAATTGACTATTCTAAATTACATGTGAAGGTTTCTGAATTCCATTTAACTATTCTGAGTTACACTTAATACTCTTTCTGAACTACAATTGACTATTCTGAATTACACTTAATACTTTCTGAATTACAATTGACTATTTTGAATTACAAGTGACGGTTTCAAAATTACTACTACTTACTTGACTATTCTGAATTACACTTAATACTCTTTCTGAATTACAATTGACTATTCTGAATTACATGTGAAGGTTTCTGAATTACACTTAACTATTCTGAGTTACACTTAATACTCTTTCTGAACTACAATTGACTATTCTGAATTACACTTAATACTTTCTGAATTACAATTGACTATTCTGAATTACATGTGACGGTTTCTGAATTACACTTGACTATTCTGAACTACACTTAATATTCTTTCTGAACTACAATTGACTATTCTGAATTACACTTAATATTTTCTGAATTACACTTGACTTTCGTGAATTCGATTTAATACTCTTTCTGAATTACAATTGACTATTCTAAATTACACTTGATTTGTTCCGAATTACACTTGATGCTTTCCGAATTGGAGTTGACTATTTTGAATTACAAGTGACGGTTTCAAAATTACTACTACTTACTTGACTATTCTGAATTACACTTAATACTCTTTCTGAATTACAATTGACTATTCTGAATTACATGTGACGGTTTCTGAATTACACTTGACTATTCCGAATTACACTTGATGCTTTCCGAATTAGAGTTGATTTATTTTGAATTACAAGTGAGGTTTTTTTAATTACATTTGACTATTCCGAATTACACTTGATGCTTTCCGAATTAAGTTGACTATTCTGAATTACAAGCGACGGTTTCTAAATTACACTTGACTATTCTGAATTACATGTAAAGGTTTCTGAATTACACTTAACTATTCTGAGTTACACTTAATACTCTTTCTGAACTACAATTGACTATCCTGAATGACACTTAATACTTTCTGAATCACAATTGACTATTCTGAATTACATGTGACGGTTTCTGAATTACACCTGACTATTCTGAACTACACTTAATATTCTTTCTGAACTACAATTGACTATTCTAAATTACACTTAACACTTTTTCTCAATTACAATTGACTATTCTGAATTACATGTGAAGGTTTCTGAATTACACTTAACTATTCTGAGTTACACTTAATACTCTTTCTGAACTACAATTGAGTATTCTGAATTACACTTAATACTTTCTGAATTACAACTGACTATTCTGAATTACATGTGACGGTTTCTGAATTACTCTTGACTGTTCTGAACTACACTTAATATTCTTTCTGAACTACAATTGACTATTCTGAATTACACTTAATACTTTCTGTACACTTGACTTTCCTGAATTCGATTTAATACTCTTTCTGAATTACAATTGACTATTCTAAATTACACTTGATTTGTTCCGAATTACACTTGATGCTTTCCGAATTGGAGTTGACTATTTTGAATTACAAGTGACGGTTTCAAAATTACTACTACTTACTTGACTATTCTGAATTACACTTAATACTCTTTCGGAATTACAATTGACTATTCTGAATTACATGTGACGGTTTCTGAATTACACTTGACTATTCCGAATTACACTTGATGCTTTCCGAATTAAGTTGACTATTGTAAATTACAAGCGACGGTTTCTAAATTACACTTGACTATTCTGAATTACATGTGAAGGTTTCTGAATTACACTTAACTATTCTGAGTTACACTTAATACTCTTTCTGAACTACAATTGACTATTCTGAATTACACTTAATACTTTCTGAATTACACTTGACTTTCCTGAATTCGATTTAATACTCTTTCTGAATTACAATTGACTATTCTAAATTACACTTGATTTGTTCCGAATTACACTTGATGCTTTCCGAATTGGAGTTGACTATTTTGAATTACAAGTGACGGTTTCAAAATTACTACTATTTACTTGACTATTCTGAATTACACTTAATACTCTTTCTGAATTACAATTGACTATTCTGAATTACATGTGACGGTTTCTGAATTACACTTGACTATTCCGAATTACACTTGATGCTTTCCGAATTAGAGTGGATTTATTTTGAATTACAAGGGAGGTTTTTTCAATTACATTTGACTATTCCGAATTACACTTGATGCTTTCCGAATTAAGTTGACTATTCTGAATTACAAGCGACGGTTTCTAAATTACACTTGACTATTCTGAATTACATGTGAAGGTTTCTGAATTACACTTAACTATTCTGAGTTACACTTAATACTCTTTCTGAACTACAATTGACTATCCTGAATGACACTTAATACTTTCTGAATCACAATTGACTATTCTGAATTACATGTGACGGTTTCTGAATTACACCTGACTATTCTGAACTACACTTAATATTCTTTCTGAACTACAATTGACTATTCTAAATTACACTTAACACTTTTTCTCAATTACAATTGACTATTCTGAATTACATGTGAAGGTTTCTGAATTACACTTAACTATTCTGAGTTACACTTAATACTCTTTCTGAACTACAATTGAGTATTCTGAATTACACTTAATACTTTCTGAATTACAACTGACTATTCTGAACTACATGTGACGGTTTCTGAATTACTCTTGACTATTCTGAACTACACTTAATATTCTTTCTGAACTACAATTGACTATTCTGAATTACACTTAATACTTTCTGTATTACACTTGACTTTCCTGAATTCGATTTAATACTCTTTCTGAATTACAATTGACTATTCTAAATTACACTTGATTTGTTCCGAATTACACTTGATGCTTTCCGAATTGGAGTTGACTATTTTGAATTACAAGTGACGGTTTCAAAATTACTACTACTTACTTGACTATTCTGAATTACACTTAATACTCTTTCGGAATTACAATTGACTATTCTGAATTACATGTGACGGTTTCTGAATTACACTTGACTATTCCGAATTACACTTGATGCTTTCCGATTTAGAGTTGATTTATTTTGAATTACAAGTGAGGTTTTTTCAATTACATTTGACTATTCCGAATTACACTTGATGCTTTCCGAATTAAGTTGACTATTCTGAATTACAAGCGACGGTTTCTAAATTACACTTGACTATTCTGAATTACATGTGAAGGTTTCTGAATTACACTTAACTATTCTGAGTTACACTTAATACTCTTTCTGAACTACAATTGACTATCCTGAATGACACTTAATACTTTCTGAATCACAATTGACTATTCTGAATTACATGTGACGGTTTCTGAATTACACTTGACTATTCTGAACTACACTTAATATTCTTTCTGAACTACAATTGACTATTCTAAATTACACGTAACACTTTTTCTCAATTACAATTGACTATTCTGAATTACATGTGAAAGTTTCTGAATTACACTTAACTATTCTGAATTGCACTTAATATTTTCTGAATTACAATTGACTATTCTGAATTACACTTAATACTCTTTCTGAATTACAGTTGACTATTCTGAATTACATGTGACGGTTTCTGAATTACACTCGACTATTCTAAATTGCACTTGCTACTTTCTGAATTACAGTTGGAAACGGCGTAAAAAGCGCAAATAAACCGTTTTTAATTCTGAATAGGAAAGGAGAAATTGGGTGACACGCATTAAAAACATTCTGTATCTTGTATATCGGAAACGTGGGATTGCTTGCCACTATGATCGTCACGAGAGTGGCGTCCAAAGATCTTTAAAGGGTATTTTGTTATTTGCAATGATCTTAGAATATGTTTGTTTAGTTTTGCCGAATGTTAATCATTTTCGCCAAAAACAGTAATAACAGTCGAAATCGATTTAAGATTTCAAGGATTCGAGTATCTACAGAACTCAACAATTTTCGATACTACTCATGAGATTAATAAAAAAATTTGCTTAAGAGTAAGCACCTCTCGTGGCCCGAGTATGTCTTCGCTCGTCAGAAACAGCCGAACATAAGCTGTTGCGCTCAACAGCTCATGTTTTTCCCCAAAAGAAATCAGCATTGAAGTGTAAAATTGACCCGCAGCGATAAGCAGATGTGAGCATTATCAATGGAAATGCAACAATGGGGAATGCATCGACAACATTCAGCGTTGTAACCACCAACGAGACTGCATAGATGGATCAGACGAGGTCAATTGCACCTTCTGCAAGGCGAATACTTTCAGGTGTTCCAATGGCACGTGTGTGGGTCTGAGTCAGCGATGCGACGGTGTGTCCGATTGTCCTCATTCAGAGGACGAGGAGAACTGCGGTTAGTTCATTTTTTCCCCATACCTATTCTCAGTTTTCCTATGTAGTTCTTTATCTGCTCTTGTTGTTCTAGAGGCTTCCCCAAGGAGGTCTTGCTTTCTATGTTTGTACCTGTTCTTCTTTAGACTACCTTCTGTATTTCTATCTCTGTCTCATGTTTTTAGTCATTAGTATCGTTGTAAATATACGGCGTAGAGTTAATTAATATTAGTCTTGTGATACCGGGGCTGCAGGTTTGTGCATGCCTTCGGAATTTAGGTGTAGAAACGGAGCATGTATACAGGAGTGGCAACAGTGTGACGGCCAGTCTCAGTGCTCCGACAACAGCGACGAAGAGAACTGCGTCGGTAAGACCTGGTTTTCCAAAAAAGGTTTTCCAGTAAATAACTTCGGTCCAATGCTTATCGGTGTCCTGTTTCCCCGCCGCTCTTAATCAGTACTCTATGCTCAAATGTCTTCTTTATTATGTGTTCTTTTTTCGATTTTGTCTCCGCCAACGCACTTTTCCCAAGGGACTTTTATGAGCTTTTTTTGTGTGGACCTACCAGTTTTTGTCCTTCAATCATTACGAATTGTATAATAGAAATTATTAAGTAACTAATATTTGCATGTTTTTGAATTGGATTTTGCATGAATCGCATGACGTAGAGATAACACGTAGTGGGCAATGCTTTTCCGGGTTGTGGAAGTGCGAGGACAGCTCTAAATGCGTTAACAGCAGCCGCTTGTGCGACGGTGTCGCCGATTGTCGCGATCGTAGCGACGAAAATGTAGCCAATTGCTACTGGATAACAACGATGCCGGGATCTAACGGCGATTTAGGTAAAGTTAGTACAGATGCAGCAGGCCTCAATACCAGCAATTCGTTTATTTCATTAAAATTCTGGTATTGACGCATTTTTTCCTAATATTTAAGGGCAATTTTTATTTATTAGGTTTAAACCCTACCTGACTGTTAAACTGCAGTTTTGACGTATCTGCAAAATATTCCCTGTAACTTTAAGTGGAACTTAAACTAGATAAGTAAAATTGCTTCTTACACCCCTCTTTACATCTCTAGTTTGAAGTCGATGATAGAAAATTTTATTGTATGGATTTTTGTTTTATTATTTTGCTGTTGTTGTCTGCCGCAGCTGTAGCAGAAGCGCCAGGAAGAAATTCTATTGAACCAGGGTTTCAAAGCCCGGAAAACGCTTTAGATTGTTTTTTTGATCGGCCGTGTGTAAGCCTTCACAGTCTTACGGAATTAAAACTGATGTCTGGGAGCGGTTCGTAAGAAAAATGAAAATCGGAATATTTTATGACAATTTCCACTTTCAAATTTTTTTGTGACGTCATCTCAATGTGCTCTAAAAAAGTAAAACGTGACATTGTGACCACATGTCATTTTTATCCACACTAATACGAGTAAAAAATTTTTCCTGCTCGCGTGGGTAAAGTACACTTTACCGCACTCATTTGAGTGTGGGAGGGAGTACTTTTCGGCACCAAGTGCGGTAAAGTTTCTTTTCCACACTGAATGCGGTAAAACTACTTTTCCGCACTCATTAAAATAAATACAAGAATCCTACTCCGGTCAAAAAATGATAAGCTTATATTTAGTTTTCTGATTACAAGTGCAAGTCTAAAATCAAACTTTATTTTTTCTGAAAAATACGGATACTCGAAAGACAAATTTTGTACCTAACACATGCGTAAAGTGTCTTTTCCGCCCGCAACTGCCTGCTAGAAGGATGCGAAGCTTTGCGTCGTTCGGGCAACGACAGCCTCGTGCGGAAAAGTATCGCTTTTCGTACTGGTTAGGTAAATAACTGTTACATGCACAGTGCGGTAAAGTGTTCCTTTCAAACCAAAAACGCGTGCGGCAAAAAGGTTTCACCCCACGCGATTAGAAAAATTATTTTACGATTATAATAAATGCGATACAAAGCTGGATAAGCACGAATTACGCGAAGCTTCGCGTCGTTTGGGCAACGACAGCCTCGTGCGGAAAAGTATCACTTTTCGCATTTGTTAAGTAAATAACTATTACACGCACAATGCGGTAAAGTGCTCCTTTCAAATCAAAAATGCATGCGGCAAAGAGGTTTTACCGCGCGCGAATAGAAAAAGTATTTTACGATTATGATAATAGCGAGAAAACCTGGATAAGCATGAACGACGCGAAGCTTTGCGTTGTAATAACTTTCCGCATTTGTTAGGTAAATAACTATTACACGCATAGTGCGGTAAATTGCTTTTTGCAAATCAAAAATGCGTGTGGCTAAGAGGTTTTACTGCACGCGAATAGAAAAAGTATTTTACTATTATGATAACAGCGATACAAAGCTGGATAAGCCGAAACGACGCAAATTTTTGCGTCGTTCGGGCAACGACAGCCTCGTACGGAAAAGTATAACTTTCCGCATTTGTTAGGTAAATAAGTATTACATGCACAGTGCGGTAAAGTGCTCCCTTCAATTCAAAAATACGTGTAGCAAAGAGGTTTTACCGCACGCGAATAGAAAAAGTATTTTACAATTATGATAATAGTGATACAAAGCTGGATAAGCACGAACGACGCGAAGCTTTACATTATAATAACTTTCCGCATTTGTTAGGTAAATAACTATTACACGCATAGTGCAGTAAAGTGCACCTTTCAAATCAAAAATGCGTGCGGCAAGGAGGTTTTACCGCACGCGAATAGAAAAAGTAATTTCTATTTGTTGCCCGAGCGACGTGAAGCTTCGCGTCGTTCGGGTAACGACAGCATCGTGCGGAAAAGTATCACTTTTCGCATTTGTTAAGTAAATAACTATTACATGCATAGTGCGGTAAAGTGCTTCTTTCAAATCAAAAATGCATGCGGCAAAGAGGTTTTACCGCACGCGAATAGAAAAAGTATTTTACAATTATAATAAATGCGATTCAAAGTTGCACAAGCCCGAACGACGCGAGGCTTCGCGTCGTTCGTGCAACGACAGCCTCGTACGGAAAAGTATCACTTTTCGCATTTGTTAGGTAAACAACTATTATATGCACAGTGCGGTAAAGTGCTCCTTTCGAATCAAAAATGCATGCGGCAAAGAGGTCTTACCGTACGCGAATAGGAAAACTATTTTACGATTATGATAATAGCGATACAAAGCTGGATAAGCACGAACGACGCGAAGCTTTACATTATAATAACTTTCCGCATTTGTTAGGTAAATAACTATTATACGCACAGTGCGGTGAAGTGCTCTCTTCAATTCAAAAATACATGTAACAAAGAGGTTTTACCGCACGCGAATAGAAAAAGTATTTTACTATTATGATAAGAGCAATACAAAGCGGGATAAGCCGAAACGACGCGATTTTTTGCGTCGTTCGGGCAACGACAGCCTCGTGCGGAAAAGTATCACTTTCCGCATTTGTTAGGTAAATAACTATTACATGCACACTGCGGTAAAGTGCTCCTTTCAAATCAAAAATGTATGCGGCAAAGAGGTTTTACCGCACCCGACTAGAAAAAGTATTTTACTATTATGATAATAGCGATACAAAACTGAATAAGCCAAAACGACGCGAATTTTCCCATCGTTCGGGCAACGACAGGCTCGTACGGAAAAGTGTCACTTTCCGCATTTGTTAAGTAAATAATTATGGGGAATACATTATAAAACTCATCTAGTTGGCTGTGAAATGTCACAAGAAAAGGATGGAGAAACGAAAGTCCATTTGTTTTGATTATGTCATCCGTTTCTCTCAAAATTTCATAGCCTGCTAGATAAAGTTTTATAATGAACACCTCGCATTACATGCACAATGCGGTAAAGTGCTCTTTTCAAATCAAAAATGCATGCGACTAAGAGGTTTTACTGCACGCTATTAGAAAAAGTATTTTATGATTATGATAATAGCGATACAAAGAAGCTTCTCGTTGTTCGGGCAACGACAGCCTCGTGCGGAAAGTACAACCTTCCGCACTAGTTAGCTAAATAACTATTATATACACAGGGCGGTAAAGTGCTCTTTTCAAATCAAAAATGCGAGCGGCTAAGAGGTTTTACTGCACACGAATAGAAAAAGTCTTTTACGATAATGATAATAGCGATACAAAGCTGGATAAGCACGAACGAGCGAAGCTTTGCGTCGTTCGGGCAACGACACCCTTGTGAGGAAAAGTATCACTTTCCGCATTTTTTAGGTAAATAACTATTACATGCATACTGCGGTTAAGTGCTCCTTTCAAATCAAAAAAGAATGCGGCAAAGAGGTTTTACCGCACGCGAATAGAAAAAGTATCTTACGATTATGTTACAAAGCGATACAAAAAAGCTTCGCGTTATAATAACTTTCCGCATTTGTTAGGTAAATAACTATTATACGCATAGTGCGGTAAAGTGCTCCTTTCAAATAAAAAATGCGTGTAGAAAAGAGATTTTACCGCACGCGAATAGAAAAAGTGTTTTACTATTATGATAACAGCGATACAAAGCTGGATAAGCCGAAACGACGCGATTTTTTGCGTCGTTCGGGCAACGACAGCCTCATGCGGAAAAGTATCACTTTCCGCATTTGTTAGGTAAATAATTATTACATGCACACTGCGGTAAAGTGCTCCTTTCAAATCAAAAATGTATGCGGCAAAGAGGTTTTACCGCACGCGAATAGAAAAAGTATTTCACGATTATGATAATAGCGATAAAAGCTGGATAAGCACGAACGACGCGAAGCTTCGCGTTGTAATATCTTTCCGCATTTGTTAGGTAAATAACTATTACACGCATAGTGCCGTAAAGTGCTTTTTTCAAATCAAAAATGCGTGCGGCTAAGAGGTTTTACCGCACGCGAATAGAAAAAGTATTTTACGATTATGATAATAGCGATAAAACCTGGATAAGCACGAACGACGCGAAGCTTCGCGTTGTAATAACTTTCCGCATTTGTTAGGTAAATAACTATTACACGCATAGTGCGGTAAAGTGCTTTTTTCAAATCAAAAATGCGTGCGGCTAAGAGGTTTTACCGCACGCGAATAGAAAAAGTATTTTACGATTATGATAATAGCGATAAAAGCTGGATAAGCACGAACGACGCGAAGCTTCGCGTTGTAATAACTTTCCGCATGTGTTAGGTAAATAACTATTACACGCATAGTGCGGTAAAGTGCTTTTTTCAAATAAAAAATGCGTGCGGCTAAGAGGTTTTACTGCACGCGAATAGAAAAAGTATTTTACGATTATGATAATAGCGATAAAAGATGGATAAGCACGAACGACGCGAAGCTTCGCGTTGTAATAACTTTCCGCATTTGTTAGGTAAATAACTATTACACGCATAGTGCGGTAAAGTGCTTTTTCCAAATCAAAACTGCGTGCGGCTAAGAGGTTTTACCGCACGCGAATAGAAAAAGTATTTCACGATTATGATAATAGCGATAAAAGCTGGATAAGCACGAACGACGCGAAGCTTCGCGTTGTAATATCTTTCCGCATTTGTTAGGTAAATAACTATTACACGCATAGTGCCGTAAAGTGCTTTTTTCAAATCAAAAATGCGTGCGGCTAAGAGGTTTTACCGCACGCGAATAGAAAAAGTATTTTACGATTATGATAATAGCGATAAAAGCTGGATAAGCACGAACGACGCGAAGCTTCGCGTTGTAATAACTTTCCGCATGTGTTAGGTAAATAACTATTACACGCATAGTGCGGTAAAGTGCTTTTTTCAAATAAAAAATGCGTGCGGCTAAGAGGTTTTACTGCACGCGAATAGAAAAAGTATTTTACGATTATGAGAATAGCGATAAAAGATGGATAAGCACGAACGACGCGAAGCTTTGCGTTGTAATAACTTTCCGCATTTGTTAGGTAAATAACTATTACACGCATAGTGCGGTAAAGTGCTTTTTTCAAATCAAAAATGCGTGCGGCTAAGAGGTTTTACTGCACGCGAATAGAAAAAGTATTTTACGATTATGAGAATAGCGATAAAAGATGGATAAGCACGAACGACGCGAAGCTTCGCGTTGTAATAACTTTCCGCATTTGTTAGGTAAATAACTATTACACGCATAGTGCGGTAAAGTGCTTTTTCCAAATCAAAACTGCGTGCGGCTAAGAGGTTTTACCGCACGCGAATAGAAAAAGTATTTTGCGATGATGAGAATAGCGATATAAGCTGGATAAGCACGAACGACGCGAAGCTTCGCGTTGTAATAACTTTCCGCATTTGTTAGGTAAATAACTATTACACGCATAGTGCGGTAAAGTGCTTTTTTCAAATCAAAAATGCGTGCGGCTAAGAGGTTTTACTGCACGCGAATAGAAAAAGTATTTTACGATTATGATAATAGCGATAAAAGATGGATAAGCACGAACGACGCGAAGCTTCGCGTTGTAATAACTTTCCGCATTTGTTAGGTAAATAACTATTACACGCATAGTGCGGTAAAGTGCTTTTTCCAAATCAAAACTGCGTGCGGCTAAGAGGTTTTACCGCACGCGAATAGAAAAAGTATTTCACGATTATGATAATAGCGATAAAAGCTGGATAAGCACGAACGACGCGAAGCTTCGCGTTGTAATATCTTTCCGCATTTGTTAGGTAAATAACTATTACACGCATAGTGCCGTAAAGTGCTTTTTTCAAATCAAAAATGCGTGCGGCTAAGAGGTTTTACCGCACGCGAATAGAAAAAGTATTTTACGATTATGATAATAGCGATAAAAGCTGGATAAGCACGAACGACGCGAAGCTTCGCGTTGTAATAACTTTCCGCATGTGTTAGGTAAATAACTATTACACGCATAGTGCGGTAAAGTGCTTTTTTCAAATAAAAAATGCGTGCGGCTAAGAGGTTTTACTGCACGCGAATAGAAAAAGTATTTTACGATTATGAGAATAGCGATAAAAGATGGATAAGCACGAACGACGCGAAGCTTTGCGTTGTAATAACTTTCCGCATTTGTTAGGTAAATAACTATTACACGCATAGTGCGGTAAAGTGCTTTTTTCAAATCAAAAATGCGTGCGGCTAAGAGGTTTTACTGCACGCGAATAGAAAAAGTATTTTACGATTATGAGAATAGCGATAAAAGATGGATAAGCACGAACGACGCGAAGCTTCGCGTTGTAATAACTTTCCGCATTTGTTAGGTAAATAACTATTACACGCATAGTGCGGTAAAGTGCTTTTTCCAAATCAAAACTGCGTGCGGCTAAGAGGTTTTACCGCACGCGAATAGAAAAAGTATTTTGCGATGATGAGAATAGCGATATAAGCTGGATAAGCACGAACGACGCGAAGCTTCGCGTTGTAATAACTTTCCGCATTTGTTAGGTAAATAACTATTACACGCATAGTGCCGTAAAATGCTTTTTTCAAATCAAAAATGCGTGCGCCTAAGAGGTTTTACCGCACGCGAATAGAAAAAGTATTTTACGATGATGAGAATAGCGATAAAAGCTGGATAAGCACGAACGACGCGAAGCTTCGCGTTGTAATAACTTTCCGCATTTGTTAGGTAAATAACTATTACACGCATAGTGCCGTAAAATGCTTTTTTCAAATCAAAAATGCGTGCGCCTAAGAGGTTTTACCGCACGCGAATAGAAAAAGTATTTTACGATGATGAGAATAGCGATAAAAGCTGGATAAGCACGAACGACGCGAAGCTTCGCGTTGTAATAACTTTCCGCATTTGTTAGGTAAATAACTATTACACGCATAGTGCCGTAAAATGCTTTTTTCAAATCAAAAATGCGTGCGCCTAAGAGGTTTTACCGCACGCGAATAGAAAAAGTATTTTACGATGATGAGAATAGCGATAAAAGCTGGATAAGCACGAACGACGCGAAGCTTCGCGTTGTAATAACTTTCCGCATTTGTTAGGTAAATAACTATTACACACACATAGTGCGGTAAATTGCTTTTTTCAAATCAAAAATGCGTGCGGCTAAGAGGTTTTACTGCACGCGAATAGAAAAAGTATTTTACTATTATGATAAGAGCGATACAAAGCTGGATAAGCCGAAACGACGCGAATTTTTGCGTCGTTCGGGCAACGACAGCCTCGTGCGGAAAAGTATCACTTTCCGCATTTGTTAGGTAAATAACTATTACATGCACACTGCGATAAAGTGCTCCTTTCAAATCAAAAATGTATGCGGCAAAGAGGTTTTAACGCACGCGAATAGAAAAAGTATTTTACGATTATGATAATAGCGATGAAAGCTGGATAAGCACGAGCGACGCGAAGCTTCGCGTTGTAATAACTTTCCGCATTTGTTAGGTAAATAACTAATACACGCATAGTGCGGTAAAGTGCTTTTTTCAAATCAAAAATGCGTGCGGCTAAGAGGTTTTACCGCACGCGAATAGAAAAAGTATTTTACGATGATGAGAATAGCGATAAAAGCTGGATAAGCACGAACGACGCGAAGCTTTGCGTTGTAATAACTTTCCGCATTTGTTAGGTAAATAACTATTACACGCATAGTGCAGTAAAGTGCTTTTTCCAAATCAAAAATGCGTGCGGCTAAGAGGTTTTACTGCACGCGAATAGAAAAAGTATTTTACGATTATGATAATAGCGATAAAAGCTTGATAAGCACGAACGACGCGAATTTTTGCGTCGTTCGGGCAACGACAGCCTCGTGCGGAAAAGTATCACTTTCCGCATTTGTTAGGTAAATAACTATTACATGCACACTGCGGTAAAGTGCTCCTTTCAAATCAAAAATGTACGCGGCAAAGAGGTTTTACCGCACGCGAATAGAAAAAGTATTTTACGATTATGATAATAGCGATAAAACCTGGATAAGCACGAACGACGCGAAGCTTCGCGTTGTAATAACTTTCCGCATTTGTTAGGTAAATAACTATTACACGCATAGTGCGGTAAAGTGTTTTTTTCAAATCAAAAATGCGTGCGGCTAAGAGGTTTTACCGCACGCGAATAGAAAAAGTATTTTACCATTATGATAATAGCGATAAAAGCTGGATAAGCACGAACGACGCGAATTTTTGCGTCGGTCGGGCAACGACAGCCTCATGCGAAAAAGTATCACTTTCCGCATTTGTTAGGTAAATAACTATTACATGCACACTGCGGTAAAGTGCTCCTTTCAAATCAAAAATGTATGCGGCAAAGAGGTTTTACCGCACGCGAATAGAAAAAGTTTTTTACGATTATAATATTTGCGATACAAAGCTGGATAAGTTCCACATAGGATTAAAGTAAATTTCTGCAGACCGATACTAAGAAAAAATTACTTTAAACGGAAATGTAAATGTAATCCATACAATACAGTTTTTACTTTCGACTCCTCTACAGCAAAACTTATAAAATGTGGTGTTGTTGATATGTTAATGAGCAAATTTACATTTTCGCTGCATACGGTCATCACTGTACCTCATAAAGCGTATTTGCTGGCTGTTGTATACTGTATCTGTGGTGTAACTCGTCTCGCTTAGCACATTTTCAGGAAAAAATGTAACATACCAGGTTGACTGCGGTGCCGCTCTTGTCTTGTCCAGAGCATAATGCACAATAATTCAGAATGTAAGAAAGCACTCAATTACCGGGAATTTGTCTTGTACAAAGTCTAACCGCACGCGGTCTAGTGTCGCATTTCGTGATCTTAGAATTTTTGACAATCCCTGCAGGGCAACGAGACTGTCCCGATGGCGAATTTAGGTGTACCGAAGGTTTCTGTATTATGGGCTACAAACGCTGTAATGGCATTAAAGATTGCGACGATAATAGTGACGAGGATAATTGTCCTAGTTTCTTTCCTGGTATGTGCAAATACATTTTTACCTTTTTAAAGTTTAGAACGCTTTATGTTCGCGTTTAGTTGTTATCAAATTGAAGGCTTGATCACATTTTAACAGTAGCTTGTAGCATTATTGCCCTCTAAGCATTAGCTTATATAATGCTTAACCAGTCTAACCCACTCTCGCTTATCGATGGCACCGCTTCATCTATGCACAGATACGCAGCAGGGCTGCGCAGCTAATGAATTCACCTGTGCTGACAGCTCTTGCGTCCACGCTTCATATCTTTGTGATGGCATACCCGATTGTACAGACAAATCGGACGAGCAGGGCTGCGATACAAACGGTGGGTATTTGTCCTTATTAACTACTCCCAACTGATTGTGATATTGGCACAGGTAATGTTTATTTTACAAGTCAACACGAAATCCTGAATTCAAAACAAAAGCAAATTAGCGTTATATGTTCTTAGATGTGACCACTCCTCGTCCCCATATTCCTTCTGCTCGGTGCTACCCCGGTCAGATCGAGTGCCGCGATGGTTCCTGCGTTAATGGAGTGCGCTGCGACCGCAAATATGATTGTCTGGATGGTACCGATGAAGAGGGTTGTCAGTATTGTCGTCCTAATGAGTTTCAGTGTGCCAGCGGAGCGTGCATCGATAGCAGACTCAAATGTGATCGTTTGAGAGATTGCGTCGATGGTTCTGATGAGGAAAATTGCGGTACGCAAAATCTTTAATGGAGTGGCTGCTAACCGAATCACATTTTTCTATAAATTAACTTTTTTTTATATAAAAAGCTTGTTTTCTGTAACCTTCACTAAATCTTCTTTTTTGGTCTTTGAATGGCCAACTAAAATAAGTATGACGTTTAGGATGCCGAGTGGGCGAATTCGATTGCGGAGAAGGCGTCTGTGTGGATGTCACGAGGAAGTGCGACGGACAATATGATTGTCAAAGCGGACAGGACGAGTTGGACTGCTTAGATTCTGAAACCAGCAGGAATAAAAGTAGGAGGTTTTTAGTCCTGTTTGCTCTAACAAAGGTCTTGAATGCTCTTGCTGCCAGTCCTCTATTTTCCCATAACTTTCTTGCCTGATTTTCAACCCTTTCGAATTCTTGCCGGTGTTGGAACTTATTAATGAATTAACTTTATACATCGTAGCAGTTGGCTGAATGAGGATAGTATTGGTGAACTATATAATTGGTCGCTGGTTCTGGAGTTGATGGTGAAGGATAAGATGGCTGTTTCCTCATTCTAGCTCTTTGAAAAAGTATAACTTTAATGCTACAAGAATTCTTCTTGCAATACTTACCCAAAAATAAACATAATGAAACCCACAACGTCCCGTATTTATCTAATAAATAACCTACTCCGTGCTGGTATTAACGGAACTACTGCATCCATTCTCATGATCTATGCTGGTGTGTTGCTTTTGTTTTTTTTTTTATAAGTGTCCCCTTAACATTATCAACATTCTGAAACTGCCAATTACAGTGCTTATTAGATTCATTTTTACCTGGCACACACGTTTACTTGTCGATATTTAAACAGGCAATCGCACTTGTGCTGAAGACCAATTTGACTGTGGTGGAGGAATTTGTGTATCCAATAATTACCGCTGCGATGGCTACAACGACTGTTTGAGCGGAAAAGATGAAGAAAACTGCGGTAAGCTTGTTGTGTAGAGCCCTAGAGTAATTTAGATAGCGCTCGCTTTCAGCAGGTTTTGATATTGCACCTGTTTGAGTTATATTTGGTATTGTGTGGAGTTAGATTGGAAAAAAGATATCAACGATCTTTCCTGTAGTGAAGTTTTATCGTAATTATGTGAGGGGTCTCGTCCGAAGAGATCACTAACGGTGACTTAACTATCAAAACTTCAGTTTGAAGTTAAAACACCAGACATGATGTACATTGCATTGTCTACCTGTCGACCTGACATATAAACAATGCAATGTAGGTCATATCTGGTGTTTTAACTTCAAACTGAAGTTTTACTTGAACTTGTAAAACTCGCCCGAAGTAGTAGTGCCTTTGATGCTATTCGACCACACATTTAATAAACAAGTTGGTCAGCAAAACTCTTGAGTTGGTTTGTTTATGGTGTGCTTTTGTAACACACGCGCTAAAAACGTGCTAAAATTCATAAAAAGATATAAAATGGTACCACGAGTACCCATATCAAGGTTCTCATTTATGACATATTGTTTGTGAGTATGAAACGAATCTACAATTGAAACTTCAGTTTTATAGCTTTGATTGTTCCTAACTGTTTATAATAAGGGAATAAAACCTACCAAAAAAATATTGATAAACAAAAAAACTAAAGTTAAATGTTGCAGCATTATTTGGGACACCGTATACTATTTAAAACATAAATCAACGCTCTATTTATTATAAAACTAATAGAATTTTCGCAATAAATTAACTGTTCAATCAATTTACATGAAATATTCAAAAAATTCTAGGTTACAACACTTTTTTGGGACACTCTATACTATCCAAAACGTAAATATATGCCCTATTTATCATACGACTACTAGAACCTACGAATAAAATCGATTACCATTGATTTATATGGGAAAAGTCGATATTTCTATATTAAGCCTATGAGCCAACTGGCCCAAAAACCTAAATTTTTAGATAAAAATCGTGAATTTCAGCCTTCAACAGCTAATATCGCGTTTTAATGACGATTTATCCCAAAAGCTATAAGAGGAGCCAAAAAAGTAGAATAATTTTAGTGTTTTTTAACAATTTGTGGCTAAAATGGCGAAGGAATTATTCCGCAGTAATTACTCATGTATATATGAACACCAGACTCCTTGCATAATTATAAAATTGCTTTCATTAGTAAGTTATAAAAAAGCTTTCATCTCCTATATCTAACATCTTATTCTGCTTAGTCTACTTACTTAATAATCCATCCTTTCTATGTAAAATACACACTGATTATGGACCTTTTCTGCATTATTAGCATATATTAGCTTCCTGCATCATTTTTTGAGCCACCCTATACTATCTAAAACAGAAATCAACGTCCTATTCATTATAGATCGACTCGAAGTAACAAATAAAATCGATTACTATAGATTTAAATGACACATATAGAGAATTCTATGTTAAACATATGGGGCTCTCAACCGGCCCAAAAAACTAAATTTTGAGATAAAAATCGTGCATTGCTGCCTTTAACAGCTAATATCTCGTTTCGATGAAGATTTATCAAAAAATGTATAAGAACAGCTAAGGAAGTAGAAGAATAGAGCTACACGTAGAGCGCATTTTCGAAGCTCTGCCTAGAACAGTAACTGAGCACGGGTGGCCCAAAAATAAGGTAAAAATTTTGCACTTTTTTTTAATTTTCTCGAAAACCGTGAAAGCTAGCTTATTTCTGATACATGCAGCTGATAGCCCTTAATGAGCTCTTCATACATCATATTAACCTGCATATCGAAAAACCTTACCGTTTCCAAGATAAACAAAAAAATGTAAAAATTTCAAAATTTTCAAAGGGTAGGTCTTGAAAATTTTCGACCGAAATCGATTGTCATAGATTTTATCATAAATAGTCTCAAACGAAAGAGGGGAAAAAAGTATGTAAAAAATTTGCAATTTTAGAATTTTTAGTAACTTCCTTCCCCTTCAAAATGGCGCCTTAAACGTAATTTTTTCACTTTTTATCGACATTTTAATACTTATATCTCTATAATTCAAAAACTAAACATGGTATAACGATGCTATTGACACCGATGAATAGAGCATTCTCAACCACAAAATACCTGCTTAATTTGTCATTCAAGGTTTTTAATTTAGTTGACGTAATGTTCGATCAAATAAAAATACTAGGTAATTTTTACAACATTTTAATAGTTTTTCACTTCCCATGAGACTGTTATTAAACCTAGCAGAATAGTAATTAACGTTTTGAGTAGTATTTGAGCCGACTCACACTTAATTGAGTCACTGTTGTTCTATTGCCGTAAATGGCTTTGCTATAAAATGGCAAATGTCACTCTATCCCTATAAATGAGAAATTTAATCAGTCAAATCTCAGAACCCAGAAACGATAAAATCGAACAGTTAGTACCAGTCGAATGGGCTTCGTTAAAGCTATTTTGTCAGTCATATACGAAAAACTGATTGTTTGGGCGTGGCACATTTATGAAGCAATATTTGTAACAAAAGGGAATACCCTGATGATGGCTTATGGTAAGCGTAAAGTCGAAACGTCGACCTCTAGCCCGTCCCATAAAATGGCCACACACCAAATTTCAGCTTTCTAGCTCGAACCGTTCCAGAGATATCGCTTTAAAACCAAAACTTTTCAGGCGGCCATCTTGGACTTTTAGAAATGTCATTTTTTGCGAATTTTACATAAGGGCAACCTACCATTCGATTTCATCGGTTCATAAAACAGCTATAACCTAGCTATGGTCAGCTATATAGCTATGTCTGCTATATTACCATTCATGGTACTCCCATGGGCATCCAGCATCCAAAGTTGAATCTTGTGTCATTAACAGTTCTTTAAATACTAACGTTACTCAGCTATTGTAGCTATGATAGCTGAGTCAGCTATATCACAAATTATGGTACCCCCATAGGTACCCACCATCCAAATTTGAACCATGTACCATCAATGGTACCCCAAATATGACGTAATCTACATTCCACCCATATAATACGCATTGCCCAACGTTTTTCTTATGGGAAATACACGTGCAAAAGCCTGAAAACTTATATGCAAAATTTCGTTAATGGTACCCATAGGTTTAGTACCATGAATAAGGTTTCCACCCATGGCAACTTGCAGTCCATTCTCTAATGAACCATGGTACCAAATTTCAGATCTCTAACTTCATTCGTCTCAGAGATATCCCCATTTTTTAATTACCCTGTCTACGGCGGCCATTTTTTTTTCGCCTCCATCTTTTATTTATGACGAAATCGATATTGTCCCATTTAAAAAGCGTTGCACAATGTATTTCTTATGGGAAATACACGTGCAAAAGACTGAAAACTTGTATGCAAAATTTCGTTAATGGTACCCATGGGTTTGGTACCATGACGAAGGTTTCCACCCATGGCAACTTGCAGTCCATTCCCTAATGAACCATGGTACCAAATTTCAGCTCTCTAACTTGTGTATACGGCGGCCATTTTTTTCGCCTCCATCTTTTATTTATGACGAAATCAATAATGTCCCATTTAAAAAGCATTGCACAATGTATTTCTTATGGGAAAACGGAAGAAATGGCAAAAAAAAGATAACTACGCCCATGTCTGCCGAAAAATCGAAAAAATACATTTTTGCCCGAATTTGTAACCGCCACTGTCTGGGCGAGAACCGCGTGGTCTGGCTTCGACGTCATCAGCCAAAAATGAATCCCGACATGAAATTTTCAAATCGACCAGTCTTTGTGAAAATGACTTCGAGGACTGAGCATTTTGCCAATAATCTTCCTAGAAATGTTCAAATTTTCCCCGGCCAGACAGTTTTCCACGCTTTTCGGCCGATTTTCCTTAGTATGAGGCCTTAAAATTAATGTTTACATTTCGGAAATCTTAGCGGTCAGATGCAGATGGGCGCGGCCGCCGAATGCTTCCGATTCACCCCATGGTGGACGTGATTCGGAACCATTCGGGATTTTCGGCCAAAATTTAAAAAACTCTGCATGTTTGGCTTCGAAATTTAATTAAGACCATTTCGCGACGTCCCAACGAAAAGTGGTTCCTCAGTCCCAAAAAGAAAACATTCCAAAGTATCCCCTGTCTCCGGACAAATATACCTCAAAGTGGCAATTTGAAATTTAAAGTTTAAAAATTCGTCAAAATTTCAAATTCAAAGGTAGGACCTTGATTTTTGGTATGGAAGTTGCAGGCTTGTGGCTTTCTGAGGATATAGATCTTTGACTTTTGGAGGTCGAGGCACTATGAGTTTTTGAGGTCGAAAACCTAGGACTTCTGGAGGACGAGGGGATTAGTTAGCTACCTCTACCAGCCGAGGGCTTGTGTCTTTTTGATGTGTAGTCTCGCTTTTTCATGGCAAAAAAGTTTTTCCAATTTCTCCCCGCATTGTCCAACCTTTTCCTAAGCATCTGTATTTCATTCTCCAAGATTTTTCGAGATTTGTTATTCTGGGAAGAGTCTTCAAACGTAGATCTTTTACGTTTTCCTATAATTTAACAATGACAAAGTTTTTGATCACTGTCACATTAGCGGAAATTGTACCGGCTCCGCCCATTCAGTTTGCAACTTAAATTTTAAAATTCCCAACTTTCAATGCCCAATTCCAGTTGTCTTTCTCGGATTAAAAAATTATGATTCTCATTTATTTATAAAAAAAGTTATGTCAAAATAAAGAACAATTGTCACATATTGCTCAAACTAAAGAGAGGTATATTTCTTTTAAAAAAACACATTCATGTTGATATAATAATTTTGATAGTACATATGCAAGTAGCCTCGAGCTTAATGCTCAGTTTCACTTGAAAATGAGCAGAGATTCCACTGCCCGGAACGTCGTGTAAACAACTCAATAAAGACAATATCAGACAAACACTCAATAAAGATAGGACTTCTGGAGGACGCGGGATTAGGACTTCTAGCAGCTAGACTTCCTATAACTTAACCTTAAAAAATTTAACTAAAAATAATTAAAAATGTGTAAAAACTTTTTAAAAAAAAATTGTATTCTCGAGCGCACACGAAGAGAGAATGACATAAGTGACAGATGACGTAACGATGACATAAGTGACAGATGACGCGAACAACGACATCTGTCAGTTTTCTTTACAGTGTGTGATCGAATAGGCATTACTACTTAGTAATCTCGAGGGCCAGGCTCGATATAAAGTATAATTAAGAATATATAATGATTTAGCCTGCCAACCGAACGAATTCCGTTGCTCGGACGGCGAATGTATCCCTCAGTTATCCGTTTGCGACGGAACAAGTGACTGCTCGGACAATATTGACGAGGCCAATTGCCAACCGGCTTGTGCATCCAACGAGTTCAAGTGCGAACGAGATAATCGCTGCATTCCTGGTTGGCAACGTTGCGATCGCACCCGACACTGTCCAGATGGTTCCGATGAAGTGGGATGTGGTAAGTTGTCTTCTTTTTTATCCTTATGCGCAAAGTTTTTATCGAAATAACCCCAATTTATTGCTATTTTCTGGAGAGATGTGTCACGAGCCTGATTGGTTTGAGTGTGCCGATGGTTCCGGCTGCTTCGTGAACACCCTGAAGTGCGACAACGTCTATGACTGCAAAGATTTTTCCGACGAACAGAATTGTGTCGGTTAGCCCATTACTATCAATTCTGTGTTTATTATCGATATATTTACTATTTCCCTTGTGTAGTTTTTTGATTTTTTTTTGTTGATATTTTCCTCGAGTTGCCTGATAACAATTGATTAACTCTCTCGTAGTTTTTTGCTTTATATTATTGTCCCAATTTCAATTTATCACATTGCATTGTAATTATTTTTAAAAAATCTCTTTAAATTCGCAACATTATCATGAGATTTATGACGTGTACTTTGATGTACTGTAACTGTTAGTTAGCAGTGTAAAAACACTTATCACACATAAGGTGAAGCGTTAGATCACTTACTGTCCTAACGATGAATAACTAGCATTGTCAGTTACTTAGCAGTAACTTTTAGTACACATTGAAGAACCGGTACTAGAAGTTTTACCTTTGGTACTCTCGACCAGGTGAAAGTGGGCATACGGGAGGAAATGGCCAACATATCTATTACTAATACAACATATTACGACTTTTTTCTCAATTCTCAACTTTGTGAATCCAACTGTTTTTTCTTCTCCTTGATGTCCTCTTTCACCTCCCACCATCGGAAGTTCCGTAGGTGCAATATTTTCGGGATAGACCCCTTCGGAGGTCGATTTTTAGGCACTTTTAAGAGTCGCTTTTTTCGACCATTTTTTAAAAAAAATCTCTTTTGAGGTTAATTTCATTCGAATTGAGTTTGTTACGTTCTTAGGAGATTGTAAACGTGCCATTCCCATCAAAAACAGCGAAAACATTTTCCCTATTTTTTTTTGAAAATGTCCAAAGGGGGTATTACCATTTTTTTCTCCATTCTCAACTTTGACCGCCTGTAACTTGAGAGCGCCTCGACCGATTGGAGTGAATCCAACTGTTTTTTCCTCCACTTGATGTCTTCTTCCACTTCCCATAATCGGAAGTTGCGGAGGTGCAATATTTTTGGAGATAGTCC
The DNA here is from genome assembly GCA_951812265.1 of Taphrorychus bicolor. Taxonomy (NCBI): domain Eukaryota; kingdom Metazoa; phylum Arthropoda; class Insecta; order Coleoptera; family Curculionidae; genus Taphrorychus; species Taphrorychus bicolor. The sequence goes on along the minus strand of OX638305.1, from coordinate 1,553,099 downwards.
CTTTCGGAGGTCGATTTTTAGGCACTTTTAAAATCGCGTTTTTGGTCCATTTTTAAAAAAATCTCTAGAGGTTAATTTCATCCGACTTGAGTTTTTTACGTGCTTAGGAGATTGCAAACGTGCCATTCCCATCAAAAACAGCGAAAACATTTTCCCAAATTTTTTTTGAAAATGTCCAAAGTAGGGGGTATTACCATTTTTTTGTCCTCTTTCGCCTCCCACTATCGAAATTTCCGTAGGTGCAATATTTTTGGAAATAGTCCCCTTCGGAGGTCGATTTGTAGGCACTTTTAGATTCCCATCAAAAAACAGCGAAAACATTTTCCCTATTTTTTTTTGAAAATGTCCAAAGGGGGTGTTACCATTTTTTTCTCCATTCTCAACTTTGACCGCCTGTAACTTGAGAACGCCTGGACCGATTAGAGTGAATCCAACTGTTTTTGCCTCCACTTGATGTCTTCTTCCACTTCCCATAATCGGAAGTTGCGGAGGTGCAATATGTTCGGAGATAGTCCCTTTCGGAGGTCGATTTTTAGGCACTTTTAGAATCGCGTTTTTGGACCATTTTTAAAAAAATCTCTAGAGGTTAATTTCATCCGACTTGAGTTTTTTACGTGCTTAGGAGATTGCAAACGTGCCATTCCCATTAAAAACAGCGAAAACATTTTCCCGATTTTTTTTTGAAAATGTCCAAAGGGGGTATTACCATTTTTTTTCCATTCTCAACTTTGACCGCCTGTAACTTGAGAGCGCCTCGGCCGATTGGAGTGAATCCAACTGTTTTTGCCTCCACTTGATGTCTTCTTCCACTTCCCATAATCGGAAGTTGTGGAGGTGCAATATTTTCGGAGATAGACCCCTTCGGAAGTCGATTTTTAGGCACTTTTAGAATCGCGTTTTTGGACCATTTTTAAAAAAATCTCTAGAGGTTAATTTCATCCAACTTGAGTTTTTTACGTGCTTAGGAGATTGCAAACGTGCCATTCCCATTAAAAACAGCGAAAACATTTTCCCGATTTTTTTTTGAAAATGTCCAAAGGGGGTATTACCATTTTTTTCTCCATTCTCAACTTTGACCGCCTGTAACTTGAGAACGCCTCGACCGATTGGAGTGAATCCAACTGTTTTTGCCTCCACTTGATGTCTTCTTCCACTTCCCATAATCGGAAGTTGCGGAGGTGCAATATTTTTGGAGATAGTCCCTTTCGGAGGTCGATTTTTAGGCACTTTTAAAATCGCGTTTTTGGTCCATTTTTAAAAAAAAACTCTAGAGGTTAATTTCATCCAACTTGAGTTTTTTACGTGCTTAGGAGATTGCAAACGTGCCATTCCCATTAAAAACAGCGAAAACATTTGCCCGATTTTTTTTTGAAAATGTCCAAAGGGGGTATTACCATTTTTGTCTCCATTCTCAACTTTGACCGCCTGTAACTTGAGAACGTCTCGACCGATTGGAGTGAATCCAACTGTTTTTTCCTCCCCTTGATGTCTTCTTCCACTTCCCATAATCGAAAGTTGCGGAGGTGCAACATTTTCGGAGATAGACCCCTTCGGAAGTCGATTTTTAGACACTTTTAGAGTCGCGTTTTTGGACCATTTTTATAAAAAAATCTCTTTAGAGGTTAATTTCATTCGAATTGAGTTAGTTACGTTCAGTTAAAGCGCTCATTATGTAACATAAATAGTATTAAAAACGTTACGCGGTTCTACTATTTTGTAATTTAAATAATTGAAATTGGGACAATATTATCAATCTAAAGGGGAAAATATCACAAAAATACTGCTCTTGTGGGTCCAATTAGATTTTTTCAAATTTAGGGTATTTTGTAGGTAGACTGACCGTAATCTGTGGTTAGACGTTGCAGAAACTGAATTACTGTTCGCATATAGATTGATCTGTAACAAAGTTGAAAATGAATATAATACGTGTCGTGTCCCTGTCAATATTTTTTAGGTCATCTTTAGAGTTACTTAATCTGAATTTATGTTAGTTCTAGTTTTACGTATGGAGCACGTTTTATTAATTGACCAGTTATTATAAAATTTATATTTATTTTAAGCATGATAGTGCACTGAAATTATTATTGTTCTTTATTTCTTTTATTATTAGTTTTTGTTATTTTACGTTTCAGTTTATTTAGTTTTTTTTTCTTTTTGGTTGATGTAGCTTGTAACAGTTATGAGTTCCAATGTTCAAACGGACAATGCGTAGACCAGCGTTTGCGTTGCAATGGACGTCCCGATTGTAGCGACTATTCAGACGAACATAATTGTCCGAAACCCACTGAAGCTCCCATTACTTTGCCCCCAGTGACCGTGTCCCCAAGGAGTTGTCCATTCGGCTACGTGTCCTGCTCATCCGAAGATCAATGTATACTTCGCAGCCAGCTTTGTGACGGCCGTGTCGACTGTCGGGACATGTCCGACGAATCGAGATGTGGTATGTATTTGGGACTATTTTCATACCTATACTTTAATGACGATACTTAGACATAGAATTTAGAAGCGGTTGCAATAGGTACCAGTTCAGGTGTGAAAACGGGCCGTGCATTGATTTGAGCTCAAGGTGCGACGGCAAAGTCGACTGCCCTTACGATACAAGCGATGAATTAGATTGTCGGGTTGCAAGTTATCGTGGGTTTCAGGTGGTTCAGAGTATGTCTAATACTAAAAACTTGCTTTTTTTCTAAAAAAAAAAAATAATTGAATTTAACTTTTGTAAATTATTAATTTGCCTTGAGGAATGTATATATGGGTGATTTCAGAATAATATTTATCTCCTATACTATGAAAGAGACATAATATGGAAGATTTCATTAGAAAAGAGTAGCAAGTTGGCATTATCAAAGTAAACTAACTTTTGTTATTTCAGCCTTTTTTTTAATATTTCACAGTCAACTTAATGATTTTTTTAAATTAACATCCTCTATTTATAAGATAAATCTATTAACTCTCTCTCTCTCTCTCTCTTTCTCTCTCTCTCTACTAGGTGAATATTATTATGAAATGGACCATATACATAGTTGTAACCATATACAAAAGTTTGATGATTTGAATTCAAAGTGTGATTAGAAAATGTTGTAAACGTTAACTTGAAAATAATCGAAATGCCTATAGGTACAGGGTGTCCGGAAACTAAACCGACAAATAAAGACAGCATATTGTAGAGAAGTATATTATAATAAATCAAAATTGGACCACAGCTTCAAAGCCTGGAAAACATTTTAGATTGTAATAAATTGTTGTTTTTGTTTTATTAATCAGGCGAAGAAAAAGGGACTTCTCAACTGATCTGAATCTGATACTGGCAAATTCACGACATTTTACTATGACACAAGTGAAGTGAAAATGTTTGCTCTAAATGTTAACTCTTATATCCGGCACGCCATCAACGGCAAACCATCAAAGAAGAAAATGAGGCAATTAGCAACTGCATTTTTGTTTGCGCTACATGCACCCTGACATCTCGAATAAAATGACAATGATCCTTTGGTTTGTTTAATAGTTCAGTCTCCATGTCAACTTATTAAAATCGAAATCGGGGATCTTTCCTGTTCTTGATCTAGAGAAAAGTGCATCAAAAGTCCAATTTATAATATTTATTTGGTTTTGAAACACTCCCCACAGCATTTACTTCTCTTGATTTCAAAAATATAGGTCCTAAGTTATTTCTTCCATAACTTAGCTCATCCGGATCAAAAACTAGATACCGGTCAGTGTTTTATTTTGTTGTTAGCTTTGACTCCTTTTCTAAAATTATTGACAAAATGCCAGTAATGACTCCGTCCTTATATTCAAATTATGGAAAAAAATTCATATAAAGGAAGTAACAGCACTAGAGAACTTAGAACTTTTACGATATAATATAACGTGCCCTACAACACAACCATACAATTATAACAAGTCTACAAGTTACACGTAATCTGCCTGTAACTACAAGTTCTACTTAATTTGGTATCACAATAGAAACTTTAACAATTGTGGAAACTAAATAATTTTGTAATAGCAAATTTTTCGTGACTGAAGGCTTTCACGGCCGGTCAATATACAATCTAAAGCTTTTCCGGGCTTTGAAACCGTTATCCAATGGAATTACTTTCTGACGTTTCGTCTACAGCTGCGGCGGGCATTATCAAAGGCGATGAGTGGTAAGCTCTACCCCGCGCCACCATTATCCTCCACTGCAGCGGTGAGGGAATAAAAACCACGGAGCTCACCACAGTCGAATCAATCAACGTCGGAAAGTATGGGAAATCACTCGGCCTATTGCATGATCGCCTTTGATAATGTCTGCCGTAGCTGTAGACGAAACGTCAAGACGAAATTCCATTGGACCGCGGCTTCAAAGCCCGGAAAACACTTTAGATTGTATTGTAACCGGCCGTGAAAGCCTTCACAGTCTTATAATGTGCAAAACCTTTAATTTTGTGATTATGCAAAGATAAAACCAAAAAAATATATAATTTGAAGTTTTTCGCTTACTTTGTATTCTCGAAGAGAAATCAGTGGAAACTCAAAAACTAATAATATATTAAAATAATAAACTTATTAATATGTTATTAAGTATTATTAATCGGAAATCGATTAAAATTCTCCTTATGACAACACATTTTTTGTTGAGCTCCCAAGACGAATTTGTTGGTGTAAAATGTCTTTATCGCACGTATTTGCGAGTTGAAAGTAACACTTTAACCCACGGGTACGCGGGTAAAACTTTCTACCGCACGTGGGCGTGTAATAGTAGATTATGTCACTAGGAGTAAAAGTGGGTCTTTTTGCGCTGAGCCCAGAGATTGATGGCCGAAGCGAAGCTGAGGCCTACAACTGGGCGAAGCACAAAAAGACCTTACTCCGAGTAACATATACTTTTTTTTTTAAGGATGCAGGGAATAAGAAGTCTATTTCAGAGTGATTCAGTTTGGCAATTTTCTCTCATCCTATTTAAGCGGCTCTATTTACTTACCCAATTAGTGGTGTGTAGTATTTGTCAAATAAATAGAATGCGTTACAACGGTGGTTTTCAATGTTCAATGGTTTTAATGGTATTAAATCATAACCCATGGTTTAGGTGGTTTAAGTAAATTATGGTAAACTAAAAATGATTTTGAGAACCTACGCTATTTCGACTAATAACGGTTTCGGGTGGTGCTCTCGAGCGCTCTTAGAGTATTCCTATCCTTTGTTTTTTCAATAAGACTGTAAAGAAGGCAATACACTCAGATCGTTCTACGTGGTGTCATTTAGTGTTCAAATAATTTTGGTGAATGAAAATCGTTTATACATGCGCCACCATGACAGTAGCGGTGACTTTTGACTTTACTTTTACTGCCTAGGACTTTTTTGCTACTTTTTTGGTCTCAGGATTGGAAAGCCCACTTTAGGTGTGCGTATGAAGAAAACAAATGACGTACTTTTAGTCCGCTTGAAAAAAAATACATATGTTTAGTTTTTGGAAAAATTTAAATCTTAATTAGCTAAAAATGCAAACGTGGAGGATTAGGAGTAGTTCAAATTAATATTATGACCAAATCGTTCAAAAATTACACACTTATCAATTGTGGAGCCTTTGGAGAAATTAAGATTAGAATTAGGACTAAAATCAGTTAAAAATTACCTACATTGTCCAAAAATTTTACTTGAGGACAAAATCAGGCATCTTCTAATTTGTTGTTTTTGGTAAAATTAATTTTCGAACCTAAATAAGTGAAATTTACTAAAGACGTCCCTAAAATGAAACTTTAAGGTTTTTCAAGAAAGTCAATCCAAAAATCGCTCGAAGCGTTTGAAAATAACAATTTGAAGTTATTGGAAAAATCCAGATTACCTACTAATAGAGCCGAATCGGTTAAAACATGAGTCTAAAAATACAAAGTTAATAAATTTTTAAAAATGTAGGTAGAATTAGGTCTAAAATTAATTCAAAGTTACCCACATCATTCAAGACTGCAAATTTTTATGAGATGAAGTTTTTTCTCAACTTTGTATTAATTCAACTTTAGGACAACATCTTGTAATTGGTTGTTGGTAAAATTACATTTCAACCCTAAAATGAATGAATTTTGGCTTCAAAATGCAAACTTGGAATTTTTTAAAGAAAATGACGTTGGAATAAATACCAAAATCGGTGAATCAGTGATACACAAATTTGAAGAAATTCAGTTCCAAAATCGTTTAAAAATTAATCAGAGCGCTTAAAATTTTCCCATACTCGGAGGTTTTGCAGAAATCAAGTTAGAATTCTGTAAAAACTAAATTTACGCAACACGGGTTTTACACTTCAAACTCTTTTATTACACCTTGAAATTACAAAAAGAATGTGTCGCCACGTCGCTACATTATATTGTGGTTCCAGTGTTCCGGTTGTAGATAACCAATGAAAAACCATATAATAACCTATGTTGGGCCTAGGGATTTGTTACTATTTAACTTATTGGGTTTTAACCCTGATGAAGACTAAATAAATAGTCAAAACGTCGGCCATTTTCAAACAAAGAAGAGGTGCATTATTTGTCCTAATCCCGCTAACTTCACCAACAACTTACAACTTAAGGACGCTAATTACAACAATGCATATAATAACCATAAGTATTATGTGTTATACAAGGTCCTGCCCACATATGTAATAAAGAAAATTGTCACGCTCCGGCATGAACGGGTATCAACTGTAGGCCTTTATATTCCATCTCTCTATATGTTTCTCTCTCGCGAGGCGGCAATAGATTGGTCTCACACGCCTAACGCTTAAAGGATAGATGGTGCAATTACATGTTTCTATTGTGCACATAACTTTATTGTTGCTTTTGTAGATACAAAACAATCTTAAAAAATATAAACAATGTCAAAGAGTCGTCTTCAAAGGGCCCTAGCTCCCCTAGGAGACATTTTTAGATAAAACGATTTATCCCAATTCGACATGAAAACATCTCTGGAATATGCTGCCTTCGTTTGTAGGTTTAGTTTCCAGACTCCGAGCATTTTTACGAGTATTTTTCTCTTGATGTAGTAATAGTAGTATTTTTACAAAAACATGCATCTGGTGTAAATAAATGATGTAACTTACTACATTATTACTATAGCTGCGCAGGAAATAAATACCCAGATGCTGTAATGCAATTATTATTTACACTTTATGCGTATTATTTCGTAGGTATTTTTTATAATATATTTAATAAAATAATAATAACTTACATAATATTACTAGCACACAATTATTTTGGGATCAGCTCTTGTGATGCCCCTATTTAAATATTTCAGTTGAGAAGAGAGATATTTTGTCAGTCGCACACCTTCATGTAATACATTGCCTTATTGACCACCTCTCTACATCGAAAACGGCCTTGATGAAGGTTAAAATATAGGTAGCTGAAACGTTGGCGCTCTTCGATAGAAGCCACTTTATTCCCCACTCTTCTCAACTAATTAACATAAAAGGATAAATCACAATTAGACAATTCTTTATGCAAATTACTTTACATCTTTTTATGTTTGCAGAGGCTGGAGCAGAAGGTCTCCAACTTAGAACATACCCATCACAACAGGATATAAAAGAAAGTGAGTATTGCATTGGTCTTTTTTTTCTTATTATTTCAGTATGTAGGTCATTTTGCGTTTTCTTTAACAAAAGTGGCTTTTGGTATGCACTAAGTAGAGATGAAAGGCCTAGATAAGTTTAAATTAGGAAAGAAAGTCTTACCCCAAAATAAGAGAAATTTACTGTAGCCACGGGGCCAGGCTGTAGCCGTTTAGGCTCACGTCCGGTATGCCCTAGGCAGTGGTCAAGATGGAAACGGGACCATCAAGGGTTTTAACCTTTTCCACATGGGTTTAAAATTGGTCGAAACGGAAATAGTATGTCAAAAGGATGAACTAAAAAGAGTAAAAGGGCTTCGAAATATGAGAATTCAGCCGTTGTTGTTAAATAAAAGATAAAAATTCAGGGAAAATATCTGATGAACACATAAGTAAAATAAGGGAATCTAAGGATGAAGTTTGGCAACGCTGTAAAGAGAACATAATCAACCAAAGTTGAGTTCGGTAACCACATAGCGAGCGCTCGGGATATCACTCTTATCTCACTTTAACTTGTTAACATTTTGGGAGATGGACTATGCCCGGAGCGCTAGGATGGAATTACCGAACTCGGCTCTCTATACACATGTCAACGTCTAAAAGTGACAATTCAGGGACCTCCTCTTTAAGGGATTTCTAGCTAGAGTGTTCAAGATACTCCGTGAAAGTAGTTTTCTGGTGAGATAGTTCAAAGTACTCTGCCACACTCAGAGTGGGCGAACGTGTAAAAGGACACCATGACCCAATGATAGTTTCCATTTTCTCTTAACTTTGGAAGTTGTGCATTTATTTCTATCATTAAGTGTGCAACTTCTCTTATGGACAGTCCATCTTCTAGATAGTTAATTATTCGCTGGCTTTCTCGACAGGGCTTAACCGTGGCATAATGTTTTATTGTATTATGAAGGAAAGAGTCAAAATTTACAACAAAGAAGGTGACATTGACTCTGACGGACATTTCAATGGCAGATAATTTACACGATACCAAACTAAGCTGTACTATCGATATATGAACACAATTGTACTAGAAGCGTAGTAAATATATTGTTGGCATCAATGATCTAGCAGATATGGACAGAGCCAGCAAATGCGGATATTTTCCTTAAAATGGCCCCCGCATTTTGGCCGGAAGTGCGTCGTTTCATAGGTTCCCCTGAAGTAATGTTATCATCGTCAGCACATGTCACAGAAGCGTCACAGCAACTTAAAGCCGGACCGGATATTGATTGTGTCGATTGTTTTTGGTTTTTGTTACGTTGGAACTTAAGTTTTAGAAAACCTTAGAGGTAGATCAGCTAAAGGCTAGAAGCCCTAGCGCTCTAATTAGGAGATGAATGTAAATTCGATTGAAAATATATTGTTGGATTAAAAATAAAAATAATAACAGTCACTTCCGCCGGAAGTCGTCATCAATTCAAAGGTTCCCACTGCTAACAGGGGGGGGGGGGGAGGGAATCAAAACTGTAAAACAAGAGGGGGGGTCTCCAGATAGCTCGATGGTTGGCATCATAAAATGTCAGTAAATAGGTGCAAGATTATTTATGTTTATATGGAGGGGTAGTTCTTGGGTTACGATTGGTGAGGAAAAGAAACAATGACTTGTTCCCAAATTTCTTTTAGTTCCAGCCGTTTCTATGTTTTATAGCATCTTCATCAGTGAAATAGGGTTTTTATGTAAAAAATTTTCTATTGCAATTAAATAAAACAAAATAAATCTCGTTGAAATAATGTTTTCGTTTAAATTCGTTGGTCTTTTCGATAAAACCGCTATCAGTGTTTTACTGCTGAATATATGGGCGAATTTCAAAACTTACCGGTACCTCCACCGTCCACCGCTTAAAGTTGAAGCCATTGAATTGCCATAGATAGCCGGTTTAGCCCCTAGATACACCGACGTGTTTTGAAATTCGCCCCTATCACAAATTAGCTTCCAAATTATGATGGCTTCTACTTATCTTGTAAAACGTCTTTGATATTTTTTCCTTAGCGTAAACTAACCCATTGTTTTATGTGGTATTAGAAGGGCGGTCCAACCAAACAGCTGATCATATCAACCAAGAGTGTTGTAGAACAGGCATATTATTTCGCATAAATTGCTATGTGATTTCAGAAAGTTTTTTAACTTTTACACAATTAGATAATTTTTACCGTAATTATTTTATATTTAAATGTATTTATACAAGATATTTTCAAAACCAATCGGAATACTGATTGGGGAGGTATTTCTTCATAAAGTAATGGTAGTAAGTGGTAAATTTTTTTCTTAAAATGTCATTGGTTTTCGGTTTAGGACTACTCGAAGTACTTTTTTATTTTTATTTATATTTTTTTTAATATTTTTATTTTTATTTTTAAATTTTAAATTGCACAAGTCTTTTATTGTAGAGTTAATTCAGGACGATGAATTGCAGCTAGATGACTCTTCTCTCTTTACCTTTATTCATAACTTTGTTTACATTATACTTCTTGTGCTTTGGCATTAAATTAGTTTCAGCATATTTCTTGTTTAAGACAAAAAAAGGCACACTTTGGTAATTTCGATAAAAACCTAACCGTTTACGCACAAATTGCCTTTGAATGTTCTGTTGCAACTTTTAATATACATTTACTATTATTAACCAATGTGACCGAAAACCATAACATTTCAAAAACTGGACTAGTGTCGAAAATTACACTTTTCGCACAACTGTCACAAGACACATAATGTCACAAGAGTGTGAAGAGTGATTTTCGTACTAAAGTTTTTCTACGACTGAGATTTTGCTTAATAATTTATCATTTGTATTATAAATCATATGCACGTACAGAGTGGTGCAAAGTGCACTTTTCCCGCGCTGTTTGCAATATGCGATTTTCAGCGATAGTTAGGCAGCTGATGTTCACGTTTCGTTGGACTGCTCATATACGTTGTAGTGTGTTTCCAATTTGACACGTGTAACTAATTGTACTTTATCTTGTCCCTATGTGTTTTCTGGAGCAGACAGGTTTAGATTGGGTGAGTAAAAAAGGTTTGGGAGTGACATCATATATAAAGCGCTCTCCGTCACCGAATAATTTACAAATACATATATTGTTTCATTTTCATCTTAATCTCACTTTGTAATATAGATTTCAGCTTTAAAAAGCCTTGCTTTAGAAAAACCTTGCTTTAAGGGTATTATTTTAATCTAGTTGGTTTTCAATGATAGAGATCTCAGAAACTATAGGAGGTGCAAAGCCAAAAATGGGATGGCTCTAACCATCTAGATTTTTGGAAAACCAAAATTATGGACTGTCAAAAAAACATTCAAACATAATCAAAATTTGTAAATTCTTTACTGAAGCAACTTTTTGACTGAAATACGCTTGAGATGTTAAAATTTTGATTGATAAGAAAACTAGACATAGATGATGGTTCCAGAAAATTGAAACATTGTATTGCAAACTTTACCTTTGCAGTTGTTCTTTGAACCAAAAAGTTGATTCAGAAATATTTTAACAAACTTCTTTCAGGAGTTAAAACAGTTTGATTATAAATGCACCATTTTAGCTTTTCCATAATGTCTCAAAAAATTGAAGGGTTAGAGTCACTCTCAGTTATCATTATTTTATTGTTTAGAACTTTCCTCATTTAAAGAAACTCATAGCTCCTATAATTTCCGACTTTTGAATACATGGAAAGCCAACTTGAGACAGTTAGTAATAAAATGTAGTGAGTAACAAAAACCTTATTTGTACTTATCTTAACAGTAAATTATTGAGACCTTTTGGGAAACAATTTAAAGCCCGCATCATTGAACAAATTAATTTAAAACAAAAAAAAACAACTTTATTGTTCCCTAAGCTCCAAGACTTCATTACCCAAACAGAATAATATTCCAGCAAAAAGCGAATATAACACGCCATCATTCATGTAGACATTGGTGTTACCATAACATCAGCTTGCTCACGTCCTCAAATGCAGCACCCATTTAATATCTTAACTTAAATTTAGATCAAGAAGTTGTATTCCAATGTCGAGACGAAGGACCGATAAGGGCTAGGGTGGAGTGGCGCAGGGCTAACGGTTTGCCTCTGCCACCTGGATCCAGGGATTTGAACGGCCGTCTGGAAATGCCGAACATCAAAGTAGAACACGGCGGAACTTACGTGTGCGTCGCTAAAGGATTTCCACCTGGCACTCCTGGGGCTGAAATTGCTGTGCAACTACACGTGGACAAAGGTATGCACTTTTTGTTATTCCTTATTTTTTCCAAATTGATCTTGATATTACCGAATGCCGCTAAAGGAGGTAGAGGATCTTCGATCCTGAAATATGGTATTTGGGCGCCATTGGACACTCAATACCATGGCACAGGTAAACTATAATATTGATCAACGTGACCCGGTATCAAAATTGTTTTATCTTTTCTTGCTGCATCCTCATAATGTTAATTTTATTGGTGAGTATATGATACGTCAATTATTATGGTGTGATGATGAGGGTACCTGTGAACCTCCAGAAGGAAAACTGATGACGTTTTTTGGCTTAATGTGGCCATATCGAAATCCCTATATGAGTAGGTGGTCACCAATTTGTCGATCAACCCGTCTGCACTAGTTTCGAGGTCTACCCCTCATCAGTACAGCTTTGGCTGGTCGACAAATTGGAGACCGTGAATTCGCGACATGCACCAGCGTATTAGATCTAATACCGCATGTCAGATAGCTTTCAGTTCGAGAAGCAGCCCATATTGCTCTGTACCTCGCAACCCAAACGAAGTATAAAGGGTAGGTGGTGACCAATTTGTCGATCAACCCATCTGCATACGAGTTTCGGGGCCTACCCCTCATCAGTACAGCTTTGGCTGGTCGACAAATTGGAGACCGTGAGTTCGCGGCTTAAAGATAAAAGTCTACAGAAGAGCGGTGAGATGTTGTACGGAGCAGGAGCAGGCGACATCTACTAGCGTCCCAGGCGGAAACGTGACGTCATTATAACGTCAACTTTTGGTGATCATTCGTTATTCGACGTCACCTGATGAAAAAATGACAAATAAGTGACGTCGATATTTCGACATGAGAAAGACGACATAATAACGTTAGATTCGAATCAAAATTTCGTGTTACTACGTAGACATTTTTAATTTTTTGTTACGTTTAGAGTTAGGTTTGGACTAAAAATTTCTGTTACCAAAATCAAGATTTTTGAATTTTGTGTTGCTTTTAGATCAACGTTTCTTTTTACTAAGCCAAAATTTAACAAAAATCGTGTTACGTTTATACTAACATTTTTCAGTCAAAAATTTTAAATTTTGTATTATGCTTTAGATAAACTTTTCACGTTACTAGAGTCAAAACTTAAAAATTTGATGTTACTTTCAGATCAATGTTATGGAAGTATTAGTGTTTTCTAAATTGATTTTTTTAAATTTTGTGTTACGTTCAGACTACAATTTTATTTTACCACAGTCAAAATTTTTAAATTGTGGGTTACATTTAGACTAAAATTTCCTCTTAGTAATGTCAAAATTTTTAAATTTTGTGTTCCTGTTAGATCACAATTTCTTGTTACTAAGTCAAAATTAAATAATTTCGTGTTACTAACATTTCAAGTCAAACTTTTGAGAATTTGTCTCACTTCCAAATCAAATTGTCGTGAAACGTTAAGATTAAAATTTCCTGTTACTAAAGTCAAATTTTGTAAATTTTTTGTTACTTTTAGACGACAATTTCTTGTTACCAAGCTAAAATTAAACAATTTTGTGTTACGTCTAGACTAAATCTCAAGTCAAAATCGTATTATATTTATGCTAAAATTTCCTATTACCAAAGTCGAAACTTAAAGATTTGATGTTACGTTCGGAACAAAATTTCTTGTTACTAACTGTTTTCTTTATGTGTGTTACATTTAGACTACAATTTCGGGTTAATACAGTCAGAATTAAAAAATTTCGTCTTACTCACTCTTAGACTAAAATTTAATGTTATTAAATCGAAATTTAAAAAATTTTGTGATACGTTTATACTAGACTTTTTCAGACTAACATTTTCAGTTAAAAATTTTAAATTTTGTTTTAGTTTTAGACAAACTTTTCACGTTACTAGAGTCAAAACTTATTTGATGTCACTTATTTCATTAAATTTTTCAAATTTTGTGTTACGTTCAGTCTATAATTTTATGTTACTACAGTCGAAATTTTAAAATTCAATAATTTCGTGTTACATTTATACTAACATTTCAAGTCAAACTTTTGATTGTTGTGTCAAACTAAAATTTACTTTTAGTAAAGTCAAATTTTGTAAATTCTGTGTTACTTTTAGACCACAATTTCTTCTTACCAAGTCAAAAATAAACAATTTTGTGTTACGTCTAGACTAACATTCCAAGTAAAAAAATTAAGATTTTGTGTTACTTCCACACCAAAATCAAAATGCTAACCAAAGTCGAAACTTAAACATTTGATGTACTACAATTTCGTGTTTATACAGGCAAAATTTAAACATTTTATGTTACTTACTCTTAGACCAAAATTTCGTGTTATTAAGTCAAATTTAAAAAAAATTGTGTTACATTTAGGCTAAAATTTCTTGTTAGTAATGTAAAAATTTCTAAATTTTGTGTTACTTTTAGACCACAATTTCTTGTCACTAATTCAAAATCGAATAATTTCGTGTTACTAACATTTCAAGACAAACTTTTGAGAATTTGTCTCACTTCCAGACCAAATTATCGTGAAACGTTTAGTTTAAAATTTCCTGTTACTAAAGTCAAATTTTGTAAATTTTGTGTTACTTTTAGACCACAATTTCTTGTTACCAAGTCAAAATTAAAAAATTTTTTGTTACGTCTATACTAACATTTCAAGTTAAAATTTTAAGATTTTGTGTTACTTCCAGACCAAAATTTCGTTTTACATTTAGCTAAAATTTCCTGTTACCAAAGTCGATACCTAAAGATTTGATGTTACTTTTTGGAACTAAGCAAAGAGTTTTAAATTTCGTGTTACTTAAAAATTCCGTTTAGACTACAATTTTATGTTCCTGCAGTCAAATATCAAGAAATTTGTGTTACGTTTTGACTAAAATTTCCTGTTACTAACGTCAAAATGTTTTAATTTTCTGTTACTTTTAGACGAAGATGTCTTGTTACGAGATCAAAATTAAAAAAAAAAAATGTGTTACGTTTAAATTAACAATGAAAGTCGAAAATTTTGAGATTTTGTGTTATTTTCAGACCAAAATCTCTCATGGCTAAGTAGAAATTTTTAAATTTCGTTTAGACTAAAATATCGTGTTACTGCAATCAAAACTTAAAAATTTTGTGTTTTGTGTAAACTAAAATTTCAGGTTTCTAATGTTGGAATTTTGTGTTACTGTTAGATAAATGTTTTTTTGTTACCCAGTCAAACAAACAATTTTGTGTTACGCTTTAGACTAAATATCCGTACTACTAAAGTTAAATTTTAAAAATTTGATATTGCTTTCGGATCAAAATTTCTTGTCACTAAGTTTTTTTTTTTAATTTTTCTGTTACGTTTAGATTACAATTTCCTGTAACTACATTCAAAGTTAAAAAACACAAGTTTTTCTTTGAGACTAAAATTGTGTGTTATTACATCAAAATTTAAACATTTTGTGTAAAATTTAAAAATTTCCTGTTACTTTTTGACTAAAATTTCCTGTTAGTAAAGTTAATTTTGTTAAATTTTGTGTTACTTTTAGTGCTTATAATTTCTTGTTACCAAGTCAATATCAAAAAGGTAGTAGAAAATTTTGATTCCAGAGCTTCTTAACTCTTTGACGTAGTCAAAAATATAAACCTCAGAAGAGAAACCATTTATAGAAAATAATGTAAGCTAACGTCATTCTCACGTCGCAAAGTGACATGATTTTGACGTCACAAAGTAACGTCATGACACGTGGCAAAATGACGTCATCGGTCTGTGACTTACGCCCGTCACTATGACGTTGCTTTGACGTCATCTCATGACGTCTTTGGTAACCGACGCTTACCAAATAATTACGTCAAAATGACGTCACCTTTCCGCCTGGGGTATTACATCAGTTCGAGAGGCAACCCATATTGCTCTGTACCTCGCAGGTTATGGGAATCAAAACGAAGTGTAAAGAGTAGGTGGTCCAAAAGCCATGTGGGCTGCCCCAAAAATGTGACTACTCTTTCTTTACTTTTCTCTTACTTACAGTACCTGACATCTACATTCCCCCACCAGTCAAATGCCTCATCAACGAATCCACATGCGGAAACGGTGAATGCATTTCCAGGAATCAAGTTTGCGATGGTCGGTTTGACTGCAGCGATGGATCCGATGAAATTCGATGCCGTAAGTTTCCGACTTTATCCAACTTTTATGTCTTATTCCTAATAATTATAGAGTGCATTTCATAATAATGCCGCGGTTTTGTGGAGTTCACTTTGTTCAAAGCTGTTCTAAAAACACTTCTCCATTGTACTTCTTTCTTTATTTCATTTCTTTTTTTTGTGAACTAATAACGCTAAACTAGGCAGACTGAACGTAAAAAAAATAGAAAAATGAAAAAACAACGGAAGAGTAATAAATAGGAAAGCAATAAGAGAGACAATCTTATCAGACATTGGGTTAAAAATGGCAAAAAAAGTAATGGGGCGCGTCTGGTGAATTTATGAACATAGCCCTGAAGCTGAAAGAGAATGCCGCAGTTTTGAGAACATAATGGCGAATGTTTTCTTTGAAAACTTTTTTGATAAACTAATAAATCTAAACTAGGCAAACTAAATACAAATAATTTAATAAATGTGGAAATAGCAAAATAATAAATAATAGGAGAGATAGAAAAGGGTGCTATAAGGGAGAAAATCTTATCAGATAATGGGTTAAGAACGACAAGATAAGTAACTGAGCGCGCTCGGTAGATGAATATTGTTGCGAACCCAGGGTTCAATAATTCCAGTGTAGCGATTTAACACGAAAACTCTTTTAACTATTTATTTATGCCACAAATTCAATTCGGCTACTAAATAACTCACTACTTAACACTTTATAGCCTTCTGTTATCGTTTGGTACTTTAGCTTACCTATAGCTCGATTAGACTACTCTAACGGCGTCGCTATTCGCCTTTATACTTTATTTCAACTAATATTTTTTAATTTTAACTTTATACTAATTTGCATTTTTAGACGCTTTTAGTCATTTCTTAACCAATTTTGCCCTAATTTTTTCCAGAATTTCTCCACAAACTTGCCGTTTGGGTTGTTACACGCTTTGAGATATTTTCATCCATTTTTAGTTCAATTTTCTAAACCTTGTTAATTGAAAATTTTCATTTTGAAGCATTTTTAGTAAAACTTTGCTGGTTTTGCAAAAAAAAAAATTAGTTAGAAAATTTGGATAATTTTTCTCAGATATTGTCCTAAAATTTAGTTTTTCTAAAAACTTTAAAATTTTCATTTTGTGACAATGTGGGCCACTCTTAAGCGATATAAGCCCTAATTCTATCCTGAATTTCTTCAAAGGTTTTTTCATAGACGCAAGTTTAGAAGTTCTGAGTCATTATTCACCGATTTTTGGCCTTAATCCTAACCTGAATTTCTTAAAATATACCAAATTGGTATTTTGAGTAGAAGTTTTTTTATTTTAGTAAAAAAAAAAACGTATTTTTACAAAAGAAATCCATTTTTAAGATATGAGAAAGTTTTGCTTAATTTTGTTCTTGATTTGATGGTCTACAGAAACTCCAAATTTTGCATTTTTTAGAAATGTGGGTCATTTTTAACTAATTTTAAAATGTATTGTTGCAGATATTTTAAATTTGCATTTCTAGACGCTTTTAGTCATATTTTAACCCATTTGGCCCTAATTGTTTCCAGAGTTTTCTCATAAAATTGCCATTGGTGATATTGCACGCTTTGAGATGTTTCCAAAAGTTTTTGGTTCGATTTTCTAAACCATGATAATTCCAAATTTTCATTTTGAGGCGTTTTTAGTAAAACTTTGCTGGTTTTGGTACAAAAAATAATTTTACTCCAGAGAACCATAAGTTAGAAAATTTGGGTATATTTTGTCTGATATTGTCCTCAAATTGAATTTTTCCATATACATGTAAATTTTCATTTTTTGACAATGTAGGGTACTTTTAAGCGAGTTATCTCATAATTGTATCTTGATTTCTTCAAAGGTTTTTTCATAGAGGCAATTTTAGACGCTCTGAGTCATTATTTACCGATTTTTGCCCTTAGTCCTAACCTGAATTTTTTAAAATATACCAAATTTGTATTTTGAATAGAATCTCATCTATTTTAAAAAAAATATATATTTTTACACAAAAAAACAAATTTTAAGATTTGAAAAAAAGTTTTGTTTAATATTGTAGACAACCAAAAAAAAAGTTTGACTAAAAACACCTCAAAATTAAAATTTGGGGTTGTCAAGGTTTAGAAAGTCAGACCAAAAATCGTCGAAAATATCTCAAAGGATGTAACTATACAAACGGGAAGTTTTTGGGAAAAATCAGGTTGCTATTAGCGTAAAATTGGTTAAGAGATGACTAAAAGCATCTAAAATAGCATATTTGAAATTTCTTGAAAAATACAGGTTAAAATTAGACCTAAAATTAAGTAAAAATTACACACATTAATTAAAATTGAGAAATGTTTAGTTTCTGTAGACAATCAAATCTAGAAACAAAAAATTTCCAAATTCCTACAATTTGACTGTCTACAAAAACTACAAATTTCGTATTTTTCAGAAATGTGGGTCATTCATGGGCTTAATTTTAAAATGCATTGTTGCAGATATTTCACATTTGCATTTTTAGATGCTTTTAGTCATTCCTTAACCAATTTGACCCGAATTTTTCCCTAAACTTGCCGTTTGTATTGTTACCCGCTTTGAGATATTTTCAACGATTTTTTGTTCCACTTTCTAAACCTTGATAATCCCAAATTTTCATTTTGAGGCATTTTTGGTAAAATTTGGCTTGTTTTGTTGCAAAACCTAATTTTACTGAAAACCGTGAGTTAGAAAATTTGGATAATTTTTATACTTTATTTTTTTAAATCCGAAGAATACAGAAAAGCCGAAAATAGTCCTAGAAGAAAAATAATTGATACTAGACATATAAAAAAAGGTCGTAAATAACTGCGTTCTAAATAAACAGAGCAATCAAATCACTCGTGTCACATCTAGTCAACAATATCTATTTGAAATTGACCATAAAGCTTAATTTTTGTCCACAAATCATACAATCTAAAGTCTTTGAAGCCGTGGTCCAATAGAATTTCTTCCTTATGTTTCATCTACAGCTGCGGCAGACATTATTACACATGACGTCATTTTGCCAGAATTTTAGTAAATATAACATCACTTTAATAATTAATTATATAATGTTTGCAATAAAGTCAATCTTTTTGCATTAATTTTAAATCCTACTAAGGCCTTTTTGGGGAACCCGAACTTTAAATTTAGTTGAGTTTGTGCAGAAGCACACAAATACAATATATTTTTTTATTTTCAACCAATGCACATCTAGCAACTATGCCTTTGATAATGTTTGCCGCAGCTGTAGATGAAACATCAGGAAGAATCTCCAATGGACATGGCTTTAAAGCCCGGAAAAAACTTTAGATTGTATTTTGACGGGCCGTGAAAGCTGCAGTCGTAATATGGAGAATATATACAGGGTGATTCTTAAGGACTCCGACAAATGTTAGGTAGTGATTGAAAGTGCCAATTAACCAATCTCCTTGGAAACACGGCTACCAAGATACAGAGTGTTTGAAAGTGATTTGTGTATGGCTACTTGGTAATGGACATCGTTAAGAAGATACAGTGTGTTCAAGTTTGTATTAAAACCATAAAAAAGATTATTGATTTGTTCTTCCTGAACTAATAATATTCAAGAATATTTTTTTTTTTAATATTATCCGGAGAGTTCTTACTGGTGAAATAGTATACATTTAGTCGATGAGGAGTTTCATTACAATCTAGAAATTTTATTTATATACAGAGTGGCCGATCGAAAAAGGATCCACCCGTTTTTCTTTCAATTGAATTTACATCACAAATTGAACTTTATTTTGTAAGGGCAAAAATTTTTGGGCAGTTTCAACCCTTTACACTGGATTTCCAAGAACCGGGTAAGCACTGACCTTGAAATTTTATATAAAAAATTCTCATCAAGGTGCCCTGCGTAATTTCATGTCATTTGGACAAACAAATCTAAGATTTTGGTCACTTCAATTTTAAAAATAAACATTATAAAGCAACCCAAACTCATCATTAGTCCGTGACTGCTTAATCTGGAGGGACAGATTTCAGCATTCGATAAATATTCAGATCTGAAAATGGGGTTCAGAGGCTTCTCTTGATGAGAAGAACTATACTGTGATTTTTTAAAGCCTGCTCGGGTGAGTTACTCTTGCTTTTCCAAAAATCCTTGTTTTTAGTACATGAAAAGCATTTTTTTAATAAAAAAAAAAACGTGTTACTTCTTCTAAAAAGAGCCATAATGAAAAAGCCTACAGTACCCGTTAACTAGGTTGAATATTCTCTACACCGATTGTGGAGATTGACCACTGTGACGTCACAAAGGTTGACGTATTCGAGTTTTTTTCGATGTATGGGGTGGGTATTCGTTATAAAACGTTATCTAGTTGGATATGAATTTTTGATAGAAAAGAAGAGAGTTATAAAGACACGTCGTAACTTGACTCGCCATCTATTATTTGTCACTGTCACTGGTTGACATTTGTCACTTACTTATTAGCTGTCATTTCGGGTGGCAGCACTAGACAGCTCTGAGCGTACTTCCATTCTTACATTCTTATAAAAAAAAAACAAAGGATGAGGATACTTTCAAAGCACTCTGGAGCCGTCAGTGTCATCCCTGGACATTACAAAAGTGACATCTTTGGAATTATCAAAGGAATTAATTCACAACATGCTTCATAATAACAAATGAATTTCATAGACAATTCGAAGAAGAACGGGGTAAGATCTTTTTCGATGGACCATCTTCTATATCATAATTTCTGGACAGTAATGAAACACTTCCCATCTCGTATTGTAATATACTATTTTAATATGTTTGTAAAAAAAACGAATACAATTAGAGGCCCTCTAAGTCGAAAACGATATAAGATAGAATATACGTCCATTGACACTTTTTTCATGAAATGTGACAAGGAATTTCTACTTGAAGACATAGTTTAGTTTAAAAACCCCTGTATAACTAAGTCTTGTACATCTCAAATTTAAACTCCAGATTAAACTTCAAACTGGAGATAAAACCGAACTTACAAAAGTGAGCCTCTTTTCTAATGGAAACTAACTCTTATAGGACAATGCGAACCGAACGAATTCAAATGCGACAACAAAAAGTGTGTTTCGGCCGTGTGGAAGTGCGATGGTCAGGATGATTGCGGTGACGGTTCGGACGAGAGATTCTGTCAAGCAGCTATAGCAGGACAAGGGTGCGGTTCCCAGCAGTTCACCTGTAGGAATGATCAGTGCGTGCCGCGGTCTTTCCACTGCGATGGATATGCTGATTGTATAGACAAGAGCGATGAAATTGGGTGCAGTAAGTAAATAATTATAATACGTTTATATTATCAAGAGTTCATTTAAAAAAACCCTAAAGTAGGCAATGGAATTAGAACAGCAACTCAAGTCAGACAAGAGTTTGCTACGAGGTTTTTTTTATGAACACCCTTTATTATCAAAAGAGTTACTAACGCTCGTTAAACACACTTTTTTCGTTACACATAACGAATTTTTACGCTGCGGAGAATTGGCTGTAGCTGACGTTCCAACAATAGAGCACTGAAGTTAAATAAAGCGAATGGAATGAAATGGATAAACTTTTTATTTCAAGTTAATAAAGTCTAAAGCTGATTAATATGTACGCAACTTGGCTGATTTGGTTGTTCAAATTTGCAATTTCAGCTCCTCCAGTGATTGCCCAGGGTCCTCCCAGCATGATCACCTTAAATGTGGGCCAAACGTTTACCATCACCTGTCGAGCGGTGGGCGTGCCCACACCTCAGATAATGTGGCGTCTCAACTGGCACCACGTACCAAGCAAGTGCCGCATGACCAGCGAAAACGGGTTTGGGACGTTGATTTGCGAAAATATTCAAGTGGAAGATCAAGGAGCCTACTCCTGTGAAGCACTGTCGTCTATAAAAACGATTTTGGCTTCGCCCGATACTATTCTAACAGTGGTCCAACGTTCTCCTTGCAGAACTGGTTACTTTAACGTGGAAGCCAGGGCCGAAAGCGAATGCATTAAATGCTTCTGCTTTGGACATACCAGTAGTTGCCGGTCGGCCGATTTGTTTATATTCCAGGTAAAATATTTTCAATTGGCAAGCGGCACATTGCCAGTGTTATTATTGCCCTATTTTTAAGATTGGAAAGTATTGTCGTTACAAAATAAATGTTAGTAACCAAAAAAATACAAATCAGAATCTCATGATTCATGTAAAATAATTTATGACCAATGACTCTTTAATCAGTATAAATACCTAATCAAAGTACACGTCACTGTTCTTTATAATCCATCTTTTACTCTTCACTCATTAGTTTATTCGCCTCAACAAGTTTGTTAACACACAATTCAATTTTGTCTTAATGTAGTTCCAGCCACCATTTGACTCTCTTAAACTCTTGGGAGCTCGCATCGATCCCCGAACAGGAGTCGTAGACATCCGCGATGAACCAATCTATAAAGGAGTCGAACCAGGGTTACAGCATGTAGGCGCCAACGGAGCTCAAGCTTCCCTTCCATATTTCGCAGAACTAAACCAACCAGATGTGGTACCGTATTTTGCCCTACCCGAAAACTACAATGGTAACCAACTGAAGAGCTATGGCGGTTACTTAAAATACACGGTACAACACGGAAATTCTGGACGACCTGTCGAAGCTCCAGACGTCATTTTAACTGTGAGTAGTAGACTTAGTTTTAATATTCAATTTAGTCACCCAAATCTTATAAGACTGTGAAAGCTTTCACAGTTTCAGTCTACAGCTTCGGCAGACATTATCAAAGGCGATGAGGTAATTGCCGAAGTGATCTTCCGTGCTTCCCAAGGTTGACTGATTCGACTGTAGTGAGCTCCGTGATATTTCAATTCAACCCCCAACAATTCAATTCACTGTGAAGATAGAAAAGGAAGAACGCCTGCCTTTTTTTAATGTTTTAAATATCAAGAAGGCCTGCGCACACCATTTATGGAAAACCAACACACTGACCGATACCTCAATAACGGATCAAATCATCATCCCAGGCAGAAAATGAGAGCCATGAAGACTCTGTGAGAGCCAAGAGAATTTGTGAGCCAGCTGAACTGGAACGGAAAATGAAGCATCTGGAAAGAGCCTTTGGTTCGATTGGATACAGCAAGCACGAGTTCGATAGGGCCATCTGTCCAAGGAATGTAGAGCGCCAGGAAGGAACAACGGGAGAAGATGAAGAAAAGCGCGGTTGGACTAGTCTACCATACATCCACAAAGTAACGGAGAGGATCGGCAGGTTACTGGAAAAGCACAATGGTAAAACTGTCTTTAAACCCACTCGTACAATACATCAGAGCTTGAGATCGGCCAAAGATTCCCTATCGGCACCGGGAGTTTACCGAGTTCCATGAAGCTGTGGCTCGGTATACATTGGCACAAAAAAACGCAGTATCAACACGAGGATTACGGAACACAAGACGAGTTGCAGGTTAGAACAAACACAAAAGTCAGCAGTTGCAGAACACCCTCTCTTCGAAGGTTACAACATCCTTTTCAACGAGGTGGATATCTTATATCAATCGCAGCGTTTCTATCCGAGACTAACGAGAGAGTCCATTAAGATCTTTAAACACGACAACAATTTCAATGGGAATGAGGAAATTACGTCTCTAAACGCAGACTGGAAGCGAGTTCTACGAAATACTTAAAGTGCGCACCACCACTACTCCCACCCCAGTCCTTCCACAGCAGCGCGACGGTGGAGAATAAATACCACGCAGCTCACCAAAGTCAAATCACTTCGCCCATTGATTCATCGCTATTAATAATGCCTGCCGCAGCTGTAGACTAAACGTTAGGAAGAAGTTCTATTGGACGACGGCTCCATCTTCTTAGGTTTTACCCTGTGACATAACGGAACATTTACAAAATACTGTATATTTTATAAGTTATAATTCCCCTTGTCTGAATAAATTATTATCTATGAGGAAACCAAGCGTGTTGTGCTTATCTTCTTGTTGTTTTTTAGCAGTTTTTTCTGGTAAGGCATTAGGTAATATGTAATATTCTGTTTGATTATGTGGGTTGCTTATCAGAGGTGCGTTTACTTGCTGTTGACGGTAGATGGCGTTTTTTTTTTTGAAGTGACACTGATGTCAATACTATCTGTTTATAGTTCATGTCAGTTCATAAGTTTTTTTTCTCAATATCAAGTAGAAGACAATAAAATTGAACGATCATATGAACTTACCTGTTGTGAAGTCGATCGTAATTATGTGAAGCGCCTCGTCCGAAGAGATCACTTGGTAGTAGTACTACACAGCCACAAAAGCCAAGAAAAAGAAAGACGCATTGACAGCTGTCAATTCGTCTTTCTTTTTCTTTTGCGGCTGTGTATCACTACTACCTAGGGATCTCGAAGACGAGGCGCAGAAATATAATATGTAACGTGCTTATTTTAACTTGATGGATTTAATTAAAAGTTTAAAGCAGTGTTTCTGTGTATTTGTTCCAGCCTCATAGTCTAATACTGCTTTGTATGTAAACTTAATGTTCTTTTTTGGTTTCTTGAATCAGTCAAGTTAAGTTATATCAAACCATCACTCACACTATTATTTTCACTATTATTTAAACTTTTATCTAATTTCTTATCAATTCAGGGCAACAACTACATACTTCTTCACGAGTCTCGTACACCATCACAACCATACCGTCCCACCGAGCATCGGGTGCGCTTTTTCGAGGGCGACTGGATAATCAAATCGGAATCTCTGCGCCCGAGACCTGCGACGCGAGAAGAAATTATGATGGCTCTAGAAGATGTCGATCACATTCTTATTAAATTGGAGTACAACGAGGGTTTATTGAACACTACTCTATCCAATATCGAAATGGATTCAGCCGCTATTCCAGATAGCGGCTTGGGCGTCGCTAACTATGTTGAAGAGTGCTCTTGCCCTGTTGGATACACTGGAACGTCTTGTGAAGTAAGTCACTGTTATTCATTTAATAATTTCAGTCCTTTTAAAGCGTCCCGATTATTAACGTACTAATGTTTGTGATAAAAAATTAGTTCATTACTATTTATTAAATCAATGGTATGGTGAACTGCATATGGTCAGCTATGTGGTAGGGTAAAGATGGAAAAACTCCGTTAAGCGTTCCAAACTAGTTGTTCACCATAGATAAGAGAATTACATTTAGATGTAAGTGTCAAAGTCAATCAACTGAAGTGACGATTATGACAGGCCAAATTTTGCTCCCAAACCAAAGCTGCCACAGCTGACAAGTGACACAGCGCATTCGCATTGCATTTCCATTAGCGATCAACTTAATTATTTACCCACCTGAATCGTAACAATTGTCCACATATAGGTTTTTTTTTGTTCCACAGGTAATGTCTACTATATCAAATAAATATTCATCTAGTAGACTGTGTGAATATAACATAACTTTACAGCCAGCTAGATGAATATCAATTTGAAATGGCCTTAATTTCAAAAACCACTTACTTACCTGCTCTATTAAAAGAATAAACTGTTATGTACGACAACCCTTTATTAAAACATTAAAATACACCAACATTGAGGCCTTATTATATACAACTTACGTTTTTATATAACTTAAAAGGGAAAAAAGATCTATTTAAATTGTATTATCAGCAAATAAACACATATACATCTAAAAATAACACCTAAAATTATTCTCTGTGTCCGACTGAATTATCAGGAACAAAGTGTTTTCTTTTTGGGCTTTTCTAAAAAAAGAAACATTCACATTAAGAAGAAATAAATATAAAATATTGTGATTTTGTGATATTAATAGTTTTACGTCCCTAACACTTGACTTGATAGTTACACAATGTGTTTCCATATTGCAAAAAATAAAATGAGTAGATGTTGTTTGACTTTTAGTTCAAAATTATCTATACTGTAACGGGCAAAGTCAAGAAATGTTTATCAATTTTCTGTAATGAAAGTTCAGCCATTTATTGGAGAATATTGGGGAGGGCTTTGCTTTCCCCCAAGATGCTGCGGACATATAGAAAAATCTATTGAGTGCGTCAAATTCAAATTTTGAGGAATGATTTTTATTATCAAAATGCTTAAACTTTACAGTAAAATGTTCCATTTAGGGCCATTTGCACACCTTTCCCAAAGTGTTGATCTAAGGTGGAAGTTCAAATTTCCCATATATAATGCATTGATGTCACTCGATCTGTCACGTACTAAATTTTTTAAGAAAAGATGTCCAAATGGCCCTTAACTATGTTTATACCAAGCAAATTTAAATTAACTAAAGTTAAGGACCCCTAAACCATAGTTATAAGCATGAGTAACCATGGTAGGGCCTTAAGTGGGCCAATAAAGGAAGCCTTAACTAGATGCACTTAAAAATTGCTTGGTGCAAATGGCCCATAAAGCATTATTCTTAAGTAACATAAAGGACACAGACACAATTAAAAACTTTAGCAATAGGTTTTATGTTTTAAGGGTTTTCTTAAACTGATTGGCCAAAATATTGCTCTTGACCAACTGAATGAGGAAAAATGCATAAAACTTATTACTTAAGTTTTTAATTCTGTCTATGCCCTTAGTTAACAAAAAGTTGTGTCAAAAAATCGTGACTTTTTGTTATGATGGATTCATCAAGAAAAGATAAAATGATTTAAAATAATTTGTCTATCCAGATTACAAGTAGTCGGTCCATTTTTTAAAAGTTTAAGTAATAACAAATAAAGATATGTTGGTCCTTAAGTTATTGTAGAAGTAGAGTGTTCTACAGCCATTAAGAATCACTTTTACATCTCAAGGATAAACTTAAAGTAAAGTAAAGTTAAACGAAAGAAAATTTAAATATTAGACAAGTCAACAACACACGCGAGTCACTTATAGCCCATGGTGAGATATGGTTTAACCATATTCTGCACCTCCAGAGCTGTACAAGGCTACAGACTCAAACAGGGTAGCGAGACCCAAAACTCTTTAGGGGGATTGAAATCTTCATCAGTCAGGAGCTCCACTATGAAAACTCTGCACATTCAGCGTCAAACTGCTGGGGATAAACAAAATTATATCAAGTCCTTCCTTGCAGAAAGTCCCATGGACATATTGTGCATAATGGAACATTGGATGAATGAACAGAAAAATAGGCATTGTATAGCTGTTGGGCCATATGATGACTGCTCACTACTGCTGTAGTAACATAGGTAATAAAGTAATAAAGTAAATTGAGGAAGAAACGATGTAATATTTTCGAACTTGACATTGAAGTGTGGCCTTTTAAAAATTTAACAAAGGAGAAACAGAAATTAGACATCTAACATCTAACAGAAGTCCTTTTACTTTGGGCATGTTTGTACTGTTTCCAGACCTGGTTAACCACCTGGTAAATAACTGATTTGACATTTGATATACGAAGGTTCCTGAAAACCTGGTTATTTTTGGAACAAAATTAATTATCACCACTACAATCAGTGACCAGCTGTCATACAATCTTAAAGAAAAAGAAAGAAAACAGGATACAGGGTTCTCTTTTCAGCAACAAATGGTTTACTCTTGGGTTTACTATTTTTATATTTGAGACCTGATATCTAATAAACCATGAAAAACAATCCAAATTTCATAAACAGTTAAAAAAAAACACACAATGTTGACAGATTAACTGAGAAAACCGAAGACTGATGTTTGGTAGCTTCAGAGACACCCTTGACGTACCATTTTCAGAAGCACCATTCCATATATAACTGGTTTTCAGGATTCACAGGATTACCATAAATAACAGAACATCTAATCATAACCGCGGTTGCAAATGGTTCACGTGTTTTGATTAGGTACGTCATCATTTTCTGTAAACATTTCAAAGCTTGCTAAATGAAGTTTTATATTGAACACCCCATACATGTGGGAACAATTTTAAAGAGTAGGAAATTTTTTTGTTTTTTAATAAATATTGCCCCTGTACTTAAAGTTGGGACGCAAAAAAGAGGTTTCCTACTTATGTACCTAAACATATTTGACCTTTGTTATTTTTAATTAAAACAAACTGTTTTTTTTTTGCAAATTTTATAGTATTTGAAGTCATGTATAACAGGATTACTTTCATATTTCATTAGCTATATGCAATTATGACATGATTTTTAATAGCAATTTTGATTAGGAAAATGAGTGTTGCACTGAGACAACAACAGTGCACTTCCAGTCTCTTCAAATAATAGCCCCAGTACATTCTCATTAAAACATGAGATTGCACTAAGATCAAACATAAAAAAAATAGCTACTAGAGTTCATGCTGAAAATGTTGCACAGTGCAAAACTCACTGCATCACTTTTCCAATAAACATACCAAACTGCACAAATGTTACCAATCATCAGACATAAAAATTGCTCTAGTTTTACAATAGGGTCTCTAATAATTGAAAAAGCTTAAAGCTAAAATATCATCTTTATGTTCTATAATTGTAATTATTTAGAAGTGACTCTGCCCCAAGTCTTAAAAAAATATAGGGAGAAAATACAGCTGCCTCCTAGTTAACTGTTGGGGCAGAGGCAACTCACATTTATTAAACAGGACATTGGAGTATATACTTTGCCTTATACATTGCAAAAGGAAAAAGGGGGTTCTTTCTTTGAAGGATTAGTATGAGGATTTTGCGTTATTTTAATTACCTAAAAAAGAAGTGTCTCGGCGCCACCCTCTATGGGTTTATGTGGTAGAGGAGCCACAGAAGAAATGCCTAACGGCTAAACCTTTAAACAGTGGAGAATGACTCCCAGGATATGTTGTTTTATTCTTAGAGGTGAAAGTCACACAACACGCATTCAGTCCACCAACAGATTCAAAGATTTAGTAATCAAGATCGATAATTTATTATCACAGTATTTCCAACTAGGCAGATAAGAAACTCTTGAACTTTATAATAAATCTACAGAAAGTCTAATTCGGAAAGAAAAGGGTATGGGTGAGGAAATCGGAGGAGAATATAAATGATAACGGTACGGAATGGGGCTCTACTATCAAATGGCTAAACTACTAATTTGTAATACTTGAATAACCCGTTAATGCTTCGCTCATTTTAGTTCCGACGGTGTGAGTTTGAGGAGCCCTACTAATGCCAGGCACCCGTGTAATGATTGTATGTGGGGCCCTACTACTGCCAGACACCCATGTAGTGAATGTTTGAGGAGTCCTACTAATGTCAGACTCCCGTGTAGTGATTGTGTGTGTGTGTGGGGCCCTACTACTGCCAGCCACTCTTGTAGTGAATGTTTGAGGAGTCCTACTAATGCCAGACCCCCGTGTAGTGATTGTGTGTTTGAATTTTGGTTAAACGGTTTTCCTTACTTTTAACTCTTTAGAGAGCTCTTTATTTTTCAACTGCTAGCAATGGAATCTGTTTCGGCTGTCATGCTCCCGTCTTTTATATCCGTTCAACAATCCTAACAAGCCTACTGCCTAATTTCTAGAAACTGGTCCTGTATTATCGGGTAAGGTTGCCAAACTATTTTAATCCAACTAGACAGGTTTAGCATTTGACAAATGACTGAAATTTAAAACATTGAAATACTAAATAACCAAAAACTATTAACCTTCTAATCTAAATTTGACACCATATAGGTTACATGTAAACTGAACTAGTTACATTTCCTTATTAAAAACCATTCCTCGGTCGCCTCTTAAAGATAAATTTTAGTAACTTCATTACAACATGGAAAGCCTAATGAAGAAGCCACAACTTATTATAGAGACAAAGTCAGGGTCCAGGGACAAAGTTATAGCAAATTTAAATCTCCACATTTGCATTCAAACTGTGGACCTTTTTTCATGCATCTTGTTAATAACTTTATAGACTCAGCCTACCACAAAAAAGCATTCCATTTTTTTTTTAATTAGTTCTCTATGCATGTATAATGTGTACTACTAGGAAAGTAACCAAATTCTCCGAGAAATTGCATGGAAAGTAAGTAGAAATTTCTATTATTAATTGATAAAGTTGCAGTTACTAAAACAAAAAAAAATCATCTATTGTACTTTGTACTTACTTTAATCTTGCCTCTGGATTTTTGTGAACAGTCCAACCCTTTGAGAAACAGCATGGCAGAGACAACCAAATTTTAAAGTGGACTATTCTGTTTGCTATTGACTTATCAATCCATGTTAATTATAGCTTTGCAGTCCCTTCTTGCTTGCATAGAAGTAGTTCTTTGAATCACAATCACCAATACCTACACAAAACAAAACTGTTTTTCAAATTACAATTATGCATAATATTATGCATGAGATTAGCTTTAGTGGTTACTGCTTCAAACCTACTTACATTGCTACACTGGACATTGCTTTGACGTTTTTTTAATTCTTAAGGAGAATCTGGGTTACTGTGGCGGGATCCCCCGCCAAATTTGATTTTTGTGCCTTGTTCAAATCAATGTTTCAATCAACCACGTAACGGCTTCGCTTAGGGCCCCTTATAGACTGTATACCGGGCCCCCCGCCGTCGCGGGGCTCGGCGGTATGGTTGATAAGCCACTGCCTCTGCCCCTCTTATTTTCTAGGTAGGAACATCACCATTACCTACATATCACACCAAACCACTTAATAACGTGATACACCCGAAAATTTTGTATTAAATTTATATTTAAAACCAGAAATAAACTAAAAGATTATAATATTCATAAATACAAAAACGACGCCATTTTTGCGATACAAACAAATCGAATCGAGTTCGGCATTTCGGCTGTTTCCGCGTAGAAATCGCCGAAATCGGCCAACACCGGCACTTTTTAGATGGGGTGGGGGCTTGGGAGTTTTTTTTTAAATGTCAAATTTCCTCCTTCAGAGCCCCCTATGTCAGTTTTTCATCTATTTGGATAATTTATGGTTGTTCACCTAACAAAAGCGGTTCTTTACGCACGCAAGTGAAGTAATCAAGTGCGGTATACGCACATCCGCACGTGCTAGATACAAAATTTGTTCTATAATTGCAGTAGCGAAATGGGTGTGAGATGTGAAATAGACCTAGATCATGGGCAATTCAAACAAAACAATACGACACAAACGGTTATCTATTTCGTTAAAAACGATGTCAATGTTCGACTAATTTAAACACGGTACTATTTTTAATCCACAATTTGCGTTAGACTTTCGTAACTAAACGGTCGTTAAAACGTGGAATTGTAGTTCCTCAAAAATTTAAAGAATTTGAAAAGGGGTCCAAAAGGACATAGTTCTTAAACCATCAACTAGATAGCCGCTCTATTAATGTATATAGAGTACTCAGAGTATTCATCAATTGATCAATTGACCATTCCAGAACAGATCAGTTTGATGAAGGTCGGCCTTACTGATTCGTGGGACATTCAAACCATGTAGCCAAATTTACGAAATTTTCTGTGGTTATAAAAAGATGGTGGACACAAATTAAGAATTAAAGACAATTCAATGTTGCGCTTTCTTCAAAAGCATCAAATGCAAAATCAAGCACCATGTTTCCTAACCAAGCATCAAACGCTGGTGGTTGAACATTAACGACATTACATTACAAGAATAGGACATTTCCAGCAAGAGTAACCAGCAACACTTTGGTTGAAGATTAGGCCAATTTTGGGCCTTACGAGATAATTTGTAGTTAAATAAATCTCAAAACTCTTAAATTAAACATGAAACGCGATAATCAAGATCAAGTTTCAAGTTCTGTTGGATATATAAATAGGTTGATCCGCCATATTGCCGTGGGGGGCCCTATGTCAAATTACGTAACTCTGGAACGGTCAATTGTCATTTTGTTTGACATATCAAAAGTAGAGTTCGGTAATTATTACGTTCCGGGCGTTCGGGATATCAGTCTATCTCACTCTAGCTTGTTGAGATTTTGGGAGATGGTCTGTGTCCGGAGTGATCGGATGGAATTACCGAATTCGGCTTATGTCACCAAAAAATTCTTAACCTTATTTGTATTTGTAATAATAACAATAAAATAAAAAAATAAAAACAACGAATAGTAAAAAATTGTTATAATGAGAAGTTGGTTGTTTAAGTGCATTTTAGGAGATTTAGTAAGGCCTATGGAATATGTTGCAGTATCTAAGAGGTAAAGTCTTAATTTTACAACTTGGACCCTTCATCTTTTTTTTCTTGCTTTGTTTATCTAATGTAAAATGGATGAAAGAAAAAATAATATACAAATATACAAAGTAATTAAAGGCAGGTCTCAAATAAATTTCTGTACCTTTTACCTGATCGATTATTGTCAAAAAATAGAATTCGTCAAACATATTTGTCAAAAGTTTTCACTCAAAAACTTTAAAAACCATACTATCAATATGGCTCCACAACATTACAATCAGCAAGCACAGCTAATAATTTTAAATGTTTTTTTGCCTTCTTTGAGATGGAGAAGAATCAAGTAACAAATGGTGTTCCAATCGATTGTCGGAACCGTTACAAATAGCATCAAATTCAGTGAAAATTGGAAAAACTAGGTTGAAACGAATGAAAAAACTGGGTGTTGAGATGGACAAAGATTATTTGGCTAACAAGTCTAGGAAGCAAAAAGCAAAGAAAACCAAAATAACCGATTCTATATATGAAGAACATAATTGGAGACATTATTTACCATATGTTTCCAATAAATGAATATGTAACCATTGCAAACCTTCGAAGTGGTGTCACTGGAAACTTACTCAGTGGTGTCATGGTATGGGGTTTAAATGGAAAAATTCTAACAAACGAAGATACCTAATAGATTTGCCTGATATTCAATTTAAAAGAATGCAATTTCTGCGAGAATATATTAAAAACCAAGAATCTTCGGCTTCTGACAAATTTATCCCAGTGTTTGTGGATGAAACGTGGATATTTAGCAAGGGAAGCTTCCGGAAAAGTTGGCAGTATGGTACATTAGCATAGCTCAAAAAAGTCTTGTGATGGTTTGTGGTCTTATACTGTGTTTATTAATATTTAAAAAAATATATATTTAGGATATAGTTATATAGTGGTGAACGCCGGCAATAAACACGGCTTTCTTAAAGGGGCCAGTTTGATTTTTAAAAGAGGTTCCAAGAAGTGTGATTACCATGATTCAATGAACAGAGTCTTGTTCTTCATAAAATCGGTTATTTTGGTTTTATTTAATTTTTACTTCATAGCTTTGTTATCCAAATAGGTATTCTGTCCGTTTTTATATCACGTTTTTTAATTCGTTTCAATGTAGCTTTTTCCCAATTTTTAAGTCAGTGACTGGAAGCCCATTTGTTGCTTGAATCTTCTCCACCTCTAAGGACCTAATTGAATTAATTTGTAAAATTCCGAAAATCGATTCAAGAGGAAATTAGAAAGCTCATGCATTATCTACATGACCTCAAAAGATTGATTTTTACATTATTATATTATGTAAGTAGGTAATTCTGATCATCCATAATTTTGAAATCATAAAATACACTAAAAAGTTGCAGTCCTTTTTTTTCTTTTTCAATTTGCTTTCTTACGTAGATACTTTTCATATATATTGGTAATAGAATCTTACCCATCCTAAAGTTCATACACCTATCTAAAACGTTACTTTTGTAAATCAAAGAGCAAAAGGTTTAAAGTTTTTTATTTCAATTTGACAAAAAATAGGTATTCGCGACGCAAATTTAAAAGTTGATTGTGCTTGCGGCCTTATATTTAGCAACTTTCGTCTGATGTTGGTTATGTTATGATAATATGTATGTTAAACTCTGCGACGTACGTATTTTTCATACCTTTTGAGGTCAGGCCCTAGTTGTAAAATTAAGACTTTAGATTAACTTTTAACCCATGACAGTGTAAGGTAGCACGAGTAACCGGAGTAACACTTATAAATTCAGTACAAGAAGTTGTAAGTGCAGGTAAAATAACTGTTTGTGGTAAAAATGTCATATAAACAAGTCTCCGGAAATATCTCTATAGCGGGGTTCTTTAATTCTTTCCGAGCGCTCCGGACACAGACTATCTCCCAAAATTTTAACAAGCTATAGTGAGATAGACTGATATTCCGAGCGCTCGTGATGTAATTACCGAACTCAACGTATAATGCACTAGAGCTTTGCAAAAATAGCTGGTGCTGGTCGGTATTAAGCATTAGGGAATTTAAACATTTAACAAAAAGGGCATCAAATTAAGTAGTTTAAGCAAAAAAAAATGCGGAATAATCACATTTGTACAAAAAAAAAACAGAAAAAAAATTTACCTATCGATGGTAGGATCGATCCGAGATATCGAAATAGGGCATAAGCAACAAATTAAAAACTTTATAGTAGACCAAGTTAAAGTTTCAATTACTCTTTAAAAAATCTACTATATACCCCATTGTTTAGTTGGCTTTAGTGACAAATAATTTACCAGAAAAATCTGAAAGACAGATCATTCCATGCAGAAAGAAAAACGGTGTTTAATGGCACCTGAAACCTAAATTTGCAAAAGGCATATGCCCTTTTTCCTTATCACCATCGCTATATTTCTTTATGTTTAATTCATCTGGGCTGGGTTGCATTCATAATTAAGTTCAAAGGGTTACACTTAAGTATTGGCTCCATTGGTGAGGTTAGTTCAGTTCTACTTTGCCTTTGGTTAGTTCAGGTTAGTTTCCCATGGGGCTGTGGCAAAGTTTAAAGGCGGCCCTGCCTTTGGACTGTGTCACAGTCACCTTTTTGGGCCACTGCCCTTTAAAAGCCTGCACCTAAGTGTGGGCTCTGTTGGTTGGGTATTGATGAAAAGTAATACCTCAATCCTCAAAGATCCTTAAAATGTATCTTCTAGGAAAGTTTTGATGATTTAATTATTTTCCTCTAAGAAATGAAATATATCTTAATTATTAACACCATGAATTGGTAAATCGTTTTAAGCTCTAATATTTGGTAACAGAGCAGTATGCTACATGTGGAAGGTCTTGCACACTACAACTGTAGGAGGTATTCATTTCAAAAACGTCATCTAGTAGGCTGTAAGAGAAGGATGAAGGAACTAAAGTCCATTTACTTTGATTTTTGTCATCCTTTTCTGTCAAAAATGCATTGCTTTCTCGATGACGTTTTCTAATAAACACGCGTTACCAATTTGTAGAATTGCGCCGACGGTTACTCTCGACACCAATCTGGGCAATGGCTGGGCCAGTGCTACAAAGAACCCCAATCATGCCCACCTGGAAGCTACTTCGACGGACGTGAATGCCAAGTATGTCCGTGCCCTTACACCAGCCCCAGTAACCAGTAAGTAATTTTCTGAAAAAAACAAACGCTTTTGCCAAAAATTAATATTTAATTTAGGTTTGCTCGTACTTGCCATCTTAACACCGACGGCAACGTGGTTTGCGACTGTCAAGAAGGCTACATCGGTCTGAGGTGCGAGCATTGCGCTCCAGGATTCGAAGGAAATCCGCTGCAGCCTGGAGATTTCTGTCGGCCGTCCAGTCCTTGCGATCCTCAAGGAACCATCGGACAGAACGTCGATGGCAGATGTCTTTGTAAGGTAAGTTTTTCTTTGAGTGTCAATATTTTTTTCTTACTTCGAGATAGAAATTGTTTTTATATTAACGTGATTTTTATTTTTTTTGCCTCGTCTTCTCGATGAATTCGGTGAGTAAACAACCAAAAGACTATCTTGTCCTATCTGTATTTTACCTTCCCATTATGTTGGCCTCTTTTGTATACCGGGAATAAAACGTGTATATTACTTGCAAATTGTAGATACATAGCTATCAAAAGATTTAAGTAGGCCAATGTTCTATATACGGGGTGTTCACTAGAAAACTTCATCTAGCAGGCTATGAAATTTCGACAGACATAATCAAAATAATTGGACTTTTGTTTCTTCATCCTTTTCTTTTGACATTTCATAGCCAACTATATGAAATTTTCTAATGAACAACCCGTATACCTCACTCATACAATCTAACCTAAATTTTCTACCCTCCAACGTCGCAGGATACATAATATGCGACATCTGTTGTCTGCGACAGTACTAAAATCAGAAATATGTCATAATTAGGTCTGAAGAATTAGCGAATGTGTTAAAACGCGTTATATCGATTTTTCCATCGTTGTTGGTTAAAACATCCCGAATGTCGTTTTTAGCCTGGTTATATCATTCTTTCTTAGAATGGTTGCACTGGGGATGTACCCCGTGTTAATTAGAAAACGTAATCTAGAAGGCTATGGATTTTTGACAGAAAAGGGTGACATGAAGTAGATGGTCATTTGTACTTTCGTCCTTTTCATTTGACATTTCACATCCAACTAGATGACGTTTCCAAATGAACACCCCCGACTTACTTTACTGACTCCATACGTATGTTCTACTCGAAGAAGAAAGTTATTTGTATTGAAATGTCCTGAAATACAGGGTGACCGTTTTTCGAGTGTAACCACGGAGATTTCCGTTATGTAAAGAAATACGAAGAAAGCTAAAGTAATGCACAGTTGCACAATTAAAAGTCTATAAAAATTACGTTTTCAAATTTCGATTGGTTGAAAATAATTGACATTTCTTCATAGCCACATTTTGATCTCTTCTTGGTGTTTTCTTCTTATTGATGTCCTCTTTCACCTCCCATCATCGAAAGGTCCGTAGATGCATTATTTCCCCTTCGGAGGTCGATTTTTAGGCTGTGGACTTAGGGGTGGATTTCAAGCTTGTCATTCCGATCAAAAACAGCAAAAAAAATCCTAAAATTCCGACATCACGACTTTTTTCTCAATTCTCAACTTTGACCGCTTGTAACTTGAGAACGCCTTGACCGATTGGAGTAAATCCAAGTGTTTTGTCCTCTTCTTGATGTACTCTTTCACCTCATATTACCGAAAATTCCAATATTTTCGGAGGTAGACCCCTTCGGAGGTCGATTTTTAGGCACTCTTAGAATCGCGTTTTTGGACCATTTTTAAAAAAATCTCTTTAGAGCTTAACTTAATTCGAACTGAGTTTATTATATGTCCGAAAGGGGGGTATTACCATTTTTTCTCCATTCGGTTTGACTGCCTGTAACTTAAGAACGCCTCGACCGATTGGAGTGAATCCAATTGTTTTTTCCTTCTCTTGACGTCCTCTTTCACTTCCCACCAGTTAAGAACACGTCTCAAAGCACAGCACTCTTTGCCAGAACTTGTGTGAAAATTGCTCTTTTCACACGAGTGTGACGGTTTGGACACGAGCCGTAGGCAAGTGATACAACGTCACAAGAGTGTGAAGAGCGATTTTCGTACGTCTTGCACACTATACTTTTTCTACGACTGCGATTTTGCTTCATAAATGATCATTCGTATTATAAAATATATTCAAAGGGTGTGCAAAGTAGACTTTGCACACGTTTCTATATGGAAACGTGCGCAATCTGCACTTTGCGCACTATGTTTGCAATATGTAATTGTCGACGGTAATTAGTAATGCGCATTTGTTCATTTTCTTCCCTTGAGCCAGGGGCGGGGGGGGGGGGGCAAGCCTCATGTTCAGCTTCCATTGAAGTCCTGTATCCGTCGGTAGACATTGAGAGTAGCCAAATGGTGTCATTTTCTTGGGACTCAAAACTAGCGATTGGTAGATAACGAAATATTACCTTGCATTTCTTCACAAAAACCTCTATCATGCTCCAACGCTAAAACTAGCAGCAACCTTAAACGATTTTTGAAATTAGAAGAAGATTCTCAAGTATTAAGTTTTCTTGGAAAACTTTTTGGTTAGCAGAAGACATTTTTGTTAAGACAACCACTACGACTAATTCAACTACCTTTTAAGTTTTCTAGGACTGGACAGCTCATTTGAAGTATGTAAAAGGTGTGTTTTGTCAAAGCCTCACCCACGGAGTAAAACCCCAGAACCTATGGCAGCAATATAAAAAAGTCTTCGAGGAATAACTTAGTCCTCACCATGCTGGATTTGCTCCTTTAAGTTACAAAAAATACCTTAGTAATCATAAATATTTTCTGACATATTTTCCGGGAAGAGCTTCTTCCCATCAAGAGTTTCCCTGAACGATTGTAACTTTGAAGGACTATTAACGGCAACATCTATTTGACTTTCTTTAAATGACACGTGTAGTAATAAGTTTTACCACACACGATGCACTACCCCAAGTCATTGATGGCAAGTGGTAAGTTATCTTACATGAGTGTGGGAGTCGGTCATAATCATCTGTATGTTGATTAATGAATCTCCAAAATGTAGGGGTTCTGAATAATGTCGACGTTTTAGTCCTCATTTAGTTCCATCTTCTCAACATCCTGTAGTTTTATTGATCCAGTATGAGCAGACCAGAGTGAGTAATCATTACTCACACATTACTGTTTTAAATTTCATCCCTTCTTATTGCTGATCGAATTCTATAAGAATACCAACAAATTAATTTTTTTGCCCAAAATAGTTCTTAATGGACTGTATTATAGTTTTACATACTTATATTATTTTGTTACTAAATGAATTACAAACATTTAAAAACATAGAAAAAAACAACGGTATTGGACTGCATGCGTAAACAAGTCGAAGTCGAAGTGAATCGGTCTTGCGGGTTGCGGGGCTGGAGATAGGAGCGACTATTTGTAGCTTTATTCCAACGTTGCCATTTTCACTTTTCAGATATCTGTCATACGTCGATGTCACTGATACGACTCAAGTCAATTGTCAACTTTAACTTGGAAACGTGGCGTCACGATAGAGATGAGAAAATACGGTATTTTATTTTTCATTGTATTATACAAAGTAAAATACATTGTATTTTACAGTATTAAATTCAAAAAAATGGCGGGAAGAGTGTAAAAGCGAGATCTTATTGCATTTAAAAATTAACAAAATGATTAATTTTATTTAGAGAATGTATGATATTAGTAGTATAAATTAAGGTGTTATTTTTATAATTCAAATCCAATTTTTCCTTTAGATCAAGAGTAACCAGAGTGGCCCACTCAGCCCACTCTCAACGCAGGATTCAATAGCCATTATTTTCTTCTAGTTCAAACCCTTCTATATGACATGACTTTTGTTCCAAATAAATACCTATATAAAATAATGCACGCATGCTATCGAATCCTGCATTTATATGGCCTCTTTCCAATTATGGCAAATCCTGCCTAGGACAAATTTGCAGGTGCCTCACCATTCTATAGTAATTTTTTGTAAATTGCTTTAAGCAGAATTTGCACTTTTTCTCGGAATTGTTATTATTTGGTTGAACGACAAAATGTTTTATTACTATATCATACACGTTTACTTCACTACTAGTACTAATGATAAAGTAATTTTTTTTTTCATAAAATCAAATGGACGAAAATTAAAAAATGAAGTCAGTTATATGTCATTCAAGTCATATGTCATTCTCCTACAGCGTTGTCTACTCTTCACAGTGTTGCCAGTAATTTGTATAAAATGAAGAGGTTAAATACATACCGTATTAAACGGTATAATACAATGTATAATACATTTGTATTATACACTTTCACTTCACTACATCACGATTTGAGAAAATACTTTTAAAGTTATAACATTTTTGCATTTAATTAATTTTTTTTTCAATTATCTTAAATCGAATGAAACTTAAATTTTGCTTGAGGATCATCATTCTTGATAGTAAAGCAAAAAAATACCTTTATGCCGAAATAAGTGGTAAGGAGATTACTTCAAATGTTCAAATTCAGACAAATGAGCATGGAAATAGAAGTTTGGTGTTTCCAGTAGATAGGGCTAGAAGCTTGAATAAGATATTTAAATATTTATGGCATGAAATCTGAGTCATATACGCCTAGACTTGGAAATCTTGCACTAAATCCATATAAGTCGAGCACTTTTGTGCCTGCAAGCAAATAATTGTAAATTGTAAAAAAAATTAATGGTTACTGTGGTGAGAAATACCTATATAACACTTGAAATGTTCAGAGATAAATTAAGGCAAAATAATTTTCATAGGCTACTAGACCACAACCTTGGTGGTTGGTGAAGAATGTGGTATTTAGAATAAAGTATAAATGTTTCTTCTCAATTTAATATAAATATATTGTTACTTTTGAGGCTATAATTATTTCTCGAAGAATTCAAAACAAAACCTGTCTCTTAATGGAACACACATTTTATTATAACAAACACTTATTCAAAGATTTTCTTCAATACAATCTCACTGATACCGCTAGAATATAACAAAATATTTTTAAATGATATAAATACATTAGGTACTTAAGTAAATATGCTTAAGAATATATGCCATGAAGCCCTTTTGCTATCTTCTTTTTCAATATATTTGCCCTTTCATTGAGTTACATACTACTTATAAGGAATGGCTTCTGTTTTCTTACTTGGCTACTTATTTGTCTGTTCTATACTCTACAACAATAAAGCTATTAAGGTATTAAAAACATAGCTCCAGTGAAACAATTACAAAAAAGGGCAAAAATATGATTGGAACTAAGTTAAGCCTGAATTACAGTATAATTCTTACTTAAGCATCTGCTTAGCATTATCGTATCCTCCTTGATTAAGTTAAGGACTATGAAGGCAAACATTGCAAAGAGTGAAAGATGGAGTTGAAATATGGGCTACTTAACAGTTGTTCCAATCACGCAATGCTCAGATATCAATAGTGTGAATTGAAAGTACATTTTTTGAAACTGTATGTGAAGCAGAATTAGGGTCTGTGTAGGCAGAATCTGCAAAGTTCCAATTTTATTTAATTCCTGTATAGTTATGTGGCAATGTTATCCAATAGCTCTGACCGGGATATGAGAAATGTACTGCTTAGAACAACCCACTTTTATTCCCAGCTAAACATCTTAATAAATATTATAGAAAAAATGATTTATATGCATCAAGGCAGATTTTTTTTTCTATTTACATCAACGTAATTTTTTGAGGTGGTTTTAGCACCAAGTTGGATGACAGGTCACATGCTGCACAAAACCGATTAGGTGCCTATATTGGTAACTTCCTACTAATTAACATTGTACACCCATGCCCATTACTGTATGTAGACCCTTGGAAGCCAGAGTGGAACACACTTGCACTATCACAATACACACAATCCTCAGTGAAACGAGGCTGTTCAAGCATGTAGCGAATGCCCTGCCAGTTCCAGCACTACTGTTACAATAACCTTGGCCGAACTTACATCAGTAACAAAAAAAGCTTGCATGACCCGAGCATATCTTAATATATTTGAGTATCTTCCTTTTTGTTAAGCTGAGTTTATCCAACATCTTTATCCTTTATCCATCAACAACTCAAAATTAAAAATATGACTATGAATAAGAAGCAAGGTAATACTGCCCTTAGTCATGTTCTCTACAACAATGTTATTACTGAAGAAAATTTAACTTTCCTTATGCCTCATTTTGAAGCTTTACACCTGCACTTAAAATCCATAATTTTGAAATTGTCTAAGACATGGGTTATCACATCACTGTTCGAAACATCTTCTGTGGTTTGTCGTTTAACAAACGGAGACTAGCAGAGCACTTCTTTGAAAGCAGCATGCTAAAATCTTTACTTCGCCTACAAATGTTGATTTGGTAAACCTTTGTAATGACCACATAAAAGTAAATGTTTTGAATTTGACAGTTTAATGTTTGAATTTAAGCTTTTCTTAGCAAGTTTAGGTAACTATTACAAAATATTAAAGAAAATGTTGAAGAAATACTTCCAAACATGTAAAATTCACTGTTTGGGGCTTGTTTGTTTACATCGTACAGCGCCCCCATCGACGACATCTGGCGTAAGATCTGAAAATGGCAACGTTGGAATAAAGCTACGACTAGTCGCTCTTGCTGGAAACGGCGGCGACGGAAAACATCGGTGGCTCTCGGGGAGATTCGGAACGCACGTAGACCACTCACTAGGCGAGCAGAATCCGATGCCCTTTAGTGGAGCGGATTTCCGAAACGTTACAACAGGGACGGCAAACGTGACATTCCGATCAAAAACAGCCCAAAGTGGGAGGGGTATTACCATTTTTTTTCCATTCTCAATTTTGACCTCCTGTAACTTGAGAACGCCTCGACCGATTGGAGTTCACTTCCCGCCGTCGGAAGTTCCGTAGTGCAATATTTTCGGAGATAGACCCTTTCGGAGGTCGATTTTTAGGCACTTTTAGAATCACGTTTTTTTGGTCATTTTTAAAAAAAAACCTTTAGAGGTTAATTTAATTCGAATTGAGGTTATTATGTTCTTAGTGGATTGCAGACGTGCCTTTCCGATCAAAAACAGCAAAAGCTTTCCCAATTTTTTTTTGAAGATGTCCAAAAATGCGGTATTTTGACTTTTTTCTCAATTCTCAACTTTGACCGCCTGTAACTTGAGAACCACATGACCGATTGCTGTGAGTCCTACTACTATTCGAATTGAGGTTGTTACGTTCTTAGTGGATTGCAAGCGTGCCATTCTGATCAAAAACAGCAAAAAAAATCCCAACATTTTTTTGAGAATGTCCAAAGGGCGGCTTTTTTCTCGATTCTCAACTGTGACCGTCTGTAACTTGAGAACGCCTTCACCGATTGGAGTAAATCCAACTGTTTTGTCCTCTTTTTGGTGTCCTCTTTCACAAAATTTTTGTAAATGTTGTCAACTTAAATAAATCATTCTATATACTATTATATACTTCTTTATGGCACGCACTAGGCCTCAATTTAGAAAGTGGATGGGACTATTCAACGAATTTTATTACTTTGTATGGATTTGTTATAAATTAAGTAATATCAACAGCAGAATAGCGCCATAATGCATGACACATAGCAGTATTTTTACATA
This sequence comes from Taphrorychus bicolor, assembly GCA_951812265.1. NCBI lineage: Eukaryota > Metazoa > Arthropoda > Insecta > Coleoptera > Curculionidae > Taphrorychus > Taphrorychus bicolor. The sequence goes on along the minus strand of OX638305.1, from coordinate 1,510,601 downwards.
TTTACACATGGTTTCACTTTTTTCCAAATGTTTCATTAACCGCGACAGATAAAGCTAGTTTCAAGGTGGACTTATAATGAGTCTTCAAATTAAAAATTCATCAATCCTGTAATTTAGTGCTTTCGGTGGGATGAACATTATAAAACTGACCACCCTGTAGGTTGAGGAGCACCCTGTAGGTTAACATGCGCGCTCCACTTGTCAATGATGCCCTAAAATTCTTACACAATTTGCAAGGCATATCTTTACTCCCGTTATACATGCTTACTTTTTTTTTGTCTACAATAATTATGTCATAGAATAATATTTATGTTCTTCTATTTCCGTATTTAGAGTGACTGAAATATAACTGAGGGTGACTAAACCAAAGTAGAATAGCAGAGTTAGTTAGCTGATAATGTGGGCTTTCGTTCTGTAACTAAATAATAGAAGATATTCAGATCATATTATGTGTATTACCCATTCACTTATTTTTGTCATCTAGTTACCATTGAAACATTTATTTGTTTTTATACCCATCTCCTTTTAGCACATGTTGAGAAGATACAATAAAAATGTCAGAGTCAATTTTTCAACGCTTACTTGACGACAATAATAAGTAAATAGCTTATAGTAATGAAATCAGAACTTGAAGATTCAAAATTTCTATTGAGATGTTGATTGGCGGATCGGGATCAAAGGCAGTAGTAATGCTACAACTTTTTCGCCAACGTTTTTGTCTACAATTATGACAACAAGTTCAACATTAGTTATTCTACTTACAATTTTTCCAATCCTCAAAACTGTGGTATAGCGCTCAAGTCATTAAAAATAAATTGGTTAAAAAACTTTAGAGCTACTGGTTCCATCAGAACATTTTTACGGCACAACTTTGAATATTTAAAAACACATACAAAAACCAAAAAAAAATACTTAAAGAACGATGTTTACATTAAAACTTAAAAATAACAAAAATGGGACGTTATTTGATAAGACAATGTATATTTATAGTGAGGCGATGATTTCTTGGAAAAACTACATATAAAAGAAGATCTTTAAGATCTGCCGATCATTGAAATCTCCATGCCGGCAATAATTTCAATATTAGTTAAATAAGAAAAAAGTTGTGAAATCCTATCATTTCTATTTTAGTAATTTTTAAAAAGTTTTATGGTGATTGGGTGTTTAAAGCATTGCTTTAGTAAACCTTCTATCGCAGTAATATGATAAATTTAGTATTCCATTTCGGACACGTTTTAATAAACTATGATACCAGAATGTTCGTGGATGAATATATTAATAGCTATGAAATAAGTAACTCTGTACAACGCAATGTTGACAATATTTTGAAACAAGTAAAAATTCTTGGTGAACATCCATACTATTAATGCTCATTTAATGTTTATTTAGGAATACACTACTGGACCTTATTGTAACCAATGCAAGCCCAATACATTCAACCTCAGCCCCAGGAACCAATTTGGTTGCATTTCTTGTTTCTGCATGGGCGTGACCCAACAGTGCACCAGCTCCAGTTGGTATAGGGATACTGTAGGTGTACAATTTTTGTTGTATTCATAAATTCTAAACCTTACATGCACTTTTGACAACGCAGATCAGTTCAGTTTTTACAAGTTCCACTAACGAGTTTCGATTGACCGGCATTTCGAAGGAAGATACGTTTACTGACGGCATTAGGTTGAATCAAGACAGCAGAGAATTGTTGTACACTTCTTTTGGGCAAACCGACGTTTACTATTGGGCTTTACCCAACAAATACCTGGGAGACAAAGTGACTGCGTACGGAGGTAATTTAAGGTATACGATACGGAACACTCCTGTTCCTGGAGGGGCCAGTTCGAGAAATAGTGCACCTGATGTCGAACTTGTTAGCGTAAGTTATGCATTCAACATTGCTATCTTAAACTTGTTTATGCTTCAAAATCATAAAATAATAATTATGCACCAGCAGGCTAACCATATCAACCTTCAATATTTCCCGACCAATCAAACACAATCAACGAACGCTCCTCAAACTTTTGTGGTCCCACTCTTGGAGCAATACTGGCAGCGCAACGATGGGGTCAAGACAGATAGGGAGCATTTACTGATGGCCCTGGCTGACGTCCAAGCCATTTACATCAAGGCGACGTATTACACGAACACTCAAGAGGCGGCACTGATTTCGGTCTCACTGGACACAGCCATCGACGTGAACACCGGCAGAGAAAGAGCTTACGAAGTAGAACAGTGCCACTGTCCTCCCGGTTATACCGGTTTGTCTTGCGAAGATTGCGCTTTCGGTTACACTAGATCCGATGAAGGAATTTATTTGGAGTTGTGCGTGCCCTGCGAATGCAACGGATTTTCCAATGAGTGCGATCAGGAGACTGGAGTTTGTCGAGTAAGGAAGAATTTTGCTAATAAAGTAGCGCAATATTTTAGTAACTAGTCTTTTGGTCTTCGTCTGTAATATAATGAAATGCTCGCTACATGAAATCACATTGACTTAGGGACCAAAACATAAGTTGATTCACAAAAGTTATATAGTGGACGAAGTGTTCGTTTTTTGTCAATTTCTCCATCTTCTGGGTGACGTAAACATATTCCTTAGCCAATAACGATCATAAAAAGCTCGTTTAATAATTTACTGCTCAAGTCAAAGTGACCAACATTAAAAACTATGAATCTCGGTGCCACAGATTTTCTTCACAGCCCTAAAAATGACTTTTTAGCGGATCTCTATATTTTAGAACTGTAGAAACAATACGGCCGGCGAAAACTGCGACCAGTGCTTGCCGGGTTTCACCGGAGATCCGACCCGTGGTCAAGCTTGTGTGGCTCACGGCCCTCCGGTGCCCTGCAACTGTGACCCAAGAGGATCGACGTATTTGGGATGCACCAATGGTGTCTGCCAATGTAAGGTAATGACACTTAAACTAGTTTTTTTTTAAATAAATGAGTGTTACAATTCGCAAAGTGGGACTAGTTGCAATTAATCTTGTTCTGACTATAAATTATGAACATCAATAGAGAGAGAGAGAGAGAAACTCGTGGTTACCTTGTGGCTTAAATTGTGTAACACTCCAGTTTAATTTATTCGCTGCTTTCGGATTTAGCCTTAAACTCTTCTAGCGTATTATGGAATTTGGAATCCCCGATTTAATAATTAAATCGGAGAGTCTAATAACATTTTATCGACCTTGTTAGAGAAGGGTGCGTGCGTCACCTCTTCCATCTATATGTGAACCCCGGTCCTATTAATCATCTGATAACTGTCTGACATTGATAAGTAAAGAGTAGGTGGTCACGAATTTGTCGAGGCCTATGTTCGGGGCCTACCCCTCATCAGTACAGCTTTGGCTGGTCGACAAATTCGAGACTGTGAGTTCGCGGCTTAAAGCCAAAAATCTACCGAAGAGCGGTGAGATGTTGTACAGAGGAGCAGGCCATATCCGCCAGTGTTTTAGATCTAATACTGCATGTTAGATGGCTCTCAGTTCGAGAAGCAGCTCATATTGCTCTGTACCTCGCAAGTTATCGGAACCCAATCGAAGTGTAAAGAGTAGGTGGTCACCAAGTTGTCGATCAACCCATATGTATAATCCACCAGCGTATTATTAGATCTAACACTGCATGTCAGATGGCTCTCAGTTCGAGAAGCAGCCCATATTGCTCTGTACTTCGCAGGTTATCGGAACCAGAACGAAGTCTAAAGACTAGGTGATGACCAATTTCTCCATCAACCTTTCTGCATACTAGTTTTGGGGCCTACCCCTCATCTATCAGTACAACTTTGGCTGGTCGACAAATTGGAGACCGTGAGTTCGCGGCTTGAAGCCAAAAATCTACCGAAGAGCGGTGAGATGTTGTACAGAGCAGGAGCAGGCGACATCCACCAGCGTATTAGATCTAATCCTTCATGGCAGATGGCTCTCAGTTCGTGAAGCAGCCCATCGATAAGTAAAGTCGGGTTCAGACATTGGTAGGTGTGTTCAGACAGGATGTTACAAAAGTAAAAAGATATAAACGTTTAAGGTAGGCAAATTAGCAGTAAAAGTGTTAATTTTTTAAAGCTTCGTTACAGTTTACTGTCATAAAATATAGTGACACCAAGACAATGGAGATCCTTGTGTCTTTCCATGATATGGCGTAAATATGTCTGAAACATGCTTATTGAAAGTGAATTGTTATTCAGAAAATTCTTTATGAGCAAGTTAGCTACACTAGGCATTTAAGTTTATATAGTTTATAAAGAAGACCTTAATGCCAGACAACGACAAATGCTTTTCTTATGTAATCAGCATTATAAAAACTGTAGCAAGAGGAGCGGGAAAAGATTTAGAAGAAAGAAAAGAATGACTGATGTTATGCTCTTTACATTAAACTGTTAAACACTAAACTTTCTAGGTTTCCCACCAAAGTCTGAGTTGATGCCTGCATGTGCTTTCACAATCCGTTCATTCCATATTTTCTAAGTTACATCCAAATATATGTATTATACATACTTAATATAAGTTTTCATTCTTTGCTCGTTACAAATACAAAAACACGTCGCCTGGTTGTCTAATATAGTTTATCCTTTTTCTTGCCAGGAAAGTTGCCACTGCTTTATACTTTTCTAATATAAGAAGTCTGAAAGTTTGATAGTAAATTGTTAATTTGATTTTATATCTAAATTTTTTTTAGTTTTAAATATCTGATGTTTTGAAACCTTTTTAGGCTAATGTAGAAGGACCAAACTGCGACCGATGCCGCAAAGGAACGTTCGGTCTTAGTGCGGACAACATCGAGGGCTGCGAGTTCTGCTTCTGTTCTGGTGTTTCCACCGAGTGTAGCCAGAGTCAACTCTACTTAGAACAGATTCCGGTGCAAATTACCGACGAGCATGGCTTCATTCTGACGGATCAGTATTTTCGAGAAACCGTTAAGTCCGGCTTCAAAACGAACTTGGCTTTGAACGAAATCGGTTACACTTTTCCCCCGAGCAGAAGAGAGCGCATGTATTGGTCCCTGCCTTCGATTTTCACAGGGAATCAGATCAAATCGTACGGAGGAAAGATCGAATACATGCAGAGGTACATCGATCTGCCTCACGCCAACTATATCCTGGACAAGGACATAATTATTACTGGCAACGATGTGGTCATCTATTGGACCAATCCCGTGGAATTGCGGCCGGAAATTGTAAACAGCGTTAGCGCCAGGATACACCCCAGTGCAAACTGGTACCGCTTAGACCAGAACAGAGCTCCGAAGTCAGCTTCCAGGGAGGATATCTTGACTGTTTTGGCGAATATTCGTGCCATACTCATTAGGGCCACACCTTCGACTGATACCTCGAGCACTTTCCTTAGCGACATTACTTTGGACACTGCCGTAGATGTTTACACTGCGAAACCTTTGGCTACTAGTGTGGAAACTTGCAGGTAAGTAAACGAGTAAGACGATTCAGTGCCCTTTCTCTCCCTGAGTACTGTATTTCTGGGATTAACTCCTCCCAAAAGCCGTCTCGCTGGCGTAAAATTAAATAAGTCGACTCAGTCGGGCTTTACAAATTCAGCGAATGCGATACGGTACTTCGTTAGGTGGCGGTGGGGTATCGCGTGTGGGCTACCTTATTCGCAGTACGCGCTCGGGCATTACTGAGGAGGAGGAGGTGTGTATGCTTTGCGTCTCGCTACAATAAAATTAAATAAGTCGACCCAGTTTACAATTTCAGCGAGTGCGATGCGGTAGATCGTTAGGTGGCGGTGGGGTATCGCGTGTGGGCTACCTTATTTTCAGGTCGCGGTCGGACAACTGAGGAGGAGGAGTGTACGCTCTCATGGGTTTTCTGAGAAGATATCGTGTGACGCAGCAGTGTGGGCTATCGAATTCGCAGTTTGCGCTCGTTTGATAGAGGAGTGTACGCTCTCATAGGTTTTCGGAGGAGGAGTTAGTCCCACAAATACACTACTTCCCTGTAAATGTATTGTTTGATGGTTTACCTAACCTTGGTTTTGGCGATTAATTAATAGACTGTATCACATTTTAAAAACTGATTTCTATTGAAATTAACGAGGACAAAGTAAACATCGTTGTTGGCTCGGCGTCGGTCGGGAACAGAGCGAGATCGTTCCGCGTTCGCTCTCTCTTGATCGAATTTTTAGTTCTAAGAAAGTCCGTTAGATGGCACATCAAAATATTTGGTTGCCTAGTCTTACAGTCCAGGGGCCAGTGACTTTGTATTACCAGACTCATGGTACGTCCCCATGTGCGACTATGGCGTATATTGCGGATTTGGCGCTGTCGTCTGATTGGTTGAAATTGAAGTTTCTTGCTAAGTGTTGCCAAATTTCTGAATTCTCATTGAAGTGATATAAGTTGTTGGATTGCAACGTTTTGTTAGCGTTACAAACGGAAAAGGTGGCTATGTTGGCACTCAGCTAGCCAGGGACAATCGGCGCACGGATTATAGGGCACTTGTTGCCGGACTAACCCAGGGAGAATGGTCGTGGGTTTATAGTCAGAAGGTTACCTAAAGAGCGCCACCCACTTTTATCGCCCTTAGTAAATCCGTACGGCGATTGTCGCGAACTCGGTGTCTCCAGTCGGGCGGTCGAAGTTCCGAACGCACCTGCTAATAATGTACGGTCGTAAAACTCCGACAGTTGACGTTGACACAAACACGGGGAGATGAAATCAACTGTTAGTAGTGGCAATTAGCTGGTCTTTATTACCCTTAAGCACTCCCAAGTACTAATATAAAATAAGAAATAAGCTCTTCACAAAGTCAGAAATAACTGAAATAATCAACAACAACATTTATAGTACCTATGTCTACAAACATTAAACTTTTCTGCGATGAAATTAGAGGTGCCAGAGTTAGCCCCTACTACTACTCCAGCGCAAACTACCAACAAACTCAAACCCGAGGGTACCCGTAGCGAATACGTATTGGCCTTGGTTTACAAATTAAAACAAAGTATAAAAGTATTATATACTTATTGCCTTTCTCTTCTGCTAGATAAACCTGGTAATTATATATTGTGAAAACAAGTACTGGAGTCAGAAGCCTCTGATGGAGGTTACTGCCACCAAAAAGTAGTCCCTTGGAGGTTATCTATTGAGTGACTAGGAGTTAGTGTAAAAATGGAATGGACCAACCTTATGTGTGGTGTTAACAACGGTTATGGAGTTGGTGCTTGTGTGTGTTCGAGTTCCTCGTGTGGAGTGTGTCCTGTCGATGGTGTGTGACTCATCAAGATCACCATCTCGAGTTAAGGATGAAGGGAAAGGGGCAAACTGGCAGTCATCGAGTGAAACAAACTCATGCAAAGAAGGCTGCACCACTTGCAGGGGCAGCAGCAGTAGAAGGATGGGTGTCAGAATTGCTTAGTGCAAAAACAGCAGCAGTAGCAGCAACAACAACAGCAACAGCAGGCATAAGGGAAATTCGTTGCCCATGGCATAAGTGAAAGATCCAACTTGCGGTATTAAATACTTCACACATCTGGACGGGAGAGCCGAGAAAGGTACCCAAATATTGTTTTACTCATTTGTGGCTTTACATTTCGGTAGGTCAATTATACAGCAAAATGTCCTCACAAAGTAATGGAGGTATTAAAATAATTGTGTAACCGAATTACTCTCTGAAACATGACCAGATATGAGCAGCATAATGTATGAAATGTTAAAACCCGGAGGGCAATTATAAAATACACAGAGAGGGCAATGATTCATAAACGTGCTAGTAATATCTATGAGGGAAAAATCTTACCTTGGATGTGGGGTGGCCTGAAAGTTAGAAGGAACAAGTCCTCCAATCGTTCTCTCTTCTCTGCCTCAGAATTCCTTCTCCAATACCAAAGATCCAGCAATACTGCTGCTTGGTTTCACACCAAAAATAAAGTAAATCGAGAAAGGGGTTCCAGAACTATATCCACAAAATGTGCGGCACACTACGGTGTCTTTGTTCTTGGCAGGAGGAAACAAAAATGGCAAAAGCCCTTTAAAAATGAAAGAATTTTTCTCCTCATAAAAAATCTAGTTCTCCAATTGCCAACAGATGGCATCTTTGTGTATTTTTGGTTGCAGCAATACTTGTAAAACTGACACTCTGTCAAATCCAAATGCCAATAAAAATCAATAAACTTCAAGGCTTTGTTCACTTTTAAGTTATTGTTTGTTGATTTTCATTTTGAGGTTAAAACAAAGGGCATTTTGGCCCTCATAACTTTCCCTTGCAAAACCCACAGGCATCTTGTAATTTTAAACCCGCAACAGGATAAATAGTGGAAGAAACAGGTACTATGTCAAAATCTTTGACATTTGCCATATGATTTTAGAGGTCCGCGTAGAACGATGCATATATCAAAAAAGATGGAATGCAGTGTGCACTGCGGCAATATACGCCATATCCGCACATGGGGACGTACCATCAGGCATGGCGACACCACTTCTTGTAAATATAGCATCGACATATTTAGATAAGCCTGTCTCTTTCGTCGTAACAAAACTTCCAATATTTTGTCATTGTCGTGGAACCGGCACAATTGGTGACACCAACGGTGACATATGAAGTTAAAAATTGACTATTCCCATCCTTTGGTTTCTTAGTAAGAATGTAAGGATAACAATTCTCTCAAAGCAGTCTCCCGAAAACGCTATTTATTATAATAAAGAAAGGTCAGAAAATCAGGAAACGTCATGCATACGTCGGTGCTTGGATCGTTGTTTTGACAATAAACCACAAGCCGAGTGAGAGATAAGAGAGCCACAAGAGAGATAAGCTTAAGGCAGATACCGTAATGTAGAAAGAGATGAGCAGAAAAAAGAATATCGGAGGTCTTGGAAACAGCTTGTATTTCGGCGACGCATTGCCATACTTGGGTCTAGTAGTACAAAGTCACTGCCAGGAGCGAACCATTTATTAAGTGCCTTTTCTCTCTCTGTAACTTTTTTATTTTCCGTAGATGTCCGCCAGGCTACAGAGGAACCTCTTGCGAATCCTGCGCTTCAGGCTATTACAGGGACGTGTCCTATTCCGGTACGAACCCATTGGGATCATGCAGGAAGTGTCCTTGCAACGATCGAGAAGACAGTTGCGAATTTGACGAATCGCTGAGAGGGGCCGTGTGCCACTGCTTGCCAGGATATACCGGACGCTACTGCGAACAAAGTATGTATCGAATAGATGAAATTTGCATGAAATGGTGTGATATTCAGTTGGTTTTTATCGGTGGGAATATTCACTGCATGCAATTTTTTTCGCACCAATTTTTAACATCTTAAAGCCATTCTTAAAGCGGATACTGGGTATAAACAGATTTCTTTATTTTTTCTGTCTTGATTTGTCCGAGTACATTTATAATGTTATCGGCAATGGTTAAAATTTAAGGGTAAGTACAGTAAATTAAAAAAGGGTTAATTAGGAAAAGGAAAAGAACCCGAAAAAGATTTTATTAAATTTAACATCCATCGTGTACAATGTGTGTCCTAACGTCCCCGTGTACACTTGCTACCGTGTACACTCTGACACAGTGTCCGCAACCACATGACACTGTTTTAAGACTTATGCTCAAGAGGTTTTCAAATGCCAGATATTAAAAAGTTTGTCTCTCTCTCTCTATTTGTATCAAAAACTTCTAAGTCTTTTTGTCTAAATTTTTTTATAGCATGTACAGGGGCGGTGATATGTAGCGTCTAAATAGAGTTGGGGCACCCTGTATACCTACCTGAAATAATTGTATTTCCTTTTAGTCTTAGCGTAACCATTTTGATTTAATCGCTCTCCTCGAATAGATGACCTCGATAGCCACACAAAGATCCAAGTTAGCATGTCCCCACCTCGAGTGGTAGCCCCTATAGGGGAACAAGTGTCATTTACGTGCACGTACAAGGCGGAGAACCTTACTTCACATGTGCACATGTTTATCGAAAACATAAACACCGGCCTACGGACAGAGATAAAGGATTTAGTTAAATCTACTTGGGGAGCCCAGGGATCATTCTACGGCGTAGTGGGGTGCGTGCGACAGGCTATGCGGTGTATTATAGTGAACAGCAGAAACGAGCAATTGGGCTCGGTCAGTGTGGCTCTGATTCCAGGTTTGGACTATTTCTGGACACATACCCGTCGTAGAGCTTGATGTGATCTACTGTCTGTTCATTTTTCATTTTAGTCTAGGTAGCTGAAATAGGTAGAGTGGCTAGATGATCGTTCAGGACATCTGAGCCCGATTAAGTAATTTAATAACATTGATTCGTGTCCGTAATATTTCGTTGCAAGTGTTAACATGAGTATTACTGTCCCTATCACATATAGTCTACTTTTAATGTTTAGCTTGAATGTAATATGGGTTGGGGTTTTGTTGGCCATCGTTTAACCACATATTTTCGTTTCTAGTTACTCGTAAATAATCATTTTTTGTAACTTAAAATGTACCAAGAGTCAATTTTGCAGGTTTCGTTTGAACTAGTCGATCAGCTATCATGATCTTCGGCCTTAAGAATTAAGTGCCTATTTGCTGATCTTAAGTTCAATCGTAATTTGTAGAATTTGACCCAAGAAGGCGTCGCTATACAGGGTGTTTCTGAGTTCATATTGAGTATATAATAACTAAGTTTGTAGAAAATCCAATATGGAATCATTTTGTGGATAAACCCAAGCCTAGAAACTCGCCGTTTGAGCCAAATTGAGCCTTATAAAAAATTGATCTACAACCATTTACCAAAAACATACATATCGAATTACTAATGTACTTTGCATTTAATACTTATGTATTTAATTTGAAATATAAAATCTAAAGTTTTAACACTATTGGCGACCTCATTGTAAGTTGATGCAGAAAGGTGTGACAGGCTATACTCAAAGATTTTAGGTCTGTGTTGAGGTAGTGAGGTACCGTTTTGATGGCGTGTATTAACTTTATGCGTATCGCCCTTAAATTCGATTATTTCTCACAGATACCTAGATACCTTAGTAGCTTTGATCTTATACATTAACTTAGTAATACATTTTTTTTTTAGTTGTAATTTCAGACACCTATATGTTAAGCAAATTACACACTACAACAAACAATCTACTTACTTTTCGATGATCTATCACCAGTTTCAATTTGACATAGTTACCTAACGCTCTGTATACAGAGAAGACCATGTTTTGTTCCTAATCCATCATGATCATTGCACGCCTATAAATTCTATGAAATGGTAATAGCACAAATAGAATCAGGTCTTTACGGAAATAACGGTAACGGTGCGTTTTTAAACTTCGTTTATCCTCGGGAATTATTCCAATTTGGATCTTCTACAATAACAGTACGGTTGAATATACACGGTGTCGCAACAGTGTATCAATGTCCAAATCTTCGTTGTGTTAGATTTAGACGAAGAAGCTGAATACAAAAGTTATAGGATACGCTGCTTCAGTTCAAAGAGTATGACACACCCTATTAGGTCACAACCCGACAAATGATATTTTTGTATAGTCGTGGACAAAATCATGTGGTTTGTGTAAATTACACCTACGCTTTTTTAAGCCACTCTGTATATTTGTTTACATCTTTAAGTTGTGCGGTAAATTGTATCCATCAACTTTTGCATTTAGCTTCTTGCTCTAAATCTAACAGAGTAAATAAGATTTTGTACTATGACCCTTATTATTCAGAAACACCCTGTATGTTCTTAATAAGTCCAAGTAGTGATTTTGATCCGATACCAATATGGCTATAAATGGCTACTTTTTTTCATCATAAGGAAATCTTCAATATTTTACCCGGCTTGATCTCGGGCTTATCAATGACACCAACACTGACACAAGAAGCGTTACCTTAAACGGACTTCAGGAAAGAGCACCATGAAAGAGATCCCTTAATCACAGTATCGTAACATAGAAAGTGTTAGATAGAAAACTGTTTGGCAACAGCAATTTACGATATATGGGCATATTGGTATCTCAAAAAAAAATCACTTAGTTCAATTAATAAGATACGATCCTAATTTTATCATTATTTTAGCTGAGATTATTACCACCACAAGGCGACCAAATTATACCGATCCCACGGCAGTACCACCCACCATAGAGGTAGTCATAACAGGGCATAACATCGAGATTTATCAGATTGGAAGCAGTTTAAGGCTGAACTGCTCTGCCATTTCCAGGGTTTCTCAAGGGGTAAGTATGATTTGCTCACAATTATTTTTTAATACCAGGTTCTTTTATTTTTTAAATTGTTCATAAATTCGTAATATGTATTGTCTATTTTGTGCTTGTAATCATTTCAAGCTCTTTTTTCTTTTCATCTCCCTAATTCCTAAAATGAACTATACTGGCAGCTTGTTTGCTTAAAATGTCTCATTTATTGGGCAGAAGAAAAACCGATTAGGGCGTTCAAATCAAAAGCCATGTAACTGAATTTTTGAGAAAACCAAGAAAAGAAAATTTTGTGATATTTCATTATGCGCCTCTCTAATTTAATAGCTATTTATGTAACCTGTTACGAAAAGTCCGATTTTGTGGGACGAGCGCAGCGAGTTTCCGCAATTTGAACGAGATACACAAAAAAGGTTTTTCGTCACGTGTTTCATACAAGATTTTTTCTAATTTTGACTACAAATACCTACTTAGAGAGAGAATTATTATTATTAAACTTCAATATTTACTTTTAAACCACTTTGTATCTACTTAATACCGCAAAACTATAGCAACGGTGTGCCACAGCCGAAACCTGCAACTGGTGGTGACACCAACTTTTCATCACTAGTTACGAAAGTAGGACGTGACGTCACTGTCATCAGTATTGAAAAGTGCCACTTTATATGCCAGAATTAGAAAAAAAATGTTTCAAGTTTTTTTTTTATCAGAAAGTGTAAGAAAAATTATCAGCCACCTCTTCAAAAATATTTTATGTGGCTTAGGCCGCCGTCACATACAGCGCAACGGAACGGAGCAGAAATGTCAATAACGTCACTACACATGTCAATAGTATCGTAACATTGTCAATAACGTCATTACACATGTCAATGTGTACAACCCTGAGGACGGTATTCACCATGAACATATATAGAATTTTAAACGCAGTTAACCACCTTAAACTTCGATAAAGTGCGAAACGGTTTTCACCAGAATACAATTCTCGGTGTCTGACAAAGCGTCAAACGCAGTAAAGAATGACTTCAACCTCAGGGCGAAGTCACATACAGCGGAACTTGGTAAAAGCGGGACGGAGCGTAATTTGACAGTTCAATTTAAACCACTCAGATAAAAGCTAAAATAGGAATTGACATGTGTAATGACGTTATTGACATATGTAATGACGTTTTTGATTTGTGTAATGACGTTATTGATATGTGTAATGACGTTATTGACATTTATACTCCGTTCCGTTCCGCGGTATGTGACGGCGGCCTCATTCCCTTCAGAAAAACTTGTTGTTTTCCCCACTTTTGATTTAAAGCCGTTTCCTTTCGCCACATGCCTTTTCCTTAACAAGTTTGTACCATTTTCTATTTCGCTCAACTCTTATCGGATCGTAATTTTTTTATTTTTTTTTTATCCTTCAGACCTTACGAGTTGATTGGTCGAAAGAGAACGATCGCCTTCCTTATCACGCAATCGATGACGGGGCGGGCATTCTGATGATCAGGAACTTAACTGCTGCAGACTCTGGCCGTTACATCTGTAGGGCCGACGACGGATATTCGGTTGTTACCGAGAGTATTGTCGTAGTAGTCGGAGGTAAGCATTTATATTTTTAAAATTTAGACATAAAAATGTTGTACGAATTCAATTTTAATGAACTGATCTGTGGCTATTTGACCTAAATTTTTGAGCGATTTTCGATTTTACACTCAGCACCAACTTTGGTTTTAGCGGCAAATTGTAACGTTGTAAATTTGAGCACTTACCTTGTATGGGCTATCCTGGATTTTCAACCTTATATCAGAGGTCCTATTTCATGCCCTGTTCGATAATTTCAAATCTTTTAAGTTTTCGGCTTAGTGTAAATGCTTGAATGCATGACGCCTGAATCTACTTTTCTGAATTGGGGAAAATGCTAATGGACCTGCATTGACCTGTATTTTTGCAGAACCTCATATTATCGCCCTACCTGAAATTCCAGTTCAGTAATCTTGCCTTTTTGGGGTCATGTTTACCGTTTACCTACATAATTATTGTTATTTCCCTGGGTATGGAGGATATGGAAATGAAGATATTACGATGGCTGATTATTTGGGGAATGTATATTTATATCGTTTCTATGGGTTTTCTGCCTTTTTAGTTAAGTTTTGCTGAATTTCTAACTTATTTTTCAGTGTTTACTTTTTACAACACTTGACGTTAAAAGTCAGTTTTTCGGGGTTTTCCATGTCAATGTCAATTTCACCTGTCTGTCAAGATCGGCTGATTTGCGCTAACCGGCTAAAGGTGCGTTCTCATTACAGCTTCTTGCTTCCTGCGTCTGACGTCAATAATTTTCTATTGGTAGAAGCCATATTTGAAAATGACAGCCCGCCAGAAGTTAAAAATTTTCAACTTCTTGCTTCTGTTTTGTGTGTTTGACACAGAAACACAATAAACGGTTCGCAAAACCCCTTTGTTTTGTAATCGTTTAAAATATTAAAAACTTCAGAAAAAGCGTGCAAATTGGATCTAGAACAGGTTTGGCTAGTTAATTATTTTACCTTTAAAGGCAATAAACATGCAAAAACAAAATATCTTTTAATTTTGAGGTTTTGGTACCTTGACCACTCCTATTTTTTTAATGTTTTTACTATACATGCTAAATACTTAAATGTAGTGACCAGAACTAGTAAGTTTTCTGGATACTACGAAAGTGAACTCCACTTTAGCACAAATTCAAAAACAAGCATTTTTTTATAATTTTTGTAGTAATATCATCAAATTATATTTTTAAATATTGCAAATTGCAAAACACCGAGATACGACACGCAGGTGACACTGGCAGAAATAGCTACGTTTTGAAGCTGCAATGGGAACGCTCCGTTTCCGATATTGCTTCTTGTTATTTTTAAATTTTGCTTCTGTCAATTCTAACCAATAGAAAATTAATGACGTCAGAAGCAGGAAGCAAGAAGCTGTAATGAGAACGCACCTTAAGTTTTGCCAGCAACCAGCGTTGCCGAGTGACACTTTTCCGCTGCACTTTCAAAGGAAAAAAATTCTTGACGTCACCTGGCATGCTCATGGTGATTAAATAATAAAAGATCATTATTCAGTACTTTTGTTTCCTTGAGAATCGATTTGCCGTTCTGTGAAGTTGGGCCGACTCGTCAATGTTGGTTATGCAATGTATCAGGTTGTTCTGCATTATTTTCTGGACCATTCTCAGTTGTTTAGTTTTGTCTTTGCCACATGACGTCATCGAGTTTATAGAGCTCCATATTCATGTATGGTAATTTTGGCATCCTGGTAAAGGGTTTCTTTTGAAGGTCAACCGTTTTATATAAATAAGAACGGGGAACCAGTTTGGGCTTTTGGCTCTGGTTTTTGGTGCGTGAATCAGGGTCCCGTTGTGCTGGCCAAAGACTGCAAGTGTCCTAGTGATCATTTTCTAGTGGATTTCATCCAAAATACTCTTCGGAGGATCGAGATCAGGACATTTGCTGAATAGGTAGCCGCTTTTTGAAGTTTTTCGGATCCTCGTGTGGAGGATCATTGCCGATTTTCTATGGGGTGCCTTAACCTCATGGAGGGATAGAACAGTCCACGCCGACCACATAGTCACCTCGCCCCGTTTTCCAACCTTGCGGGTATGTTTAGCTCTATTTACTGAAACCTTATTTTGTTGCTCCGTGCTTTGTTGCTCCGTGCTAATTCCCTTGTTTTCTTTAGGGGTTTTAATTTCACGGCGCACGTTTGTTTTTGGCGCACATATTTTTCCCACGACCACGTTTTTCCGACGCCCACGTGTGTTTTTGGAGACGTCCGCTTTTTTTTTCTTGCGACGTCCGTATCTCGTCCCCGCTTTGGTCAACTCTCTGGCTGACTGAGTATCTGGTCAAGTCCCGGCAGCTCCATCTGGATCTTCTAGAGTAGAGCCCTACCAGATGGCTCCTCTTCAGTGACCAACCTCATCACTTAGAGTGGATCAGAGTGAGAGCTTTCCGGTTTTCTTTATAGTCGATATTATTTCGTTATTAGTATTTTTTTGCCGTCAAAATATTTATTTAAAGTAGTAGTTTTTCGTGACCAAGCACCCAAGTAATTGATTTTATTAGCGTTGTTGTAAATTCATTCAGTAGTAGTTTTCTCAATTTTTCGTTATCTCCTTCACAGAGTAAATTGCTGTAGATACCTTTTTTTATCATTTATACCTGGCAAAATTTGTTAGGCCCTGGACAGCATTACGCCTGTACAGTGACGCACTTTATTGTAGTACTGTTGTGTGATTGTGTCACTTTTGAGGGAAAATATTGAGGGCCCGTGCTTTCTCACTTATTATTGTTTTGTTTGCTTTAACGTATCACCGCTTCTTAGACCATTGTAGTTAGTTTATTTCGTGCGGGTATATTCAGTGATCAATTTAATCTAGCCTTACATCGTTAGTTGGTAATCTGCGGAAACTACCTGTAAGCGTTTTATGGCCATAACTCGTGCGTTCCGTCAGCGATAATTTTAACTGATTATTGATATCCCCATATTTGTTCATTAACCATTCCTTCACCATATTATACAGAACCTTAACTGATTATTTCTTGTAAATTTTGAACACACTTTAAATTTATTTGTGAAGTCCACGCTCAATACAAACTGTTATTTTTCCTCAACTGTTTTGCATTTATTTTCTTGCGGCTATTTACTGACACAGCACAGTTCTTGATACAGGTACTTTGTTGATTGATTTTCATTCATAATCTCTTTAATTTTTATTGAAGTTGATTTCTATCAGGGTAGTTAGGAGAGTGTTAGTAAAAGAGAGATATATTTCGTGATTGGTATACCTCTATTGCGCAACAGCCTTCTCAGGACCTGGTGTTCCGGAAATCACGTGGCGCCTATTGGGATATATATATTTATACACATAACAAAGTATAGAATCCACCCCGTCTTCACTGAAGTTAGCGACCCATCAGTGTTCCTGCACAATTACTTGCTACTCACCTCCTGTGCTCTTTTAAGTAAAGTATATAGTAACGTTTTTCTGATAGTTCGTCCCGGAAATTCCAATTAGCAAACCAGTGTTAATCAATTAATCCCAATAATTCTATATATTAATTTAATTAAATAAAAGCGTCACAAAATATAAATCAAATACGCAAAATGTTCAGCATTTTATTGTAAATAGCGGAAACAATTATAGAAACCTAACAGAGATTGTATTGTATTCAATGTGAGTAGACGTATACAGTCCTCCACCGCGACCTGCGGTCTATTGTGGCTCACTCGAAGTGTTACCAGCAAGGTTTGTCCCTGCTAGCTACACTGGTTATCACGCGTTATGGCCAGATCCTCAACGACTCTGATGAGTCTCTCGGGCGACTGCGTTTGCATCATGAGGTTCAATGATCGTGTTTTCGAACAGGGAGTATCTCGATCTGGCAATAGCCGGGCAGTCACATAGGACGTGCTCAACAGTCTCGTCGTCCTCCAAGCACAGCCGACACTCCGTCTCTTCGGACAGTCCGAGTCTGTGCATGTGAGATCTTAGGTGGCTTTGTCCTGTGTACAGTGCAGTGGCCACTCTGATTTGTCTCCTATTTAGTCTGAGAGTCTGAAGAATGATTGGGCTTTTGCCCTCCCTGTTCCCGTGATAAATTTTTTGGGGTATGTTAATCCGGAAAGGTTCTCCCACCAGTCCTGAGTAGACGTATAGGTAGAGAGTATAGGGCTACCAGTGCCGGCTCCGGGCCTACGAATGCAGAGCCCGCCGCCCTCCTAGCTAGAGAGTCGGCCCTTTCATTGCGTTCGTGACCACGATGGGCCGGGATGCAGGTCTCTGCGAGAGGGTGTTCAGAGGCTGTGGCAGTTCCAAACAGTTTTGGAATTGCAGCCCAAATGCATAAGCGCTAGAATCGCTGCCCGACTATCCGAGCAGATCTTTATTGATCTATTGTGTCCTCCCTCCTCTAATAGGTGTCGGGCACACAATTCAATTCAATGGCATGTATCTCTGCCTGAAACACTGTGATAAATCGGCCCACTGCTATGCAGATGCCATCCGACCACCCGTACACTCCGGAGCGAGCCCCTTCGTCGGATTTGGATCCCTCCGTGTACCAGGAACTTCCTGCCAGTTGTAGATCTTCGCCTCGTTCGTCCCAGTCTGCCCGTGAGGGAACCCTGACGACGTAGTGACTGTCCAATATACATTTTGATGTAATTAGGTCGGAGACTATATTCAATACCGCAAGGCCTTCCAAGCCTGCCTGGGCACTGTTGACCGCACCATCGAATGGCTGCGGTGCTATGTTCGTCACTTGTTGCAGCCGGTATGTCGCCTTCATTGCCTCTCGTTCCAGGAGTATTGGAAGTGGAAGCAGGTCGAGCATGCGCTCCATGGCTGCTCGTTCTCATTGCCCCCGTGATGCAGAGACATATTTATCTACTAACAAACCTGTCAAAACTAACATAGAGATCAGGAACGATTCAGTCTACTAAGTATTCTTGATGTTATTATGCTTCATTGTAAAGGTAAATTGAATTCGTGCAATATTTTTATTATTGAGAATATTTTGTAAAGATCGCAAAAAAAAAGTAAAGTTTGAAAATTATTTTTATTAAATGCTTCACACCCAACAGTGAAATATACGGATGATATGAACAAAACCGGTAGGTATATATTTATGACTATCTTAAACCCCTCTTTAGCTACTAAGACAGTTTTTTCCTGATTCTACAGAAAACTCTAGAGACACAGCTCCCACCATTGCGCTTTCGGACAGCTCCATTGCGGCAAGCGAAGGTCAACTTATCGAAGTCAGATGCTCGGCCACGGGCAATCCCTTGCCCGAATTCTTTTTATCTCGCATAGACGGGCAACCCCTGAATCCCGCGGTAAGTACAGTAACCTACATCAAGGTACCTACATGCCAGAAGCACTTAGTTTAACTCGATATAAAGTCACCTGCGGTACGGTTGTTATTCAGGACTTACACTTCATGTACTTTATTTTTATTGTGATTGCATAAGAGAGCTGTCGCTACATTGGTGCACACGCACCGCTTTTGATAAAAAAATAAAACTATTTTAATAAGGTATCAATGCAATTACTGTTAAATAATCATTTATACTGTTAATGAAGCAAACTAGAGTTTGACATGAAATATAGAGCATTGATTGATAAAGTAAACTTTCAGCACACCTTCGACAACGGAGTGTTTCGCATTTTCCAAGCCCATCCGACCGATTCTGGGCAGTATCAGTGCACTGCCATAAACCGTGCGGGGCAGGATTCGAGAAGTTTTGAAGTTCAAGTTACCACAGGCTCGATTATTCGAGTGAAAATAGAGCCGACCAATTTCGAAGGTCAAACTGGAGATCAAGTGGTTTTGAGGTGCATCGCTGACAGAGCTCAGAACGTGCGTTGGTCGAAAGATAGCGGGCCATTGCCCTATCAGTACAGGGATGAGAATGGTGTTTTGATTATTCCCAACGCGCAGTCATCGGATTCTGGAAGGTATATCTGTACTGCTACGTCGTACGATGGCACTAGAGGTTCACAATTCGCTACAGTAAACATTAGAGGAGGTGGAGGGTAAGCATGTTAGCAATACAAGTGGTCTTTTTTTTATTTAAAAACAATTACAAAGTGTTCGACCTACGGCGAGGATCGTACCAGACAGCCTGACACTTAGACAGGGCGACACTACAGAAGTTAAATGCGAAGCATCAGGAATTCCCACTCCTTCTGTAAAATGGACAAAACCGAACGGCGTTTTGGGAGGCAGCGTAGAGCAGATCGGCAATATTCTACATATCACCAACGCTCATGTCGAAGACAGGGGAGTTTACGTTTGTGTGGTCTCGAATGAGCTTGGTTTGGATCAGGCATCGGCACGGATTGAAGTTACTCGTAAGTGACCATATAATTACAGTTTCAATTAGTTTATTATGTTAAAATTGTTATATCAAATATCTTCTTAAAAATGTTGTATCCTCTATACCGGGAGATCCATTTGACTGGAGAAAGTGATTTCGTTTAAAATAGACACTTCGTATAAAAAAAAGTGTCAAATAGAAGTTACTCAATGTAGGGAGGGGGGAAATAAAATGTTGTTCCAGTTGTTTGACCTTAACTTTGTTTTCAAGGTCATAATGAGGTCTCCAATATGTAATTTTAATGAACTGATGCTTCCTTAAGTTAAATGATCCACCCGGTACTTAAAAAGCCCGTCGGAACTCATCTTTTATAATAGGTTTATTTATCAGGTTTTGAAGCTCCTTTGGTTCAAATACTTCCTGAGGGTGGAGCGATCTCCGTCTTAGCCGAAAGTACGGTCCAATTGCAGTGCAGGGTGCTAAATGGTTATCCAGCCCCAACTGTGACTTGGAGCAGGGAGAACGGACAACCTCTGAGTCCCAACGTGGAAGTTCTAACCGGAGGAAACTTAAGGTAATTCGAAATAAAATGTTTTCTAATTCGGTTCGTTTACCTCGATAAAGTCAAATTTTCAGTGCCTACTTAATGATAATGATAGTAGTATACTCTGTTCAGCGAGGGTTCAATATGACGTCACATTACTCATCTCGTTTCATTAGAAAAAGATCGCAAAAAAGCAGGCGTATTATTAGTTTTTATTAATAATAAAACCACCAGCTAAAGTCAGTTTAACGCTTAATGTCAAAATGTCGTGAAAATTTAGAATTCCGAGTCCATCAGCTTTTATAGATAAAAGCTAAAGATAGAAACGAAAGAAACGCTTTTAAGGGATCATGTAGAAGAAACTACTGTGTGAAGAAAAACCGGAGAAAATTTCCAAGATAGTGGAGAAACAAGGAGTTACAATCGATGAAGCGGCGGAAGAAATTTCTTCAACATACGTCCTGAAGGAATTATCAATTGTTGAAAAGAAGCCCCTGTTCTTGAACAACCACCTACTGGTCCACAAAAATATCTTCCCCTGGTGTCACCAAAAGGCTAGACCCGCTTCTGTCGAAATGAATAAAACTTTAATCAAAATTAGCGAGGTGTTTGACTGAATCAAGTAAAGAAAAAATGTGGAGGAACGATGCATGCATGCGACACAGATAACAGCAAAACCGCGGCTAGATTATGTTCTCAATTTAAGTTATTTATGTTTCATGGGTTATTATCACATATTGCATTAATTAAATTCTAAGAAAAATTTCAAGAATTGAATATACAATAAATGCTTAACAGTTTTTTTTATCAAATGAATGAATTCATGCGGACACGTATTGAACTATTCTGCAGAAAAAGGTGCATTCGAACGAAAAAAGGAAAAATGTGTTTGGGCGACCCGCCGACAAGTGTTTCTGCTTATTGGTTTTACAACGCAAGTTTTGAGCTCTACTAGATATAGTAAGCACGCAAAAATACTCAATATCTTGGGCCGATTTTGTCCATATCTTATGATCTACATCCATGGCCGGGTGAATCATAGCAGGTGTCTACACTGAAAAAAATTGGCTGCCTTTTTACAAGAAAAGTAATGCTTTTAGTGTGACCATAACATTTGAGGTAACATTGCATAAATTTCGTAAATTTACAAAGCAATTGTAAATCAGTTTACATGTGAATTGTAAAATTGAGGATATATTGTAAAATTAGTTTTACATAATTTTTGTAAAATACGTAGAAGGTTTACATCAAAGGAGTAATATTACTCGAGTAAAATTACAAAATAATTGTAATTTTGCATATTACTACTACAACGAAATATTTAGTTCTACGTTTTTCGAGTTTAACCGTGGGGATCTCGGTTATTTGAAGAGATACGAAGAAGGTTTAGCGCAAAATTTCACAATTAGAAGTCTACAAATAGGACCTTTTCAAATTTCGAAATTTCTGAGAGGTTTTGGAAATATTCGCATAAAAATCGAAATTTTGAAAAACGTTTTTATTTTTTTAGTCTTAAAGAGATAATTACAAATAATTGGCACTTCTTCATAAACACTTTTTGCTCTTTTCAAAGTGGTAATTTCAAATTTAAAATCCGACATTTCGTATCTCTAAATTAAGATTAGAAAAAATAAAAACTTTTTTAAAAATTTTGATGTTTTGCTATAGTTTTCGAAATCAGTCGGAATTTTCGTAATTTAAAAACGTCGTTTTCAAACACTTCTAATTGCGCAACTTTGCCCTAATTTAAAATTTTTGGTATCTCTTCAAATAACCGAGATCCCCATGGTTAAACTCGAAAAACGGTCACCCTGTATATAATTATGTACTTATATTAAAGTCTTGCTCATACTTAAACAAATCATGTCTCATTATTGGGACAACTTGCTTAACTAAATGTGTGTACACATAAAAGACATTTCAAAATAATAAAATAATTACTAAGCATTTGCCTGAGAAAAAAAGAAACTTAACAAAAAACTCAACAATTTTAACGAATCCAGACATTTTAAACAAATCACAGCTTATACCACAGTGTCGATGAAAACAGAGCAGAGGTTTTAAAAACCATAATAGAATGTCTTTGCACTTTTCAAATTTAACAAAATATAACTGTATACAGGGTGATTCAAAATTCAGTACAAAGATTTTAAGGGCATATTTGTGGGGTCAAAATAAGACGTTTTTTTCGTATAAACATGGGTCCTAAAATGAACCCCCTCCCCCCTACGGGCGCTGAAAGTTGGAAAAGGATAAACTTTTTTTTTTTAATTGTGGCCATATTTATTCACGAAAATTCTTGAAAATTAACAATTTGACAGCATAAATAAAAAATAACAATTGCCATAACTACGAAGTCCCAGCCTCCTATGTTTTTCCTTATTATGATGTTGATACTGCAGCCGTTCAGTCAAAGGAGTTTTTCTCGAAAACGGTTAGCTTAATCAAAAATCTTCAAGAAATGAAAACTACAGATATTTGTTTGGCCTACTAGATAGTGACCATGAATTTAACAAGACTCCCGGGAAACATAAAATATTTGTCATCATAATGACAGTAAGTCCTAAAAAACTGCGAATATTTAAAAATTCGCCATTTCTGAGAAATGGAATGAAAAAAGCTCGTTGAGAAACGGGGATGTACAAATGTTTGAAGAATTTTCATGAATAAATATGGCCACAATTAAAAAAAAAAATATTTTTCCTTTCCCAACTTTCAGCGCCCGTAGGGGGGAGGGGGTTCATTTTAGGACCCATGTTTATAGGAAAAAAACGTCTTATTTTGACCCCACAAATATGCCCTTAAAATCTTTGTACTGAATTTTGAATCACCCTGTATAACTTATTATACTGAAGTTAATTTGTTTAACAATGAAATCACTTTTCTCTTTGACGCATTTTTCTTTTTTGATTTTGTAGAATTATGCACGGTTCCGGGTCCAAAAAATCCAGAGACGGTGTGTCTTCTGGGATAATCTAAACAAAACATAAAAGTTTGACTTACAAATGAAAAATAAAGGGCATTTAACTGCGAAACCATAACGCAAGTGCCCATTTACTTGAAGATTTAACTCCCTTTTGTTTTTAGATTTAAAGTGACATTCATTTAATGTACAATGAATATAATCTTTATAAGTAGTTTGTATTTTGGTATGATTAAACTTACCATGTTGAATAAACAGACGATACGTTTTAAAAGATAAATTGCAGTTGGAATATTTGCAGTTAAAACTACATCGCGGCATATTCCTGTCAAAACTCATATGGAGTTGATTTTCAAGGATTTTCTAATTTTCTATACAAATTTCACAGGCGATCATAATTTATAACTAAAAATGCTTACCTGAGTCTTTTATAATATAAATTGTCGTATAAAGGATATATCATAGTGCACTGAACACCACAGAAACCTAAACATAACCTTTTGATGCATTTAACACAATACATGATGAATAATGCTATGCAATGATAAAGAAACGATTCCTTGTCGTTCCCGTTGTCGCGCACTTTGAAGGACCGTGCCACGTGACACAAACGCGATGATTCGATAGGACCGAGTTTACATAATGTAATTTTACGTTACCTCAGCAAATTTACCACGTAACTTTAATTATTTGTGGCTTATTACTGTCACTTATATGTAAATTTGTTGTATTTTTGTGAAATTTTAAATAATGTACTTTTGCACATATTTTTGTGTAATATTAGTTCAATTCTGTTGTAAAGGATATGTAAAATTACAGCATTTTTTTTCAGTGTATGGTAAAGCTGCTGCGGATATTTTTTCTGAATTAATACCCGAAATGGGAAAACTTTGGAATATTTGCACAAAAAGCTAAACTGATACCCTGCCCGTGTTTACAAACATAACTTGACATTTTTGTGTGTGTTTATTTGTATGACATCACAATTTATGACGTAATATTGAACCCTCGCTGAACAGAGTATACTAGTAGTAATAAACAATGGGGGCGGGGGGCGAAGCCTTGCGATTAGGCCTTAGACGCTCTTTTCACACTCCTCCGGTCCACCCATCCCTACTCCGCCAGGGCCCTCATTCCCTCCACTAGTCAACCCATCCCTTTAATGAAGGATCCCGTCGTCCCGGGGTTCAGAGTTGGAAGCTCCTCTCGATGAAGAAAAGCGGCATTCCCCTGCCCCACAGTGCGTGCAGAGTGGACTGTCACCAATTGCTAGGAAGTGCATATATACACCTAATATTAACAGTGTTAAAAAAGAATACAGGCGCAAAAAAATCACCACTCCTAACACGGATTAATGCTGTGGATAAAAAATATTCCTTGATTCCAAATTCCAAGAGAAGCCGCTCCCGCCGAACCTGCATTTTCTCCCCGGTCATTAGCTTCTAGGCAAAAATTTGTACCCTGAATGCCATTTTCGAGAACATTCCTTACGCCCACTGAACCATTATCTATATCAAGCAAGAATTAAAGTAGACAATTTGTGTCTATGCAGCTGTGCAGTCGGTACCCAATATCTCTCTGTTAAGATGAGATATTTATTTATCCGTATGGATCCTCAAATTAACAGCACGTGAGTTTTGTTTAAAAAGAACGTGTTTATTAACAAAATATATCTTAAAAGTTCTTACATTTTTTACAGACTACTTTTTATATTAAAACCGACAGAAGTGACAGAACAGAATGACAGACACATAAAGTTGAATGTTCAGCAATAAATACACTACATGAGTGTGTAGACAATGTCAACAACGTTTTTATTGCTACCTATTTTAACAATTTGCGATTCAAGATCAGCGCTCTCTATCTGGTGACGAAATTTGGAACTAATCCCAACCACAGTATCATCATCAGTGCGATTGGCTGCAATACACAACCGTTTTCGTGCTCTTTTTTGTTTAGCCAATCACAATCCTCTATAAGCTCGATTATTATAAGTTTATAAACTCACCAGTTGGAGTTGCGGTTTTAATTTGAAACACCAGTTAGAGCAAAGTCTGCAATAACCTATAAAATATCGGTTTCGTTCCAGCAGAGAAACAAACCATTTTCCCGGATATTCACAAATATGCTTAGTAACCGGTTAGGCTGTTTTTGCTGCGACGCCCTTTCTCAGGTCCGCTGATACTTAATTAATTCGTTGAGTCTCGGGCGCCACCCTTTTGATATTTATTAAGCGACAAAGGGACCGCTATTGCCTACAAGGTAGCTTTTAAACAGGGGAGAAATATTCCAGGAATTTTTAGATTAAAACACCAGGAGTAAGGAACTATAATAGGATGTCTATTAAACTACGGTAAAACATTCAAACACTACTAATACTACGAACTGAGTGAGTTCTATAACTACATACGAACACATCCTAAAACTATGAAATCAATAACAGCGAGAGGGGGGAAGCAACAGTTAGTTACTTAGTAAAGGAAATTCAGATGAACCAGGGAAAACGGGAGGTTTCGATAATAAACCAGTACATTCTGTACAGGATCGGTCGGGGTCGGAAACTTCAATATTGCGTACAAGCAGTAACAACAATATAAAACGGTAACGGAGCTTTGGAACCACTGGGACTGGGGTTTCGGAGGAGGCGTACTTTATAATTCGGAATCGGATATAGTCGGTTTCGGTTTATTCACATCCAAGCTGGCTTTGAAGATCGGTGCTACGGACAGTCCAGGATGTAAAACAGGACGGTGACGGAATCGGTGATAGGTCCCAAATCGGATTTGAAAAAAGCGGTACGGTGAGCGGTGTGTTAGCGATTTTCCCGGGTTACATATGAACGCACCCTGTGATGAACAAAATGAACGCGGCCAGAATCCGCATGGCACCTGCGTCACTTGAATGTCACAGGTACTCCGGTGGAGCACGACAACTCCAACTACACCGGAAAATCACAAATCCACCCCTCTTCAGGGTTGTTACGGACCGATTTATATATGTGTACAAATTTCAAATAAAATTGTGTAGCATTGTGCACCAATAAAAAACCAAAGATTTTCAATGATACTTATAGCGTTTTCGATTGGCAATTTTAGTGAAAAACTGGTATATTGCCATACTGCCTCACTGACATTAAATAAAAGAGACAACAAACAACAATACATTCATTTTGCACTAATTCTGCCAATCGAAAACGGTGGTAGTTGTTTGCAATGTTTGCATATACCTATATATACGGAGAACCTTTCAATAGATTTGAATAGATCGAAAATGAAGCTCCCCAGTTGGCTATGAAAATCTCGTAGATAGAGTCCATTTCAAATAGATATTCAGTAAGCTCAGAAGTTGACATATAAATGACATTTTTACATGGATGGAATAGGACGAATCTGTCAATTCCTCAGCCTGCTAGATGAATATCTATTTGAAACCACCCGTAGTGCAATAGCGACATCTGTTAGCACATAGTGTAGATACTAATAATTTATTGTTTCTGCCCCATTCTTGCCCATTCTAACGAGATTAGATTACAGAGTTCTTTTTTAAGGTAAGAGTGGTGCAAGCAGTTACAAAAAATTAATTCGAAATACGAGGTGGCTTCAGTGTAGTTTTCGGTGCAGTCTTTTGATAATGTGCAGTAAAATGCACTTATTCTCTATTGGGGTGTAGCCGTGCAGTTCGTTAATGGAATGTGTAGCATTTTGCACAATTCCCGTTTTTTATATAAATCAAAGGTGTTGTAATGAGTTGGGTGATGAAATATAGAGAAAATTGTGACTTCATTACCTGGGAGTTAGGGAAAAACTTCGTTACATTGCTTCTATTTTGGATTGTTTTCTTAAGGTTCAAAAATAATTTGGTTAAATCTCCGTTTTAATTGTTTGCTAGAACAGGTCTGTGGCGGACTGTCAAGTCACTTGTTCTGGCATTGCCAAGGTCATTTTCGTTTCGCACCGGTTCTGGTTTTACATAAAAATGGACAGACCCGGTGATTTCCAACCAATCAGCTTTGTTAAAAATCAGCTGGTTTACGTCAACAAAAACCAGAACCGCTGCCAAACGAAAATGACTCAATTGACAAACGGAATATATGTCAGATCCGTCGAATTAAAATTTTCCTTTTAGAAGGCATCTTTCACGAGGATCTAGGTAACATGAACCATAATGGCACTTCAATCAAAACTATGTAAGCTTCCATAAACCAAAACACATAAACAAACAACTCTACTCTACAATAATCCGATAAATCGAGCTCATATGAAATTGTCCATCTAAGTTAATTATAAAGAACTGGCGATCCGGGGCCAGTCTTCCTTTCTCTCGATCTCTCCAAAAACTAAACTCTCAAACTCATTCTCTCCCCTGGCCCCGTTCCGCCCAGACCGATCGTATTTCCCACGACCGATCTGTTCTTCACTTTAACCCAGACATAACATATAAATCAGTCAGCCGCCCTTAACTCATATTCCGGCTGACGCCTAGAAACGTATCAATAGCACTTGACTAGTAAAAAGGTCCTTAATCTTTAAAACTACAAACAATCTGAACGCGCCGACATATATAACCAAAATGTTTTCGTGAAAATGTCACGTTAGGTACAACACGAAATGATTTCTTTTAAATCCGTCTTGATAGTCTTCCTTTTAATGGCCGCAACTTACATATTAGCAGAAAATCTTTGCACTTTTATTTTATTTTCGTTGCTTGTTAATTACATTGGCTATCTAATAACTTACTAATACCCAAAGTACGTATCCTCTATATTTCAGGATTGTCGATATAACTCCTGCAGAAGGCGGTGAATATCTTTGTTCCGCGACCAACGAAGCGGGAACGGCCACTGCGGTGGCTCATATTAGAGTAAGCACACCGCCTCGAGTGATCGTCACCCCCGATCAGGATACCATCACCCGTGCTGTTCACGAACAACTTCGTTTAGTCTGCCATGGCACCGGAGATCCCGTTCCATCTGTATCGTGGGTTAAATCTACATCTCCCGAATAGTACGTAATTCAGTTGTTTTGTATATACATGCGAGACGGTAAATTTTGTTGTGTGCCCTCAGCTTCAGTGGTGCAATACCGCGAGGCCAAGGTTCACCTGCATCTGCAGTGATGGAATTCACCCGTCTTCGATCAGATGACGCAGGCGTTTATGTGTGCATAGGACGCAACGATGTTGGACTAGATGAAAGGAGAGTGCGCGTAGACATACTGCCGGAACGAGGAGATAATCCTGGTAAGTCTTAACTTAGATTATAAATAAACGTTTTTCTCACATTAACTTAATTTTACTTATTTTTATGGCTTTTAAATGCTTTTCTAACTATTGGATTTGCTTTTTGCTTGGCTAATTCGGATTAGGATTCCAACATCCAGGTAATTTACATTGTATAACTGTCATTAGATAATCACGTGGCACGATATAGTATAGGCAGGTAATTGCACGACCTGTTATTTAGGCGCCAGACGCCAGTGGTCGGAGTGGGACAGTTTTCTTCATTTCACATGTGATCACGATATGTATAACGCATGATAATTATTGTTATTATATTGTTTTTTCATTAATTATCTACAAAAGGGCATTCAAAAAAAAACGCTCGAACGATGATATAACGTAGCGGCGGTATGGGGTATTTATACATAAATACCCCATATGCATACGTACCCTTAATATTTTGTCCCTTTTTAGTTCCACTTTCTATTTTATATCGTGTCACGTAGTAAATCTTTCAGTGCCTATGTAATAATTTTATGACTAAACTAGGTGGAGATCAAGGGTCTTCTCCAGGTAATATAGAAGAATTCATCGCTATGACTGGAGCTAGAGCGGAACTGAGATGTAGCATAAAGTCTTCCGGTGCGTGGTACTCCTGTTTGTTTTTTTTTTTTTAAACTTACTGTTCTTTTATTAGAAATACCAGAAAGTCAATATTACGTTGATTGGATTCGACCCGGGAACCAAAACCTACCACCCGGTGCCTATTCGAGTCAAGGCAATTTATTCATAGACAATGTCCAGCCATCAGCAGAAGGAGAATATGAATGTGTCACTTACCAGCTACCGCATAGGAACGTTCTGCTTCGGCTGAGAAGTAGACTGCGAGTGCTTTGTAAGTATTCAACTTAATTAAAATGTAAAGAGAGGATGTCGTGTAGGAATTTATTTTTACACCTCATCCTTCTGATGTAGAAGCTTTATCACTATTTGGTAAATTGCACCTTCTACAGCTTGTAATTCACCGACGTTTTTAACAGTTATTTCTGATTTGTTCCAAACTAGCCGAAGAAGACATATGTGCACCCAGAGGTACTGTATGTTTTCATCGGTTCGTTTCATTTTTCTCTGTCGTGTCTTTAGAGAAAAGTAGCCATATTCATCTGTAGTGTTCTGGTGATTCAAAAGTTTCTCTAGTTAACCGAAGTATAGTTATATAAAGAGGGTAAAAGATCTGTATACAGGGTGACCGTTTTTCGAGTTTAACCATGGAGATTTCGGTTGTTTGAAGAGGGTTAAATTAGGGCAAAGTTGCGCAATTAGAAGTCTATAAAATTGACTTGTTCAAATTTTGAAAATTTTTACTAGTTTCGGAAAAAATCGGATTTTTGAAAATACATCTTAATTTAACATTGGAGACCGTGAATTCGGGGTTTATAGCCAAAAAGCTACGGAAGAGCGGTGAGGTGTTGTACAGTAGGCGACATCTTCTAGCGTATTAGATCTAATACTGCATGGCAAATGGCTCTCAGTTCGAGAAGCAACCCATATTGCTCTGTACCTCGCAGGTTATCGGACCAGAACGAAGTGTAAAGAGTAGGTGGTCGCCAATTTGTAGATCCACCCATCTGCATACTAGTTTCGGTGTCTACCCCTCACCAGTACAGCTTTAGCTGGTCGACAAATTGGAGACCGTGGCTTATAGCCAAAAATCTACGGAAGAGCGGTGAGATGTCGTACAGAACAGGAGCAGGCCTTAGACCTCCACTACCGTATTAGATCTAATACTGCAAGGCAGATGGCTCTCAATTCGAGAAGCAGCCCATATTGCTCTGTACCTCGCAGGTTATCGGAATCAGAACGAAGTGTAAAGAGTAAGTGGTGCTCCTGCTTCTGCCCTGTACAACATCTCTCCGCTCTTCCATAATTATGCGACGCCCTTTCTCAGGTCCGCTGATACTTACTTAATTCGTTGAGTCTCGGGCGCCACCCTTTTGATATTAATTAAGCGACAAAGGGACCGCTATTGCCTACAAGGTAGCTTTTAAACAGAGGAGAAATATTCCAGGGATTTTTAGATTAAAACACCAGGAGTAAGGAACAATAATAGGGTGTCTATTAAACTACGGTAAAACAACATTCAAACACCTACTACTGTTAGTGAGTCTCTATAACTACATACGAACAAATCCTAAAACTATGAAATTAATAACAGCGAGAGAGGGGGGGGGGGGGCAACAGTTAGTTACTTAGTAAAGGAAATTCTGATGAAGCAGGGAAAACGGGAAGTTTCGGTAATAAACCAGTACATTTGTACCTGTAGTGCATATCCCAGTACTGGATTGGTCGGGGTCGGAAATTTCAATATTTTTGTACAAGCAGTAACAACAATATAAAACGGTAACGGAGCTTTGGGACCACTGGGAACTGGGGTTTCGGAGGAAGCGTACTTTATAATTCGGAATCGCATATAGTCGGTTTCGGTTTATTCACATCAAGCCTGGCTTTGAAGATCGGTGCTACGGGAAGCCCAGGATGTAAACAGGACGGTGACGGAATCGGTGATAGGTCCAAATCGGATTTGGAAGAAGCGGTACGGTGAGCGGTGTGTTAGCGATTTTCCCGGGTTACATATGAACGCACCCCACCCTGTGATGAACAAAATGAACGCGGCCAGAATCAGCATGGCACCTGCGTCACTTGAACGTCACAGGTACTCCGGTGGAGCACGACAACTCCAACTACACCGGAAAATCATAAATCCACCCTTCTTGCGTGGTAAGGCCCTGCCATGAGCATGACGTCAGGAGCCGAAACGTGAAGCAACAACGTCGGCCCCCTAGGTCAGACATCCGGTACTAACTCATCGATCGAGTCCTCCCATTCGATCGACCATCGACCCTCGTCCTTCGACCGTCTACAGTCGACAACCCAAAATATTCGAATTATTTTACTAGTCTTATAAAATTCTGTCGGCTTGTTAAGCGCGACAAACAGGTGGCGCCATCTATGAGCGCACCCGCGGACCTACGGCCGTTTTGGCCATTGCCTTTGCTTTTATATGGGGAATTCCCGTTTTTATTGAAATCAAAGGTGTTGTAATGAGTTGGGTGATGAAATATAAAGAAAATGTTAATTGTGAAGTCATTACCTGTGAGTTAGGGAAAAACTTCGTTACAATTGACACTTCTTCATAGCCACTTTTTGCCCTTTTCAACGTGGTTTTTTCAAAATTAAAATCCGACGTTTCGTTTTCATGCAATCATTATCAACTTCTGAATATCTGAACTATTTAAGAGGAAAAGTACCAATTTCCAGTTTTTGATGACATTCCAGACATTTTTGTTAACTCAAAAATGGAACTTTCTTAAACTGAAGGAAATTGTATCGATTTGCGCCAAAAAAACTGAAGATTTAAGACAAATCTAGTTTTGAGTTGTTTTAAAGGATTTTTCAATCAGTTGTGTCCAGAAAACTTCAGTGGAAAGTTCTCGATGGGCCACCTTGTATATATACTAAGGAAATCAACAAAATGTAGCATGCCTGCCATAGTACATAGCATGTTTAAAATTTAGATTTATACAAGTTTTCAAAAAGAATTGTATACCTATAATGTGGCATGATATCGTATTGTTGAAGAGGAACTTCAACTTTGAGTGTGTTTCAAATTGATTGTACGACTTGTAGTGTACTGCATGAAATTTTTTGGGCTTTCATTGGCTTTATTGAATTTGTACACGACCTTTCGTGCAGTGCTGTTTCAGCTTTTATCAAGTGTAACGGTTTTCACCTCCATGTTTTTTACTCGATGTCGAGAAAATACAAGCATTAAGATTGATTTTAAGCTGTTACAAAATTTTACAAACATCTTACAAGCCTTATGAATCGTAAGAAGCCGACTTATCGATATTCATGGACACCTTTCCAAGGCCAAAATATGAGCACTGAAATGGGTAGTTTTCTTCGCCATTGCTTTACTCACTTTTTACAAGTTATTTATTATTGTGTGTATCAAAAAATTTAAATGTTCATATAAAAAAATTCATCAAGTTGGCTGTGAAAATGTCAAAAGAAAAGAATGAAGTAACAAAAGTCCAATTACTTTGATTATGTCGTCCTCTGTGTGACATGATGTTTTTTTAATGAACACCCTGTACAAGTTCAATTCATAAACAATGTTTAACTTATTTTAGCCCCTCCAAGAATCACTCTGGACCCCCCCAGACAGACAGTGGAGCCCGGCCAAAACGCATATATAAGATGCATCGCCACCGGTGATCAACCAATTCAAATTCAATGGATTCCAGTTAACCGCACCATGCCCGCCTCGGTGTACACTGCTGATGGGTACATCAGATTCAACAACATTCACCATAGTGATGCGGGGAAATACAGTTGCGTGGCCAGAAACAGCGCCGGTGAAGCTGACTCCGTAGCTGAAGTGGTCGTTGCTTGTAAGTGACATTCAACAATTAAACGAGAGTTGTCTCTTCAAGCGTATATGCAACTTCTTATATTTAGTTGAATGATTGTCGTTTTGTTGAGCGTTTCGTTATCACACAAAAGATAGCTGGGCTCGCTATCCTTTGTGTTGGTGGGATGGGCTAGATATTTCACTTGGTTCTCGCCGATCTGCTCTTCACTGACCAAAACCTC
This sequence comes from Taphrorychus bicolor, assembly GCA_951812265.1. Lineage (NCBI taxonomy): Eukaryota > Metazoa > Arthropoda > Insecta > Coleoptera > Curculionidae > Taphrorychus > Taphrorychus bicolor. The sequence continues at coordinate 1,477,295 of OX638305.1, read as the reverse complement.
AAAAGTAATTAATTGAAATATCCTATGGCTTAATCCCGTACACTTACATGTTCCTTTCGGTGTTCGATCATTCGGTATCGATCTTTTCCGTTAGCAGAAATAAAACAAAATTAATTAATTAACACGAGAGTTTCAATCCACTATCCATCCCTCTTAGCAGATGCACCAGACGTTCACGAGCCCACCATTGATGCTCACGATCATCGAGTGACTTCACCTCCTGGAAACGCTGTAGCATTACGTTGTCGTCCTGGATTGGGAACCGAATCGTACCCCGTAACCTGGAGAAGAGAGGTCCCGCCGCTGCCAGACAATTCTAGACTGGATGGGCCGACTTTACAGATTTTCGATTTGAGAAAGGACAACGAGGGGCGCTACTTCTGCGAGATTCGCACACCCAGGGGCGTCGTCTCGGACTACGTTTTCCTCGAAGTGGCCGGTAAGTAGCCTATGCAATTTTCTGGTTGAGGTACTCGTTGTAAGCACTTGTATCGCTCGCAACACGTCCGTTCATGTGGTGTACACGGTGTCCGAACGAAGAACAGATTTCTTCGGGTGGGCACCTTCAGTGTAAATGCGCATGTTTCGGTATCTAAACAAACAACTTGCATGCACGTGCGCAGCGAGCCCGAGAACCGAGTGCCTGTCCGGCTGGTGGCGATGCAACAATGGCAACTGCATCTCAAGGGACATGGTGTGCGATGGTGCGAACGACTGCGACGACGACTCGGACGAGTCGAATTGCTCCAGGACGCAACGGGGTTCGTTTTAAGTCTCTTAAACACTGACTAGCTCCTTTAGATAGCTCCTATCACCTTCTTCAGTGTGTCCTACGTCGACTACTTTTGAACACCTTTCGCATCGTTCTTGTCTGATAATAATGGTTAAGGGCGCACCTCCTGTATTTGTATGTTGTGTATGTTTAATAACGATGACCTCTGTAGAGGCGCCATTCTTCAAATTTAACTTTTATATTCCCCACTATGTTTATATGTGTGTGTCTCACTTTTGTATTATGTGTCTTACAGCCACTAATATATTATAAACGTTCTGTTTGTTATTATGTTTAAATGTACCTACTAGCTAGGTTAGTGGCGAGCGGTATATATGTTAAAGAAAACCGTATATAGTTGCGAAGTTGATAATTGCTGTGGAATAATCAGTTTTTTTTTCTTTTTTAATGACCTGCACGTCACTATCCTGAAGAATGCTTTAATTATTTATAAACCTCTACACTATCCATGTCTTTTGATGAATACAGTAAACCGCAATCAAACGGCCTACAGTTTAATAGATGCTGGCTGGATGGGTATAAAATAATGTAATCTAGTTTTTTTCATTTAAATCAGTATGTATATGTATGTTGCAGTTTATTCTTGAGAAGACATGTTTAGAGAAACCCAAACCCCTTCTTTATAAATACAAAGCAAATAGATCAACTGCGTCTTTTATAGGGCCATCTGTGAAGTCACTTCCCGAACTACCAGCATTGCACATTACCCCAGAAACAACTGAGTACTCAGTAGGAACGACCATCGACATAAACTGTCAGTCTAACGAACCGGGAGTGATTCCGACTTGGGCCAAATTGGGCGCGGGATTGGCGGATAATGTCCAGAACCGGGCTGGCCGATTGACCATTTACAATGCCCGCTCAGAAAACACTGGCAGCTATAGATGCGAGGCCACGGGACAGCAAGGGACTTACTACAAGGACCATATTTTGAGTATTAAAGGTAGGTGATGGGCGTGCTTAAGAGTATTTTTTTATTTGTTTTGTTTCACCTGTACAGGGTGGCCTAATTTGGGTGTTTTAAATGGGAAACTCCTAAACTAATAGAAATATTAAAAATCAAAAAGTCGATGCCGGGGTATTTTTTCGAGCTGAATTCATTGCCGAAAGCAGAAATCTGTTGTCGTCTTTCGTTTTCTTGCAATTGATGAAAGTGCAATTTTCGCCATTTTCGAAAATACTTTGTAATTTTTTTATTAGTCTAGCTTAGTAAAAATGGTTTTTACATTATTAAGGCACTTTTTTGAATAGATTCGAATGGTGATTTTTGAATTTTTATAAACCCATTGATTTTTGAGTTATAACACATAAACTTCTACTTTTTTAAATACAACCTTTAACTTCTTTCTACTTTGGTAGAAAGAGATTTTTTTTCTCTTTAAAATGACGTATAACATGTTAGGTTTTACACTGAATTTATATACTTTTTTTAAGAAAAACTCTTTTTCGGAGTAGTTGACGCGTGACGCGTTAGCTCTTGTGTGAGTTAGTGAGATATTCTAATATGGCGTACCAAAACAGTGTGTTCCCCCGATTCTCAGCGTCTGCTGACTAAACTTCTAAATTGCTGTCGTCGGCCGAACTTACCCAATAATTACACTTCTAACATGTTTTTTAAAACTTTGAATATCCCTGGTCTAACGACTACAACAGAAAGTTTTATTGTTCTCTTATTATTTTTAAAATATTGGCATCATATAATCATAATTTTAGTTAAAAAATATTTAGCAGCTAATTTAAAGCAGCAAAAACATAACTATTTGAAATTCAAAACTAAACATCACAACAATAACAAGTTCAATTACTAGTTTTAACAACTAGATATATTTTTTAATTTAAATAAAATGTGACACAGAAACGACAACTATTTTAAATAATGTAACAAACAATAAACTACAAAAAATCTTCGTTGTTATCGATACCGGGTACATAATTGGCACCTCCTCAAAACGCATTGAAGGGCATTTTGTATATGCAGATTTGAAATTGAATTTAAACAATTTAAAAAATTGTTTTGTGATTGGTCATGACGTCATTTATAAGCCTATACAAATTATCTTGTAAGTGACGCCAAAAGAAAAAATCTAGAAGTGTCAAATCTGGCGATCGAGGCAGCCACTTGATGGGCCCTTTATTTCCTATCCATTTGTTGCCAAAGTTTTCCGTCAAAAAAATTGAAATAACCCGTGAGTTGTGGGCGGGTGCGCCATCTTGTTGTAGAAAATAGGAATTTCGTAAAAGCATCAATAATGTGTGTCAATGCGCACCAAACACTAAAGCCAAATCTACTTTGATTACAGATGTCTCGGACTTGATGAGGATTCTCGTCAGACCAGTGATATACGTTATTTCTGTTAAATATGCCTGCACTGCTAACAGACGTCTCATCCATTCAAATAACTTTTTCATGAAATCTTGGATCTTGTTGTCAATGGCTTAAGTACCACCGACACCATATTAGTCTCTTTCCAAGATCTTCGGGAAGGAGATGCTCTTTTCTCAATTTGTAGGGCTTAAATTTATTTTTCTTTAAAATGCCTAATGCCCTAGATCTTGAAACTCCACACTCTGATTCAATTTGCCGACGGGACATTGAAGGACTTGCAACTACAGCTCCTACTGCTGTTATGGTTGCTGCTTCTTCAACCAAGACATTATAGATTCTTCGTCTTGACTTGGAAAAAGACCCAAAGCTCCTTAAGTTATCCTTCAATCTTTTGAATGTAGTTTTATGAAGCTGCCTCCTCTCAGGGAAACGATTCCGGTATCTTAATGAACCGGGGTAAAGGGTAAAACTTAATGAACGTTTTTTTTTATAGAGGATTAGAGAATCTGCTATACAGACATGAGGGCTTGGCACATGGCGATCGAGGTTTCCCACATAGTGTCAGTTTGGCGTCTTCCCTCCAGGAGCACCGACTGACTAAACTCCATCCCTCTCTTCCCGGTACCGCCTTACGGCATTACTTCAGGGTAAATTTTTCTTGTGTCTCTTCTTCCTCTCTTTTTTTTTTTAATTTACAATCGTTGGTCCATTTCTTGTTTCTTTTTCTCGTCCTCGATTTTTGTTTTCATTGTCACTGTTATGAATTGTTTTATTGCCTCCCAGTTTTTTTTTTGTTTGACAAGAGTAGTGAAGCGATGTTGTTCGGGCTAATTTGTGTTCCACATTTTACAGTTGTCTTGCGTCGTTCTGTCTCCCATCTTGGGCATTTGAAAAGAGTATGTAGTGAGTTGTCTATTTGTGTGAGGTCGCAGTATTCGCAACCTGGGCTTGTCTTCTTTCCTATTCTGTGAAGGTATTCCGCGAATACTCCGTGTCCTGTAAATATTTGCGTCATGTAATGGTCTGTCTCTGTCCAGTCTGTAGTTATCCATTTTTCTAGGTCTGTGATGAAAGTCTTTGCTGTTCCTTTGTAGTTATTCCATTCATTACTCCACTCTCTGCGTACTTCATCCTTTATTTCAGCTATCTGAATTTTATTTTTGCTGTGGTGTAATTGCGTCCTTTGCCTTATTTGTAGTTTTATGGGGAGTATCTTTGCTATTGCTAGGAGTGCGGTAGTGGGGGCAGTTCTGTATGCCCTCGTGATTCTTAGAGCTATTTGCCTGTTTATCTTCTCTAGGAGTGCAGCGTAGTATTAATAGGTTGTTATATTTTCCCAGATCGGTGATCCATAAAGGATGATGGATGTCACGGTGCTCATTAGTGCTTTGCGTTGGGTGAATGTTGGTCCGTTTTTTGTTGGTGTGACCCTTGAGAGCATGTTTATTACTGTCTTCGCCTTGTTGCATATGGTTCTTATATGTGATTTGATATAGTTCTTTGAGACTATTTGCTTGTCGTCTATGTTTAGTTGAAGTTCTGTCAGCTTTCTTCTTCCGTTTAAGATTATTAAGTCTGTCTTTTGTACTGCTACTTCAAGCCCCATTTTGTGTAGTAGGTATTTTGTTGTTGTGACTGCCAATTCTGTTCTTGCCTCTAGTGATTCTTTGGTTTTTGCTACTGTTATTATTGAGAGGTCATCAGCGTATGCAATCAAGTGCGTCTCTTCCAGTTGTATTTCGCTGAGTATCCTTTTTTAGAAAAGGTTCCACAATAGAGGCCCTATTATTGAGCCCTGCGGGACTCCGCACCTCATTTTCATTTCCTCGCCGCAGGGGAGAATAATAGTTCTGTTTTCAAGGTAATCCTGGATAATTTGTTGCAGGTAGCTGCTTACATTTGCCGATTGTAGCGCTTTGATGATGTTTGTCCAGGGGGCTGAGTTAAACGCATTTTTTATATCGATGGTGACCATTGCTGAAAACTTCCTGTTTTTGTACGCTACTTTGTTAACTTCTTGGACAATTTCTTTTACTTTTTGTAGGGCACTTATTGTGCTGCGTCCTTTTCTGAAACCGTATTGGTGTTTGTGGATAAAGTTTTTCTTTTCAAGTTCCGTTTCTAGTCTATCTTTTACTATTTTTTCCAGAATTTTTCCGAGCATATTTATGAGGCATAGGGGTCTATAAGTTTGGATGTCGTTGGGGTTCTTTCGCGGCTTTTTTATCAAAACTAGTTTTGCTTTTTTCCATATTCCAGGAAAAGTTCCGGCCGTCACGTACGCATTCATTACATTTACCATATTGTCTACAAAGTGTTTATTTTCTATAGCTTTTTTTATTATTTCAGAGGTGATGTTGTCTGGTCCCGGGGCATTTTTGCTCTTGATGTTTCTTGTTGCTGATATCACTTCCTCTGTAGTTACTATGGGTACTGTGCCATTTTTTATTGTTTTATTGTGCCATCTTCTTGTAGCATGTGAGGGAAACAGTTTGTAAAATTGCTCTATTTGGGTTTCTTTATCTAGAGTTATTTTTGGTTTGATATTTAGTTTAGAGCATGCTATTTTATAACCCCGTCCCCATATGTCTTGTTCCGTTTCGTCCAACAATTTGGTCCAACTTTTTTGTTTTTCACTTTTGATCATTTTTTTCAGTTCTTGCTTAATTTTTTTGTATAACTTTTTAATTTCCTCTTTTCCGTTTACGTCAGACGGTGTTGCGTTTATTCTTGTGATTTTATTGCACTGTTTTCCTTTCATTGCAATATCTGTTGTCCACCAGTGTGCAGGTCTATAGTTTGAGTTTGGTGATTTTCTTTTTGGGAGTAGTTTATTGCATAAATTTGTTAGGTATTTGGTCAGCTCTTCAGCAGTGTTTAGTTTCGTCTGTGTGTCTTGTTTGAGGTAGTTTTCCATCTTTATTTTGCCCATTTCGTCCAATTTCCACCCTTCCAAGTTTTTCCAGTATTTATGGCTGTTAGATTATTTGAGATTAGTAGTTCTTCTAATAGCGGTCCTCTAGGGTTCTGCACCGTTGATCCAAATACCTTTGACTTCGCGTTTAGATCCCCTGCGATTAGAATATCCTTACTGCAATTTTTTATAAAGGTGTCTATTTGGCTCAGAAAGTTTTCAAATGCTTGCAGGGATTTGTTTGGAGAGAAGTAGCATGAGATGACAATGACTGTGTCGAGTTCAATAGCTGCAAATCCGTGATGTCGGGTAATGTTCATCAGCTTTAGTTGTTTGGATGTCCATATGAAGCAGTCGTTGTTTCGGTCATATATAAAGTTTTCCTTTTTCCGATATGTTGGTTCTTGTCCAAGTATTATGTCTATGTATGTCTTGTTCGTATGTAAATTGCCTAAGTAGGTCTAAGGCGCTATATTTTCTGTCTATGTTTATCTGTAAAATTTAAATTTTTTTGGTTTCGCGTTCTGAAACATTTTGGCTGTAAATCATTCTACGAGTTTGCCTCATTTCTAAGAAAGCTTTCTTATAGAGCGGGCATTCGTAACTGTATGTTTTGTGGTTATTATTGTCAGTGCAGTTGAGACATTTCGGTTGTTCTTTGCAGTTTTTGATTTCATGCTGGGTCGAACTACAGTTAAGGCAACTTCGTTCTCTGCGGTCGCTTCTGCAGTTAGGGGTGATGTGTCCAAAATTATAACAGTTTAAGCATATTAGTGGCTTGTTTGTTTCCTCTACTCTACAGTTACTCCATCCTATTCGTATTTTTCCCGTATTGATTAGTATGTTGGCTTTTTCAATTGGTAATTTTGCAAAAGCATAGAGGAGTTTATTTTGGTTAGGTTTTATAGCTAGTTGTATTTTAATTTCGCTTTTTTCCTCAGGGGTGATTTTTAGTGTATCGGTAATAGCGTCTTCTACTTCTTGTTGTTCGGTTGTGCTAGTTATATCCTTTATAAACACTGTTTTGTAGTTTTTGGCTATTGATGTGTCCATATCTTTGTCTATGTTTTTTTTACTTCTTCAAGGAAAGTCTTCTCTTCATGTTCGTTTGCTTGATATTTGATATGTATCTGTCCTTTGTTGTCGTGTCTAATATTGTGCACTCTTACTCCTATGTCTTGGATTTTGATGTTTTAATGAACGTTATTGAACTGTCTACGCTACGAGATCATTGAATTTCTCAAACCGCGGAATATCGGCAGTGACAAGTGACAGTTGCACAACAAGATGACCGCGACGTCGGCATCGGAGCGTCATCGCGTCATGGCCTACTACTTCAAAAAGAAATTTTTATCAAAAAACTATATAAGTTCAAAGCAAAACCTAACATGTTATACGTCGTTTTAAAGAGAAAAAAATTCTCTTTCTAACAAAGTAGAAAGAAATTATAGGTTGTATTTAAAAAAATTGAAGTTCTCAAACTCAAAAAACAATAAGTTTATAAAAATTAAAAATTCATCATTAGAATCTATTCAAAAAAGTACCTTAATAGTGTAGCAACCATTTTTACCAAAACTAGACTAATAAAAAAATTACAAACTATTTTCGAAAATGGCGAAAATCGAACTTTCATCAATTGCAAGAAAACAAAAGACGATAGCAGATTTCTGCTTGCGGCAATGAATTCAGCTCGAAAAAATACTCCGGCATCGACTTTTTGATTTTCAATATTCCCATTAGTTAAGGAGTTTCCCATTTAAAACACCCAAATTAAGCCACCCTATTCATAAGTTTTGTCCGCTAAAGTAATTCCGTTATTAAGTTATACGGGGTGTTCATTATAAAACTTCATCTAGTTGGCTGTGAAATGTCAAAAAAAAAGGATGGAGAAACAAAAGTCCATTTATTTCGATTATGTCATCCTCTCCTGTCAAAATTTCATAGCCTGCTAGATGAAGTTTGATAATGAACACCCCGTATAAGTTAAAAATACCAAAAAGTCGACAACATATACCCGTCAAGTTGTTGTCAAGTGTTCCCACGCGTCGGCGACACCTATGGGATTTGTCGATATTTGGCTTATTTGCTACATTGCAATATATTCAGGCAAAACCAAATTTTTACACAAAATATTTTTTCTTTTTAGCTGCAGACGATCCACTTCGAGACGAAATACCCCTACAAGTTCAACGGGCAAAACGTGGTGCCTCAGTCGTCTTGGAGTGTACGACGGAACTAGAGCCTCCGGTTAACTATTTCTGGAGCAAACAGGGTGGTAGCCTACCCTTCTATGTGGACGAGTATAGCAAAACCATCACCCTGAACTCGGTGGGTGCCATCGATGCGGGGACATACATTTGTTCAGCCACTAGTCAACGCCGAACTCTAGATATACCTATCGTTCTCGTGGTGACAGGAATCATTCCATATTTCACTCAGGCACCAAATAGCTACGTAACACTGCCGACTTTGGCTGATGCTTACTTGCAATTCAGCTTCGAAATCTCGTTCAAACCTGAAAACGACTACGGATTAATCTTGTACAATGGCAACAGGGAAAGGGAGAGGGACGCCGACTTTATTTCCTTAGCTTTGGATAACGGTATTCCAGAATTTAAGTTTAATTTGGGACCTGGAACACCAACCACTACTGTGAGAAGTAACGAGAGTGTGGCTGACAGGGAGTGGCATACGATCAAAGTTGTGCGCAATAAGAAGAGAGGTTTGTTAAATGGGTTTATAAGTGAACAATTGCTTTAATAAAAACGTTTTTTTTTTTTTAGTGATAATGTTTGTGGATGGAAAGGGGCCATTCATTGGGGAAAACGAAGGCAAATATTTCGGCTTGGACCTGAGCGAACCATTATTCCTTGGTGGAGTGCCTAGTTACGACAACATATCCCCAGAAGTTGGAATCCACACTGGACTAGTCGGTACAGTTTATTCTAAAAAGCTATTTATACACTTCTCTTCAATACGACGTAATAATAGGTTGTATAAGCAAATTCAAAATCGGCTACTCGTACCAAGACATACTTCATGACTCATTAAATTCCACGGGGATCACGAATTGTGAGACTTGTACTGAAAGTAAGTGCCAAAATCGCGGAACCTGCCAAGAAGCGTTGACGACCGAGGGGTACACATGCATCTGTCCGCCAAAGTACAGCGGTCCGACCTGTAACAAAAGGAAAGGAGAAGCTTGCTCGCCATGTAAGTAATAGTCTGTAGTTGAATTTAATTGAGAAAAAAAGTTTCGTTTTTTCTTGGTTTTACATATCGTTTATAGGGGGTTTGAAGTCTCGTGTTTTTGTTTTTACGGGCTGATTATCAACTTAAAAAAGTGGTGAAACCTAAAATTGGTGGCACAATAATAGAGATATAATTTTTTTAAATAAAAATACTTCATAATTTATTTGTAAGTAATTAGTTCCTAATCAATTAATTAACAAAAAAATTTTTTTTTTATTAATAAATTATTGTTGGAAATGTACAAGTCAATCGATTACGTCAATTTTGGCAAAAGAAAATTTATAAAAAAAAACCACTAAAGCTCTTTTACTTAAATTGATCTGTGTGCTGATGTAGTTTCCAGTCAGTTAAACACACAAGTGGTTTTACGCGTTAATTTTTAACACTGGTGGTAAACTTAACAAATTAAAAAATGAGTAAGTAAATTAACTAAAATGACTAGAACCGAGACGCTGAACCGAAGTCGAAAAATTATACTGTCTATCGAATTTCTTTTCCTTGCCCTTTTATACCCTGGAATTTCGAAACGACTACTGTAACACGTTACCGGACGTATGATGTACCTACATCATTTTACTTCATACTTATTAAAAACAGGAAAAAATTAATTTTATGCGCGGCCAATATATTTTTGACAAATCCGCCAATTTGACAAATAGTTGCATTACGGTATCCTGTACCGGTACCGGTACAGCTACTCAATATCCGGTACTCAGTACTGTAAAATTTCTTTACGATATCCAATCCTGTAAAAAGCTATTTACCGGATTAAAAATCAAGTACGTAAAAGTGTTCTAAATGATACAGTATGAAGTAAAAACATTTTAGCGTTATGTTTGTTTATAGAAAAGCCACGGGCACGAACTGTCAATACTGACATGTTCTCCTTTAATCTACCGAAATTCCACCGGTTAATTTAGAAACGGTCACTTTCTGATATATGGTGAAAATTGAAACGAAATGGTAGCTGACAGATTTAACTGGTGGATCGACCGGTCAGTTTTGGAATTCGCCCCTACTGTTTGCTGTTAAAATGTCATTTTACCTAACCTTGCAGCTAAAGTTATATTTTACAATACTTTAACAATACATTCACAATTACACAATTACTTTCAGATTCATGCGGCATAGGTAAATGTATAGACACCGAGTACAGCTTCGTCTGCCAATGTCCCCTGGGTCGCAGCGGGCGTCAGTGTGAAAAGACGGTGCAAGTTTACGAACCGGCCTTCAGAGACAACGCGTACATTGCCTATCCGCCACCCAGGCCCTTGAAAAGAACCAAAATTGAAATGAGAATTAAACCTCGAAGTGTGGACGACTCACTTCTTCTGTACGCGGCAGAGACCAACGAAGGCCACGGAGATTTCATTAGTTTGACCATCAAAGATCGACATTTGGAATTCCGTTTCGACAACGGCAAAGGACCGGTGATTATTAGAAGCGATCAAGAGATTAAGCCCAATAAGTGGACGGCAATTTCGGCAATTCGAGCTGCCCAAGACGGACGAATTATAGTGGACGGTCATCCATCGGCTGCCACGAGGTTCTCTGCCTTCTTCAAGACTTTGACTCTGCTCACTCCTCTTTACATTGGAGGTTATGACCAGTACAATATACGGCTGAACCAGGGAGTGAAGGTGAAAGAAGGCTTCAACGGGTGCATAGTGGATATTAATATATCCGGGCTGGACGACAGTATGATGAAGAATATAACTGATTCGTCGAATGTGGAGGATTGCGGCAGCGAGGTAAGGACAACTCTAAAGATTTAACGGTGATTTTAATTTAAGATTAATTGACCAAACACTGCAAACTTATTGTTGTATCACCTGTACACTTTTGATTTAGGTATGTTGATGGTTTCAAATGATGTAAGAATCATTACAAAACCTCTCCGCTCTTAAACATCACCAATACAAAGGACAACTCTAAAGATTTAACGGTGATTTTAATTTAAGATTAATTGACTAAACACTGCAAACTTATTGTTGTATCACCTGTACACTTTTGATTTAGGTATGTTGATGGTTTCAAATGATGTAAGAATCATTACAAAACCTCTCCGCTCTTAAACATCACCAATACAATTAAACAAAAAACATGTTGTCGCTAAAAGAACGCCAATGGAACGTCACCAATTTGATTGATATTCATGATTCTGTTGTCCTATTGGTTAATATGTGCATATATATCTTTCTCTGTCTCTCTTACTTAACTGAAGGTATTTGTGAAATGAATGTTTAAAGGATGCCGGATTCGGACTGCCTGTTTCCAAGACCATCTTATTCTAGGCACGCTTTTAAACCGTTGTAACATTGGTAAAGACGTCAAATGTCCTTCGCTAAATTTCTACAACGTAGAGTTTTTCTCTTTACATCCTCTACCCGTTACACCTCAATAATAAGATATGTTTAGTTTACTCGCCTTATTTTCCGACGGTATTTGACCAGATAATTGCGAGTCCTATAAAAATAACTAAGAACTTATAAGTTCTGAAAATGAAGTCGCGACAGCTGAGTATGGACCTGCGTATATTACTCAAAAAAGTATAACTGCACATCATTCACTTATAATTGTTACCAAGTAGGCGTTGGAAATATGGCTTGACATTTTCTTCGCATTAAAGTGAAAGCAAGGCAGTTTTCTGCCGAAGTTGTCACTTCTCACAGACAGATGGTCGAGATTCGTACCTATACTGTCCGGCGACGTTCAGCAGAGTATCAGACTCATTTCTCTATCAGGCAGAGGAACCATAGACCGGTCTCGTTTTTATCAGTATGGTATACCTCACACCTGATAGGAATACGAGTTCGAAAAATACCTGGTCTCCTCTCTTGTTCAAGGCACTGTGTATATAGGCAAGTGGCGCCATCAGACGACAGCAGGTGCTTCCACTAGGGCATGCGAGATAATAGTGAAGTGAAACCAAGTTAGTTTTCTGCCGAAATTGTCGCTTCCCATAAACAGATGGCCGAGATTCGTACCTATACTGTTCGGTATAGAAATGAGTTTGATACTGTGCTGAACGTCGTCCCCGGACAGTATAGGTACGAATCTCGGCCATCTGTCTGCGGGAAGCGACAACTTCGGCGGACAACTTGCTTGGTTTCACTTCACTATTATCTCACATGCCCTAGTGGAAGCACCTGCCGTCGTCCGATGGCGCCACTTGCATACATACACAGTGCCTTGAGCAAGAGAGGAGACCAAGTATTTTTTGAACTCGTATTTCTATCAGCTTTGAGGTATACCATATTAATGAGCTCTAATAAGAGCAAAAACGGTCTATGGTTCCTCTGACTGATAGAGAAATGAGTTTGATACTCTGCTGAAAGGCAAGGTAGGCCATCTGTCTGTGGGAAACGACAACTTCGGCGGAAAACTTACTTGGTTTCACTTCACTATTATCTCGCATGCCCTAGTGGAAGCAATTGTCGTCGCCCGGTGGCGCCACTTGCATACATTTTAGGAGATAGGTGTAAAAAAAAATTAAGATATCAGTGACGAGATGACAAAAATAAGTGAATGTCGTTTAACTAGCACGTGGTGAGCAGTAAAATATTTTCGATTTATGAGAGTCATGGTTAACATATTATTTTAATAGGTGTATGTATATGACCCCTTAACACAGTGTTTCTACGACACCCTTTAGAAATTCTCAGTTATTTAGCATCTTTTTTCTACTCAGGAGGACATTGACAATGGAATTCCAACTGGATACCTGGACAGTTCTTTGAAACCAGTACCGTACGACAATAGGAAAACTGGATGTTCGGACGAACCATGCAAAAATAATGCCCCTTGCATCCCCCTGTCTCCTACAGAATACAAGTGCTCATGCCCGCCATCGTTTACCGGCAAACATTGCGAAGACCCAGTAGATTTGTGCCAAGCAGCACCGTGTCTTAGCGGTGGCGTCTGCAAGCAAAACAAGACAAGTTTCCACTGTGAGTGTCCTTTGGGATATGGAGGACCCATTTGTGATCAACGTGAGAATATATTGCCTATTTCGCATCTCGTTAAAATTTTAATCCGCTTGTAATTCATGTCAGGTATTGAACTAAGAAATGACGCTCACTTTGATAGTAATGGCTGGTTGGAGTTTAGTAAAAGTTTGCTCCCGCATCGGTACGAGAACGAGGCTGAAGTCATCGCTTTGGAATTGTCCACCAATAAATCTGACGGTTTGATTTTCTGGCATGGCCAATCCCCTGAAGAAGACGGTCAGGGCCAAGACTACATCTCGCTAGCACGTAAGGCATTTTTCTTAGTCCACTTCTTACTAATCGACCGACAATCTGGCTAATTCTCTAGTGTCCAATGGTTACTTGGAATTCAGCTATGATCTGGGAAGTGGACCAGCAATTCTTAGAAATACTCAAATAAAAGTAGACGACGGTGATAGACACAGTGTTATCTTAAGGCGTGAAGGCCGGACTGGGTCTATCGATGTCGATCACAACTACGTCGAAGAAGGGGAATCTGAGGGTAGAGCCACGACTCTAGATTGCAAAGGTTAGTTGTGTTTATTGAAGATTTTTTTTGATTCCTGCTTCTGTTATACTAAAATATGGGTTTCAAAAAACTGTCCGTTATCACAAAGAAATTATCACAACAGCTTTTTATTTTTCACCAAACGCTCGCAGATTTAATATACCTACTATGATTTAGGTAATATCTACTTGGGCGGAACGCCGAACGTGCCTCTGATGACTGGCAGTAGATTTGCAAGCAGTTTCGAAGGGTGTATACACGGATTCGAGCTGCAGCAATCAAAAACTCTCGATTTGGGCATGAAAGCCGTAGATGGATTCAATGTTAAACCCTGCTCTAGGTAAGTTTTACTAGTAGGTAGGTCCGAGTTGAATCTAAACTTTAACGAGAACAATGCCGTGAGAGGGGGGGGGGGGGGTTAAGATATGTTGATATTATTAAAACATGCTGACAAAGAAAAAGCCGTCGCATTTTTCATAAAATTCTTATTACGTCGAGGGAAATTTCTACTATCTATAACTCTGTCACAATCAACAGGATCATATTGCTTAGTAAATTCCAATTTGATAATTTCTTAATTAGGAGATTTAGACACCGAGAGCAAAGGGTACCTGACCGACCATTAATGATTAGAAAGTAGTAGTAGTACTAAGGAATTGACGGTTTTGTCCTATTCTGTTAATGTACAGGGTGTTTCAAATTCGAGCCACATCATTGGGATCTCAACAACGGTAAGAGATACACGGGTCGGTTAAATTGGGGCAAAGTTGCGCCAATTAATGCCGTTTTAACATTTGAAAAATTCCAATTACTTCCGGAGATATCCCAAAAAATACTAAACTTTGAAAAATCTTTTTTATTGCGTTTTGAGCTTATTCGAAGAGATAATTCAAAATGATTGACATTTCGTCATTGCACCTTTGTCTGCCCTGTAAGATGGCTGGCATATTTAGTTTCTTCCTGCGACGTTTCGTTTTTTAGGAACCATCATCAACTTTACTTTTTAAAAACGGACCTGGATTTTTTATTCGTTATTTCGATCGCTCTCTTTAATCCAAACAACACGATATGCAATGTGACATATTTTGCAATTACAGTTGAGCTAAAAATCGTTTTTTCTTGATATATACCTATTATCTCTTTTACTACCTATTGTTATAAGATGTCTAACTACCAAACAAAGCACTAACCAAAAAGTCTTCTAAGCAATTTTCTGGTTATTGCCCGTTGAATTACTCTAGCTCGCGTATACGTAACTTGCAACAAGAAAAATACTCTAATAGATATTTTACAAATAAAATAAATTACAATTAACCATCTAAGATAATAATATTGGTTTTTATATGCTAATAATGATCCTCCATATGCTAATAACAATCCTGTTTGGCTTTTCCTAGAACGCTAATGCATGAATTCATTTTGAAAAGGGTGCCGTGGATTTGAGTACCATGGACACAGGTTAGGCGCACCGCCGCATAATAGAAGAGTTGTCACAAATTTTTTAAACAAATTCTTTCCCAACTAGTGGATTGGAAATCAAGGGGTCGTGCTGTAGCTAGCAAGAAGTCCCAATCTTTCCCCTCTGGGTTACTTTCTTTGGGGTTGTTTGAAAAACTGCATATTCAAACACCCAACCAATGATGTCGATATTCTAAGGAAAAATTTAATAACGGAGGCTATACGAGCTGGAACAATTGAACGGTCAATTACCAGCAACTTGCTTAGAAGAACTCAAAAATTTATTGAGATGCAGGGAGAGTTATTCGAGTATTTACTTTAATGTTATAACTTTTTGTTTAGTGCTCCGTTTAATAATAAATTCGGTCTTATACGGTGTGTCCCAAATTCGAGGCTCTACATTGGGATCTCGGAAACTGTAATGGCTAAAGCAAAGGTTAAATGGGAAATGTTTTGGGGAATCTAGTGCTGATTTCAGATCCGGCATCAAATTAGGAGGACACTTGGTTTCTGAGATATTGCAAAAAATATAAAAATGGCAAATTTCGTTTTTTTTTCTTAGAACTACGACGTGGCTTATTTGATGAATGTATGATATATTACTCACGAATGTATGATACATTACTACTGATTGTTTAAATGACGTAAGTATGACATTATTAGGATACTTTTTTTGAGATAATTAATATGGCGTTTATCAAAATTCGCTATCGTCTTTTGTTTTTTCGGAAAGCACTACAACTTTGGTTTTTCTTGTGACGGCCATATTGGATTTTTCGATTTTCAGATCCAGCGAAACATTTTCATTACATTGATAAGCCCGCAAGTACACAAAACTCGAAAGTTACGATAAAAAAACATTTTTTGACGTAAAATGGCATATTCCGTTAAAAGCAAAACTGAGTTTCCTCTGAAATGTTTCGCTTATGTTAATTTTATTTTGCTTTATTTCTGTGAAATAACATATCTATTAACAATGAAGTATACCAACAAAAGAATAACAAAATGGAGGCATCTAATAAACTAGGTACTAATATAATTTTTAGTGACTTAATTTTTAGCAATTCTCTCTCATATTAATTATTATCAGGTAGATTTGCAAAATGCCTACCGTCTACCTCTTGACATTTCTGACAGTTGAGACGGTTTATTCTCACATGAAAGTCAATGACAAAATAAAAGCGAAATAAAAGCACTGCCTGACGTGGTGTGGTCATATATTATAAAAGAGACAAAAAAAAAAAAAATCAAACAAATTCAACAAACTCAACAATACGCTAAGGCTGGTGTGTAGGTAGTGTGATGGCCACGAGCCCCTTAAAGCGAACACTTGCGGTCACCAATATATTAAGATTGTGAAGTGGCTCAGATAAAGCTCGGCTATAGGAGTGGGTGCGCCACCTGTTGCTCACAGGCTCAACAGGACGCCTTCCAGGTGGAAGGGAAACCTTAGTAAATTTGGGGCCACCGCAAGAGTTCACTCCAATATAAATTAAACGTAGCAAAGTCGTTGGCCAAATAAGAGTAATCAGTTACACATTCAAAAGATCTTACCACTAATTTACATACATTGTCGGGGGGGGAGAACTTATGGGGTTACAACAGTCCACTGTCCTGTCAGTCTAGGGATGTAGGTTAGCGTGACTTGGTGACAGTAGTCTGTAGTGGACTCGATAGCTATGGTGAAGTTCGCTATACGCAGTTCAAGCCCCTATCTAGCAGCGCCAAGGTACTGCCTTTACACGCAGTTCAAGCCCCTACCTAGCACCTAGGGATACAATGAACTCTAATATTCGAAAACCAAGAGAATAGCAAGAAAAAGGTGAAATACTAGTAATGAAATCGCTGAAGGCACATGGCTGGAAGACTTACCTCCGAGGAGGACACAAACCACCACTAAAATTTCTCTGAAGTGGGTCGTCCCACACCAAACTGGAACTCCGCCGTCGGCGC
This sequence comes from Taphrorychus bicolor, assembly GCA_951812265.1. Lineage (NCBI taxonomy): Eukaryota > Metazoa > Arthropoda > Insecta > Coleoptera > Curculionidae > Taphrorychus > Taphrorychus bicolor. The sequence goes on along the minus strand of OX638305.1, from coordinate 1,460,102 downwards.
TCAAACACTCGCAATCCAATAAGCTAAAGTACGAAATAAAACTACTAGAAATGGATCCAAAAACACGCCATAAAAAATGCTTACCGGCAAGGTATTTCTCAAGTGAGGTTGGTCGTCAAAATCCCGTGACGAAACGGTAATTTCGGCCACGCAAAACAGCACTAAAGGTGGCCCGAAATTTTACACCAAGAAAAGCCGAAAAATCCTCAGGATGCCTGAGATAAATCGCAAATTCGGAGTTTTCTTTTTCCACGACCAACCTTCACGCCGGCAGCAAATTCCAAGACAGAAAATGAAAGACAATGACGGAAACCAAGTGAAAAAGTCAAAAAGTCACTCTCAACAGTGTCAACACTGTCAGACGTCAACCGAACAAAGAGAAGCTAAAAGTAGACAACGTAAATAAATCCAAAATTATTAACGGCAAGATGAAAACTATCCAATAAGGAAAATAGCAAAAAGATCCAGATGGCAAAGACATTGAGTGTAATGAGGCCAAGGAGCAATTAAAAAGGTAACTTTATTCATAAAATTCCAATGGAGAAACCAAACTGTTACACAGTTTGAAAATACTTTTCGAATGACTCTAGCAAGGGTATTTCTATTAAGCGAAACATCTTGGACTTCCATTGTCTTTATTGAATTTTTTACACGACGTTTCGAGCAGTAAAATCTCTGCTCGTTTTCAAGTGAAACTGAGCATTAGGCTCAAATCTACTTGCTTATAATAAGCTATTATGTATTTTGAAGTCTTAAAGGAAGTTCTCACAAGAAATCCAGCTGACAATCTAAGAAGAATAGAACTTAACACGATTTTGCTAAATGACAGTACACAGCACCTATAATTGTTTAAACAAAAATGCAAATGGCGCGATGTTACTTTACGACAAAGTCATGTTTCGTCAAAAAGTTGTTTTTTTATCGTAACTTTCGAGTTTTATGTACTTGCGGGATATCAATGCAATGGAAATTTTTCGCTGGATCTGAAAATCGAAAAATCCAATATGGCCGTCACAAGAAAAACCAAAGTTGTAGTAAGTGTCGAAAAAACAAAAGACGAAGCGAGTTTTGACATACGCCTTATTGTTTGCCTCAAAAAACTGTTCCAATAATGTCGCACTTTGACAGTTGTCAAATAAACTATTTCGAATTTATAAGAAAAGAAACGAAATCCGCCATTTTTTTATTTTTTACAATGTCTCAGAAACCAAAAGTCCGGTGTCTAATTTGAAACCAGATCTCCCTAAAATATTCCTTATTTAACCTTTGTTGTAGCCATTATAGTTTCCGAGATCCCAATGTTAGAACCTCGAATTTGGGACATACTGTATATTAAATAAGAATTTTGTATAATAAAATTTAAAGAAAAAACGATTTCCAGCTAGACTTTAATTGCAATATATACCGTATTGCATATCATGTTGTTTTGATTAAAGCGAGCGATCAAAATAATGAATAAAAAATCCATCCGGTCCGTATTTAAGAAAGTAAAGTTGATGATGGTTACCAAAAAACGAAACGTCGCAGAAAGAAACCAAATATTCCATCTTACAGCGGAGAAAAAGTTGCAACGACGAAGTGTCAATAATTTTGAATTTTTTCTTCGAATAAGCTCAAAACAAAATAAAAACGATATTTCAAAATTTCGTATTTTTTCGGATACCTCCGGAAATAATAACAATTTTTCAAATTCCAAGTGTTTAGCGTCCGAATAGCAATAGTAGGAAGGTGGATTGGCAGGTTGGGAACGAAATAACCACTTCATTCAATTTTCAAATCGCCGACGTTTCGACCGTATATTGCGGTCTTTATCAAGGCTCTTAATGAAGTGACGAAGTTATGTCGATATTTATAACGTTAATTGTGTCCATTATCCGTTACTGGGCCAAAGTTTTTTCTATATAGCATCTAAGAAAATACACGCAGAGCCTTGGGTAGTCAGAGCCGGAGTCGCGTGTATTTCCTTAGGGGCTATCTCGAAAAAACTTTGGTCTAGTAGCGAATAATAGACACAAACTTCGTCACTTCATTAAGAGCCTTGATAAAGACCGCAATATACGGTCGCAACTTCGGCGATTTGAAAATTGAATGAAGTTGTTATTTCGTCCCCAACCTGCTAATCCACCTTCGTAATTTTTCAATTGTTATAACGGCATATTATTGAATTCCAAATGTCGCAAGTTTACCCTGATCTAACCGACCCTGTATCTCTTACCGTTGCTGAGATACCAATGATGTGGCTTGAATTTGAAACACCTTGTACAAAAAGAATGCCGGTGCGCCACGTCAAGAGTTTTAGTTTTATAACTACTAACTGTGAAGGCTTTCACGGCCGGTCAAAATAGTGTTTTCCGAGCTTAGGAGCCTTGGTTCAACGGAATTACTTCCTGGCGTTTCGTCTACAGCTCCACAGACATTATCAAAGGCGAAGAGGCAAGTGCGAGTTCGATAGGGACGTACGCCCCTATACAACAATGAGAAAAGATGAGGAAAAGTGCGGATGGACTGGTATACCATACATCGACAAAGTAACGGACAAAATCGGCAGGCTACTGGAAAAGCACAAGGTTAAAACTGTCTTTAAACCCACTCATACAATGAAACAAAGCTTGAGATCGGCCAAAGACCGCAGAGGTCCTCTTTCGGCTCCCGGAGTTTATCGAGTTCAATGCAGCTGTGGCTCGGTATACATTGGCACCACAAAACGCAATGTCAACACGAGGATTACTGAACACAAGACGAGTTGCAGGTTGGGACAAATACAAAAGTCAGCAGTAGCAAAGCAGTGAGCACGCTCTCACCGAAGGCAACCTTTTCAACTCAGTGGATATTGTTACGCCTGACCGTCGGTCCACAGAGATTCGGGTCGAAGCGGCAACGCCAAGCGCCGACCGCAAACCCGGGAACCCATCTAGACTAAACGAGAACCGGGAACAGTCGCCTCTGTTCTCGAAAGTACGAGAGTGCTCAGACCGGGTATATAAACCAGCGAGCCGCGCGAGATGGGATCGAATAAATATAGTGCAGCGTAGAAGTAAATGAAAATGTGCAGTTAATTGACGATGAATTATTGGAACCCGTATCTCGTAATAAGATCTTATATCAATCGTAGCGTTTCTATCCCAGACTAACGAGAGAGGCCATTAAGATCTTTAAACAGGAAAACAATTTGAACAGAAAGGAGGAAATTACGTTTCTAAATGCAGACTAGAAGCGAGTTCTACGTCATGCTTCAAGTGCGCCGAAACCCCGCGCCATCACTACCCCCACCCCAGTTCCTCTACTGCAGCGCGACGGCGGGGGAATAAAAAATACCACGGAGCTGACCACAGTCGAATCAGTCAACGTCGGGAAGGACGGAAGGTCACTTCGCCCACATCGCCTTTGATAATGTCCACCGCAGCTGTAGACGAAACGTCAGGAAGAAATTCCATTGGACCACGGCTTCTAAGCCCGGAAAACACTTTAGATTATAGTTCTAGTTTTGTTTGAGGTGGACAATCAATAATCGCAAACCCCACAAGCTTAATTACCTTAAACTCTATTTTAACAACAACCCAACATTTCACGCTGCTAATGCAATCAGATTGCGTTGGATTCCGTCCTCGTTAGTGTTCTCCGATCCGGATGACTTCGACGACTTTGTCGTGCCTCCTCCCGTCAACATCCTCCATCCGAAACCCTCCAGTTTTGCTCACACTGTCCACGAGCACCGCTGGCTCGTACTAACCGTCCTGCAACTGGCTTCGAGAGCGGTTTGTTGACCGCGCTGTAAATAAAATAATTTTTAGGAGGCACAGTGTATATGCAATGCAATAAAGTATAACGTTATACATATCAAAAAATAATATAGATGTCGTACAGGGCTTACAAATATAATAATTCATATTTGAATAGAGCCAAGAGGATGTCGTAATAGTTGTCAAATCCATGCATAATCGAAGTATTAAGAAACTGCTGTATACTTCTTGTTTGACTTAATTTGTGATAATCAGTATTCTGTACATATGAATGACACTTAGCTCGTTGCATATATTACCGTATTTTATAACAATACTATGACTGACTGATGATTTTTTTCTTATTGTTAATGCGCTTAATTGCCTCGGAGACTGTTCACTACGGTGAGTTGCTCTATAAACTATGAATCGCTCAACACTTAGATCAAACAATACACTCACTCAAATCTCATTTACAGCTTCAACGACATCGACAACAACATATGGAACGAGGAGCTGATCGTCTAAACATTACAGAAAAAGAGCAAAATAACTTAATAACTTGTAAAACTAAAATAACGGAATGTCGCGGCAAGAGTATTGTTTTAGTTTTTAAAGTGTTCACTCTTTATTGTGTTCATTGTTTTAAAAATCCCCAAAAGATGTTCTTTTTGTTCGTTTTTCTGTGCGTCCATCGGCGTCTACTGTAGTCAGCTTTATATCGCTTCACTATTACGCTTCACTGACTTCAATAAAGTTGAAATACAGTGCTATGGACTCACCATATAATGATTAGTTCGAAACTGCCATTATTTGTTTTTATATAATTTTTTTGTACTTTATATTATTTCTTAATTAAATTAAGCGATTTTTGTATAGTAAGAAACTGTGCCATTGTAGTCTCTAGATAGGATTCAGGAAACAAAGTCCAATTTTAATAATTATTTTTCAAAACCTTAGATCTTAATATAGCGTTAATTTGTATGGTGCTATTAACAATGTATTATGCTGAAAGTATTTCAATTTGTCTGTTGTAGTTTTTGAGCGGCATCCACAGCCGGTCTAACAAATATAGGGAAAGTACTTATTAATAATTGATTTCGAACAAACTTGACCATGTGATTATACGAAACGAAACAAAACGTATCAACTATGGTGATTAACAAATAATATTAAAGAAAACATATTATAATACAAAGTATGTAGAATTTAAGGATATTCTTTTTGTAAAATAATCTTTCTTTTTCATTCCCGTTTTTCTTAAATTTTTTATCAAAATTGAAACATAACGTAAAAGCGGCATAGAGAGGGTTTTATAATCTCGCGACTAAGCGGTGCTAAAAATCTTCTTGATGCGGTCGTAAATGTCTAAAATTATCTACATACCTATGTTGTTTATTAACAAATTGTATTAAAAGTGCATTTCCAATAACAAGAGACAATAAATAATTTAATATATGTAAGAGAGTAGAGGTTTTATTTCATTACATTAATTTTGTCGGAGTAGGGTTCGTTTTGTTAACGCGCTTATCTTTGTGTACGCCTTGTGACACGCCCGGCCAATTAGGACTAGATAAGGAGAGACCCAACAAATTTCAATATTTTACTTAAAATGGTCCCGTTTTTTTGGCCGAAAGTCCGCCATTTTTACGGTTTCTATGTACGTAATGTTGTCGTCAGCGCGCGTCGTATTGTTTGTTGCGTTGATTGTCGATTGTTTTTGAATTATGTTAGATTAAAAGTTGAGTTTTGGAAAACTTGGAGTTAGGTCTGCTTGGAGCCCTAGCATCTAGGATTTCAATTTAAGTTTGATTCTCGGATTGGAAATAAGGACAAGTGAAAATTGTTTTCCAATAATTTGACGTAAGACGTCACTTCCGGCGAACATCGCCGCCATTTTTAAGGTTTCTACTGCTAAAAAAAGGAGACCAAACTTAAAACAGGAAGAAGTCTTTAGATGTAATATACTAGCAAGTTGCGTCCGGCAAATAAATTTGAGGTCAACTTTAACATGACTGACAACTTTTGTTATAGTCTCGAAATATTTATTTTAAAACAAATTCGGTGTAAATTTAATACGTGATATTGGAAATAGACCGTTCGCGTCAAGAATCGCGCATTTAAGTAGTTTATCTTACATCAAGACCAGCATGAAATATTTGCCTATAGATTACCTAATACCTGACTTGTGACTTGTCACCAAATCACTTTAAGGATTAGTGCGCAGGCGGTCATCGATCGTTCCCGAGCGACCCTTGGACCTCTCATCACTCGTCGGCGCCGAGCAGGATTTATTACTTTGTTTACACCACTTTTAGTGGTATCTAAACGTTTAGTGGTATTCTTTAATTGTTCGGTTAATGTTAAAGAATTTTCTAGTTTATAAGCTTTAGGTATAAAAGGCAGAGACTGCTGCCGGTCGAGTAAGTCTTAATTTTAAATGAGGTTAGTTCAGATTAGAGTTAGGTTTTTTTTATGAACACACTTTATTTTTTATTTTCATGGGAATTTCTTTTATTTCATCCTGACAAATCATGGACAAACATGCTGAATTGTTTAAATATTGTTACACCCGACCGTCGGTCCACAGAGATTCCGACCGAAGCGGCAACGTCAAGCGCCGACCGCGACCCCATCAAAAATCGAAAGTACGAGAGTATCTAATGGATAGTGCAGTGTAGTAAATAAGCGAACAGAGCGAATTGTTAGTAGAGAGTAATTGTGTTTTAGTCGTGTTGTAATAGTTAAAAGTAAATAAAAGTGTTAAAGTTAATTGACGATAAATTATTGGAACCCGTATCCCGTAACAATATTATTGTTGTGTAATGCCCAAACCCCCTACAATGTGAAAATCTCTTACCAAAAGATGCGTTTTTAGATGAAAAGTGCTTTTTTCTGCAAGTCATTTAGCATTGTTTTCAACTTCTTCACTTTCCTCTTGGCCCTTTGAGACTTGTCCCGCAAAACTTTTAGTCTCTTCTCCTTATTTGAAACATACAGGATACATGCACGCCCCATACTTTCCGCTTTTTGTGGTTCTTCCGTGTTCGCTGAGCTATAGGTAGAAAGCTTCGTTTCCAAACCTGTGATGAAATGAACGATAATACGAAACATAATATGAATCACGTATATGCAAGAAGACAAAATCAGAAGAAATTTTAAATAGTTTCAAGAAGAAAGTATGTATGTAATAGAATTGGTATTAACAGAACTATTTAGAGTCACAGCAAGTTTTTCCATAAACAATTACCTCTACTTTTGCTCACTGGGCTTTTTAACTTCAAATAAATTATGAAGGAACCCCACAAGTTCTTCGAAAAAGAAAATCTTTGAAACAATGTGACGTCCAAGATGCTGAATATTCCAATAATATAATAAAAACATTAATTTACCTTCTTCCAATATATCCATCTTTTCATTTTTCCAATACATCCAACTTCCAGTTTCGTTGACGCCTGGATCCGGCATGTTTTCTACAATCATAAACATAAATGTATGAGTAGAAATCAAGAATGTCACATACAACAAAACAACTAATTTCTAGTAATTACGAGAATACTAAAAAGTAACAACTTTTGTCTAAATTTACTCTATCACATTATCTTTTTTACCTTTGCTTCTATACTATTTCTTACCTGAAATATAAATCTTGGGGACAGCATTTTTTCTCAAATTTTTCTTGCCCATATCATCCTTGAGGAAGTGGAATTCGCAAATAAATATTCTCGGGGTTAGATAATTGACATCACTAGGGCACATGACCCCACAACTCACGCAGAATTCCACCCATATTGATTTTAGGATGGGATCTTTGGGAAAACTAAAAAAGTAAGTAGAAAGATTTCAGTAGGTATGAGTATCTGACAACTAACATTATGTTACCATAACCATAAGGTATTCCAAATTGCAATAAGTGATTTGATACTTTTACCTCAGTTTACGATATGTTATAAAATTTTGAGGTGTTATATAAATATATTAACTATAATAAGCAGTACAAATCAGTGTAAGTAGTTTTAGCAAGTTTTAGTAACTAATTTCTGCCCTGTGTACAAAATTTTTTCTTTTGTAATTAAACTTCTAGCCAAAACAATGCAAACTTAAGTTTTATTGTTAAATTTATGAATGCTTTATTTGAAAGTGGAGAAACATACAAGGTATTCATTAGAAATTATTATCTGTAAACAAAGCAGATGGTTTGTGCCAGCCAGTTGATTAAAAACAGGTTCTTCTCCAAGTTAAAACTAACAATTAAGTTAAGAGACTTTTACTACTCTTAGGACCATCTGATTTAACACTCACCGAAAAAATTTTCTTGTTGTTGAAGCTCTAGAAGCATCACAAATAATGCATGTAATATATAGCGCTCCCTTAGTTGTTGAGGGATTCATATCTGAAATAAAAGAATAAAATGTCACAAATCATACATATTACATACTGTACAATATTTTAGCCAAAGAGAAAATAACTGGTAAACTTTGGTATACACACATCTGGAATTTAGTGATAAAACTGAAAAGAAGGACTTCGCCATTATACGTATTTTGAGACAGATAGAAAGAATTTAAACTAGTCAGTAAAAGAGGAATAAGCGTAATTAATTCAACAAATTATGAAAGTGCTCATAATACCTTTTAGAAAATAAACAGACTGGTCCAGGAAAATTTTATGGTAATGTTTATAAAGGATTGAATCCATGATGAAATAGTTATTTTCTTACCAAGTGCGGAAAGTAATACTTTCCCGCACGGGAACACGTTGCACTACAGCAGTTGGTGCAACGACGCGAAGTGGGGTTCATGCAAGCAGTCAAGTGCAGAAGAGACATTTCTTCATTCTTTCACATATTTGATGAAAAAACGACAGTGTGGGGTATTCTGCGGCCTCAAATCTAAGTATTTTCTGTAGAGCATCAAAAAGTATCCATAATTTACTTCTTCAGTGATGACAAAGGATCTTGCAGAATGGTTCTTAGAATCCCTGATTTTTATGATGATATAAGAATGCCCTTATCATCTGTCATCAATTGTCAAATCAAATCAAATCAAATCAAAAATAGCTTTATTGTCTCGAAAACACATTTTCATTGACAAAGCAGTGCATTAAACAATTAACAAAAGGGCCAAACAATCTGCATAAGTTCCGAGAACGATAACCCACTTAAAATTCAAATGGATGCTAAAGCATACCATAAAAAAAAAGTTTAAAAATGGATAAAATAACAAAAAATTTGTCTCGAAAACACATTTTCATTGACAAAGCAGTGCATTAAACAATTAACAACAGGGCCAAACAATCTGCATAAGTTCCGAGAACGATAACCAACTTAAAATTCAAATGGATGCTAAAGCATACCATAAAAAAAGTTTAAAAATGGATAAAATAACAAAAAAAAAAGGAAAAACAAGAGGATTTATACACACAAAGATACAACAAGAGTATGAGCTAAAAACACTGACACAGAATCACAAAAATTACAGGACATCCTCAAAGTACTCATTGACATAATAGTAAGCCCTAACAACAAGCAGACTCTTAACCTTACTCCTGAACCTTCTCAATGTTGGTAGCCGCCAAATGCTCGAGGGCAAGTGGTTGTACATTTTTTTGCAATTGTACAATATTGAATACTTCAACCTGGAAGTGGCAGGCACAGGCAATGCAACACGGTTAACATGTCTCATATTATAAAAATTCTGTCCTGCAGAAGTCTGGTGTCTATATTTTTTGTATGTCAAGGATACTGACTCCAAAATAAACAGGGATGGTAATGTAAGTATTCCATTTTCCTTGAATAATGCTCTGCATGAATCCCTGCAGCCTTTTCCCAGCATAAACCTTAGAGCTCTTTTCTGCAATGTGAGTATGCTGTTAAATAGATACTCACTGCAGGCACCCCAAAAGCATATTCCATATCTCATATTTGACTCAATTAGGGCAAAATATGAGTTTAGCTCTCTTGATATAGCTCGAAGGGCATTGTGTGATGTTGGTAAGCTCCTCTCTTCAACAAGCACCAGCCAGATCAAAAATGGTTGCCACTTTCATCTTTCATTATATGATATACTTTGCAGGTGCTTTCTGATGCTTGCATATACTTTGTAATATCGTCTTTACTAAAAGTTTTTGCCTTCTGCACTCAAACTCCAACATTTTGCTTCTTTAAATAGTTCGTCAACTTATAAAATCTGCTTATGTCTGTGTTCTGTTTTATTTTTACTAAACTTTCTATCAATGAATAGGACCACCAAAGCATTTGAGTACCTTGCTTAGTGCAGCAAAGTATGCCAAAAACACCTCTTCTTGAAAGGTTCTTATTCCTTTGCTCCAGCACCATGCTAAGAAATGAGCATATTGTTTCTCATACCTTTCTTATGACTTTTCAGGTAATAGGTCTAAACTTGCTTCTGCTGCTGCCTTTACAACATCTTCAGGTAACTCTTCAGTGACTTCATTTGAAGAATTCATTTTATTTGCAATTCTTATGACTGAATTCTATAAACTGAAATCTTGACAAATTGTGGGAATGACTTGGGCATATTAAAAGATAATAAGGGGTTGTTGTTACGTGTTAGGGTGTTCGATTGTTGAATACCAGCAATGGTTTGTTACATGTATTTAATCTATGATGCATTTTTGCATTTTCCTGTACTAGTGTGTGAAAAATACTTTCCACATCGAAATGCGTGAGGGAAAGTGCACCTTCCTGCTCGCGAATAGAAAAATTCAAAAAATATTTATTACTTACTGTGAATTTAAACCAAACACAATAGCACACAGACTAGAACTATCTCTGTTTTTAAGGACACACAAAATAGTAAAAGCACTCACACCACAAACCAGACTAAACAAACTGTAAATATGTTGCTGCAAACAGTGCAAACCCAAACAGGTTAAAGTTAGGTTAAGAGCAAATGACATTGAAATAATAATGAGGTTGACAGCCCAGCTCCCCAACCCAATATGGCGGACCAACTTAATAAAATATTTTTTGAAATTCAAGTTTTATGTTCGATTTGAAATATATTTAACTGCAAGTTATCCCATAATCATAAAGCCCTCGGCCAAATATTCATCCAAAGTGTTGCTTGTTACTTTTGTTCGAAATGTCCCATTCTTGCATTCCCGCTAAAGGCCGTTTTACAGTTCGCAATTTTTCTTGCAACTGGCAATTCTCTTGCCATGCGCATGCGCAGTAAAGGACCAGCTGGTCGATTTCTTCAATTCTTTTGCAACTGCAAGGGCTTGCCAATTATCGGGCTTGACCGATTTTTATTGCACTTTACTTGCAACTCTGATGTAAAATTTGGTAACTTTTGAATTGCCACCATTGCAAACAAAAGTTAATGTAACAAATTATTTTTTAAGGTTAAGTCTGCATTACATTCATTTTGTTTTGTTTATGTATGGTTTTTATTACTTTTATATGTTTTTGTGGCCTTGTTGTCTGAACCTTGTGTCACTTTAATACAGAGTGGTCAAAAAAATGTCCAAAGAGAATTAAGGAAAAGTGTCCAAAATAGTAAGGTAGTTTTTTGCGGTTTTTACGAAAACTATAAAGCGGTCCAGCTTCGGTTGTACATGGGCGACTCGAACACGTGGAGAGAAAAAAAAATCAGTTGTTAGTTTTGGCCTAGCTCTTATACCGGGTGAGCTACAAAAGTTTTTTGGTGCCGCATTTTTTGCCAATTTGGGTGTACTTTTATCACTTTTCACCCTGTAGACTCCACATTTTTGCCGCAAAAAATCTGAAATAATTCAGAGAGGTAAGGCAGAGGAAAATGCAGATTTTTGAAATTTCGGCAAAATTTCCGTTAGTTCCGACAATTGACGCAACCGCCTTCGGGTAAACCGTGCGCTGCGATCGCATTTTTCGACTCCGGAAATTTCTCATTTGACAGATCGAACTTTAAACGCCTAGACCAAGAAAAATAGGCGGAAAATCGATAAAAACTGTATGGCAGGTGAAAATTTTAACATTTCTAGGAAGATTACCGGTAAAGCCCCCAGTCCTCGAGGTCGTTTTCACAAAGACTGGTCGATTTGAAAATTTCGTGTCGGGATTTATGATTTCCGACCACGTGGGGCCCTGTGACGTCGACGCTCGGCTGGCTACGTTTGTTCCATACATAGTTAAAAGAACTCTTCCCATAAAATAGCTATTTATGTAACCAGTTACGAAAAGTCCGATTTTGTGTAACCAATGAATGTTTGCGGGACGAGCGCAGCGAGTTCCTGCAATTTGAATGAGATACACAAAAAGGGTTTTTCGTCACGTGTTTCATACAAGATTTTTTCTAATTTTGACCACAAATACCTACTTAGAGAGAGAATTATTATTATTAAACTTCAATATTTACTTTTAAACCACTTTGTATATCTACTAAATACCGTAAAACTATAGCAACGGTGTGCCACAGCCGAAACCTGCAACTGGTGGTGACACCAACTTTTCATCACTAGTTACGAAAGATTTTACTTTTCGTAACTAGTTACGAAAATTAGGACGTTACGTCACTGTCATCAGTATTGAAAAGTGCCACTTTATATGTCAAAATTAGAAAAAATACATTATGCAATGCTTTTTAAATGGGAGGAATATAGAAAAGGTTATATTTAGGGTACCATTGATGGTACATGGTTAAAATTTGGATGGTAGGTACCTACGGGGGTATTATAAATCGTAATATAGTTGCCGTAGCTATCATAGCTACAGTAGCTGAGTACCGTTGATATTTAGAGAACTGTTAATGATACATGGTTCAACTTTGGATGCTGGGTGCCTATGGAGGTACCATGAATGGTAGTATAGCTCACATAGCTATGTAGCTGACTGTAGCTAGGTTATAGCTGTTTTATGAACCGATGGTGATATCGACTTGAAAATCGAATGGTAGGTTTCCCTTATGTAAAATTCGCTAAAAATGACATTTTTAAAAATCCAAGCTGGCCGCCTGAAAACGTTTGGTTTAAAGCCCATATCTCTGAAACGGTTTGAGCTAGAAAGTTGAAATTTGGTATGTGGCTACCTTATGGGACGGGCTAGAGGCCTCTAAGGTCCAGAACCTTGCCGCGGGTAACCAAGGTTCTATTTTGGAAACATTTTTAATAAAATGACACTTTTTTGCTCCAACTTACTCACTGTTGCTAAAGGCCGCTGAAACCAAATATATCCGACGTCTCGACTTTACGCCTACTATACGCCATCATCAGGGTATTCCCTTTTATTACAAATGTTGCTTTATAAATGTGCCACGCCCAAACAATCAGTTTTTCGTATATGACTGACAAAATAGCTTTAACGAAGCCCATTCGACTGGTACTAACTGTTCGATTTTACCGTTTATAGGTTCCGAGATTTAACTGATTAAATTTTTCATTGATAGGGGTAGAGTGACTTTGCCATTTTATAGCAAAGCCATTTATGACAATAGCACAACAGTGTCGCAATTAAGTGTGAGCCGTCTCAAATACTGCTCAAAACGTTAATTAAAATTTTCCTTAGTTTCATAACAGTCTTATAGGAAGTGAAAAACTGTTAAAATTTTGCAAAAATTACCTAATGTTTTTATTTGATCGAACATTACGTCAACTAAATTAAAAACCTTCAATGACAAATTAAGCAGGTATTTTGTGGTCGAGAATGCTCTATTCATGGGTGTCAATAGCATCGTTATACCATGTTTAGTTTTTGAGTTATATAGATATAAGTATTAAAATGTCGATAAAAAGTGGAAAAATTACGTTTTTGGCGCCATTTTGAAGGGGAAGGAAATTACTGAAAATTTCAAAATTGTACATTTTTTACATATTTTTGTCTTCTCTTTCATTTGAGACTATTTTTGATAAAATCTATGACAATCGATTTCAATCGAAAATTTTCACGACCTTACCCCCTTTGAAAATTTAGAAATTTTTACATTTTTCTGTTTATCTTGGAAACGGTAAGGTTTTTCGATATGCAGGTTAATATGATGTATGAAGAGGCCATTAAGGGCTATCAGATGCATGTATGAGAAAGAAGCTAGCTTTCACGGTTTTTGAGAAAATTAAAAAAAAGTGCAAAATGTGTACCTTATTTTTGGGCCACCCGTGCTCAGTTACTGTTCTAGACAGAGCTTCGAAAATGGGCTGTGCGTGTAGCTCTATTCTTCTACTTCCTTAGCTGTTCTTATACATTTTTTGATAAATCTTCATCAAAACGAGATATTAGCTGTTAAAGGCAGCAATGCACGATTTTTATCTCAAAATTTAGTTTTTTGGGCAGGTTTGAGAGCCCCATATGTTTAACATAGAATTTTCTATATGTGTCATTTAAATCTATAGTAATCGATTTTATTTGTTACTTCGAGTCGTTTTATAATGAATAGGACGTTGATTTCTGTTTTAGATAGTATAGGGTGGGTCAAAAAATGATGCAGGAAGCTAATATATGCTAATAATGCAGAAAAGGTCCATAAGCAGTGTGTATTTTACATAGAAAGGGTGGATTATTTAGTACGTAGACAAGCCAGAATAAAATGTTAGATATAGGCGATGAAAGAGTTATTAAAACTTAGTAATAAAAGCAATTTTAATTATTCAAGGAGTCTGGTGTTGTCAGATATTAGTAATATTTACTGCAGAACATTTCCTTCGCCATTTTATCCACAAATTGTTAAAAAACACTAAAATTATTGTACTTTTTTGGCTCCTCAAATTTCGGATAAATCTTAAATAGGGCATATGTTTACGTTTTAGATAGTATAAAGTGTCCCAAAAAAATGTTGTAACCTGGAATTTTAGGATTTTTGCATGTTGATCGCTATCAATTAATTTACTGCGTTAATTCGAGTAGTTTTATGATAAATAAAGCGTTGATTTCTGTTTTAAATAGTATACGGTGTCCCAAATAATGCTAAGTGCTTATGCTAAGTTTTATTACCTTATTATAAACACTGCCTTGTTTTCTGGTTTAGATACTATAGGGTGAGCCAAAAATTGGCAAATATTACATTGAAAACGCTTTTTTCGACCTTTTAAAACGACTGATACCATCATTTCGCAAGCTCTAATTGTGTCCATCCACAGACTAGTTTCGCCGTTTACGGCTCATCAGTGAGGCTTTGACACAAATGGGGGTACTAAGAATGATCACAGGGAACACCCTTTGGGACCAAAGAAGGAGTAGCGACATTATGGAAGAGTACGGGCTAGAGGACGTGGTTAGGTTGACTCGTACCAGAAGACGGTTTTGGAACGAACACATATCCAGGATGGAAAACCAAAGACTGGCAAAAATCGCCAGAAATAGAAAACCAGCATCCAGCAGACCACCAGGACAGCCTCCCAAGAGGCGGAAAGACAGCTGGTCGTCGACATCCCAAGATGGCAACCCAAGAGGCAAATGCATGGGTAAAACAAGCCTTAAGGCTTCCGAAAAGAAGAAGAAGAAGAAGAAGAAGAAACGAAACGTCGGCGAAAAGATAGTAGTACCGTTCCTGCCTGAGATCCCTATGCGAAAATCCACTAATAAAATTATTCCATCTGGGACGCCATTTCTGGCTAATTCACTTTGCTTTATTTTGAAAATTCCTTCCTTCCAAAAAAAAGCATTATTAATAATAACTGTGTATCGCGTCCTTCTCGAAGTAGGACAAAAAATAAAAAACTTCTACGTTTTGGTAGAAATTATGTCGACGTTTTGACGTGTATTTGACTTTCGATGTATCTTTCTCATGGCTATTCTACATAAGCTGCAGAAGTTTTTACCGCCATTAAAAGTGTACCTACGTAATAATCCATCGATCACAACACCGAGGGAGAACAAACCAAAAGCAATCATCTCGGTCTCAGCAAGCACCAAAATCAATAAAACAGGCGTTCACTCAAATATATGTTTGAGTGACACAATGTTAGAATAGCCTTGAGAAAGAAAGCCAAATAAACGTCGAAACGTCAGCATAATTTTTACAAAAACGTAGAAGTTTTTTATTTTTTGTCCTACACCTGCTATAACGCAACCAGCATTATTCATTTTGATGATAGCGCCAACAATTGTCAATACCTCCAACCAGGTTAGAGGTATGAAAATCGCAGAACGTAATTGAGTTTTTGGGTTTAAAGCAGCGAAATATGAGTTGTCACTTGTTGCGGATATATTATACAGGATGACAGTTTTTCGAGTTTAACCATAGGGGTCTCGGTTATTTGAAGAGATATGAAGAGGATTAAATTAGAGCTAAATTGCGCAATTACAAGTTTATAAAAATGACGTTTTCAAATTCCAAAAATTCCGACTGGTTTCCGAAATATTCGCAAAAAATTGAAATTTTGAAAAACCGTCTTTGTTTTTTCTAGTCCTAAAGAGGTAATTTAAAAAAATTGGCACGTATTAAAAGCCACTTTTTTTACTCTTCAACATAGGATTGTTACATTTTAAATCCGACTTTTCGTTTTCATGCAACCATCATTAACTCCAATTTTTTTTAATATGGTCCTGTTTTTTTTTTATAACGGATTCTGAATCTTCTTGCAATTCTACATTCTATTAACTTTTAGGTTAGATTTTGCTAATTTTGTGATATAATTGTTAAAATTTGTTAATTCAATACAAAGGTTACTGCGGTGCAAATACAGTCAATTTTAACTGCTTTGGCGCGTCAATTTAGGCAACCCTTCGTAGTGTGTGAAGATTCAACCCAATCCGACTAAACTACCGGCCAATCACATTACAATATCAGCAAAACCAAACCTAAAATTGTCGCATATCATCAAATGCAAGTAGATTCGGACCGGATTTAAAAAAATAACGTCAGAATTTTAATTTACGATACTATGAAAACAGCGTTTTCATAGTACCGACGGCTAAAAATCGATTTCTGTATTTTCCAGTAATCTGCATCATTTTTTCCTTAGACCGGGCATTGACGTTGAAACTGGACGGGTGTAATCTCGTTAGTTCAACAAACGGACACGGATGGCGCCACCGGGAACCTTCTCTCGGTACTGCCATGAAGCGTGTCTTGACCATTTCGACATTTCGAAAGCTCTAATTGTGTCAAAGCCTCACTGATGAGCCGTAAACGGCGAAACTAGTCTGTGGATGGACACAATTAGAGCTTGCGAAATGATGGTATCAGTCGTTTTAAAAGGTCGAAAACAGCGTTTTCATAGTACCGACGGCTAAAAATCGATTTCTGTATTTTACAGTAATCTGCATCAAATATTACATTTTTACGAACAATCAAAGCTAGAAAAGTGAAATTTCAATTGTAGTTTCGTTTCGTAATCACAAACAATATATCATAAATGGGAACCTTGATATGGGTACTCGTGGTACCATTTTATATCTTTTTATGAATTTTAGCACGTTTTTTTCCCTTCTTCAAAAGCTGTTAAGTTTGCGAATATGAAATAAAGTATTTCAAAGGTTTCGACATTTCAGTTACTTTTAACTATCATCAGGTTCTTTGTTGATAATTTGACGTCAGTTTGCGCTATATCAGAGGACCGTTCGGATATTTCCTAAACTATGGGCGCCCCGCGCGCATGGTTAAAAAAAAAATGACGCGCGTGTGTGACAAAAGCACACCATAAACAAACCAACTCAAGATTTTTGCTGACTAAGTTGTTTAATTGAAAAGCCAGAACACAAAGTTTTAATCAGTCTGGGAAGTTAAAGAAATGTCAATATTGGCAGCACTGTTGAATATTTTCAGAAATGAAAAGAAATTGCAAACTGTAAAACAAACTTGTCAAATATCTGGTTGCAATATATTGCAGCTGCAATGCATTGCTGCAATAAATTGCATGAAGAATTGTAAACTGTAAAACGGACTTAATGTTCAACTGCCGCTGCCTGGTGCTTGCTTTGCTTGGTTAGAAAACAAATGGGAATGGAAATGCTTGAGTTTGCACTTGATGCCTTTAAAGGATGCGAAATGCTCTAATATAGGGTCGAAATTTTTTAGCAGACGAAACACGTGACCTGCTCGCGTCGCTGTCATAGCCGCGACGTTGCCAGCTTGAGCGTGATTTAATTAAACCTTCCGGGAGATATTTCTAAGCACACTTTTCTTTTGCCGTTAGAACTTGCTTTCAATATAGTTTCAGTTCAGCATTATATTCTATTTGTTGTTACATTTTTATCATGAGAATTTTTATTCTACATCAGTACCTACTACTTGGCCAGAGTTTTACGGCGATTGGCACAGTACTTTTCTTTATAATTCTACAAAGGTGTTTATAATTTTCTCTTTTACGCGATTCTCAAAACCATGTCCACTAATTGGGCAACTAAAACCAATTGGTTGTTCACATGAAAAGTGTACCTACTCACACCTATTTAATATGAAGAAAAATGAAGTGAATAAGTAGATGACAAAGACTTGGATGTCAAAAATATTTACCTGCGTTATAGTTTTTTGTTGCAGTTTGTTGAGAAAAATTGGGTATGCCATTTATGTCAAAGTGTATTTAAGACATCGACCTTCAACCTAGATAGACTCAGTGAGTCAATCATAGTCAGGTTTGTTTACTTCCAAAATGCATATGAACAGCGGGCGCGCGTCGCAAGGGGTATGAAAATATGACCGCCGAGTCGGGTAATCGGTGAAAACATGATACATGCACTTATCTGTGATACGAAAGATTTCTGTCCCACTTTTATAACTAGAAGTCTTACATATGCCACAATATCTCACCACAATGATAAAATCTTTAATAAAACACTAAAAAATCGCACAAAACGTTCGCAAGCACTGTCTCAACTGCAAACACAAACGAAACACGTTTTGACGTTTTGTGGTTGACAACAGTTCAGTGAGGTTGACACACACATTGAATCTGAATCACGGTTGCCAATTCTCCATTTAAGAAGATTTCCTACCTATGTTTTGATCGTGCTGTAAGGCTACGTTTGCCTTCACCACATATAAACATATGGGTTGTGTAGTTGGACCCCGAGAGCGGGCAACATCGCACTGAACCTTTAGAAATGATGCCAGACAAAATTTTGTAAATAAAGGACTCAAGTTCTAGTTAATTCTTCCTCTGTGGTTTGAGGCATTCACATTTACATGAGTTGCAAAAAGGTATATGATTTGACATTCTACAGGTACTTACTGCTCTTGTACATTTCGTAAATTTGATTCCGAATAGCAGCACCATGTTCCAATGGCTTGAATCTGTCACCGTTTGCTTACGATTACGTTTTATGATTCCTGAAACCACATACTTCCATAACATACAGGACATCGCCTATTTTTTTCATTGCCGGCTTTGGACTGCAAAAAGGAAGATGGAAACACAATATCTCGTATATTGCAATTTCTGCACATGCCGAAAAATAAGGGCTCTTTTGAAAGTGGCACAGTTAGACCCACGTGCACGTAGATTCACGTACTCTGCACGAATCACGAACTAGGCCGAAGGCACTTGGTTCGTGATTCGTGACATCCAATGATCCCGATGCTTTCACGAGTTACTCCGGTTGCTCTTATGCTTCTCGGTATGTTTCTCATAACAAATAAATTGCCTGCGGTGTTGCCGTTCTTACTGTTTTTTTTTTTATACTTTAAATTATTTATGTGGTATAGAAGGGTAATGATGCTGTTAATAAAATGTGAATAAGAACGGAAAAATTTGTTTTGTCAAGATATGGGGACTCGATTCACAATGCGCGTTTTGCGTGGGTTGTTATATACCTCCGTATCGAATATTTTTCCGTCATACGCATTTATGACGAGTAACCGGAGTAACTCGCGAAACTATCGGCAACATTGGATGTACGAACCAAGTGCTTTCGGCCTAGTTCGTGATGAGTACATGAATATAACTTCACGTAGGTCTAACTGCGCCACTCTCAAAAGGGCGCTCATTTTTCGGCATGTGCAAAAATTGCAATATACGAGGTATTGTGTTTCCATGCCCTCCTTTTGCAGTCCAAAGCCAGCAATGTAAAAGATAGGCAATGTCCTGTACGTTATGGAAGTATGTGGCTTAATGCCATAAAAAAATCAATGTTACCAACTTATCCATAGTAAAAATCCCTAAGTCAAGTTCGACAGCTGACAATGACAAATGAAACTGACAGTTGAAAAATAACATTAAGAAGGCAAATTTAAATTTGAAAAATAAATAATCCCACACTTAAGAGTTACAATATTTTTTGCAACAATTTTTTATCGAAAATTATGAAAGACTAAATATTTTTACATAAAAAAGTTAGAGATGGGTTTTCACCCGGTTTTTTCATTTTTGAGGGTTTATTCCCTGCACACATCCCGGAAAATTCCGGGTTTATTCCATTATAACCTCTAAACTTAACTTTTTCAATACGCCTAACTCTTACCAATTAAGCAATAATTTGTAGGTTTGTGCATCTTGAAGCTTTTGATCAATTGACCAATGTTTTGTTTATCAAAAAACAAATCAGAACCTGGATTTATTGACTTCTAATCTAAAATCTAACCTTAGATCTTGAAACTGCCGTGTGCTTTCAAAAAAAGATGGGAAAAAAGGAAACTCCTAATTTGCTGACCCATAAGAAATCCATTTATTATTTATCCATTATCCGAATTTAGTAAACATCGAGCCGAAAATCACTTAGTTACGGCCCTGGAAAACTTTAAAAGTGAGATTTTTTTGCTGACCCGTTAGAAATTTTTGCTGACCGGTATACAGGGTGATACCTGAGAGTTTCCCACATATTATATGCGAATTTAGTAAACATCGGGTAGAAAATCTCTCATGGTCATGCTTCAATCAGCTTCAATCCGCAATCGTCATTCTTTGCTGACCCGTTAGAAATTCTTGCTGACCGGTATACAGGGTGATACCTAAGAGTGTCCTACATATATACGAATTTAGTAAACATCGGGCCGAAAATCACTTAGTTACGGTCCTGGAAAACTTTGAAAGTGAGATTTCTTTGCTGACCCGTTAGAAATTCTTGCTGACCGCTATGTAGGGTGATAGATGAGAATGTCTTACATATAATATACGAATTTAGTAAACATCGGGCCGAAAATCGCTTAGTTAC
This sequence comes from Taphrorychus bicolor, assembly GCA_951812265.1. Lineage (NCBI taxonomy): Eukaryota > Metazoa > Arthropoda > Insecta > Coleoptera > Curculionidae > Taphrorychus > Taphrorychus bicolor. The sequence continues at coordinate 1,439,360 of OX638305.1, read as the reverse complement.
ACCCCTGGAAAACTTTGAAAGTGAGATTTTTTTGCTGACCCGTTAGAAATTCTTGCTGGCCGGTATACAGGGAGATAGCTGAGACTGAATTACACATTATGTACGAACTTCATAAACATCGGGCCGAAAATCACTTAGTTACGGCCCTGGAAAACTTTAAAAGTGAGATCTTCTTGCTGACTCGTTAGAAATTCTTGCTGACCGGTATACAGGGTGATACCTCAGAGTGTCCTACATATTATATACAAATTTAGTAAACCTCGGGCCGAAAATCACTTAGTTACGGCCCTGGAAAACTTTGAAAGTGAGATTTCTTTGCTGACCCGTTAGAAATTCTTGCTGACCGCTATGCAGGGTGATAGATGAGAGTGTCTTACATATAATATACGAATTTACTAAACATCGGGCCGAAAATCGCTAAGTTACACCCCTGGAAAACTTTGAAAGTGAGATTTTTTTGCTGACCTGTTAGAAATTCTTGCTGGCCGGTATACAGAGAGATAGCTGAGGCTGAATTACACATTACGTACGAACTTCATAAACATCGGGCCGAAAATCACTTAGTTACGGCCCTGGAAATCTTTAAAAGTGAGATCTTCTTGCTGACTCGTTAGAAATTCTTGCTGACCGCTATGCTGGGTGATAGCTGAGAGTGTTCTACATATTATGTACGAATTTAGTAAACATCGGGCCGAAAATCACTTAGTTACGGCCCTGGAAAACTTTAAAAGTGAGATTTTTTTGCTGACCCGTTAGAAATTCTTGCTGACCGCTATGCAGGGTGACAGCTGAGAGTGTCTTACATATAATATACGAATTTAGTAAACATCGGGCCGAAAATCGCTTAGTTACACCCCTGGAAAACTTTGAAAGTGAGATTTTTTTGCTGACCTGTTAGAAATTCTTGCTGGCCGGTATACAGAGAGATAGCTGAGGCTGAATTACACATTATGTACGAACTTCATAAACATCGGGCCGAAAATCACTTAGTTACGGCCCTGGAAAACTTTAAAAGTGAGATCTTCTTGCTGACTCGTTAGAAATTCTTGCTGACCGGTACACAGGGTGATACCTCAGAGTGTCCTACATAGTATATACGAATTTAGTAAACATCGGGCCGAAAATCACTTAGTTACGGCCCTGGAAAACTTTAAAAGTGAGATTTTTTTGCTGACCCGTTAGAAATTCTTGCTGACCGCTATGCAGGGTGATAGATGAGAGTGTCTTACATATAATATACGAATTTAGTAAACATCGGGCGGAAAATCGCTTAGTTACACCCCTGGAAAACTTTGAAAGTGAGATTTTTTTGCTGACCCGTTAGAAATTCTTGCTGGCCGGTATACGGAGAGATAGCTGAAACTGAATCACACATTATGTACGAATTTCATAAACATCGGGCCGAAAATCACTTAGTTACGGCCCTGGAAAACTTTGAAAATGAGATTTCCTTGCTGACCCGTTAGAAATTCTTGCTGACCGCTATGCAGGGTGATAGCTGAGAGTGTCTTACATATAATATACGAATTTAGTAAGCATCGGGCCGAAAATCGCTTAGTTGCACCCCTGGAAAACTTTGAAAGTGAGATTTTTTTGCTGACCCGTTGCAAATTCTTGCTGACCAGTATGCACGGAGATAGCTGAGACTGGACTACACATTATGTACGAATTTCATAAAAAACGGGTAGAAAATGACTTAGTTACGGCCCTGGAAAACATAACTTGTGAGATTTTTTTGGTGGCCCGTTAGAAATTCTTGCTGACCGGCATGCAGGGAGATACCTGAGACTGAACTACACATTATGTCCCAATTTCATGAAAATCGGACAGAAAATCGCTTAGTTACGGCCCTGGAAAACATAAAAGTGAGATTTTTTTGCTGACCCGTTACAAATTCTGGCCAAGCGGTATGCAGGCTGATAGCTAACACCTTACTACACATTGTTGGAATGTACATGTTACTAATAATTATATAATACAATAATTGAAAATACAAAAGAGATTTCTTTATTTTTACAGTAATCTACTTTATTATACAATAATTGTTGGATATTTAAAGTCCTTTCATGTTTTGCCATTGATATTTACCCTACATATTATTAGATTTTCATATTTTAAACAACATTCTGTAATTATCTACATACTGGTCAGCAATAATTTGTAACGGATCAGCAAAAAAAAATCACATTTAAAGTTTTACAGGGCCGTAACCAAGTGATTTTTTGTCCGACTTTTACGAAATTTGTACATAATATGTAGTACTGTCTCAGCTATCACCCTGCATACCGGTCAGCAAGATTTTGTAACCGGTCAGGAAAAAAATCTCAATTCTAAGGTTTTTCAGGGCCGGAACTAAGCGATTTTCAGCCCAATTTTTACGAAAATCGTATATAATATGTTGGACGGTCTCGACTATCTCCCAGCATAGAGGTCAGCAAGAATTTTTAACGGGTCACCAAAAAATATCACTTTTAATGTTTTCCCGGGCCGTAACTAAGTGATTTTCGGCCCGATGTTTATGAAGTTCGTACATAATATGTGATTCAGTCTCAGCTATCTCCCTGTATACCGGTCAGCAAGAATTTCTAACGGGTCAGCAAAGAAATCTCACTTTCAAAGTTTTCCTGGGCCGTAACTAAGTGATTTTCGGCCCGACGTTTATGAAATTCGTACATAATGTGTGATTCAGTTTCAGCTATCACCCTGTATACCGGTCAGCAAGAATTTCTAACGGGTCAGCCAAAAAATCTCACTTTTAAAGTTTTCCAGGGCCGTAACTAAGTGATTTTCGGCCCGATGTTTATGAAATTCGTACATAATGTGTGATTCAGTTTCAGATATCTCCCTGTATACCGGTCAGCAAGAATTTCTAACGGGGCAGCAAAAAAATGTAACTTTCAAAGTTTTCCAGGGGTGTAACAAAGCGATTTTCGGCCCGATGTTTACTAAATTCGTATATAATATGTAGGACATTCTCAGGTATCACCCTGTATACCAGTCAGCAAGAATTTCTAACGGGTCAGCAAAAAAATCTCACTTTAAAAGTTTTCCAGGGCCGTAACTAAGTGGTTATCGGCCCGATGTTTACTAAATTTGTAAATAATATGTAGGACACTCTCAGGTATCACCCTGTATACCGGTCAGCAAGAATTTCTAACGGGTCAGCCAAAAAATCTCACTTTTAAAGTTTTCCAGGGCCGTAACTAAGTAATTTTCGGCCCGATGTTTATGAAGTTCGTACATAATATGTAATTCAGTCTCAGCTATCTCCCTGTATACCGGTCAGCAAGAATTTCTAACGGGTCAGCTAAGAAATCTCACTTTCAAAGTTTTCCTGGGCCGTAACTAAGTGATTTTCGGCCCGATGTTTATGAAATTCGTACATAATGTGTGATTCAGTTTCAGCTATCTCCCTGTATACCGGTCAGCAAGAATTTGTAACGGGTCAGCAAAAAAATCTCACTTTCAAAGTTTTCCAGGGGTGTAACAAAGCGATCTTCGGCCCGATGTTTACTAAATTCGTATATAATATGTAGGACATTCTCAGGTATCACCCTGTATACCGGTCAGCAAGAATTTCTAACGGGTCAGCAAAAAAATCTCACTTTAAAAGTTTTCCAAGGCCGTAACTAAGTGATTTTCGGCCCGGTGTTTACTAAATTTGTAAATAATATGTAGGACACTCTCAGCTATCACCCAGCATAGCGGTCAGCAACAATTTTTGACGGGTCAGCAAAATTTTCTGTAATAAATGGATGTCTTATGGGTCAGCAAATTAGGGATACCCGGGAATAAACCCGGGTAAAAACCCTAAATTGGGTTCAAAGGTTTTTTGGGAATTTTCCCTTCGCCCATCTATAAAAAAGTATACCTACCTACATATTTTCTTTAATTAAGTATCTCCTTGGAATCAATAATTGCGAGACTTAAGTAAGAAAAGGTAAACCAAATTGACTTGTTTCACTTTTAAATTTTAGTAAAAAAAGTGCTTAAATAAATTATGCAATATAAAATTGGAAAATAATTTCGAATTTTCTTATTTTAACGCACCCTGTATCTTTTTAACTAGCGGTAATTACTTGATGCAGGCTAGTTAATGCCAAATGTCTTACATTTACATGTATTACCTCCACCAGCCTCAAAAATCACACAAAAAGTTAGATTTGAAAAGTTATTAAATTAAGTTAGTTATATAGGTGCTTAGCGGTGCCGCTGATGGGTTCCAACAACCATATACATATGATAATATAAAGAATCTGGGCAAAATCCAAAACTGTACCGCCAATCGGAAAGGGGACCCTTGGCCCTCGGGCCATGCAGCGCGGTATTATTATTATGCTGCTGCTTCAAAGAAACAGAAAGAAGAGAGAGAGAGAGCGCGGTACCACCAGTACGTACCGAACGGCTGCCGATCGATGATCTCTTGCATTTAACACACCACTTTGGTACCACGGCATCTCACGACATTCTCGAGTGTTTAATGCGTTTCGTTTCGGACAATAACACCATTTTTCGCATAATTTCTACTTGCATATAAAGAGTTGTTCTAAGTGTTATGTGTCGCAAAAGTACTTCAGAGTACTGATATTGGTACTCTGATTGTGCTACTGTTGTGGGAAGACTGCTATTTTAGTGAGTTCTGCTTGGAGAGGCCCAATTTGTTCCGGTGTGAACCACCTTTGTTACTGGATTTCTTTTTGGCGAGCAAAATGGTAAGATTGCGACTAAAAGAATTATTGTTGTTTTAGTTAGCAATTGTCGAATTGAAATGTTAATAAACCTAACAGCAGTACCCGGAAGGTATATCATAATATGTAATTCGTCTTATTTTGGCAAGATGATTTTGTTAAAAAAAACCTGAAAAGTAACTATGATATTATCAAATCAAGACCTTAATCTTAGAACTCGTCGAAATATACAAAAATGCCACATTACATCATACTAAACTGGTATTTTACTTGGCTAGCCAAAAATCAAAAGTTACTTATTTGTCGCATATTAGAAGCGTCATGGTTATTTCTAATCACCGAACTTTGACTGTTATATGTATACACAATTTAGTATAGCGTATAGTGTAAACAATGCTGAACAAATAAGGATAAAGCAAATAATTTTGGCGTTGAGAATAACAGAAACGATAATGTGATGACTTAATTATTCCAAGGTTTGTCCAACTATGTTAGGCTTTTAAGAATGAAACACTGAAAAACCAGATCTGTGTTCAAAGAAAAAAAAGTAATATTATATTCAAAATGTCACAACTAGATGGAAATAAAACTGTTACCCTGTTACTCAATCTGTTAATCTCTGTAAACACGCCCGGATGGAACCATAAGCTAATATTTGCTCTTTCATAAATATTTAAAACGTATCTTTATCACAATTTTCCAATTTCCACCCATATCTTACGTTATTTAAACATAACCTGATAAGCATCAACATAAGCTCGAACAAGAATAGCAGAATTTGAGATAATAACTCGAAATTGTGGATGCCATTGACATCTGAACACGTTCTTAATAGGGACCGCAGCACTAGAAATAAGAAAAAAAAGTATTTCCGTTTTCTGCTCTTTCACAGATGCCATTCCACATGATATGCGGCCGAGATCTTGTAGGGTATCTATCCCGTGCTCATTAAAAAAGTCATCTAGAAGGCTATTAATTTTTTGTTAGCAAAGGATGACATAATCAAAGTAAATAGACTTTTGTTATTTCATCCCTTTCTTTTGACATTTTATAGCCAACTAGATGACGTTTTTAAACGAACGGTCCTTACATACAGAGAATCCCGAGGCGAGGAGGCCAAACACTATATCAAATTGTCAGAAGTCCAAATTTAGAGCAAAAAGCTAAACTTAGGGGAATAGAGGAAATAGAGCACTAAAATTTGTTTTGTATTTTGAGACTGTGTAAACCTTGCGCCATGTCCAATAAAACTGAACATGGTATAACGATGCTATTGACGCTCTTTTGAGTTTGGGACGCCACTGTTCATCAAGCTAAGGATGTGATAACAGATTTCATCTGTCACTTACGGTTTTGTAAATACCCTATAAATTCATCGAAAAGGCGCCACCCTGTATATAAGACACTGACAATGTTATCGAAAATCGACAGAGATTAAAAAAAAAATTTAAAACATTTCAAACAATTTCACCAAATTGTATGGTAGGGTATGATTACCAAATGTATACAGGGTGAGTCATAATGGGAGGACGAAAATGAAATCTCATATTCTTTGGTCGTTTTTAAGGGGGGCTTGTCATACATTTGTGTTACCTATCGAGCTTCCTTAAAAAGTTACGGGGTGTTGAAATTAGAATTTCAAAATGCATATATCTTGATTATTTCAAAAGGGTAAGAGATATTTTAATGGAATTTGGTATGTTTCGACATCTGGGGAAGGCGCATAATTTGCAATAAAAAAAATTATTTTTATTTTCGCCAGTGGCGCGGGTACCAGCACCTCGACCCATATTACTTGAAGGAAAATTGGTACGCCACTGGTTTTCGAAAAATAAAATCTAATTATTCACTTCTCCATTCATCTCGGAATAAAAATGCCCTCTTTAGGTTTTTCAGTACGACGAACCGTTTCTGAGTAAATAAATAAAAACCATTGTAATGTAGCCTAGTTTCGCCCAACGCATTTAAGATTGATGAAAAATCTAAAATATCAAAATTCCATTTCTTATGGCTTGAATATTAAAACCTATTGATATGCAACATAATTCAACCCATAAACTGCGCGACTATTGCCAGCACTGCTTAAAATGGCTATATCGCAATGCTTCTTAGTTATTTACTCAATTACAGTTCTACGAAAAAAAGTTAAGTGAACTTTTTGCTTCAGAATTGTAGTGGCGGATAAGATAAGACAAACTAAGATAAGATTTTAGAGTTCAAAAACTTGAAGAGGGCATTTTTATTTAGAGATGGATGGGGAATTGAAAAATTAGATTTTATTTTTCTGAAGCAAATGGCGTACATCACATCAAACTTTAATGCTGTTCTCAGACTACTTAAAATGGCGGCCCAGCAATGATTTTTATTAATTTACTCATATACCCTGCGTCGTACTATAAAATCTGAAGAGGGGTTATTTCTTCAGAGATGGTTGAGGATTGAAAAATTAAATTTCGTTTTTCGAAAAACCAGTGGCGTACCCTTTTCTCTTCAAATAATATGTGTCAACGTGCTGGTACGCACGCCTCTGGAGAAAATAAAACTATTTTTTTTATTGCAAAATGTGCGCCTTTCATAGTAGTCCAAACATACCAAACTTCATTAAAAGATCTCTTAACCTTTCGGAATAATCAAGATATATGCATTTTAAAATTCTAACTTTATCACCCTGTAACTTTTTAACGAAGCTCGATAGGTAACACACATGTATGACAAGCCCGCCTTAAAATCGACCAAAGAATATGAGATTTCATTTTCGTCCTCCCATTATGACTCACCCTGTATATTCATCCTGTAACCTAAAATTATGTGTTGTTATTCAAATTTTTCCAAATATCTGGAAAACGGTTAAAGGTACAAAGTTTTTGCGAGTGGTCAACTTTCTTGTCAAATTGAATTGGGAATATAAATTACAAAAAAATGAGTAACGAGAGGAAAAAAATTAGGGGTAGAAATTTCTCTATTAAATGCCTTAATTCTTTTAACTTCAGGTTCAACCATCACTTGAGCCCACCATAGACTCATAGAAAATAATTTTAATGAAGCCTTACCTTAACTTGTAGCCTTAGGATTTTATTTTACACTACTTCAAGGATTTGAATACTTTGAATTTCCATTTTCTATTGCTGATAGAGTTTATGGATCCACATTTTTCATAACAGGTCTTCATGGCCTCCATGTCGACTTTTTCCGAGACTTTTCCTCTATTCATCACTTTGGATTTGAAGCTGAAAAAATCAATTTGTAACTCCATAACTACAGAGCATAAAAATGTACCAGTATTTCAGATTTGAAGTGATATTCTCTACAAGTGAACGACATATGAAAAAAAAAAATTAAGGTTTTAAAGTTTAATACCCCTATCTTTGTAAGGAAGCTTTTGAAACCCATTTGAGTGCGGGAAGTTGTAGTAAGTAACCTCAAATGGCTGCTATTTTGCTTTAAATAACCTCGGTAACTATGGTTGCTATGGAAGAACGTAATAAGAACCAGTAAAACAGGAATGGTGGCATTAGGTGCCTGGTATACCATCTTACTTATACCTGTACTACATCTTTAATTTTAGTTTTGCAAAAAAGGCAGGATATCGATTCCAACATTTTGTAAATGAAAATGTGCGATAAAAGTAAGCAAACATAATTCGTCGCGCAGCGCTGAGGCAATAAATACCAATATATTGACAGAGTTTTAGGATGACTTTTACAACTATCAGTAAAATTTCACTTTGAAGTCAAAATACCAGACTAACCTGAACTAACCTGACAGATAAACAACGCCATGTCTGGTGTTTTAAATTTCAAACTGAAGTTTCACTGATAGTTGTAAAAGTCCTTACTCGTAGAAAAAATATTGTTCCTAACACTTGCCAAAAAGTATCTTTTCCGCACTCGACTTCATGGCCAACTGCAGTGGCGTGCGGAAAAGTATCACTTTCCGCACTTGTTAGGAAAATAACTATATATAATCGAAAAATTTATATAATTATAGGTTTTCATTACCTTTTTTGGTCTAGAATATTTGCTCCAATAAATTATGTCATATTTTAATCTATTATAATTTTTTATTATTGTAAGGTCCTCGAAGCTACAAAGAAAAGTTTTAATGAAAGTGACTAGTAGACTCCTTAAGTACACACTTATTTATACGGTGTAGAGCAAAACCGAAGCACATTCATGAATCTTTTGTCTTAATTTCTTACTATATATTAAGAAACAACCTGTAAATTTCTTTATACCTACGAATAAATTGCATTAGCAACACTTTAATCCTTAAACAATTAAGTCACTGTTTAACAAAGAAATTGCCTAAGCCACAACAAAATAATTACTCAACTTAATCGTTTTGCGACATAAAGAACAATGAAATTTACCACATTTTCAGACGAAATATCACCGGTTCACGTCGATAATGCTTATATTTTTGCGCAAAAAGTCAGAACCTGCGTACTTTTCAGCGAATAAATCACAGACAATCAAGTTCGACATTATATTGTCGTCAAAAATACCCTGTATATAGACTTTACTGAAGAATGTCATGAGAATCCCATAAATTCAGTTGGGGAAATGATAATGCACATGGTTGACAAAAACTCATGTGAATTTATTTTGATACACAAGAGGAGATTGTGCAAGTAAAATAACCCAACGACGAATAGTGAGTGGACTTCAGCTCGAATAATGCATCACCGCACAAATTACTGATGGCAATCCTCATTATTTATCAAGTTCAGGTTCGTTAGTCTCTCTAGCTGTAAATTGTGAGTAAATTTCAGCAGAGAATATAAATGTGTGAACTGGCTTTTAAATTTCTCGTCTCTAACCCTTTGAACTCGAAACATTTGCTCTTGTGACGGCGCTTTCAACATCTGGCGAACCGAAAAAGGGACAAAAAGAATTCCTACGCTATTAATGTTAGAAGAGAAATCCCAAAAAGGGTCTGATAAACAGGATGTATTTTTTAGTTTAGGAAGCGGCAAGTAAATTAGTTCTAAATTGGAGCATCCGTCTGTAACGTGGACGTGAGATGTTTGAAACACCACACAAAAATAACCATCGACACTAACCACTTTCTGATATAATAAAAGAAATATGGCTTCTGGCTTTTAGGATTTACAGCTTTCGATGCGACTTAAGACTCTCGCACCTGTCAGCTGGTAATTTGGGGCCAACTATGTAACGATAATAATACTAAGGAGGTTTAGCCGTTCACAATAAAAGGTATACTACCTTTGATAAACGATAAACATAATATTTGCACTTTCCTAAATCAGGATTGGTAGCCACTTTTCTAGAAATGCCAATATGTCTTGTTTGTTACTAGATTTATAAGAAAATGATAATGCTAAAGCTCTCCATTTACGTTACCAATATCTGAACATAAAAGCTATTTAGGATGACAAAGAGGCAAGTCAGGCAGGTAGCATTGACCTAAACAGGCCCCCGCAATCGTCAAAATTCCTTCATCTTGACCATAAATTCTTCCAAAACTAAAGTCCAAATGCAACTAAGTGGTAATAAACTGTATTGAAGGATTTAAAGACCCAATGATAACGTTTTAAAATTCATCCTCGGGCCCGATAACTGTTAGTAAATGACTAAGGAGCAGGTGTTAAAATTTTCGTTCCATTTAGAGGCCAAATGTGGGGGAGCTTTCGGTTTTCGAGGCATGTGCGCGAGCTTTTAAGGACACCTTGTTCAATGATTTCGAGAAGCAGCTGATGGGCAATTTTTTCCAGGAAACGTTAATAAACTTGATCTTTCATATAATTAATTAGTGCATTCAGTAAATGAGAAACGTAGTCTTGATCAAAGAGGTAGTGTGTTCTTAAGGTAGCGGTGCTGAGGAGGACTCAAGGACTCAAAAGAAAGTTTAAATTTTAGTATAAACCAAGCTTTCGGAATTTATGTAATTCTTTCCTTCTGCACCCGGAAGAAGGAATTAAATATCTAAATCTCAGTTTGCACTTCAGGGTGCCGAAGAAAAAAGGGAATAATTAAATAAATTTTGAAAGCTCAGTTGCCCTAAAGTTTGGTCCTTTCGAGCCCTCCTCAGGACAGATACTCTAAGAACACACGCTTAGGGCACCACCCCTGCAGTGGCACTGACAGCTTTTAAGCTTGCCCCTATAGTGGTGATTGAAGCTTCTGGTATGCCCATTTCCATAATATTATAAAAAGGTGTTGTCTTTTTAGGCTAGATGCCTAAGTGTAGATTTTTTTTGTTAACTTTTTATAGGTAACTTCTTAATTTTAATAATTAACGTACCTTAACTGTTTCCCTATTTTAGTTCGATCCTCACACATTTGAATCACTCACTTTTACTTTCACTATTGTACTTATCGAGTTTTGCTCCAGTTTGCCCTTGCGGTTCATCACTGAAGAGACTCTCACGGTTTTGTACTGCGGCTAAGGTCTGGTTTCCCCTTGGCCTGTCTGATTTTTATACAACTGATAATTTTATGCAATAAACGGTGTATTTTTCTTACCTACTGGGTCATTTGTTTACTATGCAACACATTGTCATGTTGTTGTTGTGGCACTGCAGTTGCGAGTATATTCCTGGGGGCTTGAATGGTTACTTTATTGTTCTTTCGGGACTCCTGATTTGTTTTGCATAATAGGGAGAGAATAAACATCCTTTTCCTTGTTAATTTAATTATTTTCTATTTTGATTAAATAACAAAGTCCGACCTAACCTCTCATTATTTTTATATCTGTCGACGTCGACATTGATTGATCATTCCAGAATTACGTCACAATTGTCCCTTACGGCAATATGGCGGACGAACCTATTTAATAAATGTCAGACGGAACTTAAAACTTCACCTGGATCATCATGTTTCGTGCTTGATTTGAGATATATTTATAATATATTCCTAAATTGTCTCTTTTAGGCAAAAGCTTCAAGGCAGTACGTATAGTTTTGGAGCTAAAGTACTGAAGAAAATCCTGAAACGTGTAAACAAATACCTGTGGTTCTTCATAAGCCCAGTTCGGTAATTCCACCCGGGCGCTCCGGACACAGACCATCTCCCAAACTCTTAAAAAGCTAGAGTGAGATAGACTTATATCCCGAGCGCCCAGAATGTAATTGCCGTACTTTTTTTTAATAAACTTGCTGCAGTGTTGCCGTTCTTACTATTTTTTTTATAGTTTAATTTATTTATGTGTTGTTACAAGTTATGTAGTTGGTAAAGTTAGCGGGATTAGGACAAATAATGCACCTCTTCTTTATTCGAAAATGGCCGACGTTTCGACTGTTAATTTAGTCTTCATCAGGGCTATTCTCACTTAGAGAGGGTAGTCATTTAAAATTCTATTCAAGATGGTTAAAATAGCAAACTCCATTCGATTGTTCGGTGACCCTGGTATCTTAGGCTCGACAAACTACACGTCCGCCGCACAAGGTATAAAACTTGCGAATCAAATATACTTTGAGCGGCGGACGTGTAGTTTGTCGAGCCTAAGATACCAGGGTCACCGAACAATCGAATGGAGTTTGCTATTTTAACCATCTTGAATAGAATTTTAAATGACTACCCTCTCTAAGTGAGAATAGCCCTGATGAAGACTAAATAAACAGTCGAAACGTCGGCCATTTTCGAATAAAGAAGAGGTGCATTATTTGTCCTAATCCCGCTAACTTCACCAACTACTTACAACTTAAGGACGTTAATTACAACAATGAAGTTACAAGTTATATAAAATGAAAATAATAATTGAAAAATATTGGTTTAATTCAGTGTTGGCAAAGTTAATTAACCAACGTTTTTTAACCGGTTAATAACCGGTTATTAACGTTAAGAAAAAAAACGCGTTAATGATTTTTAACCTGGAAGAAACGTCAAATGTCAATGTCGTTTGTCAGTTGTCTACGGTAAACGTATATTTGAGTGATTCCTTGTTTATTAGTTAATTAGTTTGTTGTATTTTTTATACTTAATAATCAAATAATTTAGTTTAATAAGTTTAATATTGATGGGATAAAATGGGGCGTCGAGAAACCAATATTTGGAAACACTTCAGAAAAATTCAAAAAGGCTGGTTGTAAATATGTTAAAGGCCAATGTAAATATTGCTCATGTGAGTACACTTCAAATGCAAGACTTCAAATTTTAACCGGTTAATTGCCAACACTGGTTTAATTAGGATATGTCATCCTAAAAGAATAAATGACACCGAATTGTCATCATATACGTATAAGCACAGAAAATTCGGAATATCTGACAACACTGTATGTGTGCCCCTCAAAAAATCTTGTCAAAAACCAAGGACTCTAGACTGACAGGACGGCCCAGTTCCCTCCTTTTCTGTACCCGTGGCGTGACGTCACACCAGTGCTCTGGTGAGATATATCATTAAGAGTTTATTCCGTGGACGCGGACTCATAGTTTTTTTGAGATATGCTGGGCTTCTGTTTATCCTGTATTGGTTCAAATAATATTTAAGTGTTGATAAATATAAAAGGGTCTATAAAATAGAAATAATACAAATAGTTATGATTTCAAAGGTAGGTTTAATACGTTGATGCAGACCTAAAAAGCGGGTTGCAAGCAACTATTTTCAATACACCATAAGCAACTACGAGTTTTAGATACTTACACTTATACTTAGCATATTAATGTACTGTCACATAGTTTTTATGTCTAGATACTAGGAAACATTTTCTGAATATATACAAATATTTATTGGTTGTACTTATATAAGGGGTAGTCAGAGGGAGTCAGGTTATTTCAAAATTGCTTGGCCAGCCTTTAACAGCCATCCATATGCACTGTGAATCGCAGACATTAAATATTGTTTCAACTTTCAACATTTTTTTTAGAGGCGAATAGTCTCAGAGCTCTTTAGGGCCGCCACCCGAAAACGCCATTAAAAAATTACTGATCACAGCGTCCACAATGACATTATTGATACCCGTAATTGCAGAGCCGATGATGGCCACGGGGCTCGGAAAATAACGACGTCATTATCGCTTCCAAGCCCGCACTACGCTGACGTCACAAATTTGGGCCCCTGTTGTTTAAATGGCAGTGGACCGTCCTGTTTTATTTGCCGTCCTTGATCAAAAACCGCTGCTCTGGACGCTTATTCTATAGGAAAGAGTGAAAGTGAAAGTGAGAATTGCTGGCCAATGGAATTCGTCAACAGAACTTTTTGACCAATCAAGATTGTCAAAATTCTCACTTTCACTTTCATTCTTTCCTATAGAATAATGCCCCTGGAATGGTCAATTGACAGTAATGACGTCGTTCATTTTAGCCGTATTCGGTAGTTCCATCCGAGTGCTCTGGACACAGACCGTCTCCCAAAATCTTAACAAGCTAGAGTGAGATAGACTGATATCCCGAGCACCCGGGATGTAATTACCGAACTTAAGTATCAAATGCCACTTAATCACTCGATAGAATGTCTTGGCTCTATTCTTGCGCTACCGTTAGACAAGGATACAAGAGTTTTGCGATTCCTATGTTTCTTAAAGTGATCTCATTTTGGCGTAAATGCGCAGCACTTTTAATTGGTTTGTTTGTCATTAAATATGTAAATTATGATGTACAGACCGAATTTCATCCTGAAGAAAGGGCGTGGCAATTTTAGGTAAAGATAGATGATTTCATTATATGTAGGTATATAATATTTATGAATCTTGTTATCATTATTACATAAAGTCTTTATCCAATATATACACTGTAGAGACCGATTTAAGGCCGATTTATAGTTCTGTAAGATGTAAGAAGTAAGAGTAAGCAGTAAGAAAATTGACACATTGGAATTCAACAGTTTCGTTTATAGCTTGTCCGTAAGACTTTAGCAGTAAGATGTAAGACGTCAGAAATGGATTATTTCATTTCTTACGTTACTTCTTACGGCCTCGGGTGCGATCGAGAACGATCGGTTGCCTCCGGCTGTCATTGTTACTTGTTTTGGTGAACAGCTGATTGCACTATTGCCAAGCAGCCAGACTTGAAGAGATTCAGAAAGAATAAAATAAACAGAAGTTCGTAAACATTAAATAACTTTGAAAAAATGCTGAAATTGACAAATTAAATTACCAAACAAACGCTGCTCGATCTGGCAACATAGAAAACTTATTGCGCTTGCGTACAATAGGCACAACGTTACTTCTTACAGAAACTATAAATTAATCGCAATCTTTAAGTATCACGGCCTTACTTCTTACTTCTTACGTCTTACTGATACGGATCTAAAGTACTTGGAGACAAAATACAAATCAACTACAGACGCCTGATTACAAGTGACCAATCTCCAGGTACCACGTGCCTCAACAAGCTCGTCAATCCGCACTGACCGTGAGCCAAAAACAAGGCGCCGATATCGGTATTTATTAATATCACTGATACACTTAAACCAAAAATCGAAAAAAAACGGAAAAGCCCAATTTGACATATTACAAAAATGCAAAAGTTTTTTGATGTATAATAAAAGACAAGCGACACCGATCAACGTCAGATCAAAGATAAATTGACAGTTGACGTGTGACAGTGACGCAAATTGACGCCTTTTCGAAAAGGCACACCTGGACGTTTATTCAGAACATCCACCAAGACAAAAAGCTTCGTTTCTTTAGGCTTATTTTCACAAAGGCAAACGGTCTCTCGATATTGTAGCCCTAGGGTAAGAAAGATTTGCTTACTCGGTTTGTCCACTATTTTCTTTTATTGTTGGAATAACTCTTCCTGTATCTCCTCATAAAGTGGTTCTTCTTGTTTTGCCGAAAGTAAATGCTGGGGCACTATATACTAAAGCCATAATTGCATGGCAATTTTACAATAATTGTCTAAATCAAAATGTATGCATACATGTAACTATTTCAATTCATTTGTCTGATATGGTTTTAAGCGTTGACCTAAATTTTAGAGACACTGTATGCAATGCAATTTAAATATCCCTGATAAATTATATGCTTCTCGTCTGTGAGTCGAGGAAACAACTAAACTGGGCAGGACGAATAGCGAAACGTAAAATTGACCCGGCTGAATATCATACAACACTAATTAAAACTTTATTGCAAATTGAGTGGCAGTACGTGACTTCGAACAATAATGGCCGAGTAAAGCTGCTGTGTTTTCATTCGGATAGACCACGACATCGCATTGGTACGAGCTGACTAGAATTTATTAGACAATTGTGCAAAATGCGCGTACTAGCAAACCTGTTCCGTGAGAAACAAGTTTGCCGGTAAATCTTTACAACTAAAATACCGTTAAAGGGAATTATTTATTACATCTGAGCTTCTATTAAGCACAGAATTGTTTTAAAAGTTTAATTATTCTACCATGGTACTACCATTGATGCCACAACTATACTAAAATTCTTATCTAAAATGTTTTTCGGGCTTTGGAGCCGTGGACCAATGGCATTTCTTAATTTCTTCGTTTTGTCTACAGTTGCGGCAGACATTATTAAAGGCGATAAGGCAATGGGCGAAATGATCTCTCTTCAGCAGTGCCAGTATGTGTTGTTTAAGTATATAATCGCAAATAACTAGTCAAACACTAACATAAAGAACATAATTGGAACGTTCTGAGAATTTCAAATGAAGGTTGCAGAACACGTTCTTCTCATGTTTTATTCAAGTTCCAAACGATAATTTTTCATAGCTAACGTTAGCCTAAATAAAGAACTTTGCGTTGTCTGAGTACGTACCCAAAAACAGTGTCTTTCAGTACTTAAATACCAATATGGCAAAATCACGATTAACATTAAGCAGGTAAGTTAATTACTATAATAGAATTTTATTTGACTACAATTTTAACATAACATAACCCTCCAATTCACTAAGAGTGCTTTAAAAAAATTGTAAAATACCGCTATACCATTAATTCACATTCTTGAACTCAAAGTATGAAATATTGCTCGGTCTAAATAAAGAGTAGGTACATTGGTTTCTGGGTTTATTTCCTGGCGTTCCGAATGGAAATACAGATAATAAATAATGTGATTGCAAAGCTGCTTATATAAATTGCTAGATTAGGGTATTCTTAAGATATTTTACAGTCATGTAGCTTCAGAGCAATTCAGATTTGTTAACATGAAATCCCTTATTTTGGTCTGTCAGTTGTAAGATAAGTTGAGTTCGGTAATTACATCCCGAGCACTCGGGATATCAGTCTATCTCACTCTAGCTTGTTAAGATTTTGGGAGATGTACTGTGTCCGAAGCGCTAGGATAGAATTACCGAACTCGGCTAGTCTTCGTCGTCACTTGTCAACAATCGGTGAACGGAACGGAATTGTACTTCGTGTTGAAATTAAAAACTCGGAATAATAAGTATTTGAAGCGTTTTATTTCTTATGTGGTTAAAACATAAAGTGGAATAGCTTTCAATAAATCAGCAGCTTATGGTCCCAGCGTCCCACAACAGAAATTACGAGTAAACGGTAAAACGTGGTTTAAGTGGAAATCTCGGGAGTTGTTATTATCCGAACGCCAGTAAGGATATAAAGCCGAGCCAACGGAGCCTTTTTGGTTGTAGATATTTGGTATTTTTTCCATTTCGATGCTTATAACTTTGAAACTGCTCATTTGACAAGATTTTGTAGTATTGCGCAAATGTACAGAAATGAACGGGCTTTTCAAATATGTGGTCGGTTTGGCGGTAAGTGCGACCAGTGGCGTACCAAAGTAAAAAATGCGATTTTTTAGGTACCCAAATTTACGGCGTCTTTGCCGCAACTCCGGGACTATGTGGGGTATAGGGCTCCCCATGGGTAAAATTCCCCATTTGTGTAGACGAACAATTTTGACGTCTATTTCCGATAAGTTAAATAGGAAAATCTACAAAAAATCGCAAAGTTGAGACGGTTTTTTGAAAAAAATTTTGTAATGGTCAACTTCTTGGCCCTCTGGACCCTCTTAGTTAGACGACTGGCCCAATAACGATGGTACCAGGGGAAAGGACATATCCTTGGCTACTTTTAACTAGAAGACGTGGAGAGAAAAAAAAATCAGTTATTAGTTTTGGTCTAGCTCTTATACCGAGTGAGCTATAAAAGTTTTTCTGTGCCGCATTTTTTGCCAATTTTGGTGTACTTTTCTCACATTTCACCCTATAGATTCTACACTTTCGCAGCAAAAAATAACTAAAAAAAAACTAACCTGAAATAATTCAGGGAGGTAGTACACACAAGGGCCCTTAAGCATGCCAAAAATCAAGAGCCTAGCTTTGAATTTGAAATTTCTACGAATTTTTAAACTTAAAATTTCAAATTGCCACTTTGAGGTATACTTCTGCCCAGACCATGCATCTAATACAACGGCTTTCTATCTCGGGGGATACCTTGGAATGTTTTCTTTTTGGGACTTGGGAACCACTTTTCGTTGAGACGTCGCGAAATGGCCTTAATTGAATTTCGAAGCAAAAGATGCAGATTTTTGCAAATTTTGGCCTCAAAATCCCGAATGCTTCCGAAGATCGCCACTTCACTAGTTAATCGGAACCATTCGGAATAGGCTCCGCCCACTGAACGTCAACTGACAGCTAAGATTTTCCGAAATGTAAACATGAACTTTAAAGCTTCAGACTAAGGAAAATCGGCCGAAAAGCGTGGAAAACTGTCTGGCCGGGGAAAATTTGAACATTTCTAGGAAGATTATTCGCAAAATGCCCGGTCCTCGAGGACGTTTTCACAAAGACTGGTCGATTTGAAAATTTCGTGTCCGGATTTATGTCAAAAAAATTCTCTTAAATCAAAGACTCACTTTTTCGGATTTAGAGTTTGAACTCGAATGTAAAATGTAGACTAAATATAACTACCGGCCGTGACGTAAGCGATTAAAGATATCGCTGATATCTTTGAAACGATTAAAGTTAGAAAGCTGAAATTTGGTATGTGTCTTACTACACGGCTACATGGTGCCTGGCGACGTTTCGTGCGTTCAGTTTTCGCCATCACCAGGCTTTTTAAATTACGTTTTAAGTTCGAGGATTATAGAAAAGGTTGTATTTAGGATACCACTGATGGTAGATGGTTCAAATTTGGACGGTAGGTACCTAGGAGGAATTCATAAATTGTGATATAGCTGACTTAGCTAGCATAGCTTCAGAAGCTGAGTAACGTTAACATTTATAGAACTGTTAATGATACATGGTTCAACTTTGGACGCTGGGTGCCCATTGGGGTACCATGAATGGTAATATAGCTGACATAGCTCTGTAGGGAGCTAGGTTATAGCTGTTTTATGAACCGATGGTGATGTCGACTTGAAAATCGAATGGTAGGTTTCCCTTATGTAAATTTCGCTAAAAATTACATTTTTAAGAATCCAGGTAGGTCGCCGGGATCAGGCCGAGTTCGCGCCGCCAACATCGCAACTCATATAAGAAATGCATTGGTCTCATGTGTTTTAAATGGGAGAAATATAGAAAAGGTTGTGTTTAGGGTACCATTGATAGTACATGGTTAAAATTTGGGTGGTAGGTACCTATGGGGTTATCATAAATTGTAATATAGCTGACTCAGCTAGCTACAGAAGCTGAGTAAAGTTAATAATTAGAGAAATGTTAATGATACATGGTTCAACTTTGGACGCTGGGTGCCCATTAAAGTACCATCAATGGTAATATAGCCGACATAGCTATGTAGCTGATCATAGCTAGGTTATAGCTGTTTTATGAACCGATGGTGATATCAAGTTGAAAATCGATTGTTAGGTTTCCCTTATGTAAAATTCGCTAAAAATAACATTTTTAAAAATCCAAGATGGTCGCCTGAAAAGTTTTGGTTTTGTGCTGATATCTCTAGAACGGTTTGAACTAGAGAGCTGAAATTTGGTATGTGGCTGCTTTATGGGACGGGCTAGAAGTCTCTGAGCCCAGAACCTTGCCGCGGGTACCCAAGGTTCTATTTTGGAAACTTTTTAAATTTATTGACACTTTTTTGCTCCAACTTACTCACTGTTGCTAAAGGGCGCTGAAACCAAATATATCCGACGTTTCGACTTTATGCTTACTATACGCCATCATCAGGGTAATCTCTTTTATTACAAATATTGCTTCATAAATGTGCCACGCCCAAACAATCAGTTTTTCGTATATGACTGACAAAGTAGCTTTAAATTCGACTGGTACTAACTGTTCGATTTTATCGTTTTTAGGTTCTGAGATTTAACTGATTAAATTTCTCATTGATAGAGGTAGAGTGACATTTGCCATTTTATAGCAAAGCCATTTATGACAATAGAACAACAGTGTCTCAATTAAGTGTGAGTCGTCTCAAATACTGCTCAAAACGTTAATTAATATTTTGCTAAGTTTAATAACAGTCTCATGGGAAGTGAAAAACTATTAAAATTTTGTAAAATTTACCTAATATTTTTGTTTGATCGAACTATACGTCAACTAAATTAAAAATCTTGAACGACGAATTAAGCAGGTATTTTGTGGTCGAGAATGCTCTATTCATGGGTTTCAATAGCATCGTTATGCCATGTTTAGTTTTCGAGTAATATAGATATAAGTATTAAAATATCGACAAAAAGTGGAAAAATTACGTTTTTGGCGCCATTTTGAAGGGGAAGGAAATTACTGAAAATTCCAGAATTGCAATTTTTTACATATTTTTTCCCATCTTTCATATGAGACTATTTTTGATAAAATCTATGACAATCGATTTTGGCTCGATTTGAACCTACTAACCCTTAATTTTTAAATTTTTCTGTTTATCTTGGAAACGGGAAGGTTTTTCGATATGCCGGTTAATACGATGTATGAAGAGGTCATTAAGGGCTATCAGATGCATGTATCAGAAAGAAGCTAGCTTTCACGGTTTTTGAGAAAATTAAAAAAAAATGCAAAATTTGTACCTTATTTTTGGGCCACCCGTGCTCAGTTACTGTTCGAGTCAGAGCTTCGAAAATGAGCTCTACGTGTAGCTCTATTCTTATTCTTCCTTAGCTGTTCTTACACATTTTTTGATAAATCTTTATCGAAACGAGATATTAGCTGTTAAAGGTAGCAATGCACGATTTTTATCTCAAAATTTAGTTTTTTGGGCCGGTTTGAGAGCCCCATATGTTTAACATAGAATTTTCTCTATGTGTCATTTAAATCTATAGTAATCGATTTTATTTGTTACTTCGAGTCGTTTTATAATGAATAGGACGTTGATTTCTGTTTTAGATAGTATAGGGTGGCTCAAAAAATGATGCAGGAAGCTAATATATGCTAATAATGCAGAAAAGGTCCATAAACAGTGTGTATTTTACATAGAAAGGATGGATTATAAAGTACGTAGACTAAGTAGAATAAGATGTTAGATATAGGCGATGAAAGCTTTATTAAAACCTACCAACGAAAGCAATTTTATAGTTATGCAAGGAGTCTGGTGTTGATATATATGAGTATTTACTGCGAAATAATTCCTTCGCCATTTTATCCACAAGTTGTTAAAAAACACTAAAATTATTCTACTTTTTTGGTTCCTCTTATAGCTTTTGAGATAAATCCTCATTAAAACGCGATATAAGCTGTTGAAGGCTGAAATTCACGATTTTTATCTAAAAATTTAGGTTTTTGGGCCAGTTGGGGAGAGTCTCATATGCTTATTATAGAAATATCGACTTTTCCCATATAAATCAATAGTAATCCATTTTATTCGTAGGTTTTAGTAGCCATATGATAAATAGGGCATATATTTACGTTTTGGATATTATAGAGTGTCCCAAAAAAGTGTTGTAACCTAGAATTTTAGGTTTTTTCCATGTAAATTGATATCTGTTAATTTATTGCGTAAGTTCCAGTAGTTTTATGATAAATAGAGCATTGATTTATGTTTTAAATAGTATACGGTGTCCCAAATAATGCTGCAACATTTAACTTTAGTTTTTTTGTTTAAGAATATTTTTTTGTAAGTTTTATTCCCTTGTTATAAATAGTGCCTTTGATTTCTGATTTAGATTCTATAGGGTGACCCAAAAATTGACAAATATTACATTTTTAGGGACATCTAAAGCTAGAAAACTGAAATTTCAATTGTAGATTCTGTTCACAATCACAAACAATATGTCATAAATGGCAACTTTGATATGGGTACTCGTGATACCATTTTATATCTTTTTATGAATTTTAGCACGTTTTTTACCTGTTTACCTATTACTTAATATGAAATAAGGTATTTGAGACTTTTCGACATTTCAGTTACTTTTAGGTATCTTCAGGTTCTTTATTAATAATTTTACGGCAGTTTGGGCTACATCTGAGGAACGTTCGGATATTTCCTAAACTATGGGCGCTCCGCGCGCGTGGTCTTACCCTACAAAACGTCAAAAGTACTTTGCCCACAGCGTTCGGATTTCCTAAACTATGGGCGCGCCGCGCGCGTGGTCAAAGGCAAAAAAAAAAAAAAAAAAAAAAAAAAAAAAAAAAAAAAAAAAAAAAAAAAAAAAAAAAAAAAAAAAAAAAAAATTGACGATTTTTGATGATTTTTTACGATTTTCCATGTCATGCTGGACCAAAACTACAAAAATCTAAAAAAGAGAGTGCCTGAAAAAAGGGTTATTTTGATAGAATAAATCATGTGAATTTCACCTCTGTTAAGCTTTAACACTTTTTCTTTTCCTTATAGATAAAATGTTTTAGTACCTATATCTGATAGATTCAAACTATCACCAAAAGTATCAAAAACTTTTATACATCCTATACTAAAATATATGACTATGTAATTTTATTCATATGAAAAAATCAAAAATACCTCATTACGTGAAAAGGATAAGCTAAAATCAAGCTAATGGGCTCATACCTCATTTATAAAGGCAAAATCCTTTTCTTTTTAATCACTAATTTTTTTAAATTTATTTTTTTATCGACCCTAACTCTAGGAACTGTAATTTCAATTTCATCCCTATCCTGAATCCCGTGCTGAATAGGTCTAGAAATTAATTTGTTAAGATTTATTGTTACTATAAAAACCCCAAAAAATAAATTTTCTTCAGAAAGAATCTCTAAATACTTTATAATTCAAGCTATAGCTTCATTTTTACTATTATTCTCAATTATCCTTTTTTCCGTATTCAAATCTTTCAATTATGAACTTAACAACATTTCTTCTGCCCTAATAAGAATTTCTCTTTTAATAAAAATAGGAGCTGCCCCCCTTCATTTCTGATTTCCTGAAGTAGCAAGAGGAATCTCTTGAAACTCTAATATATTATTATTCACCTGACAAAAAATTGCACCTATAATTCTTATTTCATATTTAAATATATTAACTAATCTTCTAATTATCTTTATTATTTCCTCAGCTATCATCGGAAGAATTTTAGGTTTAAATCAAATTTGTTTACGTAAAATCCTTGCTTACTCATCAATTAATCATATTAGATGAATACTCTCCTCCTTACTATGTTCTTTAAACACCTGATTATTATACTTCTCAATCTATTCAATTATTAATATTATTCTAATCATAACAATAAGGCCCTATAAAATTTTTTATATTTCTCAAATTAATAAATTTTATAATAAACCAATAAAAATCTAATCTATAAAAAAAAAAAAAAAAAAAAAAAAAAAAAAAAAAAAAAAAAAAAAAAAAAAAAAAAAATGTCGCCTCTCAAGTAAAAAGCACGCCATAAACAAACCAACTCAAGATTTCTGCTCACCAACTTGTTATTGTACGGCGGACGTACGGAACGGCAGACGGGCCGGAATAAAGATTTCGAATAATGACGTCCCAAATTCAACAAACAAGTGAGAGCCAGGAACTTGACAATGAACAGTCTTGCAGACAAAGTTTTGGAAACAATCAAGGATAAAAACCACGGCAAAACAAATAATAGAATCCCTAAAAGGCACTTTAGAGAGAAAACTGGAATAGCAAGGCAAGTTCAAGTGCAAAGAAAATTGAAGAATCCAAAATTCTCAGGTAAAACTTCATTGAATGAATTCTTTCTGGAATTTGAGAAGGCTGTCGGAAGACTGAAAGAGTCGGAAATTGCGGGAGCTCTATTCAAGAAAATGAAGTAATTTCACAGTTGTTGGCGGCAATGCCTGACTCTTATCAAGGTGTTACAACAGCCTTAGATGTGTTATTTTGTCAAGGAATTCAAGTAACTTTGGAATTTGTCGAGAGATAACGGACAATCTCAGTGAGTCAATCATAAATTGTCAGGTTTGTTTACTTCCAGCATGCAGATGGATCACAGCGGGCGCGCGTCGCGAGGGGATTGAAAAAATGGCCGCCGAGTCGGGTAATCGGTGAAAACATGATACATGCGCTATACCTGTGACAAGAAAGATTTCTGTAGCACTTTTATAACTAGAAGTCTTACATATGCCACAATATCACATCATAATGATAAAGTCTTTAATAAAACACCAAAAAATCGCACAAAACGTTCACAAGCACTATCTCAACTTCAAACACAAAGGAAACACGTTCTGAAGTTTTGTGGTTGACATCAGTTCAATGAAGTTGACACACACATTGAATTGAGAGCACTGTTGCCAATTCGTCAATTAAGAAGATTTTCTACCTATGTTTTGATTGTGCTGTACGGCTACATTTGGCTACACAACATATAAACATATAGGTTGTGTAGTTGGACCCTGAGAGCGGGCAACGTCGCATCGAACCTTTATAAATGATGCCAGACAAAATTTTTGTAAATAAAGGACTCTGGTTAATTCTTCGTCTATGGGTGAACCAGTAATCACAGAAGCGTTTTTAGGAGGAGGTTACCGATGGTTTAATAGAGGCTTAAGTGGAGGTTACCGTATTATAAACAGGATCAAAGACAAAATAATGGAGGAAAGTTTATGTATAACTGTCATCACTGCGCAATAATAGGATATAAACAATCAGAATGTCTCAAGAGAAGACAGCTCACAACCTGGTCAGGAAAATTGCCATTTTACCAAAGATGATGATGGTGATGTGTGCTTTATGGCATCTGGTGGATCTTTAAATGAAACCTCAGAGGTAGGCAGTAATAATGACATTTTGTTTATTGTGGACAGTGAGTTGATGTTCAGTCATTTTCGTTTCGTACCAATCTCGGTTCTGGTTGTCATAAAAATGACAGACCAGCTGATTTTCAACCAATCAGTTTGTTTAAATTCAGCTGGTCTGTAATTTTTATATCAACCAACCAAAATCGCTGTGAAACGAAAATGATTTTTGTCTCTAGGGTCGTTTTCATTTCCCAGCGGTTCTGGTTGACATAAAAATAGGTGACTTTCAACCAATCAGCTTTATTGAAAAGCAGCTAGTGTATCATTTTTATGTCGACCAGACCCAGATAGCTTTGAAACGAAAATGACTTTGGTGAAGTCCATAGTAGGTCAATATTTAACAGACGTAACCACAAAGTAAACATTGCAAAGATGGGGGGAGCAATCTTTGGAAAAAGGCAAGGAAATCTACACTTAACTTTGAATCGAAGAAACATTGAAATAAAGGATGTAATTGAATATGAGAATTTGTCACATAACTTACTCTCTGTGAGAAAAATTTAAGAAAAAGGTCTCAAAGTTCTCTTTGAAAATGAGTCCCTCAAGATGAAAAAAGGAAATGTGTTTATAGCTGAACGAAAACTACAAGGAAACCTATATGTCATGAAGTGCATATGTAAGTAATAAAAAAAAAGGATCGTCTAATGAACACCTACTACTAAATTAGTGTTTCGAATTCACGTATAAAAGACTTTTGTTTCTACGCACGCATAAGACTAATAGTTAATCAGCTGATGCCCATTGTAACTTTTCGAAGTAAAATACGAACGCAAAGAAACAGTTCATTGTCTTAGCAAAGACAATAGATGGTCACCTATACAATAAATCAACTGTTGATCTCTGTATGCAAAACTTATTTATTTGTTTTAAAACGTTCATTACCTCATTGATTAACTCACAGTTCTCGTTACTAATAAAACCTACTCAGATGGCGTAGTACTCAAGATAACATACCTACACTGATGCTTTCTCATTCGACTGATAATAGGAGACTTATTACAGGGCTTACCGACGACTGATAATAATTGAATAAGTAACTGGGTTAAAGCTGATAAATCCCATAATAATCCATTACAATTAAGAGCTGTTTTATCTAAAGAGGAACTCTTGGAACAGCCCTTACCCCAGCAGTAATAAGGTTTCTCTGATGCGTTTTATAGTCACGGTAGCGGTATTTAAGAAATTTATAACAATATCTTTTCAGATCCCTTGAATACTCTTTCCAAGAGCGTAATTTGGCGGCTAATAGAGGTTTGCCTAACAAAGCGAATTTGCCAAGAAAAATTCCTGAGTAATATTAACGTTCGCATCTCTCCTGTCTTGAATGGAATAAATAAGTTACGCTTCGGATAAAATCCAATTTTGTTCGCCGAATGGGTTGTTTTCTGTTTCCATCAAAATTAAACTAAGTTCTCTTTGTTCACGTGACTTCCTAGTTGTTTGAACCGAATATGAGGGCTCGGGCTCTGTTTCTCACCATTAGGATGAGGTAGCCACTTTGAAATAATGTTTTAATTACACAAGTAATACATATACCAGTTGCAAATATATAAGATGGTCCCAAATTAGACTAAAAAAATCACATTTTCAAACGAAGATAATATACAACAGGGCAGATTGGGAACTATCCAAAAAAGTGGTCAGACCAACCAACGAAATCCCCTGGGGAGGATGGAGTGTTCCTGGCACTATTACAACAGGCCCTGGATCAACTCCCACCTCTATTAACAAAGCTTCTTTAGAGCCAACCTCGCATCGAACTTTATTCCAAACTGCTGGTCCAGGGTGAGGGTCCTAAATCGCTCAGGCCAATCAGCCTAACTTCGTTCCTGCTGAAGAGGAGGCGCTAACAACGTATCCTCTTAATACGGAACAGTATGCGAAGTTTACGGTAAAGACTAGAGATAGCTTTGAACTAGATAAACTTTGAAGTCTAATTCCGATAAATTAAATAGGAAAATCTAGAAAAATTCACAAATTTGGGACGGTTTTTTTTGTAAAGGTCAACTTCTTGACATTTTGGACCCCCTTAGTTAGTCGACTGTCCCAATAAGGGGGGTACCAGGGAAAGGGCTTGTCCTTGGGCACTGTTAATCCTATCCCGCCAAAGATGTCACTTTCATACGGAGTAGTTAAAAAAATATCCAAAGACAGGTAAGAAAAAGTGTCCAAAATAGTAAGGTAGTTTTTTGCGATTTTTACGAAAACTAAGGGGGGGTCCAGCTTCGGTTGTATATGGGCAACTAGAAGACGGGGAGAGAAAAAAACACTTGTCGAACACTAACCTGAAATAATTCAGAGAGATGGTACACGTATAGCCCCGGACCTGACCAAAAATCAAGGGCCTAGCTTTGAATTTCAAATTTTGACGAATTTTTAAACTTAGAATTTCAAACTGCCACATATTGACTATCTGTCCCAGGGGATACCTTGGAATGTTTTCTTTTTGGGACTAAGGGCGACTTTTACAACTATCAGTAAAACTTCAGTTTGAAGTTAAAATACCAGAAATGACGTACAGTGCGTTTCACTGCTGGCTTATTTTAAGAATAAAAGTTCTAATAAACCAGGGTCTTTAAGAGCATCGTTACGAAGTTACTGGGTATTAAAGTTTTATAAAAAAAAATAGTATCTCCTAAACCGCTTGAAAGGTTTTAATAAAATTTTACAGATGTCAATAGCTAGCGAGTAGCCATATTTCTGTCAAACGAATTTTTTTTTTCAGAGGCGCGCGTACCGCAATGGCGCTTCATCTTTTTGAATAAAAGTATGGTACGCCACCGGTCTATCAAAAAATAAACTCTACCCTTTTGCTCTCTGTTCAATTCTAAACAGAAAAAGCTCTATTCAGTTTTCTTCGTTAGATGCATCATTTTCAAGTAAAAAAATAAAAATCGTTTTAATGCACGTCTTAGAGTCGTTACCTCAACAAGGTGGAACGTGTTATTTCAGTTCAAACTTGAAAATATTTTTTTTTAATTTTGTTTAACCGAAACATGGCCACTCGCTATCTATTGACATCTGTAAAATTTTATTAAAACCTTTCAAGCGGTTTCGAAGATATTATTACTTTTTTGATTTTCTAATAAAACTTTAACACCCTGTATCTTCGTAACAATGCTCTTAAGGACCTTTGTTTATTAGAACTTTCCTTCTTAAAATAATGCCAGCAATCACCTCCTGAAGTTTGTCAAAGTACTTTTGATTCACCCTGTATATTAGGATGGGAGTGGCAAGGATGATGTGGCAGCAAGATGGTGCTCCGCCTCACAGCATAATTCAAGTTCAAAACTACCTTAATGTGGAATATCCAATTGGTTGGATAAGAAAATGAGGAACAATTTCGTGACCACCAAACAGTCTAGACTTGATAGTAACGGATTTTGAGAGACGTTTCCGTACATTATATAGAGTATTATATTAGACAACGAAAACTAAACACTGCTAGATTCTGTACAGAAAATGTATGGGCACGTTACGTTTACGTGCCCACACATTTTCGGTACACCTAAAACTGAGAGGGCACGTAGGCGTGCCCGTACATTTTCAGACTTATATTAGACAACGAAAACTAAACACTGCTCAATTCTGTACAGAAAATGTGTGGGCACGTTACGTTTACGTGCCCACACATTTCCGGTATGCCTAAAAATGAGAAGGCACGTAGACGTGCCCGTACATTTTCAGACAACGAAAACTAAACACTGCTAAATTCTGTT
Organism: Taphrorychus bicolor; assembly: GCA_951812265.1. Taxonomy (NCBI): domain Eukaryota; kingdom Metazoa; phylum Arthropoda; class Insecta; order Coleoptera; family Curculionidae; genus Taphrorychus; species Taphrorychus bicolor. The sequence continues at coordinate 1,410,981 of OX638305.1, read as the reverse complement.
CAGAAAATGTGTGGGCACGTTACGTTTACGTGCCCACACATTTTCGGTACGCCTAAAAATGAGAGGGCACGTAGACGTGCCCGTACATTTTCAGACAACGAAAACTAAACACTGCTAAATTCTGTTCAGAAAATGTGTGGGCACGTTACGTTTACGTGCCCACTCATTTTCGGTACGCCTAAAAATGAGAGTGCACGTAGACGTGCCCGTACATTTTCAGACAACGAAAACTAAACACTGCTAAATTCTGTACAGAAAATGTGTGGGCACGTCACGTTTACGTGCCCACACATTTTCGGTACGCCTAAAAATGAGAGGGCACGTACGCGTGCCCGTACATTTTCAGACAACGAAAACTAAACACTGCTAAATGCTGTACAGAAAATGTGTGGGCACGTTACGTTTACGTTTCCACACATTTCCGGTATGTCTCAAAAAAGAGAGGGCACGTAGACGTGCCCGTACATTTTCAAACTTATATTAAACAACGAAAACTAAACACTGCTAAATTCTGTACAGAAAATGTGTGGACACGTTACGTTTACGTCCCCACACATTTCCGGTATGCCTAAAAATGAGAGGGCACGTAGACGTGCTCGTACATTTTCAGACTTATATTAAACAACGAAAACTAAGCACTGCTAAATTCTGTACAGAAAGGGATTGGAACGGGTTCCACACCATTTCTCTCCTTTCTCGGGTTCATAGTCGACAGTTTATGTTGGGTGTCTACCGAAAGTCCATAAATTCACGCGGCGTCATCTAGTTGGCCATGGAGAAATATAAATTTTTGACACGGGGAATTTTTTTGGTACAGCCGGTCGTTTGTCGTGCTCAACCAAAGAAAAGTATCAATCAAATATAAAATAAAATTGGGTTGCGATTGCTTACTTTCTTTTTATTTATTTTTGTTATTTGAATTGGTTTTTTTTTTATTTTTTGTTAAAATTTTTGGTCACAATTTGACATAACTGAGTTTTCTTGCACAGTTCTCGATGAAGGCTGAAGCCCAGGTGAGGCGCATTCTGGGCGCATTCAAAGTTTTATTTTGACCCCAAAAATACGACCTGGAAATATTTGAATTTTGAGCCGATGGTACTAAGCGTTTCTATATTTTATAGACCAATAAAACATTAAATCAATCTCCACAGTGACTGACAAAATTACAGAAACACCACAATATAAACTTATGAGGTAGTCCACAAAGGTCAAGTGGGGGTCCCCACTAGGTGGTGCATTAAAAATTACACTTAATCACAATTACTGCATTAATCACACCTTGTAAAGCCTAACTGTGATAGTGATTTATCTCCATCACCTCTAATCTATTAACTGAATTAAATTATGTGGAAAACTAATTTAGATCTACTCTATTTATTTATCAATTTGGTAATTTTATTAAGCTTCAATTGAGTTAAGTAGATGAATAATTAGAATTTTACGCCTTTAAGTATTCTTTCTGGCAGCTTTTTTATGTTTTTCGATTTTGTTACGTTTTAGAAAAACATTGATGACAACATTGATTTTAAATAATATTGTTATGATATTACATGATATACTGAATCAGTTGTTTTTTACCAAATTTTAATACAGATAAAACAATTTTAATTAATTATAATGTTTTCTATCTGCTTATTAAAGGCACCTTATGTTTTCCCACAAAATGTTATCTGGAACAATAGAGTCTTTTTTTAAGGCAAATCCCAACACATCAATCATTGACGGCTATCCTTCCAGGTTTCTCTTGAACGCAGTTCTTTAGGTAGATCGATAGCTTAAGACTTGCAGTGCATCAATCATTTGTCATTTGCTTGTTTACATCCTAGGTGTTTACAGTTTGCAGTTTTTGCAAGTGCTTGCCACAAAACTCATCCTTTCAATTGTTATATGTTATGTGGCAGACTGGATTGGGCCTTGGAAAGGCGCATTATGTTCGGAGGCAAGATTCTAAATATTCAAGATTGCCTCATTGAAAGACTGAACTGTTTTGTCGCTATTGGAAGCTAAGAATTCATTATTCAGCTATTTGCTTACCTTAAAGCACTGTACTGTAGTAATTGTTATTTTAGACGTAGAAACTGAAAAATCATTCCCTCAAGCGTGGTTTAGTTTGTATGCCATGCACATAATTTATTATCTCATATTGACTTTGTGATAGCAGAAAAGTCATTAAATGCATGCAAAGCCCAAGTGTTGCGTTTGCGTAAATCCACGCCCACTTTTAGCATGATACCTTATACTGGAGTGTACTATTTCACCTCTTTGAATAGGGGCGATATTACAGTGTTTTCAGTTTATGCCATATAAAAAGTAAGTTAATCCAGAGTCGCATTCGCTCTCGTATTAACCAAACAAAAAGTCAGCCTGTTTTATAAACATTTGAGTGCAGCTGTACCGATCGTAAAAAGGTACATGCGTGACTTTAAATGATTTTGCTCATTTAAGTGCTCAGTTCGGCTCAAACGTCCGTCTGTTTCGGTATATCCAGTTTGGTTCGTGCTTTATGGACGTTCGCTTTTCCTAAACATTCATCAACTTCAGTTTTGTTCGCCTCGAGGTCGACCGATGACGGTACCTCACATGCGTGTGCAACTTCTTATGTTTACTCAGTGGGTGGTTTTGTTAGTTAATTTAGGTACTTAGGAAGCACCGGTGGAGCATGTGTTTGTTTGGCCGTTAACACTAAGTACGTTGGTACTCATATATCTTTGAAATTATACTGGGACAGGTTGCTGTAGGAAAATTACTTTTTTATATTTTTTTAAATATTTACTTTTCTCACCTGCTCACACCATTTTGTAAGAAATATGAAGTGCGAACAAAAGTGAAACAAAAAAAAGAAGTTTCTATTTTTTTTTCAATTTTAGATTATTTTAATTCACCGGAAGTTGATGGATTTTTGTTAAATAAAAAAAACTCCTTGTTGAGTATAAAAAGGGGCATATTTGTCCCAATTTAATCAAATTAGACGAATCTGAAACTTTAACGAAAAAATAAAAAATGTCACATATTGAATTTCTAATAAATCTTTATATTCCAATTGAAGAATCGTATTTGAAAAACTAAGGTTGATGGGACCCCAGAAAAGTCGAAACGGACTCCAAATTGAATGTTACCGTCTTGTAGAGCACACCCACGACGATGTGCAATTTATTTTAATATAACGCCTCAAATAAATTCAGGAAAAATCAAAAACGATTTCCGTAAATTTTACGTCTTTTTGAGAGCAGTCAAAATTTTGGAAAATTTTGAAATATTAAGACGATCTGCACCAAAATGCGCAACCATTTTAAGGCTTAGTGCTTTTATTTTATTTTAAGATTTAGTGCTTTTCGCCTGTCTAATTAGGCAGATAAAAACAACAAAATGAATAACATTTAAGTAACAATTGCATGAACCAGCAAAATATTAGAAAAAAATTGATTTTTTTTTCCTCCATTTGTTTTTATTATTTTTCGTTCTTATTTCGTTATATTAGAATCGTATCGTGATAAAGAGACTAGCTTACCTTTGTCAAAAGGAAGGCATGTTCTTGACTTTCATGTTTAGTCAGGCTACTGCTTGAAAAGTTGGACTCCTCTAGCCCCATACTGCTCACGCATGGATTGGTAAAACGCCATCCTCGGAGGAAAAGGAGGAATGTTCTTGGCCGAAAACATCACAAGTTGTTGCCTTCTTCAGTCAGTAACAAGTTGGTCAGCAAAAATCTTGAGTTGGTTTGTTTATGGTGTGCTTTTGTCACACTCGCGCGTCATTTTTTTTTTTTTTGTTTTTTTTTTTGCGTTTGACCATGTGCGCGGGGCGCCCATAGTTTAGGAAATCCGAACGCTGTGGGAAGGCACTATTTATATTAAGGCAATAAAACCTATAAAAAAATATTGTTAAAGAAAAAAAAACTAAAGTTAAATGTTGCAGCATTATTTGGGACACCGTATACTATTTAAAACAGAAATCAACGCTCTATTTATCATAAAACTACTGGAACTTACGCAATAAATTAACAGATATCAATTTACATGAAAAAATCCAAAAATTCTAGGTTACAACACTTTTTTGGGACACTCTATACTATCCAAAACGTAAATAGATGTCCTATTTATCATACGACTACCATAACCTACGAATAAAATCGATTACTATTGATTTATATGGGAAAAGTCGATATTTCTATATTAAGCATATGAGACTCTCCCAACTGGCCCAAAAACCTAAATTTTTAGATACAAATCGTGAATTTCAGCCTTCAACAGCTTATATCGCGTTTTAATGAGGATTTATCGCAAAAGCTATAAGAGGATCCAAAAAAGTAGAATAATTTTAGTGTTTTTTAACAATTTGTGGATAAAATGGCGAAGGAATTATTTTGCAGTAAATACTCATATATATCAACAGCAAACTCCTTGCATAATTATAAAATTGCTTTTATTGGTAAGTTTTAATAAAGCTTTAATCACCTATATCTAACATCTTAATCTACTTAGTTTACGTACTTAATATTCCATCCTTTCTATGTAAAATACACACTGCTTATGGACCTTTTCTGCATTATTAGCATACATTAGCTTCCTGCATCATTTTTTGAGCCACCCTATACTATCTAAAACAGAAATCAACGTCCTATTCATTATAAAACGACTCGAAGTAACAAATAAAGTCGATTACTATAGATTTAAATGACACATATAGAAAATTCTATGTTAAACATATGGGGCTGTCAAACCGGCCCAAAAAACTAAATTTTGAGATAAAAATCGTGCGTTGCTGCCTTTAACAGCTAATATCTCGTTTCGATGAAGATTTATCAAAAAATGTATAAGAACAGCTAAGGAAGTAGAAGAATAGAGCTACACGTAGAGCCTATTTTTGAAGCTCTGCCTAGAACAGTAACCGAGCACGGGTGGCCCAAAAATTAGGTACAAATTTTGCACTTTTTTTAGATTTTCTCGAAAACTGTGAAAGGTAGTTTCTTTCTGATACATGCATCTGATAGCCCTTGATGACCTCTTCATACATCATATTAACTTGCATATCGAAAAACCGTACCGTTTCCAAGATAAGCAGAAAAATGTAAAAATTTCTAAATTTTCAAAGGGGGTAGGTCGTAAAAATTTTCAGGCAAAATCGATTGTCATAGATTTTATCAAAAATAGTCTCATATGAAAGAGGGGACAAAAATATGTAAAAAATTTGCAATTCTGGAATTTTCAGTAATTTCCTTCCCCTTCAAAATGGCGCCAAAAACGTAATTTTTCCACTTTTTATCGACATTTTAATACTTATATCTATATAACGCGAAAACTAAACATGTTATAACGATGCTATTGATACCCATGAATAGAGCATTCGCGACCACAAAATACCTGCTTAATTTGTCGTTCAAGACTTTTAATTTAGTTGACGTAATGTTCGATCAAATAAAAATATTAGGTAATTTTTACAAAATGTTAATAGTTTTTCACTTCCTATGAGACTGTTATTAAACTTAGCAAAATAGTAATTAACGTTTTGAGCAGTATCTGAGACGACTCATACTTAATTGAGACACTGTTGTTCTATTGTCATAAATGTCATAAATGGCTGGAAAAATCGAAAAAATACATTTTTGCGCGAATTTGTAACCGCCACTGTCTGGGCGAAAACCGCGTGACGTCATCAGCCAAAAATGAATCCCGACACGAAATTTTCAAATCGACCAGTCTTTGTGAAAACGACCTCGAGGACTGGGCATTTTGCCAATAATCTTCCTAGAAATGTTCAAATTTTCTCCTGCCACACAGTTTTCCACGCTTTTCTGCCGATTTTCCTTAGTCTGAGCCTTTAAAGTTAATGTTTACATTTCGGAAAATCTTAGCTGTCAGTTGACGTTCAGTGGGAGGAGCCTAATTACGAATGCTTCCGATAACCTAGTTAAGTGGCGATCTTCGGAAGCATTCGGGATTTTGAGGCCAAAATTTGCAAAAATCTGCATATTTCGCTTTGAAATTCAACGAAGATCATTTTGCGACGTCCCAACGAAAAGTCCCAAAAGGAAAACATTCCAGGGCATCTCCTGGGATAGGAAGCCATTCCATTAGATGCACAGTCTTGGCACAAATATATCTCAAAGTGGCAGTTTGAAATTTAAAGTTTAAAAATTCGTTAAATTTAAAGCTACGCCCTTGCTTTTTGGTCAGGTCCGGGGCCCATACGTGTACTATCTCTCTGAATTATTTCGGATTTTTTACTGCAAAAATGTGGAATCTACAGGGTGAAATGTGACAAAAGTACACCTAAATTAGCGAAAAATGTGGCACAGAAAAGCTTTTGTAGCTCGCCCGGTATAAGAGCTAGGCCAAAACTAAAAACTGATTTTTTTTTCTCCACGTCTTCTGGTTACCTATGTACAGCTAAACCGCTCCATAGTTTCCGTAAAAATCGCAAAAAACTACCTTACTATTTTAGATACTTTTTAACTGTCTTTGGAAATTTGTTTGACCACTCTGTATTAAAGTGACAGCTTTGGCTGGATAGGATTAAAAGTGCCCAAGGAGATGCCCTTTTTCTTGCTACGATCCTTATTGGGCCAGTGGTCTAACTAAGGGCGTCCAGAAAGCCAAGAAGTTGACCATTACAAAAACTTAAAAAAAAAAAACGTTTTTCATTTATTGAATGGTTAGAAATTCCAAGGTAATTAATTCGAACGAAAATGAGCCATATGAGAGTTTCCTCGTCAAATATCTGGTGCTTTAAAATCTAAAAATAGGTAACACCTCAAATTTCCCTGCGAGGTATTTACGTTCTGATTAAACAAGCTTCCAGATCAAGAACACTGCTCTCACCTTGAAATATGTGTGCGCACTCGAGTCAGTGGCGTGTCTGACCCGTTCAATAATTTATCCTCAGAGGAGGTCTAGAAAAAGTGATTGCACTTCCCTGCTGCAGAGCAGCGTAGATTTTCACTCACTCGAGAGGTGATTACACCGAGACGATACTCGATTCCAAGAAGGATTACTTTGTTTCAAACGCAGTAACACAACATCAAATTTGCTTACTTGTTTCGTATCTGTGTAAACGAGTTTAAATGTCTGACCTTGGCCCATCAAATAATATGCAATTACTCATAAGTGGCACGAAATTAAACAAAAACTCCTACTCAAGTTCTGATAATGAATGGCTAGTTTCGTGTCGCAATACGTTAAAGTCGCCACTTTTGAGCACACTGGTATCTAGTACATTTTATTATAATTATTACTTGATAGGTACTATATTTTTTTACCACTTATCGTAATATTAACAAACATTCAAAACCAAGTATAATCAAGATTAACATTATCTGGTGTATATTTTGCTAAAACGCTTCGATTGATAAGCCAGTTATTTGTTCCCGTTTTCTGTGTTGAGTGATGCTTCAGTCGCACACCTTTCTGATTACCGTGCACTGTGCTAATGTCGGTGTTTTTTATTGCGTATGTTTCTCACTATTGCGGTTTTAGGCGATGTGACTTCAAAGTTTTGTTTGTTTCAGGCCGGCCACCACGTGAACCCAACGTGCATGCACCATGTCCGTTACAGAAGCATCATCGCCGGACGAAGCGGGGGGCAAAACTGTGTTTAGTCTTCTATCTAACATCAAGGATCATCAAGACACACCACAACAAGCCCCCACCACACTTCAGCTAGAAGTTGATGAAGACATTGCCATCTTGAGGCATGATCCCGAAACCAACGAAAAAGTGATTAATAAATCCGCCTACTTGAAGCTTCATAAAAGCTTATCGCCTGATAGCACCAGCACCGTTGATAAAATCAAGGAAAAGTTCGAAAACCAACCATCGAGTGAAACTGTTGAGTCGCTTAAAAGCAAGTACTCACCGGCCGCTTTAGGATATACGAAGAAACCATCGGTCAAACCCAGGAAGTCCAAATTATCTAAAAGCCAGATCATCATTCCTTCAAAGCGAGACCAGGTGGCACGAAGGAGTTTGAACATCGAACCAAAGAAACGTAGCGACATTAATTCGAACGAGCTGCGAAAAAATTCGAAAGAAGACAACGATGAATACATTACGATAATCACTAGGTCCGATTCGGACGAAAGCGTAAGCAAATTTGAAAAAGAGCTGTCGGCATTCACCATGGATAAAAAGAAGCGCGCCAGCAGCTTTCGCAAGATTTTTTCAGTTTTTAGCGGTAAAGATAAAAGGAGAAAAGGAAAATCTGAGGCAAAACAAAATGGAGATAATTTTCAAAATGAGAGCGCTTTTAGCAGACAAGCAACCTATAGACATACAACTGGTGGCGAAAGGGATTCCAAACCAAGGCCGCAACGAAGCGATAGTGATCCCAAAGATATTGAAATAGATTTTCACCAACTTCATATAAAGGAATTCAAGCCGTCGGAAAACACATTTCGCCAGAAAAATACCGAGTTTACACCTATGGATAAACCCTCGTATAATACCTACATGAATGTTCCGAACGTCCGGAGGTACATCGATACAAGTTCTTCTGCGAGCACATTGGAATCCGATAGATCAATTTTTCAGCAGAACAGGGGTGATGAAGAGGTAGAGGTCAGAAACAATTCTACATTTAGACCGTGCAGGATATCAGATAATCGACGAGATACTCCTCCTAGGCTTATGGAAACCATAAAATCGGATGTAAGACTTGTGAACCCCAAAGCATTAATTCCAATCAACTCTGAAAGACCTCCTCCAAATCCTTATCAGGATAGTCCAACGTCACCAGTGTCTCCCAATAATTATAAAATTAGTAAACCATTATCGCAAAGTACGCCCACTGGCAGGCCTTATCTAGAGGATACTTACGGAACAGTGTTAGATAGTTTAGATAATCTACAGAGAATGTCTCGAAGTAATCTTGTGGAAGCCACGAAGCTTAAGCTGCCTCCCAACAGGCAAATAGTTCCTTTATCGCCCAGGGTTAAGTCACCTATCCCATCAGACATAGTAAGTACCGACAAGATCATCGCTACCGAGTTATTGAAATCTAAAAGACCACCCACGCCAAACAAAGAGCACCCACGTATGAACAGTGACATCGATTATGCTAATAACATTAACAACTCAAGGCGCAATCTTGCTAACAAACATCCAATAAGTGACAAATCTCCTGTGAATTTACAGTTGTTGCAACAATTTCAGCGATACCAACAACCAGAGTTGCTGCCGCATCAGCAAGAAACTGAATCGAGGAGGACAAGCCAAACGAGAAGTAGCAACGAAAGTGTAGTTCTCAGAAACGCCACCCCCAACTATCAGTACATGTCACAACAGAACTTGTCTTCAAGACGACCGGTCACACCTTCGGGAAATCAAATTCCCGACTCCCCAAAAACCACCCCGCAAAAGGAAGATATCAGGAAGAGCGTAGAGGCTTACTATTGGAAAGAAATTAAAAAGCTTAAAGATCAAGAGAATTATCAACTATACATGATGCAGATGCAATATGGATATATCCCAGATGACGCTGCCGCGAACGTTAGGAGGTCAAGAAGTATGTCTCCCGTTACAAGTAGGAATGGTAGGCGAAGTTTGAGTTTGCCTCGTGAAGCTCGACCACCGCTAAACATCATATCGGACACATATTACTCGAACATTATTCCGGAAAATGCGGCTGTCATTCAGCCGAGAAGTATGCAACAATTACAGTTCCAACAGCAACAGCAACAGTATTTCCAAAGAAATACTCCCGAAAGGAGCACGATAGACGGAACTAGCGTTAGAAAAGTTGACGGTACTAATAGTCTTTATAGGCCAATTTTTAAAAGAGGCAGTCTCAGCAGCCCACCTGTCAGACAGGTCACTGAAGACTCCTTGAAAAGGAAAGTAAGCTTTTCTGGTGGTCAAGAGCAAGCTCTTCAAGGATGGCCTACTAGAAACGGATTTACGCAAAGTCCTCCGCAAAAGAGGCTGGAGAAATTACCAACTCAAGGAGATGACGAAGTATTCTTTCCTCCTCGACCTACCGAAGAGAGTTTTTATTACAATCGACCTGAGGAGAGTGTTTATTACACTTCCGGTAAGTCGAACTATGTAGAACCGAGATATGTGTTACGGGCCAGCCAAAACTCTTTATACTTTCAACAAAGACAGCCTATAGAAAACCCCTATAGAGTAAGGGCATCCGCTGGACGCCAGGAAAGCTTATATGGACAATCCGTCGGACCGCCACTGCCCTTATCCAGGCGTGGTTCCATACAAATTCAAGAAGATCCTTATGGACACCTGCCTGCTACCAGCAAAACATCTATGGCGAGGAGGCCTCTTGTTCGGAGAGAAATTATAGTAAACGACGAGATCTTCGGTCAGATTGGAGGATACGCTGTATCGACGAGGCAACCAGGCCACCACTACCCTCAGAAGCAAGTGTCTGTGAACAATAAAGTATGCGACATTTACGGACAAATCCACGACTCGGAACAAATTGCAGTTCAACAAAGCGGGGTGTTAATGGGGCAAGTGCAGAAACCTCCCGAGAACTTTGTGCGAAACAGTCGGATTACCGCGAGTGCCAACGATATGTATCGACGGGTACCTCCGGCGCAACGGTACCCCAATGAGGCATTGTACGGGAGGATCGAACAGACGGGGCCTCCTACGCGACCCTTACCGCCGGTGCCTCTAAAGAAGGGAGTAATTTCGGACACCGAGAGCGGGTCGGATGCTAGTGAAGTGCAACGAATTCTAAACCACTCCAAGAGCAACAAAAAGAGGGGAATTTTTAGCAAGTAGTGAGGTTTAGTAATGCGTAATGCTGTCGTCGATGTGATACTTTCTGTTTATGAAAACTGATTTAAATTATTTGGGAGAGTTATCTATCACTTAGAAGGGTGAATGACAATTTTTTCTTACAATTAGGTATTTCTTGTTGGAATATTTTTTTTTAGATACCTATCGCCTTTTGGCACATATTGAGAAGATATATTGAATAAATATGTGAGATATAGTGACTTTTTTTTTGTTTTGACATTTTTGACACTTTTGACATTTGTAAAAATGCAAGTGGCGCCATCTGGCGACGGCTGGTTCTTCCACAAAGTTGTCACTTTCCACAGACAGATGGCCGAGAATTCGTCCCTATATTGTCAGAGCATTAAACTCAATTTTCTATCAGGCAGAGGAGCCACAGAGCGGTTTCGCTCTTATTGGAGCTTATCAGTACGGTATGCCTCAAACCTGACAAATACTAGAGTTCGAGAAACTAGATTCTTGTTCCTGCCCAAGGCGATGTGTATATGTGCAAGTGGTGCCATCACCAATAAGTTTTTCGAACTCTATTTTCTGTCAGATTTGAGGTATACCGTAGTGAGAGCGAAACCGGTCTATGGTCAGAGTTGAAAGATTAGGCGCCTGCGCGCCATTCGGCGATCATTCTACCTTGCCTGGAGCTCTTACTGGAAATTTGTCCTGGCAGCAGGCACTCCCAGGTTTTTTATGTTCTTTTTCAAACCAAAATTCTCTACAAAAAAAGTGTCGAAACATACAAAATTGGTTTTTGACGCAATAAAAAAAAGTTTTATTTCCGGCCAAAAACAACCGTGAAACATCGAGAATCATTAATTTGAAAGACACAGGTCTTCGGCCAAAACAGTCTCAAATTAATCTACATTTCAATTACAGTGTATTCTTTAAAAAAGTTCAGTTTTATTTCATTATCAAACTAAACTTAAATTGAAGTTTATCCGGATCATGGGCACTGCCAACCCTTAACGCCTTGTGTATAATATTGGTAGAGAGTAGAGTAATCTCGGTGACGTCACAACTGTAACATGCGCGATGCGTCAAATCACCGAAAAGACGTCATGTCAAGTCTTTCATTGTTGACGACCATTCGCGCCCATTAGCAGCAATGATAGAACGTCTCATACTTTCATAGAGTATCAAATTTCCAAGATTTAACTGTTTTTAGTTGAACATTTCAATCTAGTAGTTAAATTTGTCGAAGGTTGAGTTGTTAGAATGTAAGAATATTTTTCTCGTTATCACCTTCATAGCATTCAAATGACAGTTGGTTCATCATGATACCAAACAAAAGAGTTTTACCATTGTATATGAATCACAAGTAAATCAATGAATGGATAGTTCGGTCCCTCTCTGCCAGAGGGCCATGGGGGACGCTGTCAATCCTGTCAACTTCATGGGGGACTATAAACTTGGCAACGGTGGAAATGTCACGGCAAAAGAAAAAATAACCTCAGCTGTATCCTCTATACAAATAAAAACAAAATTTATCGGCTGCTTCATTAATTAGCCCAAATATCGAACTTTTTTTGCTCCAATATCCATAAAAATGTAGAAATTATGAATCGTAAATAAAAAAAAAATGTGACATACCATGACAAATACGACTGCAGGCAAAGAGAGCAAGGAGCATTTCGGAGATCTTTGTCTAGCTGACGTGAAGTCAGTATTACGTAAATTACAATTGCAACAACGCCGGAAATTAAACGGCCTTGAAATATTTGTCTAAAATGATGATGTCACTAGGCTCCAGTGACATCTAGTGAACACCATCATAAGTGCCATTGACTTACTATTAGATTTTAATACAATGGTTTTACTAAAACATCTGCTAATACTCCATTTTTCATATCTTCAGTTATTACTCCAAGTTTCATCTAAAGTTTCAACTGAAATTTAAACTGAAGTCTACAAGGAATTTAAATAAATTCCGACATAAACGGAGATTAATTAAATTTTAACTTTTAACTCGAAATTTAACTGAATTCCAACTTTAAAATCGCAATTTAAGTAATTTGTGACATTAAAAACGAATCTTAATTAAATTTGGACTTTAAACTCGGAGTTTAACTAAATTCCGATTTTAGATATCAGATTTAAGTAAATAACGACTCTAAAGTTGGAATTTAACTGAATTATGATTTTCAAAAAATGGAAAATTTCAAACACGGAAAAATGGAATTAAATTAAATTCTAATGTTGTTATAGGTATAATAAATTTAAATAAATTCCGACCTACTCGCAATTTAACCAATTTCTGACTCTAAACATAGAACCTAACGAAATTTCGACTTTAAACTCTGAGTTTATCTAATTTCGGAATTTAATTAAATCGCGATTTTAAGTTTGGGATTTAACTAAATTCTGAATTTTCAAACATGGAAAAACAGAATTTAATCAAATTCCGATGTTATACAAGAAGTTTAAATACTTAAATTCCGACTTAAGCGGACTTTAATTAAATTTAAATTTTTAACTCGGAATTTAATTAAATTCCAACTTTAAAGTCGCATTTTAACTAATCTCTGACTTTAAACACGAAACTTAACGAAATTTCGATTTTAAACTCGGCGTTTAAACAAGTTCGATATTTAACTAAATTCCGATTTTAGGCTGCGAATTTAACTGAATTCTGATTTCGAACCTGGAATTTAACTAAATTTCAACTTTAAACTCGCATTTAACTAATTTTTGACTTTAAAAACGAAACTTAACGAAATTTCAACTTTACTCGGAGTTTTACTAATTTCGAAATTTAATTAAATTTGGATTTTAGACTGCAAATTTAAGTAAATACCGACTCTAAAGTCGAAATTTAACTAACTTTTGATTTTAAACTCGAAACTTTGCTAAATTCTGACATATATGGAATTTAACTGAATCCCGATTTTAAACTTGGAATTTAAATAAATTCCGACTTACATGGAATTTAATTAAATTTTAAGTTTTAACTAAATTCTAATTTTAAAGTCGCAATTTAACTAATTGGTGACATTAAAAACGATACTTAATTAAATTTCGACTTTAAACTCGGAGTTTAACTAAATTCCGATTTTAGATTTCAGATTTAAGTAAATACCGACTCTAGAGTTGGAATTTACTAACCAATTTCTGACTGTAAACCTAGAATTTAACGAAATTTCGACTTTAAACTCGGAGTTTAACTAATTTCGTAATTTAATTAAATCGCGATATTAAACTTGGGATTTAACTAAATTCTGAATTTTCAAACTTGGTAAAATGGTATTTAATCAAATTCCAATGTTATACAAGAAATTTAAATATTTAAACTCCGACTTAAACGGACTTTCATTAAATGTTGACTTTTAACTCCGAATTTAATTAAATTCCAACTTTAAAGTCACAATTTAACTAATCTCTGACTTTAATTAAACACGAAACTTAATGAAATTTGGATTTTAAACTCGGAGTTTAACCAAATTCGATATTAGTTAACTAAATTCTGATTTTAGGCTGCGAATTGAACTGAATTTTGAATTCAAACCTGGAATTTAACTAAATTTCGATATACATTGGATTTCACTACATTCCGATTTTGAACTCGGCATTTAACTAAATTTCAACTTTAAAGTCGCATTTAACTAATTTTTGACTTCAAACACGAAGCTTAACGAAATTTCGATTTTAAATTCGGGGTTTAACCAAATTCGAAATTTAACTAAATTCCGATTTTAGATATCAGATTTAAGTAAATAACGACTCTAAAGTTGGAATTTAACTGAATTATGATTTTCAAAAAACGGAAAATTTCAAACACGGAAAAATGAAATTTAATTAAATTCTGATGTTGTTATAGGTATAATAAATTTAAATAAATTCCGACCTACTCGCAATTTAACCAATTTCTGACTCTAAACATAGAACCTGACGAAATTTCGACTTTAAACTCGGAGTTTATCTAATTTCGGAATTTAAGTAAATCGCGATTTTAAATTTGGGATTCAATTAAATTCCAAATTTTCAAACATGGAAAAACAGAATTTAATCCAATTCCGATGTTATACAAGAAATTTGAATACTTAAATTCCGACTTAAACGGACTTTAATTAAATTTTAATTTTTAACTCGGAATTTAATTACATTTCAACTTTAAAGTCGCAATTTAACTAATCTCTAACTTTATACACGAAGCTTAACGAAATTTCGATTTTAAACTCGGCGTTTAAACAAGTTCAATATTTAACTAAATTCCGATTTTAGGTTGTGAATTTAACTGAATTCTGATTTCGAACCTGGAATTTAACTAAATTTCAACTTTAAAGTCGCATTTAACTAATTTCTGACTTTAAACACGAAACTTAACCAAATTTCAACTTTGTTTAATTAATTTCGCAATTTAATTAAATTCCGATTTTAGACTGCAAATTTAAGTAAATACCGATTCTAAAGTCGAAATTTAACTAACTTTTGATTTTAAACTCGAAACTTTGCTAAATTCTGACATACATGGAATTTAACTGAATCCCGGCTTTAAACTTGGAATTTAACTAAATTCTCATTTTTCAAACATGAAAAGCGGAATTTAATCTTATTCCGATGTTACACAAGAAATTTAAATAAATTTCGACTTACATGGAATTTAATTAAATTTTGAATTTTAACTAAATTCCAATTTTAAAGTCGCAATTTAACTAATTGGTGACATTAAAAAACGAAACTTAATTAAATTTCGACTTTAAACTAGGAGTTTAACTAAATTCCGATTTTAGATATCAGATTTAAGTAAATAGCGACTCTAAAGTTGGAATTTAACTGAATTATGATTTTCAAAAAACGGAAAATTTCAAACACGGAAAAATGGAATTTAATTAAATTCTGATGTTGTTATAGGTATAATAAATTTAAATAAATTCTAACCTACTCGCAATTTAACCAATTTCTGACTCTAAACATAGAACCTAACGAAATTTCGACTTTAAACTCGGAGTTTATCTAATTTCCGAATTTAATTAAATCGCGATTTTAAATTTGGGATTTAACTAAATTCTGAATTTTCAAACATGGAAAAACAGAATTTAATCAAATTCCGATGTTATACAAGAAATTTAAATATTTAAATTCCGACTTAAACGGACTTTCATTAAATGTTGATTTTTAACTCGGAATTTAATTAAATTCCAACTTTAAAGCCACAATTTAACTAATCTCTGACTTTAATTAAACACGAAACTTAATGAAATTTTGATTTTAAACTCGGAGTTTATCCAAATTCGATATTTAACTAAATTCCGATTTCAAACTGCGAATTTAACTGAATTTTGATTTCAAACCTGTAATTTAATTAAATTCCGATATACATTCATTTTAACTAAATTCCGATTTTGAACTCGGAATTTAATTAAATGTTAACTTTAAAGACGCATTTACCAAATTTCTGTCTTTAAACGCGGAATTTAACTAAATTTCAATTTTACTCGGAGTTTAACTAATTTTTAAATTTAATTAAATTCCGATTTTAGACTGCAAATTTACGTAAATACTGACTCTAAAGTCGGAATTTAACTAACTGTTGATTTTAAACTCGAAATTTTGCTAAATTCTGCCTTATATGGAATTTAACTGAATTCCGATTTTAAACTTGGAATTTAACTAAATTCTCATTTTTCAAACCTGAGAAAAACGAAATTTAATTATATTCCGATGTTATACAAGAAATTTTAATAAATTCCAACTTACACGAAATTTAATTAAATTTTGAATTTTAACTCGGAATTTAACTAAATTCGAACTTTAAAGTCGCATTTTAACTAATTTCTGACTTAAACTCGAAACTTAACAAAATTTCAACTTTACTCGGAGTTTAACTAATTTCGAAATTGAATTAAATTCCGATTTAGACTGAAAATTTAAGTAAATACCGACTCTAAAGTCGGAATTTAGCTGACTTCCAATTTTGAACTCGGAATTTAACTTAATTTTCACTTTAAAGTCGCATTTAACTAATTTCTGACTTTAAACACGGAACTTTTGAAATTTCGAGTTTAAACTAGGAGTTTAACTAAATTCGTTCTAGACTAGAGCGATTTGAAAGTATTTCTGTCCTTTGTTTTCTCAATAAAAATTCTGGAATAGGAATACTCTCAGAACGATTGAGTTGGCGCGTTTTGGCGCCTTTTGAAGAAAGATTTGGCGACAAGCTGTAGAGAGAATCTGGCAACCCTGTCTATAGTTCCTCTGCCTGATAGATAATTGGGTTTGATACTCTGCTAAACTAAGACAATATCGGTGAAAAATCTCGGCCATTAACAAAAAAATGTACTATAATAGTCTACAGGGTGATTCACGGTGATGGTCCCTTAGACGTATCTAGAGAACGGTTTCACGTACTTATGTGTGGAAAACTTAAACTCTATCTCTAAAATATTTGCACCTTTGCGGTGTTGCCGGTTCGGCTAAAAAAGAGTATCAAGTTTCTTTTTTTATTGTATGTGTCACAAGTTTTTTGCAACTTTACCTCATTTTCTCGTCTCTATTGGATATGGTCTTAACTGGATATGAGGACAGTATTATAGTTGCGTGCTACGTTCGTAGCGCTTACATGGTTCCAGCATTTAAAATTGGAACCCGTATTATGTTGCCAAAATTGTCTGTGTTATTTAAGAAAGAAGTTTTAAGAAAGTGAGTTTTGACGTTGACTTATATATCAAGCGACAAGTGTTAAACAAAATTTGTACATTTCTTATGATAAAAAGTGTTTTGTAATAGACAATGACAACAATTTATAAATCATAATATATTTGTTATAAAGCTAGTGTACTGCGTTTTATTAGATCTATAGTTTTGTTTACTTACGCTTTTGATGTATGCTATGAAAATCGAAAAATTGCCATGCTTATCTGATCACAGTGGTTCAGACTATTGGATCAGGAGCGCTCAGGATCAGGCCTGGCAGAAAATTACTTAAAAACTTAATGAAGATAAGATAAGAGAAACGCCACTACTCACTGATATAAATATTTTACGTGGTCATTAGTAGTAGGGGTTGTTTATTTAAAAAGGCCATTTAGATGGCAGGAATAATTTATGCTATAATAGCTATTTTATTACCTACTAGGCTTTGTAGTATGAGCTCATCATATATTTACAATATACTGTTATGCCCGACCGTCGGTCCACAGAGATTCGGGCCAAAGCGGCAACGCCGAGCGCCGACTGCGACCCTATCAGGAATAAACGAGAACCGGGAACAGTCGCCTCCAGGATAGGCGGGATAGGATTAAAAGTGCCCAAGGATATGCCCTTTCTCTTGGTACAATCTTTATTGGGCCAGTCGTCCAACTAAGGGGGTCCAGAAAGTCAAGAAGTTGACCGACAAAAAAAAGTTCAAAAAAACCGTCCCAACTTTTTAATTAATTTGTTAACTTATCGGAGTTGGACTTCAAAATTTATCATCTACACATGTGAGAAATTCTAGTTTCATGGGCAGCCCTATACCCTCCATGACCACGGAGTTAGGGTACAGACGCGACAAATTTGTGTACTGCGATCGCATGCGGAAAAGTTTCACTTTCCGCACTTGTTAGCAAAATAACTATTTCCTACGAGCCAATTTCTCTTAATTTTTTTCGTCTTTCCTAGTTTAGTTGTTTAAATTTGCGTGCGTTAAGTAATATTATAAATTAATACATTTATGAGTTATGAGATTTCCAGCACGGTGCATGGGGTATCTACGAAACTTTGCATTCACCATTATATCCAGATAAGCTGCTACACAAGATCTCTAAAAGCAATTGAAGGTAAATTCCATTACATTTATGATTTGTCATCGAGATAAATAAAAATATGTCCGTTTTAGAGTGAGCAAAAACATCTACTTTGTTTTTAGGACATTGCTCAGCATTGGAAATCTATCTCTCCATATAAGGAGACAAACGTCATACATTCTCCCGGGCACTCCCGCGAACGTTTGACGGTAGGTTAGGGCGTTCACCCCCGTACGCGACTGTTTCGAAAACGTGCCGCCAATGGCGTTGCTATCGATTATCCTGCTCACAGTTACGTCACACAGGATGCTGCGGGTCCATCGGATCCCTGTCCCGGCCTTCCGCGAGTTTCGACGTTTCTTTGCGACAACAGAAATTTATATATTTTTTTAATTCACCTATCGGCGTACAGTAGTTACATTAATATTAGTTTCACCCTCGAAATGTAAATATCGCGAATCCCGTCACCAACATTGACTCTTGTAGCTGTAGTACAGACCCGCCTTTAACCTCCTCTTGTAATCGTTTGTGTTTTGTTGTCTTTTGCCTCCCTCTCGACGTTCCATACCATGTAAGTAAACCCTGGTTTTATTTCACTTAGTTAGTTGTATGTAGCCTAATGCCTTATATTAAGTTAATAAGATGTTATTAACGCCCTTCTGCCAAGTCACTACCCCTTAGACATAGGTTCTTAAATTTAAGATATCATCTTTATGGGTTTAATATTGCAAAACGTTAACCCAGTTTCCACTGCTAATGATTACATAGTCGTCTCTAAGCGTCTATTTCCACATCAATTTAACATTTTCTTATTACAGCTGGTTCAGGTAACGCCCTAAGCCACAATGAGCCTATTAATTCAGAAGGTATTTTGGTGCTAAAAGGGCAATTGTATGAATATATTGGTTTGGCCGACCATTGCAAAGCGACAGGGTCTTAATAAGTTATAAGGACTATCTCTTAGTTTTTCAATTCCTTAGTTTTTCTCTGAATAGTCAAGCAGTTTTGCGGACCTAAGAGATTGCCAAAGATTTTTTCGATGTGGACAGCCGCGAGTCTATGATAAAATTTAAAACCTAATAGTAATAAGAGTTATGATATTTCTGTTTAACTTAGAACTTAGAATATTACCATACATAAACGACGAAAATAAAATTTAAATTACAAAAATATGCAGAAGTCATCACTTATACATAATAATGCATGATGCAACCTGTACTAAGTAACCTGAACTAACCTAAACCAACACAAGTGCATTAACGGAATATTTTTTTAGGATCACAAAGAATTAAAAATTTCGTTAAAATTTAAATACTATGTAACAACTGTTTTAAACATTAAACAAAGTTTAAAACATGTTCATTGAGGAATATTACCTATTCTCTCGAGAATGATGTCATAATGTTACGGTATCCACGATACAGGCAAATATGAATGCTGAAGGGGGACACGACACAAAAAAAAAAAAAAAAAAAAAAAAAAAAAAAAAAAAAAAAAAAAACGCACATGTGATGCCTTCTGCATATTTTTGTAATTTCAATGTTATTCTTCTATCAGAGAGCTGAAGACGGAAATTAAACGTCGAAACGTGGGCGTATTTCGAGAGAGAAAAAGGAGTTTTTATTTGTCCCAAAACAAACTAAAACACGAGCTTTTGGAAAGTGGAGTCATTTTTTGGCAAATATCGGCATTTGTCGGTTCTGTCCATATCTGTTAGGTCATTGGTTATGTCTTGTGTCGGCTTCAACGTGACCGGACAAGCCACCACATGGGTCAACCCTTCAACAGTGGAATGCTCACAAGAAAATCAAGGTTGGATCTTACCAGGAATCAGAAACAGTTTCTTAACTTGGGACATCCGATATTCAGGGGCGCCAGCGGGCTAAATCTAGTGTGCTCTGGGTTTGGTTTTGATCGTTCACCCTAGATAACGGCTTCTTGTCCACTTCCCGACAATCTCGACTATCGATCAAGATGTCAATACGTACAGGACATTCCTTAGTGACCTTGATGTCAAAATATGGGGACTCGGATCTAATTCACTATGCGCATGTGCATGGGTTGTTGCCAAATTTCGAAACGTACTTAGTTAGAATCACATACCTCCATACCGAATATTTTTCCGTCACACGCATTTACGTCGAGTAACCCATGAAAGCATCGGCAACATTGGATGTCACGGATCACGCACCAAGAGCTTTCGGTCTAGTTCATGATTCGTGTAGAGTACGTGAATCTTGCCCCTCTCAAAAGGGCGCTCGCAAAAGTGCCACTCTCAAAAGGGCGCTCGCATGTTCAGAAATTGTCATATACGAGGTATTGTGTTTCCATCCCCTCCTTTTGCAGTCCAAGGCCAGGCAATGTCCTGTATGTTATGGAAGTATGTGGCCTCGATACCCGCTCGCGCCCTCTAACGAGTCTTCACCAAAGATTTATGCCATTGGCGTACGGGTTGTTTGCTCGATTTTCGATTATTCATTATGGTCCATTTCAAATAGATATTCTTCTAGTAGGCTGAGGAATTGATTGACACATTCGTCTTATTCCATCCATGTAAATGTGTCATTTATATGTCAATTTCTCAGCTTACTAGATGAATATCTATTTCAAATGGACTCTAATAATTTTTTTCGACGACTGTCTCGAAAATGAACAAATGCGCACTACCTAACTACCGTTGAAAATCGCATATTGTAAACAGCATGCGTAAAGTGCACATTGCGCACGTCATACATAAACTCCGTTTGAGTCGTAGAAGAGTCGAGTTTTGAACATGAACCCTTTGGGAGTAAATATTCGAATTATAACGATACAAAACAGATTTTGGCTACGCTCTGTTCTGATTGTCACCAATTTGTATTTTCCTCTTTTAAAAAATTAAAATTAAAAAATTACCTCGCCTAATTACTCGTGTTTTTTAATTAGTGTCTTCTGATTGCTTTGCACACGCCTTGCATATATTTTATAATACGAATGATCATTTATGAAGCGCAGTCGTAGAAAAAGTATAGTGTGCAACACGTACGAAAATCACTCTTCACACTCTTATGACGTTGTATCACTCGCCTAGGGCTCTTGTCCAAACCGTCTCACTCGTGTGAAAAGTGCAATTTTCGACACAAGTTTCACAATATACTATTTTCTACGATTGCCTCTGAAATGAACAAATGCGCATTACTAACTACCATTGAAAATCGCATATTGCAAACAGCGTGCGCAAAGAGCACATTGCGCACGATCTCGTAAAGTAGCGTGTGCAAAGTCCACTTTGCACACGCTTCTGATTGATTTGCACACGCCTCGCATATATTCTATAATACAAATGATCATTTATGAAGCAAAATCGCAGTCGTAGCAATATTATACTGTGCGTACGAAAATTACTCTTCACACTCTTGTGACGTTTTGTCACTCACTCACTGCAAAAGTGCAATTTTCGACACTAGTTGCACAATATACCATTTCAGATTCAGCACAATATACGGGGTCCAATTCTAAATTAGGCATAATATAAAATCTGCATTTCAAATTTTAAATCAAATACGTTTCAACCAGAAATGACCATTCAAACTAGATTCATCTGTTGCGAGTCTCGTGACCCAATTTTCTGTTCATTTTTCTTTAAGCGTATCGATTCTCCATTAAAATTTTAATATATTAATGCCCTTTTCGCCCTGCGAAACCGGGCCTCAGGGTGTAGGTGTTCTGCGGGGGAGAAATACGTATTGTGCCGGACGAAAAATGTAGCGTCGGTTCTATAATATGCCAAGGTTTTTTAAACAAGAGCCCTAAATAAAATAAATTTGACTGGTAAGTAAGTTCCTTGGACCTGAGGGTAAAAAAGAGCGGAAGGGCGAAGGTATATAGATAATATAGAAATGAATCCCGATGGCAAACGCCTTGATGCCATATTTTTCACATGTTAAATTCTTTTGTTGAAACATCTTTTTTTAAATCTAAAGTGTTTCCCGGGCTTTGAAGCCGTGGTCCAGTGGAATTTCTTCCTGAGGTTTCGTCTACAGCTGCGGTAGACATTATCAAAAGCGATGAGGCAATGGGCGAAGTGATCTCTCGTGCTTCTCAACGTTCACTGATTCGACTGTGGTGAGCTTTGTGGTATTTATTCCCCCCCCCCCCCCCCCGTCGCGCTGCAGTGGAGGAACTGGGGTGTCCATCACTTGACGCATGTCGTAGAACTCGCTTCCAGTCTGCATTTGGAAACGTAATTTCCTCCTTTCTGCTGAAATTGTTGTCTTGTTTAAAGATCTCAATGGTCTCTCTCGTTAGTCTCGGAGTCGAAGATAGGCCATTGAGATCTTCAACAGAAAGGAGGAAATTACGTTTCCAAATGCAGACTGGAAGCGAGTTCAATGACATACTTCAAGTGAGCTGAAGCCCCGCGCCTCCACTACCCCCACCCCAGTCCCTCTACTGCAGCGCGACGGCGGGGGAATAAATACCACGGAGCTCACCACAGTCGAATCAGTCAACGTCGGGAAGCACGGGATATCACTTCGTCCAGTGCCTCATCTCCTCTGATAGAGTATGCCGCAGCTGTAGACAAAACTTCAGAAAGAAATTCCATTGGACCACGCCTTCAAAACCCGAAAAACACTTTAGATTGTATTTTGACCGGCCGTGAAAGCCTTCGCAGTCTTATAGGTCTTTTTTGTTTTACAGAATTCGTGCGTTTCACTTTGGAAATGGACTTTACTAAGTGCTAACCAGACTTTTGCATAAAAGAAAAAAATGTTGATTCGGTGGAAAAATAAAGACAAGGACAAAGAAAAGTCGGAGAAATCTTCAAACCAGAAACAGCCCTCGTCTGCGACGAAGAAAAAAAGGAAATTTGGCAGAGACGGAGGTACGTAAAAAACTGCAAAAATAGTTGTATACTTGCATAACTCAGCGCAACATAACACACATACCATTTGCAACTTTTCCGATATTAAAATTATTTCCTTATAGATAGGTTCTGTAATGTATTTTTTTCCAACTCTCCAAACACTCGTAGAGCCTAGAGCTTTTAATTTATCATATACAAGCCTTTGCTGCATCGAACATAGAAACATCACATATTTGAAATACATAAACCAGACTTTAATTATAAAATGTGTGTCAGAACCCAATAAATTATGAGAAATAAAAGTAAAAAATATGAAAATTACAACAATTCAAATTGCAACATTTATGTAAGACACCTGTGAAGCGTCCTGTACTGTGACAATGTTTCTATAATTATAACCAGTGGAGCCAAAGAAAAAATTTAATTTTGTTTGAGCATTATTATACACACTGAGTGTGAAATTCGTTAGCAAATTAACTAAAACCTTATAGTATACAGAAAAGATGATCTTCATGACAACCTTAACTTGCTGCGTGACGTTATGATTAAACTGCTTAGAGTGGAGATAATGTAATTGCATGTGTCGATATTCTATCGGCATAGTTATCAGAAGTCTGCCTCACGACGTGAACCTTAAGTAGAGGTTGAGCTTCTCTGTGTCTGTGAGTCTGAGTCTCTGTCTGTATCTGAGTCTGTGGGGCCTCTTAAGGGCCCCACAGACTTCGGTTTTTTTCCACGGTTTTGAACGAACAGTTAAAACCGTGCGGTCTTGGAATGGCACGGCAAAACACTCACACACTTTGCTTTTTTTTTCTCAGTTATTTTTTACCATTTAACCGTGCGGTTGCAGGATGCAGTAATGAATTAAAAAAATTTAATCTTAGCAGTGACGGCGGTAGTTGTGACAAATAAGAAAACAGGAACAGAATTTGTTACCGACATTGAAACAATTCAGTAAGTTTACATTAAACAAGTTAAAACGACCTGCATGCGCTCGTGCTTGTTAGAAAACTCCACACACTACGGGGCGGAACAAACAAGTTGAACCGTACGGGTAAATATCTGTCCGCGACAGATTTGGAACATATGAAATTAACTGGAACGAACGCACCCACGCACCGTCGGTTTGGAACGAACAGGTTGGAACGTTCATTCAAAACCGTGTAAATTACCCGAAGTCTGTGAGGCCCTTTATGCCGCGATTTTGACATTTCCGCATTTTTTCCCGCTGCGCTCATGAGAACTCGCCCTCAGACAACAAACCGCCATTGACATTGATTGATTTTTCACAAATTGTCAAACATACTCTGCCATCTGGTGTACAACACTGAGATCTAAGACTTTAAAAAATGTCAAAAACGGGCTTCAGACCGGCCATTTTTTATTTTACTCTATGTGTGGACTGGGAATTTGATACTGTATGGACTGCCGTTAATGGGGTAACAGCGTGCTTTTATATCTATTTGGTTAAAAAACCCTTTGGATACCTGATGGCACCTTAGCAACAATGTGTTAAGCCTAGGTTACATTTATTTGATACGTTGAGGTCAGTTCCCGATTATGCAGAGGCTTTTGCGCATAAAAAAAATTGTAACTTCGTTACAAGTTTTGCGTCATTGCTGCCTTCAACTTAACCCAGTTACATGGTATTTTCTTAAGAAAACTATAATCTGTAAAAGGGTTATACATAGATTTTAGGTCGTTAAGTAAAAATTAGTCGCACTTTCGCACAACAGGGAGGCAAACTAAAACAGTTAATATAAGCCTTTGAGTTTCTCTTTTTATGATGCCCACAACCTTGAAATATGAATATCAATAATAAAGACACCAACAGAACGCAATTGTGACTGTAATTTGGTGACAATTGCACTGCAGCTTTTATAGATCAGGAAAATAGTCTTTAATATTATTGTCTGATCCAGTCGATCCAGGTTAATTTTTTTTCTGACAGCGGACATAAGAATAACTTAAATTAAATAAAAGCACAAAGTTGGCAAAGCTTTCCAGGCAAAGGCTCTACCAAGTGATTCCGTTTCTTAAATCAGAAGCTAATTCAAATCCGGCTGAAGGCCTATTTTTTCTCTAATTTGAATTATTCTTATGTCCGCTAAAGACATGAAACTTAAACTAAAAAATAACTGAGTGTCATACTTCTACAAATTATGAAATTTTTTTTCGGTAGCTATAAATGGTTTTACGTGTTACTGAATACACAATACAGAAAGTGGTATGAACAAGAACATATTATACGTAGGCCTAGTCAACTCACGCCGATAACCCAGTTAATTCCTCAGGTGAAACATGTGGCGTCCAACCATGCGCAGTGGCGTGCATCAAATTTCACTCCGCGACTAAACGGAGTCTGAGGTGTCTACCCTTCGGGTCCGCAATAGCAGGAAATATTGCTCCAAAAGTGGGTCGTTTGGTCACTTTTCTCACACTATGTGTCGCGAGAAAAGTTCGTCGGTGAAATGTGCGTCGCATAATTCCAAGTTGTGACTAGTCCCTATGTTTGCATGTAAAAATGTGCCTTAAAGTTCTTGAGTAGTTTTCGCCTACATATTTTCTTTTCCCTAACTTCCAGAGGCGATGTTTATGGCAAATTATTGTTTTTTTAAAGGTTGTTGATGACTCTCTTAAAACAAACGTCAAATCTGATCGGCAAGACCTCCTCAAACCCCAGATACTAAATTAATTATTATGCCGGAGCTCAAGTAGGAAAACTTCTGAATTTAGCTAACTGCTTAATGTAACGAAATCCGGCTAATACCAACACTGTAAAACTTCAAAAGCCGCTGTTTGAGTTTATAACGAGAAATTATTAGGATATTGATTCACTGAATTTCTTAGTGCTTTTGCTTATACTCGTAGTTAGTCTTAGTTGCGACGTGATCAAATTATGTTCAAGCAATATGACACTTAGTGAGGAAGTTTTTAAGTGATGTTTGTTTGGAGGCAATGCGTTTCCGTAAGAGGTAAGTGAGAAAATACGAGACAAACGGAAAGTAAAACTATCATAAAAATTTAACATCCTGAGAACACCAGAATTATTTCAATATCTAGCATTCTGTCATTTTTTTTTGGGCCACTTTGTATACTCTATATTACACAACTCTATATACACAAGTTTTTTTTCCATTTATATAAACAAATAAACTTTTACCACACTAATGAGACACCCCTGTACAGAGGCATATCCCTGGCACATGGTCAGCCGCTAAAGTATGATAAGTATGATATGCCATAAGTCATATTTAATGTCCTAATTTGTTGACAGCGTCATGTACCTGGCACATGCCATTTCTTTAAAACACATATCAAGGATGTTCCGAAAATCTTATTAAATGTTATATTTAGGTGCACGTAGGCATATGCCTGGCATATATTTTTATTTTCCTGGAATACACCAGGCATATTTACTCGAATATACCCAGTGATAAAAGTAACTTCCTGGCATATATTTGTGCTATGTGGGGAGATTTTTGAGGCTCAAATTGTGCTGATTTGTCAAATAACAATTTATTGAGAAATGCCGCCTAACGGATGTACTTTGCTAATTTCGAATTTAGAATTAAATAGATAATAGTGTTTTGGGATTTTAACATAAATCTAGAAACTGTTTCCTGACTCAAAAAGTGCTTTTAAAAAATTATTTTTAAAATGAGCTTTCGAGAAAACTGCATTTAAGTTTAAAGAAAGAGGAAACGGTTTTTGGTTTATACATATTTCAATACCTAATGTGTTTATAATATTACAAAAACTATTAATTAGTATAAGCCAGCATCAAACAGATGAAAAATCATTTTTTCGTAGAAGCAGGGTTCAGTATCAGCGTAATGCTTGTCCTCAAAGTTCTTATATTTCCCATGACAGCCATTCTTTTCGAGCTCGGTCTGATACCCGGATATGTAACCGACAGATAATTTTTTTTATACTTTATTTGTCCTGTCGTCTCACACCGACAGGTTATCTTGATATAATTTTATGACGTGTCCTTCGGTTGTATAAAACCTTGTGTAAGGTAGCATTAGGCTTCTTAGCAATATTTCTTTTCGAAACAGAGTTTTATAAATAATACGAAAGATGTTGCTTGAAACTTCGGCTGGGCAGTGTTGCCAACACTTAAGAAAATAAATTCCCAGAACCAAAACCAGAAATTCCCAAATTTTCCACTTCCCAAGACCTTACATTACTAGATGCAAACATGGGCATACGGCGCAGAATAATCTCTGTTTCCAAAATAATGCGCATGCGTGATCGTCGCTTTCTCTAACCATTCTTTATATTCGGGATAATCCAGCCAACATTTTTGCAATTTTTTCCCCATCATACGTAAGTTTGCGCTTTTTCTTCTTTCCTTGAAGGCCAAATTTATCTTCATTTAAACTCGAAGTGGAGAGTTGGTTCATCCATGGTTAGTCGCAAACCTTGTAGTTTGCGGCTAAGCGGTCCAAGTGTAACTTTCTATTGTACAAAATAAATAACTGGTAAAAAATAATAAAAAATACAGATATCCAAACTCAAAATTGGATATTGACATTACTAGTTCCTCGTGCTCGTGAGTAAAACTGACACAAACAGTGACAGTACTAAAGTACTAGCACTGACAACTTTCATTTGTCATGTCAAATCTACATCATATTTAAAGGTGTCAAACGCCTAACACCAATAATAAATGCTATCTCGCTTTACAAAGAGTCATTAGAGAAAGATAGCATACAAAATGATATAGGTACTGAACTCACGATGATTCCGGTTCGTCGTTCGAGCCCGACACTACTCCGAGGGCAGAAATTCCCATTTTTGCTTAAAAAAAAGTAATTTTCTCCCCTTCACTTTTTATTTCGAAAACACTCCCAGAATTTGGGAAACATTCCACGTATTGGCAACACTGCGGCCGGGTCTTTCTCTTGCAAGTTCAGGAAGGGAATTGCCAAGGCCAGTGTTGTTCTTACTTAAATAAATGATGTACTGGAATTGAAGTTTCGAATGTACTGATTTGCTGCTAAAATGTACTGACTGTCGTATTGTATTATTAAGATTTTTTTATTTGTGAGATAATAAAGGATGGGTACGTTAAGTAAAACAATTTAATTTTTATAAATCTCTTAAGTTTCTGTTTAGTCAATGTCAGATAATTACTGCCATTCTATATTAACTTGTTATATATCACATTGCACATGTGAAAAAAGGTTTACAAAACAGCACACAATACAAATATTCCCGCAAATTTTAAGAGTTTATCATCTACATTGAATCTACTTTTAATTTGATGACTAAGCTCTACATAAAAGGATAAAACATGTTTCAAAAAGTTATCAATTTCTTGTTTGAAAATTGTTTTTTCTCTTTTTGATCCTCTAAAAATGCACCACTCCTCGCACCAAAATAAATGTTCTCTAAATCAACATAATTGCGAGGAAAATGTACATTAATTAAGGATAAAGAGTCATTTTCCTCCAGTACTTCAGATTTCATGTAACTGTTTAGTGTTGTTCCGCAGAGTTATTCGACCGTTCGTTCGGTTCGAATCGCCCCGAAATCCCAACTCGAATTTAGCTGCGAATGTACTGATGTACGGCAAAATGGGCCATTGTACGCTTTTCAGTACATTTGAACACTAGAACCGCACTCAGTTCTAGGAGATCTGTCAAATTACGTCATTGAACTCTTTTGGTGTAGTGTCAGTGCACTTTCCAGTGAAAAAAGAAACCATCGACAGGTCCCATGACTGCCGGGTCGAGTCTACCGTCATTTGTAGTACTGTATTGTAGTACTCTCTACCGTATCTTTGTATTGACTCAATTTCTTTTTAGCGTGGCGTCGGTTTTCGGTTTGGATTGGGTTTTGGCTTGATTTTACGAAATATTAAGAAATAAAAGTATATTCATATTTTTTTCCTAATCTTTTTATATTTGTTTATAACAAATCCGCTCCTCTTTCCTCCAAGCCAGCAAAGATTCTCTCACTTACCATTAGGTTGGTATCATCCGCGTTCTCATTACTTTCAGTTATAATTGATGTTAAATCCTTCAGAAAGATAAACAAAATTGGTCAGATATACTTTCCTGAAAAATTCAAATATCCCTTTGTTATCATCTCAGCAATGTGTGTACCCCCATGTGTGTGCACCAAAATTCACCAGTGATTTCACCTCGCTCTGTGTACACAGAATTTTGGGACACCCTGTTCGTCTAATTATTACCTAACAAAACTGCATCTGACGTGCCAACTATTTTCCGCCGTCAACTCTCCCTCCATTATTTCTGTACTCGGTGCAAGTCGCCCAGTGAAACATACGACCCTGAAAAAGTGCGCCCTGGATCTCTCAGTCAGGGACGTAAAGGCAGACATTTTCCAAACGGAAATTTTCCAAAATCGGTAATTTTCCGGAAAAATTTCTTTCCTTGGAATGGAAATTTTCTGCACTGGTCACAAGGCGATATCATTCTTGTCAATCCGCTATCAAATGCCTTCCTTTTTAACTCAACCGTCAAAGTTTTCCTCAATTTTTTAATATAATTATAATTATGTTAATAATTCTAGCTTTGTGGAGCCACAATTTACAAACAAAATAAGTATTTCCTAAACTAAAAAATGCTTTTAGCCGATAATTGAAAAGTTACATTTCACACATTAAACACATTTAAAAATACTACAAATTTTTAATTCCAAATGTTTCCTATTTTACCGGTAAAATTTCCGGAAATTTTCTGGAAAATTTTCCGAATAATATTTTGCCGGAAATCTTACATTACCCCAGTCACTGTCCTAGTGAAACATGGAATCTACACCGAATTCAGCCCAGTGCGCATCGAGTGCAGCCAGTGAAAAACGCTACAAGAAACATAGGAATCGCAAAGTTCCTGCATCCTTGTCTAGCGCTAGCGCAAAAGCAGAGCCAAAACATTCTAGCGAGTGATTTACAGTGACATTTAAAATGAAGAACGTCATTACTGTCAATGTCGGCAAATATAAAAATAATGAGGTTAGGTCGATTGTTATTTAGTCAAAATGAAAATAGAGAATAATAAAATTAACAAGAAAAAGGCAGTTCCTGTTATGTAAAAAAAATCAGGAGTCCTGAAAGAAAACTAAAATAACCATTCAAGCCCTCAGGAACACACTCGAAACTGCAGTGCCACAACATGTGTTGCAATGTAAACAATGACCCAGTAGGTAAGAAAAAGGCACCCTTTGTTGCATAAAACAAACAGTTTTATAAAAGTCAGACAGGCGAAAGGGAAACCAGACCTCAGCAGCAGCACAAAACCAAGAGAGTTCCTTCAGTGAATGAACTGCAAGGGCAAAATGGAGCAAAACTCGATAAGTACAATAGTGAAAGTAAAAGTGAGTGATTCAAATGTGTGAAGCATAAACGCAATAAAGAGATATAAGCAAACAGTCAAGGTATGTTAATTATTAAAAAGAAGCAAGTTTCTCGGGGAATCAGTCAGTGTGTATGTTAAGGGATAGCAACACCCAAAAGTTCATTAACCTAAAAACAAGCATCCATTATGCAATATACCAACTAAGACCAATTGGATTAGGAACTTGACGGGGGTTGCTGTCCCAGATAGCATCATGCATTTTCTAGCATAAGGTTCTAAGTTTGAAGTAGCATCCACAAAGAAGGATGTGTCATGCAAGCGAATTTTAACTAACTTTAAATGTATCGTCTAACATGCACCGGCAGACATTGATTTGATAAGGGCTAGATTTACCAACATACTGACAAACTACTTCAACTCTCCAATAGTTAGAAACCCTCTTGGCTCCTTGTTTTCTGAAACACAGCACTTTCTCAAGTTGCATGACAGACTTGTGGTGACCAGACTGACGATTACCTGAGAAACTTGCTTCTTTGTAAATTCTCCAGTCGAGACACTCACCATATTAATTATTAAAGTTAAGAAGTGACACTAATGGAAAAAAATGACTGTGATATGCTATTCTTGTAGTGTAGTAATGCTTCTTTTTGCTAGTGCTGATGGCCTTACTCTAAAGTGTTAAGGTAATTAGATACATATTAGTAGTATAAAAGTTTAGTCTATGACAACTATGACAACAAAATACATGATATGCTGCAAGTAGGGAGAGTGTTAATTTGAAAATGTCATCTAGTTGGCTGTGAAATGTTATAATAAAAGGATGAAAGAACACTTCTTCTATTTACTTTGATTATGGAATTCTTTTTTGTCCTTCTAGATGACCTTTTCTGAACAACATGGGCCATATGATTTCGGACAGAAAAGTAATCCTAAGTCCTGCCATTTATGACCAAAACGTGTTGTGTTGCTATAAGCTGGATAAAATGCGTAATACTGTATAAGGCATCGAAAAAAAGTCAGATAATTTTTTATATAAGTTTTAATAAAAAAAAAGACGACGAATTATTTATACAGGGTGATTCCAAAATACTCCTTTCATTCTTCTTTCTTTCCACTGGTATATCTAACAGATACAGAAGTCATTTTTAAGACATGAATAAGTTCCTATGACCTTATTGCACCAATTCTGCATGGAGCCTTGAATAAAGAATATCAACTGTACTTTGAGACTTTTTCAAAAATATGGTACCTATATTTATCGAACTAGGCAATATATTATTTTTCATAGTATAGTGTCGAAAAATCAGTCTTGATTTTTGTTCTGAAACTTGTGCAAACCAAAGTTGTAAGCAAAATTACATTACTTTACTTTCCATTTTCTATAATTTTATCTGAATAATTTACCTTTGCAACGATAGGTTAGTTCAAATTCTATTGGTACTTTCAGAGTTATGATGCCTTAAATATCCTGCAAAAATCGAGTGTTGCAAAGCAATTTGCCAGCAGTTTAGTTGAAGAACTTAGGTACAGAGGGGGTAAATTATTTAGCTTGTAGAAAGTCCTAATAAGAGTAGTAAAATTTGTCTTCATCCCATACACCTTAACAATAATATTAACAATAGCTTTAACGACACAAGAATAGGGAATTATTTTGATAATTTCATAATAGCAGGTTAAACAGATGAGAAAATTTAATAAGAGTTTAAAGTTAAAGAAGTAAAGTAATTATTAAAGTCTGGACCTAGCTCACTTCTGTTTTAGTAATATTAAATAATTGTTGTAGCAATCACTAAAGAAGATGCTAAGAAGCAGCAACTTACAGTTTGAAAACGTTTTGAGAGAGGAAGATTGTTCTTTTCTTCTCATCAAAACAAAGGACCACAACCCAGAAATCACTCCCCCATATAAACGCAATAGTATTACACACAAAAGTGTATTTTATGTAGAAAAATCCACCGCTTTGTGTTGATCATTCGTTTATTTCCTATAATGCACGATCGTCTATTAAGATTTCCTGAACTGTTTTTTGTTAGCATTAGTTTTAAGGGCTACTCGAGATGCTAATGCTTTCTTTCGTAGGAGGTCAGGCGTTTGCCAGCACAATATCGTCTTTCCATGTAGTTCTAATTTGATTTAGATCAAGCATTGATTTCTTTACTTTGATGATTTAAGCTTCGCAAGTTAGTTGTGAGTGACTAGGCCCTAAGCGAAAAGTAGCCATATTTTTAGTTGCAACAGAGTAATATTTTTTTAATTCTGTAGTAGCAAAAACACCTATGAAACTTTTCAGAAGAAAAGTAGCGGGAGAAGGACCCAAATTAAAACTTCTACGCTTCCGCAGAAATTGCCGACGTTTCGACGTTTATTTTACGTCTTTTTCTAGTCTAAAACATTAAAAACACAATAACGAATGTTTCAATGTACGTCACTCCCTGTGGTTGTTCTGATGGACAATAAACATCTTCACCATCTGACGAAAAACGTCTGCAATTTGAGTGGAACAGACTTGAAAAAGACGTAAAATAAACGTCGAAACGTCGGCAATTTCTGCGGAAGCGTAGAGGTTTTATTTTGGGTGGTCCTTCGCCCGCTACTTTTCTTCTGGAAATTAAAATCTTGAAGACGCTACACCTAAACCACCTATGATACTACGATGCATTCGAAGAGTAACAGGCATCATAATGTGCAATTATTACCAGATGGACACGAGTTCCAATCTAGTCTACTTTTAGTATGTGCGACAAAATATGATGTAAATCAATCTTCTGTAGTATTGCAATAGTATATTGTGCAACTAGTGTCGAAAATTGCACTTTTCACACGAGTGTGACGCGCCATACGCGAGTGATACAACTACACAAGAGTGTAAAGAGTGACTTTCGCACGTGTTGCACACTATACTTTTTCTACGACTGCCTCGAAAATGGACAAATGCGCACTACTAACTACCTTTGAAAATCGCATATGGCAAACAGCGTGCGCAACGGGCGTTTCGCGCACGCTCCCTACAGGAGCGTGTACAAAGTCCACTTTGCACACGTTTCCGATTGTTTTGCACACGCCTTGCGTATATTTTATAATACGAATGATCATTTATGAAGCAAAATCGCAGTCGTAGAAAAAGTATAGTGTGCAACACGTACGAAAATCACTCTTCACACTCTTGTGACATTGTATCATTCGCCTACGGCTCGTGTCCAAACCGTCACACTCGTGTGAAACGTGCAATTTTCGACACTATTTGCACAATATACTATTTTCTACGACTGCGATTCAAAGTTCAGTTTGCACACGTTTTCGCTGTACTGTATGGGAGCGTGCGCAAAGCGCTCTTTGCGCACGCTGTTTGCAATATGAGATTTTCAACGGTAGTTAGTAGTGCGCATTTGTTCATTCTCGAGGCAGTCGTAGAAAAAAAAGTTTATGTTACTATACCCCATTCACTTATTTTGGCATCTCGATACCTTTGAAATCTTTATTTTTTTATACCCATCTCTTTTCGGCACATTTTGAAAAGTTGCGTTAAAACTGTCAAAGTCAGATTTCCAACGCCTACTTGATGACAATAATAAGCGAATGGTTTATACGTGCATTCACTTTGGCCATTTGCTCTTATTGCCTGCGGAACTACCTAAACGCGAGCCACTTTACCGTAAAATTTAAAAGTGATAAATGGCGATCGGTTTTCCTTGTCGACTAATGTAGACTTTTCCACCCCGAAACTCGATTTCGGTCTTGTGTCAGGCCAGGGGGCGGAAACATGAACTCATAAGGTAACTTATTAAGCCCAATCACCGGAAAATTGAGGCACCCTGCTGCGTCAAAATCACAAACCATATATACATGACAGTTGATATCAAATATTATTGGAAAAAACCTTTACGTGACGTCACAACCGTTTTGTTGCTTGGTTTTAAGCTTTAAAGGTAGAAGAACAATTGAAACGTAATAAGAATAAGTACTTAATACGTAAATATTCACCGTAACTTGTTCGCCCTGTAATAGAAGCCACTGCGACGTTATCCAATACAAAAATGTGTGACTCCTTCTTTCCTCAAGCACCCCTATCGGCCTCTAACGGGGTGCCGCAGAAGCAAAATGTTAGGGCGGGACGAATTCGCGCAAAAATCCAGTCATGCGGTGCTTCTCGCCTTTCGTAGACCTCGTCTTTTGTTTTCCTCAGTTTTTTTATTCTAAAAAGGTCCTCGCGCCCTTTTTACTTCAAATCGTCTCTAAGGCCGGGATTCTTGTACAGAAAAGATTGATTTTCAGTCGTTTTCCTTGATCTTTGAGTACATTAGAGTAGTATGTATTTAGTTTTGAGGATAAAGTTTTCTTACTGCTGGTTAAACAGAATTTGATGAATGACGACAATTATCTTGGATGGTACTATTTAGGTAAAAACGTAATGACAGTTTCGTATGGGCATATTCTATTCGTTTTAATAATGTCACATATTGATTAACAAAGAACTCTGGCACGAAAACCGATGTACAAAGGGCTTTGGCCTGTATCATGTGACCTAAAAACGAAATATAATATGCGACTTTTGCGGTGTTTATTTTATATCGAAAAGACGACCGGCAGTTGTTCATAGTTCGCATTCGGAACAGCGGAATAACAATGTTAAGACAGAGTTAGAACTTTATCGTTTTCGAATCTTGCGTGCAACTGAGTGTTAGTTTCGTTCAAATTCTAATTAGCAATTATGCCGCTGCCTCTGTCTGTCCTCGGATTGTATAGTTTAGTTCCGTGTTTGTCCTTACTAAAAGTAAAAGAAACATCCATAAAATAGATACTAGAACTCGAACTATAGCTAATTAATTAATGGATCGTTGCTAATTCGGGCGTGAAGACTACGCCTAAATATAAATGTCTTCTCCAAATTTACCTCGTAGGAAAACATAATTTGATTCGGTCTCCTCTCCGTCCGACTAGGAAGAATTCAGTTCTTTTCGGTCGTCTGTCGCGTTAATTTAAGAACCGCGAGGAAATGTGCTCGAGATGCAGCCGATGTTGCAGGAATAATATACAAGATGAGGACGATTTTTCTGATGAGTGCTCAGGTAATTTCAAGATTTGGCTTAGGTGTTGTTATGCAAACTGACCTCTCTGTTTGCATATGAGTTAATGTGTGGAAACGTGGCAACTCTGTAAGCCATTTTTCGAAGCTTTTAAGCTTTAATCTTATGGAAGTTTTTTGTATTTTTCGGTTTTCTAAATAAACCAGCCCCACGATGCCCTAAATGCACATATGTTTGCAATAATTTTTATTTTCGTCAAAAGCATTTCTTTTGTTAGTGTTGGACAGGCACTTTCACAATTTCTTCGGAATTCCGGCCATAAAACATGATACCCTACAATTGCCTTTCTTCTTATAGTTTAGTAATTAAGGCGATTTTGCGAATATCGTTAATTGAAATTAAAATCTTATTCTCTCAGCAGATAGAGCTTTTAATTTCTGATCCTTTGATTGTAAATTCGAGCAATTAATGTCGTAATTGACTGAGCCAGGAAATTAACATTTAATTTCAATAAAAAGCTTTAATTGTCAATTAAACTATGTCATGTGAGGTGTCATTTTGAAGAGCATCATTTCTTCTGTCCAATGATCACATTTTCAATTTTCTTTTTCCAGCACATTTTCCAGAAAAGCTCATTTTCTGAATTTATGCCCGCGCTGTCTGAAGCGCCATATAATCGCCACTGGTCAGGGTGGTATCGATTTTTTCGGAGTACCTTTCGGGGATGAGAAGTACCGAGGGGGTGGCGAAAAAGGGAAGATCTTCGACACTCGAAATAGAAAGACGGTTTTTGAACTCAATAGAGTTACGATCAAAAAGCGACGAAAACGTTCGAGTTTCACCGCGAGAAAAGTCCTTGGCTCCGCCGTTCTGATTATCGCCAATTCGTAATTTTTCCCCCTTTTTTGAATCTCGCTTTAAAAATCCGCGCTAATTATTTGCATTTATAGGTAATTAGTGCCACAACAATTAATTCGGCCATTGCTCGCCTACGAAAAGTTTCGTGGAGTGTTTTTTCGGTTGTGCCATATAGTGTCAACCCACCTCTACCCTTTTCCTGAATAGGCCATTTTCTTGCAGATAGCGGATACTTTACAGACGCAGGAGACTACCGGCATTTAAGTATTTGTAGAGTAGTTGTAGAAGTTGAAACTTTTAGTATATTATAGGAGTATTTTGCTTACCATAATATCGAGGATCCCAGCTACTGGCAGAATTCTTTCTCCTCTACACTGCGTCGTTAGTTTAGTTTTCTTTGTTGTTTTTCCAATTTAGTAAGAAATCGTGTACCCGGCAAACACGTTTCTGGGGACCACTGAACTTATCGCGAAAAGTTCACGGACGCCGCTATTTTATTTCAGATTCTGGAAAAAACTAAAAATTGTCTTCTTTAATTTTTTTTTTCTTCCTTAATTAGTATTCAAATTTTTTTTTTTTTTTTTTTTTTTTTTTTTTTTTTTTTTTTTTTTTTTTTTTTTTTTTGTGGCGTTTTGCAGGTTTGGGCTTAAACAATAAAACCTTGCTGGTATTCCCCCCAAATTATTAAATTTTATATTATTTAAATCAGCGACCTAAGGGACAATAGACCCTTTCCAAGAGTTGGGTCCCCCTTAGAGCGTGGTAAAAGAGATTTGACACACGAAGATACGTTGGACTTAGAACATCCACGTAGTCGAATCTCCGCAGACACGGCGGCAACACGGCAGCAGCCGCGAACACAGCCGCCCCCACGCAACCACCGATTTAGAAGAATTGGACATTTATTTTTTTCTATTTGGATTTTAATTAATATGACAGTTTGAATACCTGACAAGGTGTCTCATTTTTTGTATAGAGTATTATCACGAATATCAAAAGTGTTGTTTGGTTTATTTAAAGAGAGACAAATTTGAAAGGTAAAAAATTTTGTGCTGTATTAACTTTCATGAACTTTTACGGTTTGGGTATCGGGGCTTTAGCTACCTCCCCAAAAGGGATTTATACTGATTTTAAAAGAACAAAAGAGGGTGTTTTAAGTTAGGAGCGCTAGTGTTAGAATTAACAAGATGAGAGTCTACGTAAACTTCTATTTCTGTGACCTTAAAAAGTAACCTACTCTAGCAAAGATGGGACAACGAAAACAAATATAAACAATTACAAATAAATACTGTTACGGGATAGGGGTTCCAATAATTTATCGTCAAATAACTGCACATTTTTAAACTATATAACACGATTAAAACACTATTACTCTCTACTAACTATTCGCATTGTTTGCTTATCCGCTTATTTCGCTTATTACTACACTGCACTATTTATTCTCCCATGTCGCATGGCTCGCTGGTTTATATACCCGGCCTAAACACACTCTCGTACTTTGGAGAACGGAGGCCACTGTTCCCGGTTCCGGTTTATTCTAGATGGATTCCCGGGGTCGCAGTCGGCACTCGGCGTTGCCGCTTCGGTCCGAATCTCTGTGGACCGACGGTAGGGCGTAACATTGCTCTCCTCTTAGTTCTGATCGTCCGGTTTAGAGAAATCTCCACGAATGTAAGTCTTTAACCGTTCAAGATGAACCAGTTTCATCTTAGCTCTAGGAGTACGTTGGATCCTGTATACCACCTTGTTGATCCGCTTGATGACTGTGTATGACAGTATGACAGAGGTTAATTTCATTCCAATTGAGTTTGTGTGTCGGAAGTTCCGTAGGTGCAATATTTCCGGAGATAGAGCCCTTCGGAGGTCGGTTTTATGCACTTTTAGAATCGCTTCTTTGGACAATTTAAAAAAAAAACTCTTGAGAGGTTAATTTCATTTCAATTGAGTTTGTTATGTTCTCAGGGGCTTGCAAACGAGCCATTCCGATCAAAGAAAGCAAAAAAAAATGTCTGATATTTTTTTTGAACATCTATAAAGGGGGTATTACGACTTTTTTCTCAATTCTCAACTTTGACCATCTGTAACTTGAGAATGCCTGAACCGTGTAGAGTGAATCCAACTGTGTTGTCCTCTTCTTGATTTCCTCTTTCACCTCGTAGTGCAATGTTTCCGGAGATAGACCCTTTCGGAGGTCGATTTTTAGGCACTTTTAGAATTGCGTATTTGGACCATTTAAAAAAAAAAGCTCTTTAGAGGTTAATTTCATTCCAATTGAGTTTGTTATGTTCTCAGGGGATTGCAAACGTGCTATTCCGATCAAAAACAGCAAAAAAAAAAACTTTGCAGCTCCGTGGGCCTTATCGGTGTAAAAAACTTATAGGGGTGCTTCGGCCCTTCTTTTTACTTTGGAAACAAATTGGATGCTTCTAATGGTGATCTTTCTAATGGACGACTGTCTTCGTGAGTCCCCCAAACAACTTCTTTTGCTACTTTTAAACAGTGGGCTGATACCTGATGGTGGTCGTTAGTCCTTCCGGCGTAGCGACCCCTTCATCGACTCATCGTTTCTCTATCAAAAAACGCCCAAGCTAAATTTCTTTATCGTCAGCAAATTTTTCCTTCTTGACCTTCTCGACTCCCACCTTCTTTCCATGATGTCAATGAGCGGTTCGAAGTAACCAAACGTTGAAATGATTTACGAAGTATGGTTTCTAAGTTTGGGTCAACTAGTACTGCTTGATTACTAAACCGGTCGTCGGCCGACCATTTCTAAGAATGCTGCAATTTTTATGTCATTTTCGGTGACGTCACAAGGTTATTTCAAGGTCACTTTTGTTTTTTCATATTAACCACTACTTAATAATAATACGAACGTTTGCGAGAATTTTTTTTTTGCAAAATGTCAAGTTAACTTTAATACTTGACATAATTGATAACATATTATTTTATGATCATCTTAATTAATTAATTAAAGTAGCTAAGACAGTAACAAGCGTCATAAATTACGTCCATGCCAGTTCTTAAGAATGATAATTTTTGAGAATTTAATTTCTTCGTTACTGCCTGGTACCTATTTTGTTAGTTGTAGTTACAAAGTAAAGTTTTGTATTAAAGTGACTAGTTTTTACTCCTAATTAAGTTTAGAAAAAAAACTTTTGATTTTCATTTGAATCGAAGATTAACTCTTGAAAATATAGTCAAGATCAAAAATCTACATTATCATTTTATTTGTTTGTATGACGTTTGCCAGCTTGAGCGTTATTTAATTAAACCTTCCGGGAAATATATCTAACCACTCTTTTCTTTTGCTCTAAAGGTATATAATTTGCTATTCTAGGTACTTACTGCTCTTGTACATTTCGTAAATTTGATTCCGAATAGCACTAATTTTCCAATGGCTTGGATCTTTCACCGTTTGCTTACGATGACGTTTTATCGGGCTTGAAACCCTTCCTTCCTCATTTCCTGTGGTTTTTTGGAGACAGTGGCTAAATGTAGACCTGAGGCATCTGCAAAGGGACCTCCATTGTCTCGCTCCAATTCAAAATATCTCAAGAGGAAGGCTGCAAGTTATTTGCAGTCTTTACTAAGACTTTCCTGCTTATATTTTCACAATAAATATGGAAAAACATAAGTCTCGAGGAAAATCGCAATAATCGCATAAGAAAATCTTGGAAAACATTATACAAAGCACAACATCTTTGATTTTCTAAATTTCGAGGTTAGGTATAGTGGTGTTGGCCCAAGATCAGTCAACTTTACAGGTCGCCTCATTGCTTAGAGAAGGAACCACCTGTATACGTCAGTCAACGTCACAAGAATTCATTTCCGCCATTCCCCCTATGCTTTTGTAAAGAGTGAGTTAATTTTTTTTATTAAACTTGAGTTTCGTTAAGGTTTTTGGTATTTTGGTGTGCTGAAACCAAGAAGTTATTTCCTACATTATTACTATATTACAGAGTGAAGTCCATTTTTATAAATTTTCTGCTCTGTACTAGTTGATTTTGGTAATTACATCCCGAGCGCTCCGGATATCAGCCTATCTCACTCTAGCTTGTTAAGATTTTGTGAGATGGTCTATGTCCGGAGCGCGGAGATGGAATTACCGAACTGCCGAACTATATCATATATGTTCAAACTCTATTTTTTTAGCCGTTTTGTGAAGTTTATTTCCGATATTTAAGAAGTATTCTGAAGGAAACTAAAACTTTGCATGGTGTAAAATAAGTCTAAATAAACCACAAATTAATAATAATTAAGAATTCTTGCCGAACATTAACATTTAAAGCTTAAATTTAAAAAAAAATTAGGCATCTCTGACAAATCACTCATTTAAATCATCATAAAATTGTCAGCCGTGAATTCTCATGACGTCACAATAGCTCTTTCTTTATTTTTCAGCGAAATGAGGTAACCTATAAAGTTGACAGATCTTGGTGTTGGCCGGCGCCGACGCGGCTATATATCCAGCCACATTCATCCACATACTTCCATAACATACTGGACATTGCCTATCTTTTACATTGCTGGCCTTGAACTGCAAAAGGAGAGGATGGAAACACAATACCTCGTATATTGCAATTTCTACACATGCCGAAAAATGAGCACGTGCGGTTAGATTCAAGTACTCTCCACGAATCACGAACTAGGCCGAAAGCACTTGTTTCGTGATTCGTGTCATCCAATGTTGCCGATACTTTCACGAGTTACTCCAGTTACTCGACGTAAATCCGTGTGATGGAAAAATCTTCGATACGGAGGTATGTGATTCGAACCAAGTACGTTTCGAAATTTGGCAACAACACACGCACACGCGCACAGTGAATCAGATCCGAGTGCCCATATTTTGGTCTCAAGGTCACTAAGAAATGTCCTGTACGTATTGACGTACTGGCATTTAGCAGACAAAATTGTTGCCCCAGCTGCTTTCATCCAAAGACACTTCTACATAGACATACCGCCTAATAGTAAACCGTGTTGCACTAATTTGGACGCATACTCCCTATCGCCAGAGAAAGTGAGCGTCCAAATCTAAAAACCATCGTTCATGGTGACTGTACTAGCCCAATGTTGCCGATGTACGTATTTTCGCAGATGTTCGGTCGGAAGTCGTCGTTGAGTCGAGCGTCGGCCTTGCTATCAATGGGCTAGACAATATGTAGGTAAACTTAAAAGTTACGAAAATTAAAATCTTTCCTAACTGGAGATGAAAAGTTCGTTTCATCACCAGTTGCAGGTTTCGGTTGTGGCACACCGTTGCTACAGTTTTACAGTATTACGTAAATACAAAGTGGTTTAAAAGTACAGCTGCGGCAGACATTATCAAAGGCGATGAGTCAATGGGCGAAGTGATCTTCCGTGTTTCTCGTGGTTCAGTGTTGCCAGATGCAAAAATTGTTTTAACAGTAGAAAAACTGAATTAAGAACAGCAGATTTTTGAAAATAGACAGTAGACATTCAAAATCATCGGTGAATTTTATTCTTTTAGTAAGTTCCTATAGGAGATTAATCTGTTTGATGA
Source organism: Taphrorychus bicolor (assembly GCA_951812265.1). Lineage (NCBI taxonomy): Eukaryota > Metazoa > Arthropoda > Insecta > Coleoptera > Curculionidae > Taphrorychus > Taphrorychus bicolor. Next base: position 1,368,932 of record OX638305.1, on the reverse strand, counting down.
AGCGGAGATCTTTGAACTAAAAAGTGAATCTTTTGATTGATGAGGGTGAATTTTGGTGCACCTACATGTTGAATTTAATGGTGTTTAGAGGAATTTAAGGTAAATTATATGGAATTTTTAGAGAGTTTTTTCATCATTTCAAAATTTACCGGTCATTTTTCCTAAAGGTAAAATTATTGGTCAGATTTGTTGTGTACACATCGGCAATTTAATAGGACTTGGTGAAAGTTAGTGGAAGTTTTGTTCGGAATTTGGTGTTTTACAAATTGCGTTTTATTAAAATTGTAAAAAATTTGTTTTAATCGTTACAAAATCAGTTTTTCTTAACTAAACGAAAATGTAGTTTCTTTGATTTTGATCCAAAAATATATTTTTTTGATTGAAGTTTTGCAAGTGTTTTATTCGAATTAAGCCCAAAAAGTAATTTTTTAATAATTAAAAAAAAAATCCTTGAGTCTGAAACAAAAAATCATTTGATTTTGTTCAGGGTGCAAAATCAAAAATAGTTTTTGCAGCAAAATAATGCTACAAGAACAATTTTTGTAAGCATGATTTCAGAGCAAAACTTGAGATTTTAGCCATAAAATGAAATATCTTTACAATTGCAAAAAAAATTTTTTGTAGTTTTCAGACGATTTTTTTCTTTTTTGAACTAACAAGCTATAAAGCAAAAATTGAATCTCTTGATTGAATAAGTTGTGACGGTTTTAACTAATATATGAGGGTTCATACGAGGTGTTCATTACAAAACTTCATCTTGCAGGCTATGAAATTTTGACAGAAAAGGATGACATAATCACAATAAATGGACTTTTGTTTCTCCATTTCATAGCCAACTAGATGAAGTTTTATAATAAACACCCCGTATATAACGTCACCTGACATAAAAATGACAAATAAATGACGTCGATTTTTCGACTTGATAATTACCTACGACGACCACGACTAGTGACGTCATTATTTTGACTGTAAAAAAAGAGTAAATAAATGTAAAAAAAGAGTGTTTTTTTTTAAATTGTAAAAGTTTCATTTTTTAAATTGTAAAAGTGTAAGAAAGATTATTTTAAAAAAGTGTAAAAAAATGTGTGGAAAAATGTAGAAATAGTGTGAAAAAATATATAAAAAAAGAGTGCAAAAAAGCGTAAAAAAAGTAAACAAAAATTGTAAAAAAAATGTAGAAAAATTGTACAAAAAGTGTAGAAAGTATAAAAAAGGAGTAAAACAAGTGCACAAAAGATATAAACAAAAAAATGTAAAAAAAGTATGTAACCTGAGCTGGTCATATTTGAATACGTGTGGCAACCTTTTCGACCAAGTTTTGGGACCCAATTCTCGAGATTCGAATAGTCGAATAGTGCTTTTTGTCGTTTTTTATTTAATATTGACGTTACTATAAATTAACGTCATTTTGACTCACAAAATAACATTATTTTGACGTTGCAAAATGGGGTTATCGGTCTGTGACTTTTGCCCGTCATTATGACGTTGTTTCGCCGTCATTCCATGACGTTTTGGTGACCAATGGTTACCAAAAAATTACGTCAAAATAATGTCCCTTTCCGGCATGGGTATGGTTTATAGCGCAAATTTCTAGATTCTTAGGTTTTTCTGAAAAAAAGATCTGTTTTTACTTTGCAAAAACGATTTTTTTCCTTATTGATTTTTGTAGCAAAACCTGAAATTTGAAAAAATGAGTTCTTTTAAAATTGCAAAAAAATTGTTTCTATTTTTTCAAAGACTTTTTTAATTAAACGTAAAAGTGTATTTTTTTATAGTGACTGATGTTGACTCATAGTGACGTCATTTTTTTGACTGTAAAAAAGTGTGGAAGAAAGGGTAGAAAAATTATTAAAAAAAAGTACGAAAAAGATTGTAAAAAAAATTAAAAAAGTGTAATAAAGGGCATAGAAATAATTATAAAAAAACGTTTTAAAAAAACTGTAAAAAAAGTCAAAAGAAAGTAAAACAAGTGCAAAAAATATATAGACAAAAATGTTAAAAAAGTAAGTAACCTAAGCTGGTAATGAATAAAATATTTGGATAAATCTGGCAATTTTTCGGCCAAATTTTTGAGATTCGAATGGTCGATTTTTTCTGAAAAAAAAGCATTTTTTTACTTGTATTTTCGAACTAAAACGATTTTTTTCCTTATTGATTTTGCAACAAAGCCTGAAATTTTGGGCCAAAAATTGAGTTCCTTTAAAATTGCAAAATAAAATAGTTTCTAATTTTTCGAGGCCTTTTTTAATTAAACGCAAAAGTGTTTTTTTTTTTCAGTATTGAACCAAAAACTGTTTTTTTTTTAATAACTATGACTATTTTGATCGATTTTGTCCTAAGAAGTTAATTTTTTTAATTTTTTTTTTGCGAACTTTTGTCGTTGTACCGATTTTATTACAAAACGAGTTTTTGTCAATTGAGTTTTGTGAGATTTTAGTCCACAAATTGAGTTTCATTAGAATTTTCGAAAAAAAAATGCGTTTTAGTCGTCATAAAACATGTTTTGTTTCCTTTTAACTAAACGAAAATGTAGTTTTTTTGATTTTGGCCTAAAAATGTGTTCTTTTGATTAAGTGCTTTGTGATGGTTTCGGTCGAATTAGCCCCCAAAAAAATTTTTTGTACTGATTTTAAAAAAGAATTTTTTGCCCCCAAAAAGTGATTTGATTTTTGTTCAGTGTGCATTATTTTGCTTCAAAAGCAATTTTTTTTTTAAGAGCAAGAATTAAGATTTTTTTCTAAAAATTAAGAATCTTTAAAGACGCAAAAAAAGCTTTTTGTGTGGAACGATTTTCTTTCTTTTTGAACTAAAAGCAATAAACCGAAAACTGGAATTTTTGTGTGATGGGTGACGAACCGGAATCAAGGTGAATTTAGTATATTGCTCGGAGTGCTCGGAGTGCTCGGATTGACCCGCGTACGGGTCGGGCGTTGAGCTAGCTAGCCTTGTGCTTCTATCATTTTGTATGCTATCTTTCTCTAATGACGCTATCTAAAGCGAGATAGCATTTACTAAAGGTGTCAAACGCCTTTAAATATGACGTACATTTGATGTGACAAATGAAAGATGTCAGTGCTAGTACTTCAGTACTGTCGGTGTTTGTGTCAGTTTTGCACACGTGCACGACGAGCCAATGAAGTCAAATTCCAATTTTGAGTTTGAATATCTATAGTTTTTTATTTTTTACCTGTTTTTTATGTTGACAATAGAAAGGTATACTTAGTCCGGTTAGCTAAACCATGGATGAACCAACAACCCAAGTCTTTGGACCACGGCTTCAAAACCCGGAAAACACTTTAGATTATATTTTGCCCGGAGGTGAAAGCCTTCACAGTCTTATTGTGCAGGAGTTTAAAAAAAAAACAAAAGAAAATATAAGGTGTCCCATTTAAAAATAGTGTCGTTCGTTTTTTAGAAAATAAACAGTAAGCTCGACAACAGTCTATTTCCTACCACCAATAATTAAAAAAATATTCATTTAAAAAAAAAATTTCTACATATTTTAAAAGTTTTAATATGTTTTTGGAAAAATCTAACGTCAAAAAACTATAGGGCGTCTCATTAAAAATAAAAGAATTTTTGCATATTCAGAAAAACAGTATAAAATATCAATGAAACGGTTTACAAGATATTAGAAACGTTCTATGCAGGGTGATTCAAAATTCAGTGCAAAGATTTTAAGGGCATATTTGTGAGTTTTTTTCCTATAAACATGGGTCCTAAAATGAACCCCCTCCCCCCTACGGGCGCTGAAAGTTGGGAAAGGAGACTGCAGACTAAATCAAGACATTATTGAAAACACATTTGCTACTTATAGACAGAGAGGCGGTTATAATCCCAATCCAACAGTGAGAACTTTCTTAACAACTTTTAGGCTCTCCGCAATAATAAATTTAATAACAACGACAGAACAATCAAACTGTGAATTAGATGAAGATAGGAATTTATATCCGCTGCTTCAAGAAACGCAATCCCCTCCGACTAACCTAACTAATAATATTTCTTTATCAGAAAGTGAAGATGAAAAGCCGTTTACAAGTTTTTCGATTATTTTGCTGGATATGTTGCAAAAACGTGTTTGGACAAATACAAATGTTTTAACTGTGAGTCAATGCTTGTTAGGGTCGGAACTATTAATGAACAACAAGACCTTCTTAAGTTTAAAAGACCTACGAAATAGAACTGAATTAGTTAATGTAGTAGAAAATTCATTAAAAATAAGTAATGAGTTAGTTAAAAAAACACCACATGTTAATAACATAGTAAAATATATTGCATATAACATTTTTAAAAAGACCAATAATGCAAGTAAATTATTAAAAAGCGAATCATGTAAAGACGATATACAATTTTTAGTTAAGAAAATGATTATCGCTAAGATATTTAAAGAGTGTAAATGGCGTTCCGACATCGACAAAACCCAAAGCTCTAGTCGTAAATTAAAAATATTTAAAAGTTTGTAAATTGCGATATTGACAAGTTATAGGAACCTGATGCATAAGATTTAGCTTTATACTAATGCGTCTATCTTATGCGTTTATATTTTGTTATTTTTATTTATTTTTTTGTCAGGTGTAATGTAATTACAGTGTACTTATATTACCGATACTGAAATTTATGTTACATTTAATTTTTCCTAGTATTAGTGAATTAAAAATAATATACAAGATGGTTTATTAGCAATCGAAAATTACTACATATTGTAGCGAATGAGCGGCACTATAATTTAAAAATAATCTTGATCATACTCATTGCTGGTACTTCTGGTGCTACGCAGAATAGGAGCAGAGCTATTTTCTTTTTTTTTCAATAAAACATCCAGTATAATAGTGCATATTTTAGTTTCTCCTAAAATTCACAGTATGAATCAATTTTTAGTTAATTTTAGAAACTTTTTTTAGTATAAAATATTTACATGATTTATTTTATGGATATTTTGGTTATGCTTTGGATTTATCCAGCAGTTCGGTTAAAGGGGTTTAAAAAAAAAGTAAATTAGCCACGCTCAAGATATTACTAAGTATTTTCTGATGAGATTCTTACTACTGTCAGTTTTTTTTTCTTTACATTACTAAATGACTATAGTCGTCCCGATATTGACATCATTAGTGTTTCTAAGAAGAATACGTAACTTACTTGCTTATTTTTAGAGTAAAGTAATTCAATTATGTATCTAATCGTACCAAAAAAACCATAAAAATTAATAAACTCATTTAATAATTAATAATTTTTTTCTACAAACGTCAAACAATGACGCATTTTACGCTTTCATTAGACAAACGGAAACCTAATCTTTTTTGAGGATCAGAATGTGAGTTTACTTTTCCGCGCGTTGCCCAGGACAGCAAGCGAAAAAGATTTTATCGCTTGCTGTCAATAGCAACTACCACCACTCAACCAATTATTAAAAACGTCATTGTCAGTTTGATTTAAATTTTCAGATTGTGTCTTCAGTTATGCTCAGTTGTGATTCACATTATTTGAAATTGATCGTTTGCAGAAAAAACGTTGTATGCATTACGAGCAAAAAGCAACTTTTTTGCTCTCGAGTGATTGCCGCTCTCCGCTTCGCGTCGAGCGGCAAACTTCACTCTCCGAGCAAAAAAGTTGTACTTTTCGCTCTTAATACATAAATAACTATTATGCAAGAGCCCTACATTATTTGATTTCGCCTACTTCCAAAAAGCGGATTGAGCGTTAAACTCTTAGAGTAAAATGCACACCGGGTTGGGAGGCCTGAGCAATTTTAAAAATTGTAGTAGAATCTTCGATGCGGCAACAATGTACGCCTTTCAGTTTCCGACTTTGCTACGAAAGTGTGCGACTGACCCGCCGAGCATCAAATTTATCACATATTGACTTAGTTAATTTAGTAGCGGCATCTTACTATGTAAAACCAAACTAAAAATATGCCTACGTGATGCTCCACTTGAATGGGGAGTCTATGTAGAAGTGTCTTTGTTTCATCTCTACTTAGGAGCAAACTCGAAGAATGTATAACGTTGTTTAAAGCGTAACGCTTAGTAGTGTACATAATAGGTAATAGGTATTCTGCTAAACGCGGTCAATTGGAATCGTGACATATGAGAATAAAAGATAGGGCAACGTCGCGATCGTTGGATTATATCTGTCCTTTTTTAGTTTAGTAGGGGAGATAATCTGATAATTGTATTGAATAGGTCGCGTGTTTCGTTTGCTAAAAGATTTCGTTACTATAACCCCTATTTGACACATTTTTTCGTACAATGCAACATTTTCTAAATATAACGCTTCCTCTCAAGTTAAATAAACCAAGTATGGCTCATTTGTTTTATTTCAAGCCTGAAAACCTGGATTCGAGGTTTAGACGTCTATATATTAAAATAAGCTTTCTTATTTCCAGAAGAAGAATGGAACTCGGAAGGCAAGTCGGGAAGAGGTAGCGATGGAGGTAAGTAAACTATTTTATAGTATAATATACATTTGTATGTAAATTTTCGCTACTACTTACTCCTTTTTCCATGATTATATGTTAAAACCGTCTCTTTATTAACCGTCGAGCAGTCCATTCGGTCAGTTTAACCTGCTTTTCCGCTCTCGTCCTAAATTTACGACGCTCCAGTTATTCAATTTGAGCCAAAATGCTGAATCGTACGTTGAGCATTTTGCTTTGCTTGATTATTATAGCACGTCATTTAATTGACTTTTTGTGTGTTACGAGAAATTTGACGAATCTCTAGATATAGAATTAATAACGAAGCCTAATTAGTATCCAGTTGAAGCCAAACAATGCTCCGCGCGTTGCTTTTACCCCCTTTTTTGACTTGCATTGTTTCAACCCCCTAAAGAGCTTAGCAAGATTGCCTTTAATCAGGAGGGGAAGGTAATTAAAGATATTATGGGGCAAGTTAACTAAACCTAATTTTATTGTGCCTATTATTACCCCTTTTTGATTTTTCACTCAAATTATCTGGAATAACTTAAAAGGAATCAACTCTAATGACCGGGGATGAAAAAGAAGAAACTGGTTCAGTGCGGGTCGGTGAGAAAAAGCATAAATATGAGCTTTTGAAGCTGGGAGAAAAAATTTAGAACCAGTGGCGTACTGTAGAAGACATATTGATCTTTTTTTTTGTTGCTTTTCACTGTGTTTCCGATTAAGGAAAAAATCTCAGCTTTGTGTGCATATACTCCAAAATTGTTTATAGTGTTTTGAAGAAGTGCAAAATGGAGTTGACGAGAGGAAATGACAGCATTTAATACAACATTATATTATTTCGGGTATTTATGATTCGAAGTTGCAAAATGCTTTACCGAATAGTGCTTACTTCGTGCAATTAAAAGACATAGGTATTAGTTAGGTACATGTAAACACCTATAGGTCGTTCATTCTAACTTTACTTGTGCAGGCGGCTATGATATTTTTCCTACAGATTGGCACTCATGACTTGTAAGCTCATGTTGACACCCCTGCTGTTGTTAAGCTGAACCCATGATCATGTCCACAATGAAATGCAAATTCAGAATCTTCCAATAAAATTATATTTTGTCAAAATTTAACCAATCATCTTGACAGCATCTTCTAACATTTGAAATTAGCTTAACGTTGGTGTCAAATTGGTCACCAGCAATCACTTATTAAAACTTAGACGTTGTCTAGTTTTTTGCGCTTTTCAAGCTCGGTGACAAACATAAAGAAACTGTTTAGTTAAATAATTAGATCCTCCTAATTACCTACTCACTATGAACATTTAGACTTATTTCAATTTTTCACTTTAAAATATCAATAATCTACTCAAATGAGCAGAAAAAATTAAATATTATAAATCAGAGGATTTCAGTAGTTTACTTTATCCTGGCAACAATGGTACTAAAAATTATAACCTACAAAGTCATAAATATAACCTAAAAGATTTAACAATGCCTGTCATAGTATACAGGGGGCAAAATGTCAAATTTTCATGACCTACTGTTAAGCATGATTTTGTACACCTAAGTAAACGTGCTGCACGTGGCAACCGCGCTTCCTATAGATTCAGAGTGATTTCCGCGAGACGGCGCGCGCGATTGCGAGACGATGGAAGTGTGGAATGGGTAGATTGTATAAAAAAGATATCATCGTTTGACTTTGTTGGTTAGGAAGAAGATGTTTCCTTAAAAAATAAATGTGGTAAAATTTTGAATTGGCTGCTTTAATAAAAGTGCTTGTAGTCAAGCTTCAAAATGCTCGGCACCTACAGCACAAGTAAAGTTATAGTGTACGAACAATAGAATGACTATTAATCCATCACGTTTTTTCAAGGCATGTCTTACTTCTAACCCTTGTAGGTGCCAAGAGGGATGATATGCGTTCTCAGGAAAATACCAGTGGTGTTCCCAAATATGTTGGGAATACAACGGTGCTATTGTGGTTGATATGCCTTCAAAAACACGTGCAACCGATGGAATCTTTATTTTTTTGTGGAAAACCTATCGTGGTGGTAATCAACCGCAATAGCACCATTGCATTCCCAACATATTTGGGAACACCACTGGTATTCTTCTGAGAACGCACATCATTCCTCTTGACACCTAGAAGGGTTAGAATTGAGACATGCTTTGAAAAACGGGCAACAGATGGAAACTTTATTTTTGTGTGGAAGACCTATATGGGTGGCAATCAACCACAATAGCACCGTTGTATTCCCAACATTTTTGGGAAGACCACTGGAATTTTTCTGTGAACGCACAAAATCCTTCTTGACACCTAGGAGGGTTAAATACGACATGCTTTGAAAAGCCGTGCAACAGGTGGAAACTGTATTTTTTTTTTTGTGGAAAACCTATAGGGGTGGCAATCAACCGCCATAGCACCGTTGTATTCCCGACATATGTGGGAACACCACTAGCATATTTCTTAGAACGCCCATCGTCCCTCTTGACACCTAGAAGGGTTAGAATTGAAACATGCCTTGAGAAAACGTGCAACAGGTGGAAACTTTTTTTTTGTGGAAAACCTATAGGGGTGGCAATCAACCGCGATAGCACCGTTGTATTCCCAACATATCTGGGAATACCATTGGTATTTTTCTGAGAACGCACATCATCCCGCTTGGCACCTAAGAGCGTTAAAAATACCACATGCTTTGAAAAAACGTGCAACAGGTGGAAACCGAGGTGGAAACTTTATTTTTTTGTGGAAAACCTATAGGGATGGCCATCAATCACAATAGCACCGTTGTATTCCCAACATATTTGGGAACACCAGTGGTATTTTTCTGAGAACGCACAAATTCCTTCTTGACACCTAGGAAGGTTAGAAATACGACATGCTTTGAAAAACCGTGCAATAGGTGGAAACTGTATTTTTTTGTGGAAAACTTATAGGGGGTAGCAATCAACCGCCATAGCACCGTTGTATTCTCAACATATTTGGGAACACCACTGGTTTTCTTCTGAGAACGCACATCATTCCTCTTGACACCTAGAAGGGTTAGAATTGAGACATGCTTTGAAAAACGGGCAACAGATGGAAACTTTATTTTTGTGTGGAAGACCTATATGGGTGGCAATCAACCACAATAGCACCGTTGTATTCCCAACATATTTGGGAACACCACTGGTATTTTTCTGAGAACGCACAAAATCCTTCTTAACACCTAGAAGGGTTAGAATTGAGACATGCTTTGAAAAACGGGCAACAGGTGGAAACTGTATTTTTTTTGTGGAAAACCTATAGGGGTGGCAATCAACCGCCATAGCACCGTTGTATTCCCGACATATGTGGGAACACCACTAGCATATTTCTTAGAACGCCCATCATCCCTCTTGACACCTAGAAGGGAGCCATGCCTTGAGAAAACGTGCAACAGGTGGAAACTTTTTTTTTGTGGAAAACCTATAGGGGTGGCAATCAACCGCGATAGCACCGTTGTATTCACAACATATTTGGGAATACCAGTAAACACAAATTGGTCCTTAAGACGTACCCAGTACATCATTACGGGATAGTATTGAAGTCCCTGGAATATCCCGTATGATCCCATAACGTCCTTAGGATGAATCTAGGTCGTACTTTTGGAACAGTTCGGGTTGTTGTTGGAACTTATACTATATGAAAAGAAAATTGTTTTTAAATGGGATTTGAACTCGGACCTTTCGCATGCGAGTGCAAGTTTCTAGTATTCAGCTACGAAGGTTGTCGCACGCATAGACAAACTTGGGTCGATCTATCATCACGACGTCATATTATGTTATTGACAATTCGTTAAATGTCATCGTCTGAATTAAATCCAAAAACATCCTAAAGAAAATGAAAACGTCATCCACCCCACAAAGATTGATGATAAAAAAATTTGGCGTATTTTGTCAATTTTGCGATATCCTAAGAACGTTCTCAATATATTCCTATTTTGGTCCTGGTTTTGTCAAAATTATTACATATCAGGGACGTCCTTTATAGGATTTATTATTGATCCCCTATCTGATATCCGATGAACATCTGTTGGACGTCCCATAATTTAATATCCCCTCTGAGATGTGAGGGACTAGAAGGAGACGTCCCAGGGATCAAGTGTGTTTACTGGGGTGCAGTCTCGGAAATTTTATGGCTGTCGTTTGTTGGATAACTTCACACTAACCAAAATGGATTATTAGGAACATGATTGGGTAAATCATCTGCCAAGCAGTATACGAAACAAGATACGAGCTTTTATATACAGTGGGTTTATAAGCATCGGTTTAGCCATTCTCTTTGTCCAAATGCAAAACGGCAGCTATACCAATTCAGACATTCAGATAATTTTGAAATTGTTAAGAAATATACGAAGTGTTCATTAGAATCTATCATCTAGCCACCTTTGATATTTATTTGTTATTTTGAAGCATTTCGTGATTCACTCCTTGGATATATTAGTTGTCACTTACGTCAAATGTCAAAATCCGTGGACGACATTGACGGCTCCAGAGCGCTTTGTTTGAAAGTATGCTCATCCTTTGTTTTTTTGATATAAATGTAAGGATGCAAATAGTCTCGCACCTGTTTGGTGCTGCCACCTAAAATGACAGCTAATAAGTAAGTGACAAATGTCAATAAGTCACAGTGACAATTAGTAAATGGCAGGTCAAGTTAGGACATGCCTTTAAAACTCTCTTCTTTTCTATCAAAAAACCGAGCCAACTAGATGACGTTTTATAATGAACTATAACAGTCCTATTCATTAAAATATTATGAAACTGAAAATTCTGTTTATTGCCATGAAAACTATTGTTTTTCTAGGAATTATCAAACTGTCAAATTTTACTCAGGCTGATAAAGTGTTGCTGAATGTGAGGTATATGACCCAATACTTTATGACCTTTCTGATATATGGAACAGGGCCATACGTTACCCTCGTCGTTTGGCAACGCAGCCCCCTAGATCGAATCAACCATGAAATAAACTTATAAATAAACCGAGAATTCTAATTACTAACGTCAAAGAAGGCGCCCGAACACTAACTAAAACAATTGCCAGGGACGCCACGTCAGCTGTCAATAATTTTTTTCCATGTTTCTGTTTTGACGTTTAACCGCTAGATCCTTAAGAGCCCTGATTTTTGTATGTTGTCACTTCTAAAATACTCATAACTTTGAGGTCTGGTCAGCAAGCTTTATTCACTTTAGAACCCCTAATTGACGATAGATTTCTATTTAACCCTCTGAAAACCCATTTGGCATTTACATTTTATTGAACCATCATTTAAATGGATCAATGTGTTGGAACTCTTAATGAATCTTCCAATAGCGTTTTCGATTGGACACCACAGTACAAAACTAGGGATATTTTTACGTTGGATTAATAATTTTCGTGTATTTTGATACGTTTTGACCTGGTACAATCGCTGTGTTTTATAGTTTTATAAATTGGCAAAACGAGTGTCTTCTCAACTTGTGCTGAGAACAATGACCTAATATTTCCCTAAAAATAGACCCGTTTTTTTGACAGGAACTTCGCCATTTTTAAGGAATCCATGACGAAATTTCGTCGTCAGAACATATCAATTGGCGAATCGTGATATCGAATTATTTGACGGAAGATGTCAGGTGACGTCAATTCACCAGAACTGACGCTGTATTTTTTTGGAGCCCACTGCTAAAAAAAAAGGAGCCAAAACTATAAAACAGAAAAGTCTCTCCAGATGTAATATACTAGCTCATTGGCTGAGAGGTACAATAGGTACAAAAGAAGAATTTAAGGGTAACTACAATAGTAACTGAATAAGGTAAACAATGACCTTTTACCCATTCAATTATTTTTGTCATCTAGTTACCTTTGAAACCGCTGATTTGTATTAAATATTGCCTTTACAATAGGCTAAAAGAAAATCGGGAAGCGGCCTGTAACGTTGTAGGCCACGCCGTCGCTTCGTGCATCTTCGGAAATATTATGGCTGGCATTTGATGCATAACTTCGCACTAACTCAAATGGATTATCAGAAACAAGAGTGGGCAGATCATTTGCTAAGCAGTACACGGACAAGCTACGAATGAGATAATTTTGAAACTGTTAGGAAATATACCATCCATCATCTAGCCACCTATGAAACTAATTTGTTATTTTGTTGTTATTTTGAAGCATTTCGTGACGCACTCCTTGGATATATTAGTTGTCACTTACGTCAAATGTCAAAATCCGTGGACGACATTGACGGCTCCAGAGGGCTTTGTTTGAAAGTACCCTCACCCTTTGTTTTCTTGATATAAATGTAAGGATGCGAATAGTCTCACACCTGTCTAATGCTGCCACTTAAAATGACAGATAATAAGTAAGTGACAAATGTCAACAAGTGACAGTGACAATTAATAAATGGCAGTTCAAATTAGGACGTGCCTTTAAAACTCTCTTCTTTTCTATCAAAAAAACATCTACCAACTAGATGACGTTTTATAATGAACACCCCGTACTACAACAGCCCTATTAATTAAAATATTGTCAAACTGAATATTCTGTTTATTACCATGGAAACAACTGTTTTTCTAGGAATTATCAAGCAATCAAATTTTATTCAGGCTGATAAAATGTTGCTGAATGTGAGGTATATGACCCAATACTTTATGACCTTTCTGATATATGGAACAGGGCCATACGTTACCCTCGTCGTTTGGCAAAGCAGCCCCCCCTAGATCGAATCCCCTAAACAGTAGAGTTACACTAGTTTCCGTTCGACCGAATTAAGTTTCGACGTGCTGTCTCGTCCGCCACCGAGCGTCGAGTCGTCGACGTCGGGTTTTCGACCCGACGCTGGGCGTCATCGACGTCCCCCCTTATCTCGTAGCCGTCGCACGCGCTTACTCATCTGTCGAACGATTCAAATATTCATTTTAGTGACTACGCGACCGCGATTACTCGTACATTTTCACGATTTTTAAGTGTCCGAATTTTAGTGTTTTCAACTTGGTTTTCGAACAATAACTGTGCCCTACGGATTTTTGCTGTTATTTGTCCAAATCGAGTGTGATCCGGCTTTATTGTGGTAAAGTCATTATTTTTGTTAGGTTAGAGGTTTTGGCTTTGTTATTGTTACGATATGTGTGTAGTGTGGGCTTTAAAAACCACAAAACCCCACAATACACACAACACTTAATGAACAGTACGTATTTATTGAATGATAGAGCACTGATGAACAAAACTGTTTAAGTTTTTTTGCAATGTTGTTATTCTGCTCTTCTTGTATTCGTTGGTAAAAAGACTTTCAATCTATTACATTGGTATAGTTACTGCTGAGGTTGAAAAGCTGATATCTTTTCATGACCAAAAACTAAAGAACAAATAATTTTTTTAAGAAAAATTATGCTCTATTTATCAGTTATTTTGCATATTTTGTTCCCATATGCGCAAGAAATATTGAGCACAAGAAAAATTTTTTTCGTCTTCAACACCATTAATCAACCCCCGTCAGGATAAACACTGAAGTCTAACCTCTTACGACTAGGGCCCATCTCTATCTTCTCATTTGCGTCATTAGTAACACTACAACTCCAGTTTTCGCTTTGGAGCCTCTTACGAAACCCAATCAATTTCCATCGTCCCGATTGTCTGAAGTTAGAGCCATCAATACTAGGAAAATGGAGAGCTATTTTTAATTTCAGATTAATTTTGTTTATGTAATGAAAGAGAAAACCTTTCATGTTGAATCGGTTTTCCTCGTCGGCTGTTTATAACTGCGTTACATTGTATAGTGTTGTTCCATAACATGCTTTCAAATACGTAAGGTTTAATAGAAAAAGTCATCAAGTTTGCTGTGAGATGGGAAGAGAAAAAAAATGGAGTAACAAAAGTGATTTTTTTTTCTCGAAAATTTCTATCCTTGAAGAAAGTTAATGGACACTGTTATAATTCCTTTAATGCCCTGTCTAACCTGCCTATTAGTTGACAAATAATAACTCCTATCAATGTGATAATATGAGATGGCAATATAAAGAAAATATTTCGCCCAGGACGCTTATTCTATAGGAAAGAGTGAAAGTGAAAGTCAGAATTGCTGGCCAATGGAATTCGTCACATTGACCAATCAAGGTTGTCAAAATGTTCACTTTCACTCTTTCCTATAGAATAAGCGTCCTGAAGCAATATCAATATGAATTTGACGACAGTTTGACATTAAATAGTTGGCTATTCATGACAATCATTGGTAATGCAGCCTAAACGAAGTGTAGATATAATCGTAGTAAATCAAAAATCGAAGATTAATACGTAAAAAACAAAAAAAATCGATTATACAGGAGATTTAATTTTCGGCATTCTTGCAAGGTGTCTTTCTCTTTTTTAAAAATAGAGATTTGAGGTTTTTGACATCCCAAGTAGCATTGTATAACCAAATAGCATTAAGGGCCAAAAGTTAGTCATAAAGTAGGTAAAAAAAAACAAGGATTTGGCCATTTATGTAAGATAAGTTTTGGTCAAAAAAATCTCATTTATTGCCAAGATTTGGTCATAAAGTAGCATTTTTCTTGATGGCAATAATTTGGCAAACATTTTGGTAAACATTACATTTTTTTACCTGGTTAAAATTGCCGAATAATTACTGGATAAAATGTCTACTTTATTGCAGTAAATTTGTGGCGTTTTTACCTAAAACTTGTGTTAGCCAAAATGACTACAAAATTTGGAAATTATAGCTAATTTATGTAGCCACGGAATATTGATATAAGATAGCCATAAAGTAGCAACTTTAACTTTATCCAAACGCCAAGGCTTATTTAAAAACTTATTAACTTTAAACAAAGTCGAATTCTACTCCAGCAACTCCAGAAACCGTTATCATTCTTCTGTAACTTCTGTAACTTTCATAAATTAACCCGAATATTTTTTTGGACAATTGTTGTCACGTCAATTTATTAGTGAGAGATTTCTTTTATATCTTTATTATGCTAGGTATTTCATATAAGTCTATGATCTACCACGGAATTCGTAAGAAAATAAAACTGGAAGTCTAAAACTCAAAAAGCAAAAATTAAAATAATTATTTTATTTTAATATTTATTATTTACTTTATAATGCAAAGTTTTTGTAACAACAAAAACATTCAAAGACGTGGTAGCACGCGACTTTACATTTTACTTCGTTGAGAGCCGTCAGAGGGCGTAAAATAAGCGACATAGCTATTTTTTTGGCCACTGATTGGTTTTTATGACGGAACGGTCGCTCCTAGCCTCTTGACGATCGTTGTAGCCTCGATAAATATCTGCAATAACCGGGCGGCCATTATTTATAGACTGTTATATTTCCTAATTTAGCAGTCATTTGTAAAATAATAAATTATATCCATGCAACTATTGAATTTTATCATAATTTTGGCGTTAACATAAAAGAATTTTGATACATTGAGTCGTCAAAACCCGTGTAGTAGAGAAAGTAAAAAAATCAGAAAATGTAATTTAAGATCAATTATTTTTTATTATTAGTATAAATGATAGGTTGCAAAATAATTAAAAATACCTTGGCGCATTGATTTTTATCAACTCCTCTACATTTACAGTAAATTTGCCTTGACACTTTAGTCAATAGTATTTGGCAATTTTAGTAAATTTTTTGCAACAATTTGCTGTAAAATCTGCAATGAAACTATTGAGAATATATCGACACAAAATAATCATAAAAAAATAGTCATGTCATGTCGGCATTTTGAATCTCCAAGCACAGTTCGTTTGCTATATCAAAATGTAGGAAAATTTTTAGTCATAAACGCTATTTTAAAGCTAAATTTTAGCTATTAACTCTAAAAAATCAAGCATTTTTAGCTGAAATATGGCCAAAATACTGGCCTAAGTATTGGTCAGAAAAGCCGAGTAATGACGAAATAAAAGTTCTCCATTTTCGCCAAGGTGCCATAATAATTTCGTAATAAATTGGCTTTTTTGGCAGCTTTTTTAACCAAATGGTCACCGAATTTAGCAAGGATTACAGAACAATCGCCAAATTATGGCTTTGAATGCTACTTGGGAGCGACTTTTTTTTTAAAAATTAAAGATGACGCCAACAGAATTTTTATACTCCTTTTGAGTTTTGAGATGTCAGGGTGATTTTGGTAATATGATATTTTGAAAACTTTTATATTTTTTTCGTTTGAGGAAAAATAAATATGCTCTCCCATAGCTTTTGCTACGTATAATTGATAACAAGTAGAAAACAATCGCACAAAACTTTCATCTGCATCTAATAGTCCAGACACAATTATTATTTGGAGGATATATTTTTGGAAAGCTTTTGTTGATGGGATTATAAATATCTAATAATATAAAATAATATTCAGGGTGTTTCATTAAAAAAAAATAACTATACTAAGTCGGTGGTCACCAATTTGTCGATCAACCCATCTGCATACTAGTTTCGGGGTCTACCCCTCATCAGTACAGCCTTGGCTGGTCGACAAATTGGAAACCGTGAGTTCATCGGCAATGATATTATTTCTCGTTAATTTAACTGAACATTTTACCTCTTTTTCAACTAAATTCCCTAATTTGTGCTTTTTTCCTAACTTTATCGAGTAAAAACTTTTTTAATTTTGCTGATAGCCTAGCCAAGTGACACCTCATTTTCAGCTGCTTTTTCCCCAAGAACTCAACTACGTTATCAAAATTCTAGTATCTCTAACTTACTCTGAGATTGACATTAATTAATTGTAAACATTTTTAATAGGAAATATATTTTGTTTATGTTATGACTAACTGGTTACCTAAGCGGAATAAATAAGTTTAAAGATTTCAGTCGATTTGATTGAAAATGTTACCTTTTTTTCAACTTAACTCACTAATTTGTGCTTTTTCCTAACTTTTTCGAGTAAAAACGGTTTAAATTTTGATGATAGCCTAGCCAAGTGACACGTCATTCTCAGCTGCTTTTTTCCCACGGACTCAATTCCTTTATCAAAATCCTATTAATTGTAACCTATTCTGAGATTGACATTATTTGTAAAAAAATGTTGAGTAACTAATATTTTTTGTATTTTCTGAGTAAATGTCCATCGGCAATGATATCATTTTTAGTGAATTTAACTGAAAGTTTTACCTTTTTTTTAACTAAATTACCGAATTCATGCTTTTTTCCTAATTTTTTTGAGTAAAAACTTTTTTAATTTTGAAGATAGCCTAGCGAAGTGACACTTCATTTTCAGCTGCTTTTTCCCCAGGAACTCAATTACGTTATCAAAATTCTATTATCTCAAACTTACTCTGAGATTTACGTTAAATAATTGTGAAAATTTTTAATAGGAAATATATTTTGTTTATATTATGACTAAATGATTACGCTTAATAAATAACTTTAAAGATTTTAGTCGAATTGATTGAAAATTTTACCTTTTTTCAACTTAACTCACTAATTTGTGCTTTTTTTCCTAACTTTTTTGGGTAAATTTTTTTTTAATTTTGATGTTAGCCTAGCCAAGTGACACCCCAGTTTCAGCTGCTTTTTCCCCAGGGACTCGATTCCTTTATCAAAATTCTATTATCTCTAACCTATTCTGAGATTGACATTATTTGTAAAAAAATGTTGAGTAAGTAATGTTTATTATATTTTCTGAATAATTGTCCATCGGCAATAAAATCATTTTTAGCTAATTTAATTGAAAGTTTTACCTTTTTTTTAATTAAATTGCGGAATTCATGCTTATTCCTAATTTTTTTGAGTAAAAACTTTTTTAATTTTGAAGATAGCCTAGCGAAGTGACACTTCATTTTCAGCTACTTTTTCCCCAGGAACTCAATTACGTTATCAAAATTCTATTATCTCAAACTTACTCTGATATTTACGTTAATTAATTGTGAAAATTTTTAATAGGAAATATATTTTGTTTATGTTATGACTAAATGATTACGCTTAATAAATAACTTTAAAGATTTTAGTCGAATTGATTGAAAATTTTACCTTTTTTCAACTTAACTCAATAATTTGTGCTTTTTTTCCTAACTTTTTTGGGTAAAAACTTTTTTAATTTTGATGTTAGCCTAGCCAAGTGACACCTCATTTTCAGCTGCTTTTTCCCCAGGGACTCAATTCGTTTATCAAAATTCTATTATCTCTAACCTATTCTGAGGTTGACATTATTTGTAAAAAAATGTTGAGTAAGTAATGTTTATTATATTTTCTGAATAATTGTCCATCGGCAATAAAATCATTTTTAGCTAATTTAATTGAAAGTTTTACCTTTTTTTTAACTAAATTGCCGAATTCATGCTTATTCCTAATTTTTTTGAGTAAAAACTTTTTTAATTTTGAAGATAGCCTAGCGAAGTGACACTTCATTTTCAGCTGCTTTTTCCCCAAGAACTCAATTACGTTATCAAAATTCTATTATCTCAAACGTACTCTGAGATTTACGTTAATTAATTGTGAAAATTTTTAATAGGAAATATATTTTGTTTATGTTATGACTAAATGATTACGCTTAATAAATAACTTTAAAGATTTTAGTCGAATTGATTGAAAATTTTACCTTTTTTCAACTTAACTCACTAATTTGTGCTTTTTTTCCTAATTTTTTGGGTAAAAACTTTTTTAATTTTGATGTTAGCCTAGCCAAGTGACACCTCATTTTCAGCTGCTTTTTCCCCAGGGACTCAATTCCTTTATCAAAATTCTATTATCTCTAACCTATTCTGAGATTGACATTATTTGTAAAAAATATGTTGAGTAAGTAATTAATGTTCTTTACATTTTCTGAATAAATGTCCATCAGCAATGATATCATTTTTAGTGAATTTAACTGAAAGTTTTACTTTTTTTTAACTAAATTACCTAATTCATGCTTTTTTCCTAATTTTTTTGAGTAAAAACTTTTTTAATTTTGAAGATAGCCTAGCAAAGTGACACTTCATTTTCAGCTGCTTTTTCCCCAGGGACTCAATTCCTTTATCAAAATTCTATTATCTCTAACTTATTCTGAGATTGACATTATTTGTAAAAAAATGTTGAGTAAGTAATGTTTATTATGATTTCTGAATAATTGTCCATTCACAATAAAATCATTTTTAGTTAATTTAATTGAAAGTTTTACCTTTTTTTTTAACTAAATTACCGAATTCATGCTTTTTTCCTAATTTTTTTGAGTAAAAACTTTTTTAATTTTGAAGATAGCCTAGCGAAGTGACACTTCATTTTCAGCTGCTTTTTCCTCAGGAACTCAATTACGTTATCAAAATTCTATTTTCTCAAACTTACTCTGAGATTTACGTTAAATAATTGTGAAAATTTTTAATAGGAAATATATTTTGTTTATGTTATGACTAAATAATTACGCTTAATAAATAACTTTAAAGATTTTAGTCGAATTGATTGAAAATTTTACCTTTTTTCAACTTAACTCACTAATTTGTGCTTTTTTTCCTAACTTTTTTGGGTAATTTTTTTTTTAATTTTGATGTTAGCCTAGCCAAGTGACACCTCATTTTCAGCTGCTTTTTCCCCAGGGACTCAATTCGTTTATCAAAATTCTATTATCTCTAACCTATTCTGAGATTGACATTATTTGTAAAAAAATTTTGAGTAAGTAATGTTTATTATATTTTCTGAATAATTGTCCATCGGCAATAAAATCATTTTTAGCTAATTTAATTGAAAGTTTTACCTTTTTTTTAACTAAATTGCCGAATTCATGCTTATTCCTAATTTTTTTGAGTAAAAACTTTTTTAATTTTGAAGACAGCCTAGCGAAGTGACACTTCATTTTCAGCTGCTTTTTCCCCAGGAACTCAATTACGTTATCAAAATTCTATTATCTCAAACTTACTCTGAGATTTACGTTAATTAATTGTGAACATTTTTGATAGGAAATATATTTTGTTTATGTTATGACTAAATGATTACGCTTAATAAATAACTTTAAAGATTTTAGTCGAATTGATTGAAAATTTTACCTTTTTTCAACTTAACTCACTAATTTGTGCTTTTTTTCCTAACTTTTTTGGGTAAAAACTTTTTTAATTTTGATGTTAGCCTAGCCAAGTGACACCTCATTTTCAGCTGCTTTTTCCCCAGGGACTCAATTCGTTTATCAAAATTCTATTATCTCTAACCTATTCTGAGATTGACATTATTTGTAAAAAAATGTTGAGTAAGTACTTAATGTTCTTTATATTTTCTGAATAAATGTCCATCGGCAATGATATCATTTTTAGTTAATTTAACTGAAAGTTTTACCTTTTTTTTAACTAAATTACCGAATTCATGCTTTTTTCCTAATTTTTTTGAGTAAAAACTTTTTTAATTTTGAAGATAGCCTAGCGAAGTGACACCTCATTTTCAGCTACTTTTTCCCCAAGAACTCATTTCCTTTATCAAAATCCTATTATCTCCTACCTATTCTGAGATTGACATTATTTGTAAAAAAATGTTGAGTAAGTAATGTTTTTTATATTTTCTTCAATAAATTATATCTTTGTCTAGACACGGGGATTTAACACCAACTAGTGCACCTTGTAGTTTTACCTTCTTGACAGGCTGATCTAGTTTTGGAAACTTTTACTGTTCAGAGCTAAACAATGTCACCTTCACTAAAGGTGTTTTTTAACACTAATTGAGGACAATGGGGTTCTTGCAGAGATTTGTGATAAAAAATATAACTATATATCTCGGTTGTCCCCAATTAGAAGAGGCCATATACAAAATTTGGATCACCAAAACGCAACAATGAGCAAGAAAACTGAATATAAAAATTCGAAAAAATTTGAAATTCAAAAGGAAGAAATCCGTCAAGGGCCGCTTTGTTTTTCTATGAGAAATATTTTGGTTAGGTTAGTTCAGGTTATTTTAGGTTAGATCAGATTGGTTCAGGTTAGTTCAGTTCTAGTTTTGCTTTGGAACTTGGTTAGTTCAGTTATTTTTTTCTATGAGGAATCCTTTGGTTAGGTTAGTTCGGATTACAAACGACTAAGCTCTAAAGTAGTGCGTTTTACCATATTTTTCAAGATAATCTACATAATTTACAAGGTTACCCAGGTTTTCCCAAAAATGTCACTTGCTGACATCTGTGACAAATGTCGTTTCAATTTATATTCCCAGGACAGTGTTTTAACATAACCTTCAAGTCAACTTCCATTGTATAGTTTGTTTCAGGTAAGCGAAGCTTATTATTATATTTATTCTAAAAATTGATATTATTAGAAATGTTTTTAAGTTCTACCACCATCTATAATTTTCTAGTTTGTCCATTCTATTAAAGCCTAAACAAGATTTTCGAAAAAAATGAGTAATAACGACTTTCCTCAACTGTACCAGCCCCCACTTTAATTTGTAAGAAGCACACTGAATAATAAAATTCGCTTACCTGAAACAAACTAAACACTGTCATAAGGATATAAATTGAAACGACATTTGTCACAAATGTCAACAAGGGACATTATTGAAAAACTCTGAGTAAGCGATGTAGATTATTTAGAAAAATATACAGGACTACGTTGCTATAAGGGGCCAAGCGGCCCGTCAGGGCCGCTTTGTTTTTCTATGAAAAATCTTTTGGTTAGGCTAGTTTAGGTTAGATCAGGTTGGTTCAGGTTAGTTCAGTTCTAGTTTTCCTTTCGTTAGGTTAGTTCAGTTATGTTTTTCCTTTGATCAGGTTAGTTAAAAACAAATCGGCCCGTCAGGTTAGTTTCGATTAAAGTATGTATATCCTTCAGATTGGTGGCTCTCATTACAGTATCCACCTCATTCATTATTATCCTTCTGATGCCCTAGGTATTTAGGGCGAATTCCAAAACTCACCAGGTCACCTATCGGTTAAGCTGGTCATGTGATGGTCATCTAGCAATTCAATGGATTAAGCAGGTGACTGATCTACCAGGTAAATGACCTGGTGAGTTTTGGAATTCGCCCTTGCTATGATTTTGACAATTCATTATGATATGGCTTTAGTCGGATGCCGAGTAAAGTACCTGCTGGCTTGGCTGTGTTTACTTCACCTGTGTGTAGTGTCACAACAACTTTCAAATCGGAATTTTTGTCAAAATTTTAGTCATGTCCAGACCAAATTTCATTGTAAAAGTGCCTTCCCTTCCAACACGTGCCCGCTCTCGGACGAAAAAACCTAAAACACGTTCTAAAAGTAGTAAACTGGACAGCCTCTTAGAACTGGAGACCATCACGGAATCAAATACCACAGATGATCGCTCCTCATCCTACCACAGCTTACTTCCTCCTTTTCATTCAAGTGGGTCAAGGCTCAATATTCTAGAAACTTATGATGAAGTATTGAATCTAAAAGATATTGATGCAGAGGCAATGGCAAATAACAGAGCCTCAGGCGATGATGATGAAAACAGAAGCGTATTCCTACTTAAGCAAATCTGTACCGGTGATCTTCAGCTGGCAGGATCTCAGAAAGAAAGCCAGATATTGGCGCTGGTTCAAAGCGAACTCCCTAAAGCGTCTCCCTGCGATATTCAAACCGCCATTATTGCTCAGAGGATTCTGGATACGCAGAAAAAGATAGCTGGATCAAATAAAAGCAGCAAGAATAGAATCACCAAGCCCAGCAGCTACGACAAAACTGTCAAAGCCTTGTTTACAGTAGATAAATTTCCCGCTTGTTCGTCGTCGGTGATCAGTCATCCTTTATCCAAAACACTGTCTACATTGACCCCGAAGTACTTGCTGTCAAAACTTAAGTCTGAAAAGCTGGTTCAAGTTAACCTGCCCTTAATTTCAGATATCCTCGTGGTGACTCACAGTTGCAACACACAAACTGAGGAAGTCGTGCAATTCATCTTCACTCCCTCATCCGTACCAAAATTGAACCAGACGGTTCAGGCAAAAACCCTTTCAAACACCCAATTCGTCCAGTCCAATATAATTGCTTTCAAGGACGATTTTACGAACACCTCCGCCTTAGGGGTTTATCCTTGCAGAGACCAGGCCACTCAAATGTTTGAACACATCACCGAAAACGACCTTTTATGTATGGAGTGGATTAATAGAAACTTGTTTAGGGTACCGGTGAACCCAGGTGTCGTCATCGTCGACAAGAAGCTGAGAGATATGAGCGAAGTCACGTGTTTCGGAACTAACCTGTTCGAACAGGAGGCCAATTGGGAAGTACAAGCACTGTGCACGTGATCTTTTTATTTCGAACTGATTTAAGTACCTGTTTTGTTCAATATAATTTATGTCCCTATTGTCTTGTACCTGATTGTACGGATCTGTTTGGTTAACATCAATGTATTCGTAGCGATTTATTGATGATAACGCTAAACATCATCGAAACGTCTTAAATACCACTAAGAAGCTCCAAAAAAGTGTTTTTTTTTCTTGCCCGTACAAACCAAAGCCCAGAATCTATTTTCCGCATAATGCAGGGTGTCCCATAAACTAAAGGACAAAGAGCGAGTGGAGATCTTATCAATTGAAAATTTGTAGACTTACTTTTGTCGTTTTTGTCGTTTCCAGATCATTTTGGTCCAAAAGGTAATTTTTCGTTCCAAAAAACGCTTTGATCGATTTTAGTTCGAAACTTGAGGCGTCTTGATAAAACTTTAATTGCTTTTGTATTACAAAATTTATTTTTTTTTGCTAAAGAAAAGGTAAAATTTTTACGACAAATAGAAAACAAAAAAATTATATTTTTATCATTTTGAGATCATTTTGGTCCAAAAATTTCGCTTCAAAAGTGTTTTGGTCGATTTTACTTCGAAACTTGAGGCGTTTCATTGCTTTTGTATTACAAAATTTATTTTTTGTTATTTGTGTAAAAGAAAAAGTTAAATTTTTACGACAAATAGAAAACAGATCATTTTGAGATCATTTTGGTCCAAAATTTTGCTCAAAAAATGTTTTGGTCGATTTTAGTTCGAAACTTGAGGTAAAATATTCGGTGTTATTAGAAGCTGCAGAAAAAATGCGGTTTTTATCGATTTGGTACAACTTTGAACTTGAACGCTGCTGCTTAAAACATTTACGACTCTTTTTATTTTGGTAGAAAAACTGAGTTTTTTTACGAAAAAATAAGTTTTTTGAAGTTTCGATGGTATTTTGGTCAATTTTGCCCCAAAAATTAAATTCCTAAATCGATTGTAACTTCAGTTTGCACTCCAAAAGTTTAGTTTATTGAAGTCGGAGAAAAACTACTTCATTATCGTTTTGATTCAAATAGTAAAATTTCGCTCCAAAAAGGTTTTGGTCGATTTTTAGTGCCATTAGGAGCTGCTAAAAATTACAGTTTCCTTAGTTTTAATACATCTTTGATCGTCGTCCTTTAAAAAATTTACAACTTATTTTTCAATTTGATGAAAAAACTGAGACAATATAGAAATGACCGAGGTTTTTTGTTGTTTTGATGGAATTTTTTCTGCAACTTTTTATATTCATTTTGATGCCAAAAATGTCAGATTTTAGTTTAACAATTTATTTTTTGGATCGCAGAAAGGCTTGATTTTGGAGGATTTTTAATATAAAGACCAAAAATTATAACGACTTTTATCATTCCTGGTTCAAAGAGAAATACAATTTTATTATTTTGATGCTATTTTGGCCGACTTTGATTTACAAATAGAAATGTTATAACCATTGGGATCAAAAATGTCAAATTTCAAACCAAAAATCTATTTTTTGAAAAACGCAATTCTAAAATTCGACCTCCGAAAGGGTCTATCTCCGAAAATATCACATCTACGGAACTTCCGATGAGGAGGGAGATGAAAGAGGATATCGATAAGAGGAAAAACAGTTGGATTCACTCCAATCGGTCAAGGCGTTCTCAAGTTACAGGCGGTCAAAGTTGAGAATTGAGAAAGAAGTCGTAATACCCCCCCCCCTCCTTTTCCCGAAATTTATTTTGTTGTTTTTGATCGCAATGGCACGTTTGAAATCCCCTAAGGACGTAACAAACCCAATTCGAATGAAATTAACCTCTAAAGAGGTTTTTTTTTTTAAATAGTTCAAAAAAGTGATTCTGAAAGTGACCACCGAATGAGTCTATCTCCAAAAATAGTGCACCTACGGAACTGCCGATGGAGGGAGGTGAAAGAGAACATCAAGAAGAGGAACAAACAATTGGATTCACTCCAATCGGTCAAGGCTCTTTCGAGTTACAGGCAGTCAAAGTTGAGAATTGAGAAAAAGTCGTTTAAACATTTTCAAAAAAAAAATTCGGGAAAATTAAAAAATAAGGTTAGATCACTCTCCAGTTCTGCCCCCAGTTACTTGAGTACTAACACCATCACACATAAAAAATACAAAGCAGGTAAATAATCTAAGACCAATACCTCTTCGACAATTTATTCAGGGAGCTGACAACACAGTCGTAGAAATCGTCGAGACTGGGATTACGCTGAGGACTTCTCTCCATGGACTCGGAACCGTATTCTTCAATCAGTTTTTTCTTTAATTTTATACAAGTTGCAGTTTCTTTGCTAACACTTTTCCATTTGCTCTTGGTGCTGTTGGCGTTTTTCTTGCTGAAAACTTCTTTACACTTCTGACATTTATTACAAAAAAATAATTTAACAGAAGATTGCTGTTCGCTTGGCAAAACAACAGAAGGAATAACTATTTTTTCCGTCACTTCCTCATTTACATCGGTGCACTGAATTTCTTTTTCTAGGTGTTCCTCACACAATATCTCTTCAGCGGGATTGAAAGGTCTACATCTCGGAGCTTTAGAGCTATTGTTATACAAGCCAAGAACGCCATAAAGTACTGGAGGAATATGAGGGCCAAACTCATCTAATTGGTTGAGCTTAGAAGTACCGCTAGATTGCTGCTCATAAGAGTTGGACTCATACGAACTTTTAATTTTAGGTCTTAGAATGTATGAAGACCTATATTCTGCCATTCTAGACCACCAAGAGTTGAGGGTTTGTGCAGGAGGTTTGCCCCTTGGTGTGATAGAGTTTTTAGAGCAGGGCACGATGTCAATACTCATGTTATTCTGACACACGTTGACCCTTTGCGTACAAATATTTTCTATTTTAAAAGTGGATTCGGTGACTTTAACAGAACATGGTTTGCTAATCGGACCTCTTGGCAGGCAATTTTTCTGACCACAGCACATCGACCTGCTCTTTTTGGGATTGTTTAAGCTTGAGATGGACATGGGTGATGGCGTTTGAGGTGCTGAGGGCTTAGATAATGACAGTATTAATGGAGAATTCACATAAGGGGCAAAAGTCCGCTGCATAAGTTTGTAGCGTAGATTGGTCTTCTCTTTAGGCCTTATTTTTTCGGTAGCTTTTAGGACTGGCACTTCTTTAATCGCACTCTCCTCAGATGCATCGTAATGCATAATTTCTTCAGAAGGGATGACGGATAAACCATAATCTCCCAAAGTATCTTCTTGCAGTTCTGCAAAATCCTTGTCTTTGAGACCTCGCAAAAACAATCGGTTGCTATCCACGAAACCGGGTCTCAAATGAGAGTCGAAGTACATGCGATCGTGCAAGGGACCGATGTCTGCTCTTTTCAGGGTCTCAGTTTTAAGCCTCAAAAATGAGTCAGCCTTGATGTCGTTTTTATCGGAAATGAGAACTGAGGCTGATGGAACATAGTTTTTCATCGACACGATAGTGGTTCAATTGAGATTTGATTTTCCTTTACACTGAGTCAATTTAAATGGGGAGGTTTGTCAAGTGGGTCCAGAGTGTCACATTGGAGGTATTGAGGTTAACGTTTATCTTGTTCACGTTGACAAGGACATTTTTTTTTAACGCTGAGTCTAAAGGTGGGTTGATATAAAACACAAAAAAAAAATTAACTGTAAAATAAAATTAAAATAATAGTTGAAGGACTCATTTCAGTGTGACGGTTTATAAGTAAAAAATTAAAATAAGCAATAACTATAAAAGTTGGTTAACTGTTTACTTTTGTATTATTTTTAGTTATTTTACAACTGTAGAATGAAGTGTCAAAATCTCCAGTCAGAATTATTTTGAGTTTTAAAATATATTTGCAAGTAGTTTAAAGCAAATATATGGGTCGATTGTTTTCCATCTGAATAATTTTCAACAGTAATATGTTAAGTGCATATAAAATTGCCGAAAATTTTGCCTGAAGGTTTGTTGCCCAGAAACAGCTTGAATGCATGGTGATTATTATTTGACAAAAAGTGCCCGATCCGAAGGAGAGGGTACTTTTTAGAAAAATAACAAAAAAAATGCATAGAAGCTTTTTCTTCAGGGTAACAAATCTGACTCTTCTACTACACAAACTATTTCCTGAAATTGACGGCCAATTTCCTTACAATTGTAACTAAGGATATCAACAATGCACACACCAACAGAATGCAATTTTCAGCACAAAACATTCCCATATATATAGGGATGTTTTATGATTTTCGGTTAAGAGTGCAATTGTCCGGGGTAATTACACAAGTGCATCAACATTACCGATAATATTGCATGAAAGCTTGTGGTCTAAAAACTGCATGAGTTTATTTTCATATTGTGACGAAAGATCCTTTAACATAATATGAAAATAACCGAGTGCAGTTTTTTCAGGCTCACAAGCTTGAATGCAAAATTATCAGGTTATTTGGATACACCAGTGTAATTTAGGAGAATATTACCCGAGTAAAGTGATTAAAACTTTATTTTGTAACAATATCTACTAGCTAGATTAATTATAAAGATTTAAATGTAATTTTATGATAATTGCAGAGTTTCTATGGAGAATTTAACACATGAGGGAAACATTCGCTGTAATTGTGGTTTAACCTTGCTGTCAGTGTAATTTTTGCTTCATCGGTTGTTTTAAATGTGTGTGATAATTGCATAGTTTATGTGGAGAAGTTTACATAGGAGGGTGATATTCGTCACAAATATACCGAAACCATTCGGCCTCAAAAAATCAGTAAATTTTCCACGAAGTGCACAAACCTCCTCATCCTTCATTTTTAACAATCAACTTCTTCTAAACGAGCAATGCAAAAATATATATAATTCCCACAAAAAGTTGATTTTTTGGGCGGCACTATCATCATTCAAGCCCCTTTAGTGCAAATAACAGATCGGATTCTGGGGAGTCGTCAAACCCGAATAACTGTCCGAGCACCTCATATCCGGGGTTTTTGCCTTGTTTGGTCCTGAAAAGTTTTCAAAAGGCGCACCCTTTTGCTCCGTTCCCTCGTGTGACATTTTCTCCTACTTAATTCGGATTAACTCTGCTGAAAGTCGGGTTTATGTTAGAGACATTCCGTGAAAACAAACAAGTTGGTCAGCAAAACTCTTGAGTCGGTTTGTTTATGATATGCTTTTGTCACACACGCGCGTTATTTTTTTTTTTTTTTTTTTTTTTTTTTTTTTTTTTTTTTTTTTTTTTTTTTTTTTTTTTTTTTTTTTTTTGCGTCGTTTTTGACCATGCGCGCGGGGCGCCCATAGTTTAGGAAATCCGAACGCTGTGGGTAAAGTACTTTTGAAGTTTTGTAGGGTAAGACCATGCGCGCGGGGCGCCCATAGTTTAGGAAATATCCGAACGTTCCTCAGATGTAGCCCAAACTGCCGTAAAATTATTAACAAAGAACCTGAAGATACCTAAAAGTAACTGAAATGTCGAAACGTCTCAAATACCTTATTTCATATTAAGTAATATGTAAACAGGTAAAAAACGTGCTAAAATTCATAAAAAGATATAAAATGGCACCACGAGTACCCATATCAAAGTTGCCATTTATGACATATTGTTTGTGATTGTGAACAGAATCTACAATTGAAATTTCAGTTTTCTAGCTTTAGATGTTCCTAAAAATGTAATATTTGTCAATTTTTGGGTCACCCTATAGTATCTAAATCAGAAACCAAAGGCACTATTTATAATAAGGGAATAAAACCTACAAAAAAGTATTGTTAAACAAAAAAAAAACTAAAGTTAAATGTTGCAGCATTATTTGGGACACCGTATACTATTTAAAAAAGAAATCAACGCTCTATTTATCATAAAACTACTGGAGCTTACGCAATAAATTAACAGATATCAATTTACATGACAAAATCCTAAAATTCTAGGTTACAACACTTTTTTGGGACACTCTATACTATCCAAAACGTAAATTAATGCCCTATTTATCATACGACTACTAGAACCTACGAATAAAATCGATTACTATTGATTTATATGGATAAAGTCGATATTTCTATATTAAGTATATGAGACTCTCCCCAACTGGCTCAAAACCCTAAAGTTTTAGATAAAAATCGTGAATTTCAGCCTTCAATAGCTTATATCGCGTTTTAACGAGGATTTATCCCAAAAGCTATAAGAGGAGCCCAAAAAGTAGAATAATTTTAGTGTTTTTTAACAATTTGTGGATAAAATGGCGAAGGAACTGTTCTGCAGTAAATATTACTAATATCTGATAACACCAGACTCTTTGAATAATTAAAATTGCTTTCATTACTAAGTTTTAATAACGCTTTCATCGCCTATATCTAACATTTTATTCTGGCTGGTCTACGTACTTAATAATCCATCCTTTCTATGTAAAATACACACTGCTTATGGACCTTTTCTGCATTATTAGCATATATTAGCTTTATGCATCATTTTTTGAGACACCCTATACTATCTAAAACAGAAATCAACGTCCTATTCATTAAAAATCGACTCGAAGTGACAAATAAAATCGATTACTATAGATTTAAATGACACATATAGAAAATTCTATGTTAAACATATGGGGCTCTCAAACCGGCCCAAAAAACTAAATTTTTAGATAAAAATCGTGCATTGCTGCCTTTAACAGCTAATATCTCGTTTCGATGAAGATTTATCAAAAAATGTATAAGAACAGCTAAGGAAGTAGAAGAATAGAGCTACACGTAGAGTAGATTTTCGAAGCTCTGCCTAGAACAATAACTGAGCACGGGTGGCCCAAAAATAAGGTACAAATTTTGCATTTTTTTTTCAATTTTCTCAAAAACCGTAAAAGCTAGCTTCTTTCTGATACATGCATCTGATAGCCCTTGATGACCTCTTCATGCATCATATTAACCGGCATATCGAAAAACCTTACCGTTTCCAAGATAAACAGAAAAATGTAAAAATTTCAAAATTTTCAAAGGGGGTAGGTCGTGAAAATTTTCGACCGAAATCGATTGTCATAGATTTTATCAAAAATAGTCACAAATGAAAGAGGGGAAAAAAATATGTAAAAAATTTGCAATTTTGGAATTTTCAGTAATTTCCTTCCCCTTCAAAATGGCGCCAGAAACGTAATTTTTCCACTTTTTATCGACATTTTAATACTTATATCTATATGATTCGAAAACTAAACATGGTGTAACGATGCTAATGACACCCATGAATAGAGCATTCTCGACCACAAAATACCTGCTTAATTTGTCGTTCAAGGTTTTTAATTTAGTTGACGTAATGTTCGATCAAATAAAAATATTAGGTAATTTTTACAACATTTTAATAGTTTTTCACTTCCCATGAGACTGTTATTAAACTTAGCAGAATAGTAATGAACGTTTTGAGCAATATTTGAGCCGACTCACACTTAATTGAGTCACTGTTGTTCTATTGCCGTAAATGGTTTTGCTATAAAATGGCAAATGTCACTCTACCCCTATCAATGAGAAATTTAATCAGTCAAATCTCGGAACCCAGAAACGATAAAATCGAACCGTTAGTGCCAGTCGAATGGGCTTTGTTAAGCTATTTTGTCAGTCATATACGAAAAACTGATTGTTTAGGCGTGGCACATTTATAAAGCAATATTTGTAATAAAAGAGAATACCCTGATGATGGCTTATGGTAAGCGTAAAGTCGAAACGTCGGATATATTTGGTTTCGGCGCCCTTTAGCAACAGTAAGTAAGTTGGAGCAAGAAAGTGTCATTTTAATAAAAAAAATTCCAAAATAGAACCTTGGGTACCCGCGGCAAGTTTCTGGACATTAGAGACCTCTAGCCCCTCCCATAAGGTAGCCACATACCAAATTTCAGCTTTCTAGCTCAAACCGTTCCAGAGATATCGCTTTAAAACCAAAACTTTTCAGGCGGCCATCTTGGATTTTTGGAAATGTCATTTTTAGCGAATATTACATAAGGGTAACCTACCATTCGATTTTCAACTTGATATCATCATCGGTTTATAAAACAGCTATAACCTAGCTACAGTCAGCTACATATAGCTATGTGAGCTATATTACCATTCATGGTACTTCCATGGGCACCCAGCATCCAAGTTTGAACCATGTATCATTAGCAGTTCTCTAATTATAAACGGTACTCAGCTACTGTAGCTATGATAGCTGAGTCAGCTATATCACAATTTATGATACCCCCATAGGTTCCTACCATCCAAATTTGAACCATGTACCATTAATGGTACCCCAAATATGACGTAATCTACATTCCACCCATATAATACGCATTGCCCAACGTTTTTCTTATGGGAAATACACGTGCAAAAGCCTGAAAACTTATATGCCAAATTTCGTTAATGGTACCCATGGGTTTGGTACCATGACGAAATCTTCCACCCATGGCAACTTGCAGTCCATTCCCTATTGAACCATGGTACCAAATTTCAGCTCTCTAACTTTATTAGTTTCAGAGATATCCCCATTTTTAAATTACCCTGTCTACGGCGGCCATTTTTTTTCGCCTCCATCTTTTATTTATGACGAAATCAATATTGTCCCATTTAAAAAGCATTGCACAATGTATTTCTTATGGGAAAACGGAAGAAATGGCAAAAAAAAATTTAACTACGCCCATGTCTGCCGAAAAATCGAAAAAATACATTTTTGCCCGAATTTGTAACCGCCACTGTTTGGGCGAGAACCCCGTGACGTCATCAGCGAAAAATGAATCCCGACATGAAATTTTCAATTCGACCAGTCTTTGTGAAAACGACCTCGAGGACCGGGCATTTTGCCAATAATCTTCCTAGAAATGTTCAAATTTTCCCCGGCCAGACAGTTTTCCCCGCTTTTCGGCCGATTTTCCTTAGTCTGAGGCTTTAAAGTTAATGTTTACATTTCGGAAATCTCAGCTGTCAGTTGTAGATGGGCGCGGCCGCCGAATGCTTCCGATTACTAGTTAGTGGCTGGCGAATCGGAACCATTCGGGATTTTCGGCCAAAATTTGAATAATTTTGCATTGTTCGTTTCGAAATTCAATTAAGAGCATTTCGCGACGTCCCAGCTAAAAGTGGTTCCCAAGTCCCAAAAAGAAAACATTCCAACGTATCCCCTGGGATAGAAAACCATTCGATTAGATGCACGGTCTGGGCAGAAATATACCCTGAAAGTGGCAATTTGAAATTTAAAGTTTAAAAATTCATCAAAATTTCAAATTCAAAGCTAGGACCTTGATTTTCGGCACGATGAAGGGTCCATGTGTCTGCTACCTACCTGAATTATTTCAGATTTTTTGCTACTAAAATGTCGAATTTACAGGGTGAAATGTGAGAAAAGTACACCAAAGTTGGCAAAAAATGCGGCACAGAAAAACTTTGGTAGCTCACCCGGTATAAGAGCTAGACCAAAACTAATGACTGATTTTTTTTTCTCTCCACGTCTTCTAGTTGCCCATATACCACCGAAGCCGGATCGTTCCATAGTTTTCGTAAAAATCGCAAAAAACTACCTTCAAATTTTGGACACTTTTCCTTAATTGTCTTTGGACATTTTTTTGACCATTCTGTATTAAAGTGACACATGTGGCGGGATAGGATTAAAAGTAGCCAAGGATATGCCCTTTCGCCTGGTATCATCGTTATTGGGCCAGTCGTCTAACTAAAGGGGTCCAGACGGCCCAGAAGTGGGCCATTACAAAAAAATTTTCAAAAAACCGTCCCAACTTTGTGATTTTTTGTAGATTTTTCTATTTAACTTATCGAAATTAGACTTCAAAATTTATCATCTACATGTATGAGAAAATCGACCCGTGGGGAGCCCCATAGCCCACGTAGCTCCGGAGTTTCGACAAAACCGTCGTAAATTTGGGTACCTAAAAAACCGAATTTTTGAGTTTGGTACGCCACTGGTCGGCCCCTCCCGCACGTACCGCCAAACCGACCACATATTTGAAAAGCCCGTTGTTGCGCCCAACCAGCATGTTGCGTAAATTTTGTGTAATGTTGATTAGGTATAGCCCTTTCAGAGTTTAACCCCAGAGTACAACTTCATGTTTTTGCAGTACCGGTAGTGTATTACTGCAACAGGTACCCTGTATGCTTTATAACCCACAAATTGGCTTGGTTGTTGCTTGCAGTTCTTCATGCTCCACTGAATGACTCAACGAAAAGGCATTCCCGCTGTTAGAGCCCGTAAAAGTGCACTAAAAAGCAATGACTCAATAATTATCCACAAATCTAGTTGTAGCCGTTTTATATTTTATTTGAACGCTCGTTACGGGAAATGAGGTCGTTTCAGTTTTGTCTCAGTAATATAACTTGGCTAAGTTTATGTTTTCAAGAGCACTTCTGCTATTAAAATGAAAGGTCCTATTTTTAACTCGAAAATAATGCTTTTGGACCTAATTCGCTGTCGACCGTGTTTTAGATTGACGTGAATTTTTCAAGAGCATTTAACTGCAGAGCAAGTAATTCACTGCTAATGGTGCTAACTTTCGTATGCCAATAAACTAAAGTTTAATATCATTTAGAAAAAAAAACACGATAACATTCTTATACCTAAGCAAAAAAGACGTTTTTTTGTGTAGTTATAGTTTTTATCCACATTACAATATGTCTTATTTTTAGTTTCTCTAGTAGAGCGCATCGATAATGTCGGATCCAGGATACTAAATTATTTTGGGATGTTCCGCAGTTAATTCTGTCCGAACCTCGGTTTATAAATAATATCTGTGTCAAAAGCAAATTATGCATTTAAATATGCGAAATGTTTAATAAATCACTTGAAATGGAAGGTTAACGTAAAAATTATTTTTAACTACAGTTTCGAAAGACCGTTTGCTGCGTTTATTAAAAAGAAATGCTTTCGATTTCTACAGGATGGCTTTTATATATTATGTAAGCGGTCTATTCCTTCTAAACTAAGCTAACTAGAAAAAAAAAACAATAGACGAATCAGTTTTACAGTTACAATCTAAAGGGTTTTCCGGGCTTTGAAGCCGGGGTCCAATGGCCATTGAGATCTTTAAGCACGACAACAATTTCAAGAGGAAGGAGAAAATTACGTTTCTAAAAAATGCAGACTGGAAACGAGTTCTACGATATACAGGGTGTAAAATTGTGAACAAAGAACATGATGATATCTAAGAGTAGCTGAAATGTCGAAACGTCCGAAAGACTTTATTTCATAATCGCAAACCTAACAGATTTTGAAGAATTGTAAAAAACGTGCTAGAATTGTCAAGGTTTCCATTTATGACATATCGTTTGTGACTATGAAAAGACTCTACAATTGAACGTTCAGTTTTCTAGTTTTAATTGTTCCTAAAAATGTAATATTTGCCAATTTTTGGGACACCCTATAGTATGGTAAACAAAAAAAAATTAAGTTAAATGTTGCAGCATTATTTGGGACACCGTATACTATTTTAAACAGAAATCAACGCTCTATTAATCATAAAACTACTCTAATTAACGCAATAAATTAATTGATATCGATTTACATGCTAAAATCCAAAATTCCATGTTACGACATTTATATTATCTATTTATCATAAAACTACTAGAGCCAACGAATAAAATCGATTACTCTTGATTTATGTGGGAAAAGTAGTATTTCTATGTTAAGCATATGGGGCTCTCAAACCGGCCCAAAAACCTAAATTTTGAGATCAAATTAGTGCATTGCGACCTTTAACACTTGATATCTCGTTTCGATGAGAATTTATCCGAAAATCTATAAGAAGAGCTAAAAAATTAGAAGATTAGAGCTACACGCAAAATCCATTTTCGAATGTCTCGCTAGAACAGTAACTGAGCATGGGTGGCTCAAAAATAAGGTACAAATTTGGCAGTTTTTTTTTTAATTTTCTCGAAAACCGTGAAAGGCAGTTTTTTCTGATTTATGCATCTGATAGTCATTAATGACCTCTTCATACATCATATTAACCTGCATATCGAAAAACCTTAACGTTTCCAAGATAAATAGAAAAATGTAAAAATTTCAAAGAGAGGTTGTCGAAATTTTCGGCCGAAATTAATTGTCATATATTTTATCAAAAATATTCTCATATGAAAGAGGGGACAAAAATATGTAAAAAATATTCAAAATTGGAATTTTCAGTAACTTTCTTCCCCTTCAAAATGGCAGCTAAAAAGTAATTTTTCCACTTTTTATCGACATTTTAATATTTATGTCCATATAATTCAAAAACTAAACATGGTATAAATAGAGCATTCACGACCACAAAATACCAGTGGCAAAAGTCACTCTGCCCCTATCAATGAGAAACTTAATCAATTAAATCTCGTAAGCTAAAAACGATGATTCAGAATAAGTCGAATGGTCTTCGTTAAAGCTATTTTGTCAGTTATATACGAAAAATCGATTTGGGCGATAGACGGAAATTGTTTGGGCGTAAGCAAAAAGTCGAAACGTCGGATATATGGTACCAGCGACAAGAGTTCCGGACCTCTAGCCCTTCACATAAAGTAGCCACATACCAAATTTCAGCTTTCTAGCTCAAACCGTTCCAGAAATATCGGCGAAAAATCAAATGTGTTCAGGAGGCCATCTTCGATTTTTAAAAATGTCTTCTTTTTGAAGAGGACAGTTCGATCCTATTCTTCAATAGGATTGGACCGAGTTGAAGCCGATTGACAGTCGTTTACGTCCGGTATGCACAAGTCTCCCTACAATACGGATTGAAATGACAACTGACCGATGACCACTAACCTAACCTCATACCTGCTTAAATAACCAAATTTTTTGTTTTGATTTTAATTCTTCTTTTTCTATTCTTCTCATAACTCTTAAATTTATCCCAATTTTAACGCTTTTTGAAAAAGTGCTTTTTGATTGATAAAATCAATTATCAAAATCCAAAGCCTAGTTGTAGTACTAAAAAACGAACATTCACATGGATATGTCGTTCTCTTTTTTAAATCACGTTGCCTCTTTCTTCAATTCTTACGCATTGAAAGGAGATTCGTCACTTCGGTCTGAATCCAGTTAAGTTTTAGTTTAATATACACAGGATCGGTTGAGAAGCGATATCGATCGGATCCTTTCAATCGGATTGTTTTTCACGATGTACCCCTACTCATTGATGGGTATATTTAGTCTACATTTTTACATTGGAATTGAAACTCTACATCTGAAAAAGAGGGTCTTTGATTTAGGACAATTTTTTTTATAAAATTTTCAATTCGACCAGTCTTTGTGAAAACGTTCTCGAGGACCGAGCATTTTGTCAATTATCTTCCTAGAAGAGTTCGAATTTCCTCCTGCCACACAGTTTTCCCCGCTTTTCGGCCGATTTCCCACGGTCTGAGCTTTTAAAGTTAATTTTTACATTTCGGAAATCTCAGCTGTCAGTGGCAGAAGCCGCCGCCGCCGAATGGTTTCGATTAGCAGTCAAGTGGCGATCTTCGGAACCATTCGGAATTTTGGGGCCAAAATTTGCGAAAATCTGCATCTTTCGCTTCAAACCTATTGCCGACGTCCCAGCAAAAAAGTGGT
The DNA here is from genome assembly GCA_951812265.1 of Taphrorychus bicolor. Classification (NCBI taxonomy): domain Eukaryota; kingdom Metazoa; phylum Arthropoda; class Insecta; order Coleoptera; family Curculionidae; genus Taphrorychus; species Taphrorychus bicolor. The sequence continues at coordinate 1,331,908 of OX638305.1, read as the reverse complement.
TTTTAAGTCCCAAAAAGAAAACATTCCAAGGTATCCCATGAGATAAAAAGCCATTTGGTTAGATGCACGCTCTTGGCACAAATAGAGCTCAAAGTAGCAGTTTGAAATTTAAAGTTTAAAAAATCGTCAAAATTTCAAATTAAAAAAAAAAAAAACGTATATTATATAACCGAACTAACCTGAACTAACCAAAAGGCTTTAAATGTAAAAAAAACCCGAACTAACCTGAACTATCCAGAAGGGCAAGAAATTGACCATTACAAAAAAAAAGAAAAAAAATAGTCTCAATTTTTAAAAATTTTAATAAAACCGTCTCAACTTTGCAAATTTTTGTACATTTTCCTATTTATCATATCGGAATTAGGCTTCAAAATTTATCATCTACACATATGAGGGTCCCACCGAATTACCCTGAACTATTCTGAACTATCCAGAAGGCCAAGAAATTGACCATTACAAAAAAATTAAAAAAACCGTCTCCAATTTGCGAATTTTTGTACATTTTTCGATTTAACATGTCGGAGTTAGACTTCAAAATTTATCATCTACACATATGAGAGAATCTATCCATGTCCCACCGAACTAACCAGAAAGCTTTAAAATTAAACAAAAACCGAACTAACCTGAACTAATCTGAACTATCCAGAAGGCCAAAAATTGACCATTACAAAAAAAAATAAAAAAAAACCGTCTCAATTTTTTAAAATTAAAACAAAAAGTCTCCATTTCGCGAATTTTGTACATTTTCCTATTTAACATATCGGAATTAGACGTCAAAATTTATCATCTACACATATGAGGGTCCCACCGAATTAACCTGAACTAACCGGAACTAACCCGAAGGCTTTAAAATTAAAAAAAAAAACCGAGCTAACCTGAACTATCCAGAAGGCCAAGAAATTGACCATTACAAAAAAAAAATAAAAAAAACCGTCTCAACTTTTAAAAATTAAAAGAAAACCGTCTCCACTTTGCGAATTTTTGTACATTTTCCTATTTAACATATCGGAATTAGACTTCAAAATTTATAATCTACACATATGAGGGAATCTATCCATCTCCCACCGAACTAACCTGAACTAACCAGAAGGCTTTAAAATTAAAAAAAAAACGAACTAACCTGAACTAATCGGAACTATCCAGAAGGCCAAGAAATTGACCATTACAAAAAAAAATAAAAAAAACCGTCTCAACTTTGCGAATTTTTGTATATTTTCCTATTTAGCATATCGGATTTAGACTTCAAAATTTATCATCTACACCGATGAGGGGTCACACCGAATTAACCTGAACTAACCTGAACTAACCAGAAGGCTTTAAAATTAAAAAAACCGAACTAACCTGAACTAATCGGAACTATCCAGAAGGCCAAGAAATTGACCATTACAAAAAAAATTAAAAAAAAAACGTCTCAACTTTTAAAAATTAAAACAAACCGTCTCCACTTTGCGAATTTTTGTACATTTTCTTATTTAACATATCGGAATTAGACGTATGAGGTAGTATATGAGGGTCCCACCGAATTAACCTGAACTAACCGGAACGAACCAGAAGGCTTTAAAATTAAAAAAAAACCGAGCAAACCTGAACTAATCTGAACTATCTAGAAGGCCAAGAAATTGACCATTACAAAAAAAATTTTAAAAAAAACCGTGTCAACTTTTAAAAATTAAAAAAAAACCGTCTCCACTTTGCGAATTTTTGTACATTTTCCTATTTAACATATCGGAATTAGACTTCAAAATTTGTAATCTACACATATGAGGGAATCTATCCATGTCCCACTGAACTAACCTGAACTAACCAGAAGGCTTTAAAATTAAAAAAAAAACCGAACTAACCTGAACTAATCGGAACTATCCAGAAGGCCAAGAAATTGACCATTAGAAAAAAAATTAAAAAAAAAACCGTCTCAACTTTTAAAAATTAAAACAAACCGTCTCCACTTTGCGAATTTTTGTACATTTTCCTATTTAACATATCGGAATTAGACTTCAAAATTTATCATCTACACAGATGAGGGGTCCCACCGAATTAACCTGAACTAACCGGAACTAACCAGAAGGCTTTAAAATTTAAAAAAAAAACCGAGCTAATCTGAACTGATCTGAACTATCCAGAAGACCAAGAAATTGACCATTACAAAAAAAATTATAAAAAAAACCGTCTCCACTTTGCGAATTTTTGTACATTTTCCTATTTAACATATCGGAATTAGACTTCAAAATTTATTATCTACACAGATGAGGGGTCCCACCGAATTAACCTGAACTAACCAGAAGGCTTTAAAATTTAAAAAAAACCGAGCTAACCTGAACTGATCTGAACTATCCAGAAGGCCAAGAAATTGACCATTACAAAAAAAATTAAAAAAAAACCGTCTCAATTTTTTAAAATTAAAAAAAAAAACGTCTCTACTTTGCAAATTTTTGTACATTTTCCTATTTAACATATCGGAATTAGGCTTCAAAATTTATCATCTACACATATGATGGCCTACCCATGGGGAACCTTATACCCCCATAGTCCCGGATCTACTGTAAAACGGTCGTAAATTTGGGTATTTAAAAAACTGCATTTTTGATTTTGGTACGCCACTAGTCGGTCCCCCCGCACATTCCACCAATCCGACCACATTTTTCGAAAGCCCGTTCATTTCTCTACCTACGTCCCTGGAACGAAAATCCCGTCGAATGAGCAGTTTAAAAATTATAAGCGTCGAAATGGAAAAAATACCAAATATCTACAACCAAAATTGAGTTTGTCACATGGCTTTATACAGGGTGATTCAAAAGTACTTTGACAAACTTCAGGAGGTGATCGATGGTATTATTTTAAAAAGAAAAGTTCTGATAAACGGGGTTCCTTAAGAGCGAAGAGCGATCGTTACGAAGACATAGGATGTTAAAAAAAAAAAAAAAACAATATCTTCGAAACCGCTTGAATGGTTTTAATAAAATTTTACAGATGTTTTTTTTTTGTTTTTTTTTTAATTTTTTATTTTCAAGTTTGAACCGAAATAACACCTTCCATCTTGTTGAGGTAATGATTCTAAGACGTGCATTAAACCGATTTTTATTTTTTTACGTGAAAATGGCGCGTCTAACAAAGAAAACTTAAGAGAGCTTTTTTGTTTAGAATTAAACAGAGAACAACAGGGTAGAATTAATTTTTTGAAAGGCCAGTGGCGTACCATACTTTTCTGCAAAAAGATGAAGCGTCATTGCGGTTCGCGCGCCACTGGTGGAACAGAAAAAAATTCCTTTAACAGAGACATGGCTACTCGCTAGCTATTGACATCAGTAAAATTTTATTAAAACCTTTCAAGCGGTTTAGTAGATATTTTTTTTTATAAAACTTTAACACCCCGTATCTTCGTAACGATGCTCTTAAGGACCGTCGTTTATTGGAACTTTCTTCTTAAAATAATTCCAGCAATTACCTCATAAAGTTTATCAAAGTACTTTTGAATCACCCTGTATATCCTCACTGACGTTCGGATATATTACAAAATGGCATACTCAACTTAATTTTCTTCACTAGTTACAATATTATACCCATCATATGTTATTTCTGGGCCTACGAGAAAAGAAAAAGGCGACCTTAATAGCGATCGAAACCCAATTACCAATTTCAATTTCGCGAAAATCTAATCTCGATCAATTTCCTGATTTGCGAACCAATTAGGCGAAAGAGGTCGAAACTGGCTGTCAGATGAATTCAATAATTCAATTTCTGATTGCTACTTAGGGAATGGCGACAAAATTCAGCAGCAAAACGCAGTATTGTTAATGGGCGGACATTTTGCAGTCTTAACTATGATTTTCGTGCATTGTTCTGAGATACTAAAAGACGTAACTTAATGGTAAATGTAGTAGTTCCACCGCCACATTTAACTTTGCAGTTCCAAATTTTTTCTCAATATCAATTTAAAACTTTGGAGCTACAATAGCAATTTGGAACTTCGCAATTCAGCTTAGTTCAGGTTAGTTTAGGTTAGTTCGTGCGTGTATCCGACCTTAATGGTGCACAGTGGAAAATACGAGGAAAAAATTTAGTTTTTAAAATAATGCTTTTAAGATAAAATTTTTATGTCTAAGTACGTTAAAATAATGGAAGTTAGTTTTAGCTTAGAATTGTTGCAGTTAAATTTACTTTGCCTCAATTCTCAACTTTGACCGCATGTAACTTGAGAACGCCTGGACCGCTTAGAGTGAATCCAACTGTGTTGTCCTCTTCTTGATGCCTTCTTTGACCTCCCACCATTGGAAATTCCGTAGGTGCAATATTTCCGGAGATAGACCCCTTCGCAGGTCGATTTTTAGGCAATTTTAGAATCGCGTTTTAGACCATTTTTGAAAAAACCTCTTTAGAGGTTAATTTCATTCGAAATGAGTTTGTTACGTTCTTAGGAGATTGCAAACGTGCCATTTCCATTTTGTAAAAGGGGGATTACCATTTTTTTCTCCATTCTCAAGTTCGACCGCCTGTAACTTGAGAACGCCTAGACCGATTAGAGTGAATCCAACTGTGTTGTCCTCTCCTTGATGTCCTCTTTCACCCCCCACCATCGGAGGTTCCGTAGGTGCAATATTTACGGAGATAGACCCCTTCGGAAGTCGATTTTTAGGCACTTTTAGAACCTCGTTTTTGGATCATTTTTAAAGAAACCTCTTTAGAGATTAATTTCATTCGAATTGAGTTGGTTACGTTCTTAGGGGATTACAAACGTGCCATTCCTATCAAAAACAGCGGAAAAATTTCCAGAATTTGTTTTCAATTTGTCTAAAGGGGGGGGGTTTACCATTTTTTTCTCCAATCTCAACTTTGACCGCCTGTAACTTCAGAACGCCTAGACCGATTAGAGTGAATCCAACTGTGTTGTCCTCTCCTTGATGTCCTCTTTCACCTCCCACCATCGGAGGTTCCGTAGGTGCAATTTTTCCGGAGATAGACCCTTTCGGAAGTCGATTTTTAGGCACTTTTATAACCTCGTTTTTGGATCATTTTTAAAGAAACCTCTTTAGAGGTTAATTTCATTCGAATTGAGTTGGTTACGTTCTTAGGGGATTGCAAACGTGCCATTCCTATCAAAAACAGCGGAAAAATTTCCCGAATTTTTTTTCAAGTTGTCTCAAGGGGGGGGGGGTTTACCATTTTTTTCTCCATTCTCAACTTTGACCGCCTGTAACTTCAGAACGCCTAGACCTATTAGAGTGAGTCCAACTGTGTTGTCCTCTCCTTGATGTCCTCTTTCACCCCCCACCATCGGAGGTTCCGTAGGTGCAATATTTCCGGAGATAGACCCCTCCGGAAGTCGATTTTTAGGCACTTTTATAACCTCGTTTTTGGATCATTTTTAAAGAAACCTCTTTAGAGGTTAATTTCATTCGAATTGAGTTGGTTACGTTCTTAGGGGATTGCAAACGTGCCATTCCTATCAAAAACAGCGGAAAAAATTCCAGAATTTTTTTTCAAGTTGTCTAAAGGGGGGGGGGGTTACCATTTTTTTCTCCATTCTCAAATTTGACCGCCTGTAACTTGAGAACGCCTAGACCGATTAGAGTGAATCCAACTGTGTTGTCCTCTCCTTGATGTCCTCTTTCACCCCCCACTATCGGAGGTTCCGTAGGTGCAATATTTCCGGAGATAGACCCCTTCGGAAGTCGATTTTTAGGCACTTTTAGAACCTCGTTTTTGGATCATTTTTAAAGAAACCTCTTTAGGGGTTAATTTCATTCGAATTGAGTTGGTTACGTTCTTAGGGGATTGCAAACGTGCCATTCCTATCAAAAACAGCGGAAAAATTTCCCGAATTTTTTTTCAAGTTGTCTAAAGGGGGGGGGGGTTTACCATTTTTTTCTCCATTCTCAACTTTGACCGCCTGTAACTTCAGAACGCCTAGACCTATTAGAGTGAGTCCAACTGTGTTGTCCTCTCCTTGATGTCCTCTTTCACCCCCCACCATCGGAGGTTCCGTAGGTGCAATATTTCCGGAGATAGACCCCTCCGGAAGTCGATTTTTAGGCACTTTTAGAACCTCGTTTTTGGATCATTTTTAAAGAAACCTCTTTAGAGGTTAATTTCATTCGAATTAAGTTGGTTACGTTCTTAGGGGATTGCAAACGCGCCATTCCTATCAAAAACAGCGGAAAAATTTCCCGAATTTTTTTTCAAGTTGTCTAAAAGGGGGGGGGGGTTACCATTTTTTTCTCCATTCTCAACTTTGACCGCGTGTAACTTAAGAACGCCTAGACCGATTAGAGTGAATCCAACTGTGTTGTCCTCTCCTTGATGTCCTCTTTCACCCCCACTATCGGAGGTTCCGTAGGTGCAATATTTCCGGAGATAGACCCCTTCGGAAGTCGATTTTTAGGCACATTTAGAACCTCGTTTTTGGATCATTTTTAAAGAAACCTCTTTAGGGGTTAATTTCATTCGAATTGAGTTGGTTACGTTCTTAGGGGATTGCAAACGTGCCGTTCCTATCAAAAACAGCGGAAAAATTTCCCGAATTTTTTTTCAAGTTGTCTAAAGGGGGGGGGGGGGTTTACCATTTTTTTCTCCATTCTCAACTTTGACCGCGTGTAACTTAAGAACGCCTAGACCGATTAGAGTGAATCCAACTGTGTTGTCCTCTCCTTGATGTCCTCTTTCACCCCCCACCATCGGAGGTTCCGTAGGTGCAATATTTCCGGAGATAGACCCCTTCGGAAGTCGATTTTTAGGCACTTTTAGAACCTCGTTTTTGGATCATTTTTAAAGAAACCGCTTTAGAAGTTAATTTCATTCGAATTGAGTTTGTTACGTTCTTAGGGGATTGCAAACGTGCCATTCGTATCAAAAACAGCGGAAAAATTTGCCGAAATTTTTTTCAAGTTGTCTAAAGGGGGGGGGGGTTACCATTTTTTCTCCATTCTCAAGTTTGACCGCCTGTAACTTGAGAACGCCTTGACCGATTGGAGTGAATTCAACCGTTTTTTCCTCTTCTTGATGTCTTTCACCTCCCACCATTACGGGTTCCATACGTTCCGTAGGTGCAATATTTTCGGAGGTCGATTTTAGCCCTTATATAATCATGTTATATTGACGTCATAGGTGTCCTGGTCGACATAACGCGTTTTGCAAAACTAGGTGCAGTGTAAAATGCTTCTTTCACAATGAACATAAACGTAAAAAGCACATAAGCATACATGTAAACGTAATAGTTAAATTTTAATAAAGAGTGTATTTTGTTCACAATGATGTTACAATTATGTTTTCCTTTTGTTACGGATTACGATCAACCGTAACACTTACATAAAGTTAAAATTGAATTTTATGTTATTGATATGTAAAAATCTAGGGACTTTTTGACAATGAAACTGTCAAAAGTGTTTGTTTGACCAAACATACGCATATGTATTTGACCAACCCCCATTGTGAACATAAAAGGTATTAAGATCCCTTTAAGGTTACTGTATGCATATGTACACATTATGTTTATGAATATTGTGAATGAGGCATATCTCAATAGACTTAAAACTACGTTAAAAGAAAGTCAAATTACGTCAAATACGGTCCTGTAAAGAAACCAAATTCATGTACTAATTCAATTCAATTAAAAAAAAAAAACGGTGTGGTAGTATCGAGGACCCCAAATTATGTTTATTTATCTTATCACTTAAGACATAACAGGCCGGTAGACGGTGCTGCAATACAATTTTTTCCAGTTCTGAAAAACTTGAAATATACTGGGTATTGATCTTCGAGCGACATCTATGATAGTTTTAGCTAAATAGAAGTCTGGGAGAAATAGGGCCATTTAGAATGTCTGAGTAGACGTATATAGACAATGATTTTATATACTTTAATTTCAAGGTGGGCTTTAAAATTGAGCAATTTCTTTTTAATTTAATTTAACTGCACTCTATATCTTACCCATTCGAAAATTCAAATGGATCACAATGTATATAGGTACTTTATGAAATAGTGATATTTACACACCAACTGTTCTGTGAAAGATATTTACAACCAATTTTTGTTACAAGACCGCTGGCCGCCTCCGGTCTTCCTCCAGGTTTTGTGACATAACCTCCTTTCATCTTCCTTCATAAAGTGCCTTTGGATAATAAGAGGCAATTCTTTGATAATAGTGCCGAAAGTTTTTTTTTTCTTTTTTGATTTACCCAAAACTTAGTGACGGAAATAGAAGTCTACTCTAGTAACTTCTGCTTTATTATAGTATATATTTAAATATAATTTTTTACTTTCATTTCAGCTCGTAGTGACAATGAAGGTGGAGAGGCGAGAGGAAGAAGTCGCAATACGCGACGTGACGATCCCCGCAGACACACTCTGGGAATAGGCGCAAATGGTCAGTATCTGCCCATGTCCGGACAAGGAGGACCGTTATCCAGAACAATGGATTTAGAGGTAAGCAGCGTTTTAGCGGAGACAAGAATTTAACTGTTAATTCAATGTTTAAAAATTAAAAAGATCCGGAATTATCATTAAGCCCGCGGATCCTGTTCTCATCAAAATACCAAATTGCGTGACCTCTCCAATTAGACCATTTTAACTATTATTACTGGCCTGATGATCTTTCCTTAACAACGGTTATGTTGAATTAATTCAGTTGACGGTCGGGTTATGAATATGACGGTCGAGTATGTACAGATTCGCGTAGTATAATAATTATTATAACATCGAATTTTTTCATTAAGCTGTTAGATGAAATTTGCCTTATAATCTTCTAGTGTGAATAAGTTAAAATTGCAAAAATAAATATGTCAACTCAAAGCGTTGCCGCCCTCTCGCCCAAACTGAAAGCGGAGCTAGATCGTCGGGTAGACGGAAAGAGATGCCAAATTGGAGACAAGACACGTAACAAGAATCTTTCAAAACAAGTTCATTTCAATTCCTTGACGAGTGTCGCTTCATTCACGGATTCCTTATCGTCCCACCACCCTAACGAAATTCTGGACAGAGCCGGCAAAAGAAGATTGGTAAAGGTCTCTGAGCAAGCTTTTACGTTTACGAAGAGCGAACCTGTTAATTTGAAAATCGTTTTGGCACCGCTGAGACCTTTCACTCCACAGGTAATAGATGAAAAATGTTACATGGAAATAAACGTGAACGAATTATATAATTTATGATCACATTTAAATAAAGTAAATTATAAAAAATTATAAAAACGTCAATACCCCAGCCAGTTTATTATGTTTGAGGAGGAATGGTTCCGGATTTTCTTCAGCAGAATCGATAGTCCAAGAAGAACCGCCTACCTTTCCTTCTTAAATGTTAATTGAAATGCCCGTTTAAACGTAATTTAACAAACATTCTTCTCGACACTTAATAACGCGATGAGACATTAAATTAACTGGGGTTAACTCGAGGCCCATCGAGACCATTATGTCTTCAATTCCCGCCAGATTGCCCGCTTTTCGGTAGATAATCGTTTCGGGGAAAGTTGGACACTCGCCTGACAAAGAAAAATAAGATTAATACCGATTCCGAAACAACAGTAATTGTTTTGCGTCAAGCCAGAAGATTAATTAGCCAAGTAATGATCTTGTAGAGCGAAATATATCGACAGGTGGTCAGTGGGTAAAAATAACCGTTTATATTCTTCTAGTGGGAACGGAACTTATTTGATAGGAACTTAAATCTTATGGGGTACAGTACAAGTAAAAATTTGCGCATCCAAAAGAGGGTGCAAATGGGGATAATTTCAAAGAGCCACCTAAACTTCTCTTAAGTTTAAGCCAAAATTTTGCCAGATAGATAAAGTCAAAATGGTGAGGCAATTTACGACCAAATTCACCTATAAGTTTAAACTTCTCGTAAGTATAAACCAAAATTTTGGCAGATAAATAAAGTCATAATGTCAGTCAAAATGGTGAGGCAATTTAGGACTAAATTTTCCTATAAGTTTAAACTTCTCGTAAATTTAAGCCAACATTTTGCCAGATAAATAAAGTCAAAATGGTGAGAAAATTTAGGACTAAATTGACCTCTAAGTTTAAACTTCTCGTAAGTTTAAACAAAAATTTTGGCAGATAAATAAATTCAAAATGTCAGTCAAAATGGTGAGGCAATTTAGGTCTAAATTTACCTATAAGTTTAAACCTCTCGTAAGTTTAAACCAAAATTTTGGCAGATAAATAAAGTCAAAATGTCAGGCAAAATAGTGAGGCAATTTAGGACCAAATGTACCTAGGTATAAGTTTAAACTTCTCGTAAGTTTAAACCAATGTTTTGGTAGATAAATAAAGTCAAAATGTCAGGCAAAATGGTGAGGATAATTTACGTCTAATATTTTCTATAAGTTTAAACTTCTCGTAAGTTTAAACCAGAGTTTTGGCAGATAAATAAAGTCAAAATGTCAGTCAAAATGGTGAGGCAATTTAGGTCTAAATTTACTTATAAGTTTAAGCTTCTCGTAAGTTTAAACCAAAATTTTGGCAGATAAATAAGATCAAATAGTGAGGCAATTTAGGTCTAAATTTACGTATAACTTTGAACTTCTCGTAAGTTTAACTAAAAATTTTGGCAAATAAATAATGTCAAAATGTCTGTTAAAATGAGAAGGCAATTTAGGTCTAAATTTACGTATAAGTTTGAACTTCTCGTAAGTTTAACTAAAAATTTTGGCAAATAAATAATGTCAAAATGTCTGTTAAAATGAGAAGGCAATTTAGGTCTAAATTTACCTATAAGTTTAAACCAACATTTTGGCAGATAAGTAAAGTCAAAATGTCAGTCAAAATGGTGAGGTAATTTAGGCGCAAATTTAACTATAAGTTTAAACTTCTCGTAAGTTTAAACGAAAATTTTGGCAGATAAATAAAGTCAAAAGGTCAATCGAAATGATGAGGCATTTTAGCACTAAATTTACCTATAAGTTTAATCTTCTCGTAAGTTTAAACCAAAATTTTGGCAGATAACTAAAGTCAAAGTGTCAGACAAAATGGCGAGGCAATTTATGGCTAAATTTACCTATAAGTTTGAACTTCTCCTAACTTTAAACCAGAGTTTTGGCAGATAAATAAAGTCAAAATGGTGAGGCAATTTAGGTCTAAATTTACTTATAAGTTTAAGCTTCTCGTAAGTTTAAACCAAAATTTTGGCAGATAAATAAAGTCAAGTAGTGAGGCAATTTAGGTCTAAATTTACGTATAAGTTTAAACTTCTCGTAAGTTTAACTCAAAATTTTGGCAAATAAATAATGTCAAAATGTCAGTTAAAATAAAGAGGCAATTTACGTCTAAATTTACCTATAAGTTTAAACCAAAATTTTGGCAGATAATTAAAGTCAAAATGGTACGGTAATTTAGGAGCAAATTTACCTATAAGTTTAAACTTCTCGTAAGTTTAAACCAAAATTTTGACAGATAAGCGTAGCCAAAATGGTGAGGCAATTTAGGTCTAAATTTACCTATAAGTTTAAAGTTCTCGTAAGTTTAAACGAAAATTTTGGCAGATAAATAAAGTCAAAAGGTCAATCGAAATGATGAGGTATTTTAGCACTAAATTTACCTATAAGTTTAATCTTCTCGTAAGTTTAAACCAAAATTTTGGCAGATAACTAAAGTCAAAGTGTCAGACAAAATGGCGAGGCAATTTATGGCTAAATTTACCTATAAGTTTGAACTTCTCGTAACTTTAAACCAGAGTTTTGGCAGATAAATAAAGTCAAAATGGTGAAGCAATTTAGGTCTAAATTTACTTATAAGTTTAAGCTTCTCGTAAGTTTAAACCAAAATTTTGGCAGATAAATAAAGTCAAGTAGTGAGGCAATTTAGGTCTAAATTTACGTATAAGTTTAAACTTCTCGTAAGTTTAACTCAAAATTTTGGCAAATAAATAATGTCAAAATGTCAGTTAAAATAAAGAGGCAATTTAGGTCTAAATTTACCTATAAGTTTAAACCAAAATTTTGGCAGATAATTAAAGTCAAAATGTCAGTCAAAATGGTGAGGTAATTTAGGAGCAAATTTAACTATAGGTTTAAACTTCTCGTAAGTTTAAACCAAAATTTTGGCAGATAATTAAAGTCAAAATGGTACGGTAATTTAGGAGCAAATTTACCTATAAGTTTAAACTTCTCGTAAGTTTAAACCAAAATTTTGACAGATAAGCGTAGCCAAAATGGTGAGGCAATTTAGGTCTAAATTTACCTATAAGTTTAAAGTTCTCGTAAGTTTAAACGAAAATTTTGGCAGATAAATAAAGTCAAAAGGTCAATCGAAATGATGAGGCATTTTAGCACTAAATTTACCTATAAGTTTAATCTTCTCGTAAGTTTAAACCAAAATTTTGGCAGATAGCTAAAGTCAAAGTGTCAGACAAAATGGCGAGGCAATTTATGGCTAAATTTACCTATAAGTTTGAACTTCTCGTAACTTTAAACCAGAGTTTTGGCAGATAAATATAGTCAAAATGGTGAGGCAATTTAGGTCTAAATTTACTTATAAGTTTAAGCTTCTCGTAAGTTTAAACCAAAATTTTGGCAGATAAATAAAGTCAAATAGTGAGGCAATTTAGGTCTAAAATTTAAAGGTAAGTTTAAACCAAACTTTTGACAGATAATCGAGGCAAAATGGTGAGGCAATTTAGGTCTAAATTTACCTATAAGTTTCATCTTCTCGTAAGTTTAAACCAAAATTTTGGCATATAAATAAAGTCAAAAGATCAGTCGAAATGGTGAGGCATTTTACGACTAAATTTACCTATAAGTTTAATCTTCTCGTAAGTTTAAACCAAAATTTTGGCAGAAAAATTAAGTCAGTGTCAGTCAAAATGGCGAGGCAATTTATGACTAAATTTACCTATAAGTTTAAACTTCTCGTAAGTTTAAACCAGAGTTTTGGCAGATAAATAAAGTCAAAATGTCAGTCAAAATGGTGAGGCAATTTAGGTCTAAATTTACTTATAAGTTTAAGCTTCTCGTAAGTTTAAACCAAAATTTTGGCAGATAGCTAAAGTCAAAGTGTCAGACAAAATGGCGAGGCAATTTATGGCTAAATTTACCTATAAGTTTGAACTTCTCGTAACTTTAAACCAGAGTTTTGGCAGATAAATATAGTCAAAATGGTGAGGCAATTTAGGTCTAAATTTACTTATAAGTTTAAGCTTCTCGTAAGTTTAAACCAAAATTTTGGCAGATAAATAAAGTCAAATAGTGAGGCAATTTAGGTCTAAATTTACGTATAAGTTTAAACTTCTCGTAAGTTTAACTCAAAATTTTGGCAAATAAATAATGTCAAAATGTCAGTTAAAATGAAGAGGCAATTTAGGTCTAAATTTACCTATAAGTTTAAACCAAAATTTTGGCACATAATTAAAGTCAAAATGTCAGTCAAAATGGTGAGGTAATTTAGGTCTAAATTTACCTATAAGTTTAAACTTCTCGTAAGTTTAAACCAAAATTTTGACGGATAAGTGTAGCCAAAATGGTGAGGCAATTTAGGTCTAAATTTACCTATAAGTTTAATCTTCTCGTAAGTTTAAACCAAAATTTTGGCAGATAAATAAAGTCAAAAGGTCAGTCGAAATGGTGAGGCATTTTAGAACTAAATTTACCTAAAAGTTTAATCTTCTCGTAAGTTTAAACCAAACTTTTGACAGATAATCGAGGCAAAATGGTGAGGCAATTTAGGTCTAAATTTACCTATAAGTTTCATCTTCTCGTAAGTTTAAACCAAAATTTTGGCATATAAATAAAGTCAAAAGATCAGTCGAAATGGTGAGGCATTTTACGACTAAATTTACCTATAAGTTTAATCTTCTTGTAAGTTTAAACCAAAATTTTGGCAGAAAAATTAAGTCAGTGTCAGTCAAAATGGCGAGGCAATTTATGACTAAATTTACCTATAAGTTTAAACTTCTCGTAAGTTTAAACCAGAGTTTTGGCAGATAAATAAAGTCAAAATGTCAGTCAAAATGGTGAGGCAATTTAGGTCTAAATTTACTTATAAGTTTAAGCTTCTCGTAAGTTTAAAACAAAATTTTGGCAGATAAATAAAGTCAAATAGTGAGGCAATTTAGGTCTAAATTTACCTATAAGTTTAAACTTCTCGTAAGTTTAACTCAAAATTTTGGCAAATAAATAATGTCAAAATGTCTGTTAAAATGAGAAGGCAATTTAGGTCTAAATTTACCTATAAGTTTAAACCAAAATTTTGGCAGATAAGTAAAGTCAAAATGTCAGTCAAAATGGTGAGGTAATTTAGGAGCAAATTTAACTATAAGTTTAAACTTCTCGTAAGTTTAAACCAAAATTTTGGCAGATAATTAAAGTCAAAATGGTACGGTAATTTAGGAGCAAATTTACCTATAAGTTTAAACTTCTTGTAAGTTTAAACCAAAATTTTGACAGATAAGCGTAGCCAAAATGGTGAGGCAATTTAGGTCTAAATTTACCTATAAGTTTAAAGTTCTCGTAAGTTTAAACGAAAATTTTGGCAGATAAATAAAGTCAAAAGGTCAGTCGAAATGATGAGGCATTTTAGGGCTAAATTTACCTATAAGTTTAATCTTCTCGTAAGTTTAAACCAAAATTTTGGCAGATAACTAAAGTCAAAGTGTCAGTCAAAATGGCGAGGCAATTTATGACTAAATTTACCTATAAGTTTAAACTTCTCGTAAGTTTAAACCAGAGTTTTGGCAGATAAATAAAGTCAAAATGGTGAGGCAATTTAGGTCTAAATTTACTTATAAGTTTAAGCTTCTCGTAAGTTTAAACCAAAATTTTGGCAGATAAATAAAGTCAAATAGTGAGGCAATTTAGGTCTAAAATTAAGTATAAGTTTAAACTTCTCGTAAGTTTAACTAAAAATTTTGGCAAATAAATAACGTCAAAATGTCTGTTAAAATGAGAAGGCAATTTAGGTCTAAATTTACCTATAAGTTTGAACCAAAATTTTGGCAGATAGTTAAAGTCAAAATGTCAGTCAAAATGGTGAGGTAATTTAGGAGCAAATTTAACTATAAGTTTAAACTTCTCGTAAGTTTAAATCAAAATTTTAACAGATAAATAAAGTCAAACGGTCAGTCGAAATGGTGGGGCATTTTAGGACTAAATTTACCTATAAGTTTAATCTTCTCGTAAGTTTAAACCAAAATTTTGGCAGATAACTAAAGTCAAAGTGTCAGTCAAAATGGCGAGGCAATTTATGACTAAATTTACCTATAAGTTTAAACTTCTCGTAAGTTTAAACCAGAGTTTTGGCAGATAAATAAAGTCAAAATGGTGAGGCAATTTAGGTCTAAATTTACCTATAAGTTTAATCTTCTCGTAAGTTTAAACCAAAATTTTGGCAGATAAATAAAGTCAAAAGGTCAGTCGAAATGGTGAGGCATTTTAGAACTAAATTTACCTAAAAGTTTAATCTTCTCGTAAGTTTAAACCAAACTTTTGACAGATAATCGAGGCAAAATGGTGAGGCAATTTAGGTCTAAATTTACCTATAAGTTTCATCTTCTCGTAAGTTTAAACCAAAATTTTGGCATATAAATAAAGTCAAAAGATCAGTCGAAATGGTGAGGCATTTTACGACTAAATTTACCTATAAGTTTAATCTTCTCGTAAGTTTAAACCAAAATTTTGGCAGAAAAATTAAGTCAGTGTCAGTCAAAATGGCGAGGCAATTTATGACTAAATTTACCTATAAGTTTAAACTTCTCGTAAGTTTAAACCAGAGTTTTGGCAGATAAATAAAGTCAAAATGTCAGTCAAAATGGTGAGGCAATTTAGGTCTAAATTTACTTATAAGTTTAAGCTTCTCGTAAGTTTAAAACAAAATTTTGGCAGATAAATAAAGTCAAATAGTGAGGCAATTTAGGTCTAAATTTACCTATAAGTTTAAACTTCTCGTAAGTTTAACTCAAAATTTTGGCAAATAAATAATGTCAAAATGTCTGTTAAAATGAGAAGGCAATTTAGGTCTAAATTTACCTATAAGTTTAAACCAAAATTTTGGCAGATAAGTAAAGTCAAAATGTCAGTCAAAATGGTGAGGTAATTTAGGAGCAAATTTAACTATAAGTTTAAACTTCTCGTAAGTTTAAACCAAAATTTTGGCAGATAATTAAAGTCAAAATGGTACGGTAATTTAGGAGCAAATTTACCTATAAGTTTAAACTTCTTGTAAGTTTAAACCAAAATTTTGACAGATAAGCGTAGCCAAAATGGTGAGGCAATTTAGGTCTAAATTTACCTATAAGTTTAAAGTTCTCGTAAGTTTAAACGAAAATTTTGGCAGATAAATAAAGTCAAAAGGTCAGTCGAAATGATGAGGCATTTTAGGGCTAAATTTACCTATAAGTTTAATCTTCTCGTAAGTTTAAACCAAAATTTTGGCAGATAACTAAAGTCAAAGTGTCAGTCAAAATGGCGAGGCAATTTATGACTAAATTTACCTATAAGTTTAAACTTCTCGTAAGTTTAAACCAGAGTTTTGGCAGATAAATAAAGTCAAAATGGTGAGGCAATTTAGGTCTAAATTTACTTATAAGTTTAAGCTTCTCGTAAGTTTAAACCAAAATTTTGGCAGATAAATAAAGTCAAATAGTGAGGCAATTTAGGTCTAAAATTAAGTATAAGTTTAAACTTCTCGTAAGTTTAACTAAAAATTTTGGCAAATAAATAACGTCAAAATGTCTGTTAAAATGAGAAGGCAATTTAGGTCTAAATTTACCTATAAGTTTGAACCAAAATTTTGGCAGATAGTTAAAGTCAAAATGTCAGTCAAAATGGTGAGGTAATTTAGGAGCAAATTTAACTATAAGTTTAAACTTCTCGTAAGTTTAAATCAAAATTTTAACAGATAAATAAAGTCAAACGGTCAGTCGAAATGGTGGGGCATTTTAGGACTAAATTTACCTATAAGTTTAATCTTCTCGTAAGTTTAAACCAAAATTTTGGCAGATAACTAAAGTCAAAGTGTCAGTCAAAATGGCGAGGCAATTTATGACTAAATTTACCTATAAGTTTAAACTTCTCGTAAGTTTAAACCAGAGTTTTGGCAGATAAATAAAGTCAAAATGGTGAGGCAATTTAGGTCTAAATTTACTTATAAGTTTAAGCTTCTCGTAAGTTTAAACCAAAATTTTGGCAGATAAATAAATTCAAATAGTGAGGCAATTTAGGTCTAAAATTACGTAAAAGTTTAAACTTCTCGTAAGTTTAACTAAAAATTTTGGCAAATAAATAATGTCAAAATGTCTGTTAAAATGAGAAGGCAATTTAGGTCTAAATTTACCTATAAGTTTAAAGATCTCGTAAGTTTAAACGAAAATTTTGGCAGATAAATAAAGTCAAAAGGTCAGTCGAAATGGTGAGGCATTTTAGGACTAAATTTACCAATAAGTTTAATCTTCTCGTAAGTTTAAACCAAAATTTTGGCGGATAATTAAAGTCAAAGTGTCAGTCAAAATGGCGAGGCAATTTATGACTAAATTTACCTATAAGTTTAAACTTCTCGTAAGTTTAAACCAAAATTTTGGCAGATAAATAAAGTCAAATGTGAGGCAATTTAGGTCTAAATTTACCTATAAGTTTAAACTTCTCGTAAGTTTAACTCAAAATTTTGGCAAATAAATAATGTCAAAATGTCTGTAAAATGAGAAGGCAATTTACGTCTAAATTTACCTATAAGTTTAAACCAAAATTTTGGCAGATAATTAAAGTCAAAATGTTAGTCAAAATGGTGAGGTAATTTTGGAGCAAATTTAAGTATAAGTTTAAACTTCTCGTAAGTTTAAAGCAAAATTTTGGCCGATACATAAAGTCAAATGTGAGGCAATTTAGGCCTAAATTTACCTATAAGTTTAAACTTCTCGTAAGTTTAACTCAAATTTTGGCAAATAAATAATGTCAAAATGTCTGTTAAAATGAGAAGGCAATTTAGGTCTAAATTTACCTATAAGTTTAAACCAAAATTTTGGCAGATAATTAAAGTTAAAATGGTGAGGTAATTTAGGAGCAAATTTAACTATGAGTTTAAACTTCTCGTAAGTTTAAACCAAAATTTTGGCAGATAATTAAAGTCAAAATTGTACGGTAATTTAGGAGCAAATTTACCTATAAGTTTAAACTTCTCGTAAGTTTAAACCAAAATTTTGACAGATAAGCGTAGCCAAAATGGTGAGGCAATTTAGGTCTAAATTTACCTATAAGTTTAAAGTTCTCGTAAGTTTAAACGAAAATTTTGGCAGATAAATAAAGTCAAACGGTCAGTCGAAATGGTGGGGCATTTTAGGACTAAATTTACCTATAAGTTTAATCTTCTCGTAAGTTTAAACCAAAATTTTGGCAGATAACTAAAGTCAAAGTGTCAGTCAAAATGGCCAGGCAATTTATGACTAAATTTACCTATAAGTTTAAACTTCTCGTAAGTTTAAACCAGAGCTTTGGCGGATAAATAAAGTCAAAATGGTGAGGCAATTTAGGTCTAAATTTACTTATAAATTTAAGCTTCTCGTAAGTTTAAACCAAAATTTTGGCAGATAAATAAAGTCAAATAGTGAGGCAATTTAGGTCTAAAATTACGTATAAGTTTAAACTTCTCGTAAGTTTAACTAAAAATTTTGGCAAATAAATAATGTCAAAATGTCTGTTAAAATGAGAAGGCAATTTAGGTCTAAATTTACCTATAAGTTTAAACCAAAATTTTGGCAGATAATTAAAGTCAAAATGTCAGTCAAAATGGTGAGGTAATTTAGGAGCAAATTTAACTATAAGTTTAAACTTCTCGTAAGTGTAAACCAAAATTTTGGCAGATAATTAAAGTCAAAATGGTACGGTAATTTAGGAGCAAATTTACCTATAAGTTTAAACTTCTCGTAAGTTTAAACCAAAATTTTGACAGATAAGCGTAGCCAACATGGTGAGGCAATTTAGGGCTAAATTTACCTATAAGTTTAAGGTTCTCGTAAGTTTAAACGAAAATTTTGGCAGATAAATAAAGTCAAAGTGTCAGTCAAAATGGTGAGGCAATTTATGACTAAATTTACCTATAAGTTTAAACTTCTCGTAAGTTTAAATCAAAATTTTAGTAGATAAATAAAGTCAAAGTGTCAGTCAAAATGGTGAGGCAATTTAGGACTAAATTTGCCCATAAGTTTAAACTTCTCGTAAGTTTAAACCGAAATTTTGGCAGATAAAGTCAAAATGGTGAGGCAATTTAGGACTAAATTTACCTATAAGTTTTCAACTTCTCGTAAGTCTAAACCAAAATTTTGGCAGATAAATAAAGTCAATTTAGGTCTAAATTTACCTATAAGTTTAAACTTAAACCTAGACTTTAGTTGGCGTTGGCAGGCTTGAAGGAATTTGAGACAGCCTCAGACTAATCACCCTTAATTACTTCGATTTTTCAGTCACCAGAAACCGAGCATTAATTGGCTTTTTACAAACATCTTTCCAAGATTACCGGCACCATACGCAAAACTTATTTGGGATTAATTTAGAGGTAATAACTCTGTGCTATTCGTATGTATTTTTAACGTAAATTATTCTTTTTTCAATTTGTGCTTTGAAAAGGCCCGTTTTTTACCCACAGTTTATTAAAGAATATTTTGCTTAAACTTTGGGTATAAAACCGAGCCTAAACCAGGACAAGTTAACCAAGACCGCGTGTGCTGTACTGGCCTTCTAACTCTTCTCTTGTTTTGGTTTGGTACAAGTCGGCCAAATTACCCCCAATTAAAAATTACCCAAATTATCTAAAAATGCAAATTTTGATGTTTCTTGAGAAATTAAGTTTTATAACTAAATAAAGTAAATCTAATTTCTACTTGGTTGCTTTTAGTAAAAAAATTTGGTGGACTAAAATAAAAAAAAAATTACTGTAAACGGTTAGAAATGCCTCAGTCTTTTGATGAAAATTGGAAAAAACGAAATTTGGAATTATGGAAAAATTCAATGCGAATTTGGAGAAAATCGGAGAAAATCGGAGGCTACTATCGATTAAAAATTACCGAAATTGTCTAAAAATGCCATTTTCTAGCAAAGAGCATGAGGGATCCATAGATGCAATATATTACACCCTATACAAGATTCACTCAAAGTACCGTCGTGGGACGGGTGGGGATTGCGCTCAACTTGAAAAACAAGAATTCGATTTAGATTTTGAGAATTCGATAATTCGAAAATAGCAGTTTTTTCTCCAAAGTGGCAGATCCCATTTTGACAAAAACTTTCGATGTTTGAAAGAACATGATTTACTCAATCTTGGGAATTAAAATAAAGTTCCCACTGTTCTAAGTACGGGGGGGGGGGGGGGGGGTCCATTTGAAAACTTCAACTAGTTGCATTTGAAATGTCAAAAGAAAAGAATGAAGGAACAAAAATCCATTTACTTTCATTAGGTATGTCACCCTTTTCTGTCAAATATGCATAGCCTTCTGGATGACGTTTTTGGTCGCCCCCCCCCCTTTTTTTTCGACTCTTTTTAGATTTCTTTGAAATTTTTATTTGACTGATTGATAAACGCAAACACACAACTGAACATTTTAATTTTTTAAACTCGACCTCGAAAGGGGTCTATTTCCAAAAATATTGCACCTTGGAACTAATGGAACTTGCAATAGTGGGACGTAAAAGCGGACATCAAGAAGAGGAAAAAAAGTTGAATTCTTCAATAACCCATAATTTACAGGGCAATTTTGAGAAAATTTTTTACCAGAAAATTGAGTCATGATTTGGAGAAAGCTATGAAGCTTTTAAGCAAGAAGAGGAAATGAAATAATTTCTCAAAAAATATCTATAATAGCCAAATTATACTAAAGGTTCTCAAATTTTTTGTAATAGCCATTCACAATTTTGGCATTTTCGGCAATCTTGAGAACTTCATTAATGTCTGAAGCATTTGAGACAAACAAAACGTAAAGGTTTGTTTTTTAAAAATGTTTACAATGACCCAATTGACGATTCTCCAATATATAAAT
This sequence comes from Taphrorychus bicolor, assembly GCA_951812265.1. Classification (NCBI taxonomy): domain Eukaryota; kingdom Metazoa; phylum Arthropoda; class Insecta; order Coleoptera; family Curculionidae; genus Taphrorychus; species Taphrorychus bicolor. Next base: position 1,310,974 of record OX638305.1, on the reverse strand, counting down.
CATTCACTTATTATTGCCGTCGAGTAGGCGTTGGAAATCTGACCTTGACATTTTTATCATATCTTCTCAACATGTGCCGAAAAGGGATAGATATAAAAAAAATGAAGATTTCAAAGGTAACGAGATACCAAAAATAAGTGAATAAGGTAGGTATATTACTATTATTCATAGTAATTGTGCGAAAACGATTTAACATTAAACGTGAGATAATTGTAATAATGTGTGGTAGTGAACCTTTCAAGGAAAAGAAAGAGGTGAAAGAGTTTCTCAGAAATGTTCTCAATAGCCAAATCATGCTTATGTTTTTAAATTTTGAGAAATTGAAAAACAGGCGTATTACCTGTTGCTGATTTTTAGAAGTTGCAAAGCATTTGAGTCAAATCAAACGTAAATATGGTTTCTCAAAAAATGACCCATTTGAATATGTATGGAATCAAATATGAATTCAATAAAATAATCCATAGTTATGAGAAAATATGAGAGGGGGCAATTTTAGGAAAGATTAAAATAATTTCTCAAAAAATATCCGCAATAGCCAAATTATACAAAAATTTCTCAAATTTCTTGTAATACTTCACTATTCCTATGATAATTTTGAGAAGTCCGGTATTGTGTCTTGCCATGAATTAAAAATGGTAAAGCATTTGAGACAAACAAAATATATTCTATAAATTTATTACAATTATTCATATAATAAAGAGCAATTGTGCAAAAACAATTTATCAGAAATTTGAGATAGCTGTCATAATGGAAAGAAGCATTTAGAAAAACAAAGATTTAAAATTATTTCTAAGAAAATGTCTACTATAACCCCACCATCCAATTTGTCAAATTTTCTGTGACAATCCACAATTGGAGGAACAAGAGGAAGAAATAAAATAATTTCTCAAAAAATATGTGCAATAGCCAATTACACCACAGTTTCTCAAATTTCTAGTAATAGTTCACCATTCACGTACCAATTTGGAACATTTCAGTAAAGTCTGTTGTCATGATTAGTGAAGCATTTGAGACAAACAAAATGTAAAGATTGTATTTCAAAAACGGTTTATAATAGCCGAATTGTGCTTTAGATTCTCAAATTTATTCCAATTGTACGATTAAAAATAATAAGAAAAAGAAAGAAAGGAAAACAATAACTTCTGGGAACTTATAGGTATACACGGTTGCTCATACGTACTCTTGGTTGAGAGATACCGACAGGTTTCTACAAACTACTGATCCTATTAAATCTAAATATAAATAAATACTAAAAATAAAAAAAATTAAAAAATGAGCGCAGAGTATTCGGATTCCTAAAACTTAAATCGTCGAAAAAAGGATTCAAGGTCCTTTTTTCAAGATATCTGGATACATAACGTTCCCCATTACACCTAATTCTGTTAATTTTATCACCCAGCCAAGACTATTTAAAAAAAAAACTCTTTGGAGGTTAATTTTATTCGAATTGAATTTGTTACGTTCATATGTTATCATTGCAAGCGTGCCATTCCGATCAAAAACAGTACAAGAAACTCAGAGGAAGTAAAAAATTCAAGTGAAAAAAAAATACTGTGGAAAATAATAATAAAAGAAGCAAAGAATAAATTACAAGATGCAAAATGTCGAAAAGAAGAAAAAACAAAAATTACTAAATTGCAAAAGGGTAAATACAATTGAGAAGAGACATTGAACAAGAACAAGATCGAAGCTTCAGAAAACTTCAAAACAAGAAAGAAATCGATTGGCAACATGAACCAAAAAACTTCAAGTAAACCAAAAAGGGGGGTGACCGATTATTGGAAAGAAGTGAAATATTAAAGTAAAAAGGTGGGAAAAACAACAAAACCATGTCAAAATGACAAATCAAAAGACTATCAAAAATAAAAAATATATAAAATACTTTTGACAATCACAAAAAAGAGCAATAAATCCAAATGCGAAGTCCATTGTGTAGAAGCCATAATAGCGGTAACCAATTCCATGAGTAAATAAGTTTGAGAATAATTATGAAAAATGCTGTAAAATCTGATAGCAAGAAAGTGAACGACAAGAAATGATAATTATTATTGAAATATATTATTGAATAATATATGAAAGTAAAAGAGAAAACAAAAGGAAACGAAAATTGAAGAAGAAAACAAGAACAGAAAGAATGAAAAAATGAAAAAGTGAAGGAGTGTCACAACATAAAAAACTCAGATTAAAAAAAAATACTATGGAGGAAAATAATAAAGAATCAAAGAATAAACTACAAAATAGATGCAAGACATCGAAAAGAAGAAAAAAATAAAAAATACTGAATGCGAAACGGTAAATAAATTGAGAATAAACATTGAACAAAAACAAGATCAAAACTTCAGAAAGCCTCAAAACAAGAAAGAAAACGAATGGCAACAAGAACCAAAAAACTAAACTTAAACTAAAAAAGAAGAAGGAGGACCGCTTATGGGAAAGAGGTGAGATATTAAAGTAAAAAAGTGAGAAAAATAACAAAACCATGTCAAAATGATAAAATAAAAGCCAATCAAAACTAAAAAAAAATAAAATAGTTTTTGCTACAACAGCAAAAAACCAAATGCAAAAATTGAAAAAATATGTGGAGAACCCATAATACTGTTACCAATTTCAGGAGTAAATAAGTTTAAGAATAATTATAAAAAGTGCTGTAAAAATCTGATGGCAAGAAAGTGAACGTCCAGAGATGGTAATCAAAAAGAAAGAAAAGAAAATTACAGAAGAAAACAAGAAGTGACGAAAAGAACAGAATTCGAAACAAGGATTTAAGAGCCTTTTTTCAACTTAGAAAAAAGTCGTAATTGGACATTTTCAAAAAAAATTTGGGAAGTTTTTTTTGCTTTTTGTGATCGGAATGGCAGGTTTGCAATCACCTAAAAATATAACAAACTCAATTCGAATGAAATTAAGTTCTAAAGGGGTAATTTTTAAAAATGGTCAAAAAACGAGAAATTTTTAAAAATCGACCACCGAAGGGTTTTTTTTAATATGGCCAAGAAACGCGGTTCTAAAAGTACCTAAAAATCGACCACCGAAGGGGTCCACCTCTGAAAATATTGCACCTACGAAACTTCCGATAGGGGGAGGTGATAGAGGACATCAAGAGAGGAAAAAACCGTTGGATTCCTTGGTTGTACACTCCAATCGGTCGAGCCGTTCTCAAGTTACAGGCGGTCAAAGTTGAGAATTGAGAAAAAAGTCTTAATACACATTTTTGGACATTTTCAAAAAAAAATCGGAAACATTTTTTTGCTGTTTTTGGTCGGAATAACTCGTTTGCACTCCCCTAAAAAGGTAACAAACTTAATTCAAATGAAATTAACCTCTAAAGTTGTGCTTTTTTTTTAAATGGTCTAAAAACGCGATTCTAAAAGTTTCTAAAAATCGACATGCGAAGGGGTCTATCTCCGAAAATATTGCACCTACGGTACTTGCGAGGGTGGGAGGTGAAAGAGGACATCAAAAAGAGGACAATACAGTTGTATTCACTTTAATCAGTCAAAGCGTTTTCAAGTTACAGGCGGTCAAAGTTGAGAATTGAGAGAAAAAAGTCTTAATATCTCCCCTCTTTGGACATTTTCAACAAAAAATCGAACAATTTTTTTTGCTGTTTTTGATCGGAATGGCACGCTTGCAATCCCCTAAGAACGTAACAAAGTCAATTCGAATGAAATTCACCTTTAAAGAGGTTTTTTTGCTCAAAGTGTGTGGGTGAAATGACCAAAGGGGGATTCCCTCCTCGTAATAAACCAGGTTATGTAACAAGACATGGCAGGTTGGTTAGACCTCCTGCCAAGTTCAAAGAATATGTGCCTTATTAGGTTGTAGAGATAGTTGGTTGTAACATTGAATTGTTGATGTTTAAAAGTTTGAACTTTTTGGTGGGGAGATGTAACGTCGTGGTTAGCTGCATTATGGTGTAGTTGGTATTCGTAGGTCTTATTACCGAACAGGTCAGATGACTGTCAAGTCACTCACCTGTCACACGTCAGGAGAACATGTGCAATTCACGACTATAATCAAGTTTAATATTTAATAAAAACTGTTTAAGTTATTAACTGATGTTTTACTGGACTAATGTTAGTAAGAACATTACGCTGCACCCACTGTGGGGCAGGGGAAGAGTCGTCATACTTTCGCAAATTGATTCAAAACGTAAATTTATTGCAATAATGAGCTTCCTACCTAAACGGCGGCATCAACAGGTGCTTGATTCGGACGGCGATGTCGTGCGCACAGCCACTATGAGTTTATGTGTTCAAAAATCGTCTTAAAACGCCGGAAATCGCACTTAAACTCACACAAAACCGTGCCTGTACTACTCCTGAACGAGTTTCACTTAAAATTGTTCCGAATATTATTCGATAACCGGTAATTATTTAACAATGTAATCGACGTAAACAAGCAACGACCCGTAAGAAAATGGCGAACGAGAACAACTGCAGAGCGGTCGCCATGGCAACGCGCCGACGAAATTGGGTGCGCCCGCACCGTAAACCTTGAACTGACCTCACCAAGCGCCAACTATATTTTGTCTCTCTTTAGCTTTAGGTATTAGCACGAGACGGAAATGCCTTTAGTGCAAGTTTACTTTACTGTCAATTTCAAAATAAGTAGACTAATGGAATCTGCGCGAGCAATTCTCCCCTACATTGACAGCTGTTAGCAAAAATGATGAGACGCTATGTCTAAGCCGAAAACCAAACGTTTCGTTGGCTATGTGTTTCTTTGCAATTAATTGCATTTTGCAAGACTTTAATATTATAAATAATTATGTTGTTTACAATGGTGGGATGTGCAGATTACGGCTGTAAAAGCAGCGGCTATAGAAAGGAGCCTGGAGTTACGTTTCACAGGTAAACAGATAATGGCGTTTTTCAGCAACAATTAAATTATTTCAAATAACTCTAAAACCACTTATTTTACATCAAAATCTTCGAAATATGATTTAGTATATACCGCAGTGAAGTCAATAATACTATTTTGGGAAATATTTTTCTAATCCTGTAACTTGTAGACAGTTTTTTTTATTTAAAATTTTGAGCAGTTTTTCCAGTGGCGTAGGATATGTAGGTAATCGCAGGGTTATCAACAACTATTAATCCACAATTATTTTTATTTATTTAATAGTAAGTCGATGTTTGCTAATAATATTACGTATAATATTATTAATGTTAAAAATAGCAAAGTGTTAAAAACACTTTGCACTCGAATTACACGCAAGATTTTTTCTACAACTGATGTTTTTATATAAAAGTTTGGTTAAATGGCTAACCTGAACTAACCTCAAATTTTTTGGTCGCAGAAATACTAAATGTTCCTTTATTATGGTTTCCATGGTAACTAAGCGAGTTTTGATTACTTTAAAGAAGAAAGTAAAAAAAGGCTCGATTCTCGAAAAAAAGGCGCAAATTTGCACTTTCTTCTGGAAGCGCAAATTTGTACTTTTCGCTCGGTTGTAGAAAAAAAACCATGTAGTATTTCTGCGACTTTTGACACAAAAGTATGAGTTGAGGGGTATTTGATAATGAGGTTATCAATAACTATGAGTTTTTACCAAGCATTTATATAAAACATCGGTTGTAGAAAAAATCTGGTGTTTAATTCGAGGGCAAAGTGCCAATGCCGCGTGAGATGTTTCAAACTTCTCACTTAGAGCGGTAATATATCACTTTGCGGTCTTAATACACAAATAGCTATTGTGTTTGAAAATACTGTTTTTATCCATTGCCTCGCTGAGCATTCTTTTGGGGTATTCGAGTTCCATGTGCATTTTCGACTTTTCTGCCCCATAAACTGTACTCACATTCGATCGTTGTTTCGTCACTAAATTTTATCACACCTGACTTTCAATGACACAACCGAATAAAATTTTACTCATGACACAACCGAATAAAATTTTACTCCGTATCATCTTTATGAAGCAATGGGGTCAAAAATATAATTGAATAACAGGGAAGATATTGATTTATTGATGAATTTATAAAGAACATACATTTAGAGAAAAATGTTTATAAACATAGAGATCTTTTCCTTCTTATGAAGATATTTTCTTGAATTGAACTAGAGAAGTTCTGATTTATTGATGAATAGAACGGATTTAGAAATAACTATTTTTCAAACTAACAGGTAACACTATTTGATTTTTATAAAGAATCTAACTTTGAAATAAAGAGATTGAAGTTATTTGAAAAAACAGGTATTGATTTATGATTTATGATAAAGACAACAGATTTAGAGATAATTTTTTTACGAGCATAGAGAGATTTCTCTTTCTTTGATTTATATGAAGAAATGTTCTTATAATTCTTTCATTTCTTATAATAACCAGAGAAAACTTAAAGAGAAAATCAAGGGATTCAATGTATTTGAAAAGTAAGAAAGTAATGAATTTTCAGGGGCACTTACGGGGCTACCCACCCCCTTCCAACGCCATGCTCTTCGATGACGATCCAGGAATCATGTCCGAGGTGGAAACTAGTTCAACGGGTTTCCGAAGGGGCGGAAAACAACGGAGCTCTCTTCCAGTTGTGAGAACGCCAAGTAAAACGTTAGAGCGCCCTCTAGGTAAGCAATCCGAAAGATTAATCAATTAAGAGGAAGTACGGGGTGATCATTAAAAAAGAAAAGGATTACATAATCAAAATAAATGGACTTTTGTTTCTCCATCCTTTTCTTTTGACATTTCACAGGCAACTAGATGAAGTTTTATAATGAAAACCCCGTATGTTAGTACTGAAGTTTATTTCTGCCTAAACCTCACGATCTATCGAAACGTTTGCTGCCCCAAATATTACTTTGAAATGTTTTCTACACCGACACATAAATCACTTGAAAAATTGGAAAACTGCTCAAATTAAATTTCTAGGCAAAAAAATGTTTTTTTTTTCAAAATTTGGCGCCAATTTTTGGTAGTTTTCAAAATGGCCGTTTATGATCAGTAAGGCGCTACAGTCGCGTTGGAATGGAAATCTGACAGCCCAAATATTCGGAAACATAAACATAAACTTTAAACTCCAGTCAATTAATGGTATTGACGTCATCAGGCAGACGACTGACGTCATCAGGCAGGCGATATGACATTGGAAACGTCGAAACTGTAGAGCTAAAAAGCGCATTAGCAGAAAATTTTTAACACTAATTTTTTTCAGATTTGATGACGTTTTTTTGGGTATGAAAGAGATAAGTACACGTCTATATTAATAGGCGATTTCAACTCGCTTTTGCAATATCTCCAGTTAATCATTGTTACTGACGTCATCAGGCAGGCGACTGACGTCATCAGGCAGGCGATATGACTTTGAAAGCGTCTAAACTAGAGCCGGGTTTTCACGCGGTTATTTCATTTTTGAGGGTTTATTCCCTGGAAAATTCCCGGTTTATTAACACTTACCGATTAAGCAATAATTTATTGGTTTGTGCAGTTTGAGGCTTTTGATCAATTGACCAGTGTTGAAGGTACAAATATTTAAAATTGAACAAGTAAAATTATTTAACTAAAAAGGGATTCTAAACTGTATCAGATTTTCCACAAAAAGCATTTGCATTTAATAAATACAAAAATGAAAATTTACAAGATTACAATAACAGACAGTGCCTAACCTATCCCAGTGGAATATTCATATGTGATATGCGGGTGTTCATTAGAAAACCTCATCTAGAAAACTATGAATTTTTGACATAATCAAAGTAAATGATCCTTGGTTCCTTTATCTTTTTTTTAGACATTTTACCTACAACCAATTAGATTACGTTCAACCCTCTAATGCATTGAAAACTATCGGTAATTTTAGGACATGATTTGGCTTTTCTCACGTCAAGGCCCTCATAATTTCTGCTCTAATGGCTCATAAAAAGTTTCGATGAAACAAACACTTCCTATTAAATAAATTTATTCAATTACTTCCGCAACATTTCTTGAATTTCACTAAAAGTTTTCCCCGTTGTCTCCGGTATCCAGATAATGTCAAATATCACGGTGAAGACGCAGAATCCGCTGTAAATCCAGAAGGTGCCTGCCGTTTCCACGGTGCGGGTAAGTAGGTTAAAAAACTTTGTAATAAGAAATGAAAACATCCAGCTGGTCGCAGCTATTGATGAAGAAGACACCGATTTAACCTCATTAGGAAACAATTCCGAACTGATGGTCCACGGAAGCGGAGCGAGGGCCAAGTTGAAGAAGAATATGTAGCTGATTAGGCCGACGATGGGCAGCCACGATATGTTTTGCGTGTCCATATTGAGGGTTTTCTTCATGTAGAAGAAAGCTCCCAGCGCTACAAGTGACAGTCCATCTCCTAAGGCGGATATGGCCAAAGGCCACTTTTTGCCGGTTTTTTGCACTATCAAAGGAGCTACGAAGCTAGAGGCGAACATACATGCTCCGCAAATCGTGGAAGACACTGACGCCGATAAGGTGCTGCCCGAAGCTTCAAAAATCGGTTCCAAATAGAAACTTATGGCATTGACACCTGACAATTGTTGCAAGATGATCAGACTAAGAGATATGATTAGAGCTTTCCGAAGCCCGCGGTTTTTCAGTATATCCAGAAGACTACCTTTTTGGTGTTCTCCTTTTATAATCATCTTTAATTGTTCTACTTCCTTTTCAGCTTCCTGGAGTGTGCAATGCCTCAAATGCATAATGACTTCTCCAGCCTCTGAGTACTTTCCAATTTGAACCAAGTAGTGTGGAGTCTCAGGAGCCATTAACAAGAAACAAACGAAGAACGTCGAAGGAATACAGGCAATAATTAGATTGAACGTACGAATTGGCATGTAGGGTCCTAAAGCGAATGGTATAAAGTTACCCAAAGTCCAAAATACGTTCAAAGTCACTGACAGTGCTGCTCTGTTCGAGTCTTCGGTTACTTCCGCAACATACATTGGCAAGATGGCGTATCCGGCCCCCTCAGAGAACCCATTAATTAACCGACCCGCGTAAAACACGTAAATATTTTTAGCAAAGGCGTATAAAATATATGCTGCTATATGGGGCACTGCAATGGCAAGGAGAGTGTATCTTCGCCCGATTTTGTCTGCGATGAAGCCCATGGGCAGGGCGCCCAGGACTGCTCCGATATTCATTAGACTGCCCAGCCAAGAGTCCTCTTCGGAGGTGATTGGACGACCTAGAGGATTGATGGATGTGTCGTTGGAGTAGAGCTTTGGGTACATTGGAGAAGTCCATGTTGCGCTTATATCTCCTGATGTGGCCAGCAAGTCCACTAAAAAAATGTGGGAAAAGACGTTGAAAGTAAATAAACATTGATTGATTAGTTAATATCTAAAAACTAACATATTTGCTCTGCATCATGAAAATGAGATATTTGCACACATAAGCTTAGAGAACAAAAAGTCTAGTTTAGCCCCAGGAATACGCCAAAGATATGTTTGTTTTGCTATAGGTGACAAAGCCGTAGTACGAAGATACAACTTATAGAGTCTTGTCTTGGTGAATTTCCTACAGTGCTGGGACGACATTCGTGCAGACTTTGAGGCCGCCATAAGAAGGTGCTTGACGGATACACGATTTCTTACTAAAATTGGAAAAACAACAAAGAACAAAAAACTAACGACGCACTACAGAAGAAAAAAGAATTCTGCAGTGTCGCTGAGATTCTTGACATTATGGTGAATAAAACTATAATATACTAGATGTTTCAACTTCTACAACTACTCTACAAATCCTTAATTGCCGGTAGTCTCCTGTGTCTGCAAAGTATCCGCTATCTGCAAGAAAATGGCCTATTCAAGAAAAGGGTAGAGATGGAAAAGGAAAAACGCGACTTTGCGGAAATTAAAACTAAATTTTTATTCGCTTCGACCGTTTTGTCTTCCAGGTTAGATCGTCACTCTCTAGAGTTCAAAACGCGTTTCTCTCTTTACGTCGTCACTCAACCGACATGAGAACGCGTCTCTCTCCACGAAGATCCTCAGAACCACTCTCTCGGTCTTCTTATCCCCGAAAGAATATCGCACAAAAATCGATACCACCCTCGCCAGTGGCCACAATACGGCGCTTCGGACGGCGCGGGCATAAGTTTTGAAAATGAACTTTTCTGGAAAATCTGTTGGAAAAAGAGGATTGAAAATGTAATCATTGGGCAGAGTAAATGATGCTCTATGATGCTCGCATTGCATATTCTATCACTCTCTTACCGAATGGCTAAAACTCTTACCTTGCTAAGAATCGAAAGAAGCCACCCCGACTCTCCTATGACGTCATAATGATATCCGATTATATATCAAGATGAGTTAAACATCAGCCACCATATGCTTAATGTATTTTTTCACGGCTTTACATAGGCAAAAATATGTCAAAACACTACGCATCAAACCGTTTCATTTCTAACTTACCAATTAAAACTGTGAGGAAAGTTCTTATAGGTACATCAATTCCTAACATTTTCACTACATTTGCACCAAAAATTTGGTAAAAATTATTTAACAGTGCTAGATATTGACCCGCGTCAATTCATAAATTTAAATAAGCTATACTAATATTCACTATCAAACATTAATTATTATAATCACAACATTATCTTACTATAATGATTGCAGCGCTGACGACTTGTTATAAGTGGCTCCTGAAGTACTCTCAAAATTATCTTTAAAAGTAATCAAAGAAGTAGCTATATAATATATTCCCTGGAATTCGAGAGAGAAACTCTAATCCAAGTCTCAAGGCTTCCTCGTGGAACTTAACGAAAAATAGGACTTTTTATCGGATAGTATTCAATTAAAACTTTGCATTCGTCCTTACCTTTTATGGACTTTTATTAGTCAAACAATTTAGGGCTTGTAGAATGACAAATAGTCTCAGAGCGCTCTAAAGCGCCTTCCCGAAAGCGCTGTGATATTGGTCTTTCTAAATCCATTGCTAAGTCTACAGAACAGTGAAATCCCATTCAAACTAACACACACTTAATTACTTGTCCGAGAAAACTGCATCGAAGTTTTAAAGACTACAGAGACATCGAGGTTCAAACTGTTTCTTGGCAGGAATTTTGAGGGCTACATAGACACTCAATTAAAAAAAAAAGAATTTGTTCACAATAGTATAATCAACTGAGTTTTCATCAACAAGAGTGAAAAACGTCTCTAAGCAAGTTATTTGGCCAATATAATGTCTCTGTGGTCTTTCTAAATCCATTGCTGAGTCTACAGAACAGTGAAATTCCATTGAAACTAACACAAACTTACCTACTTTTCCGAAAAAACTGCATTGATTTCTTAAAGACTACAGAGACATCGAGGTTCGAACTGTTTCTTGGCAGGAATTTTGAGGGCTACAGAGACAGCGAATTTAAAAAAAAATGAATTTGTTCAAAGTAGTGTAATCAACTGAATTTTCATCAACAAGAGTGAAAAACGTCTCTAGACAAGTTATTCTGGCAATATAATGTCTTTGTAGTCTTTCTAAATCCATTGCTAAGTCTACAGAACAGTGAAATCCCTTTGAAACTAACACAAGCTTAATTACTTCTCCGAAAAAACTGCATTGGAGTTTTAAAGACTAAAGAGCCATCGAGGTTCGAACTGTTTCTTTTTGAACAGGCAGGAATTTTGAAGGCTACAGAGACACCAAATTTAAAAAAATAATTAAATTTTTTCAAGGTAGTGTAATCAGCTGAATTTTTATCAACAAGAGTGAAAACGTTTCTAGGCAAGTTATTCGGGCAATATAATGTCTTTGTAGTCTCTCTAAATCCATTGCTAAGTCTACAGAACAGTGAAATTCCATTGAAACTAACACAAACTTACCTACTTTTCCGAAAAAACTGCATTGATTTCTTAAAGACTACAGAGACATGGAGGTTCGAACTGTTTCTTGGCAGGAATTTTGAAGGCTACAGAAACAGCAAATTAACAAAAAATTTAGCTGTTTCAAAGTAGTGTAATCAACTGAATCTTCACCAACAAGAGTGAAAAACGTCTCTAGGCAAGTTATTTGGCCAATATAATGTGTCTGTAGTATTTCTAAATCCATTGCTAAGTCTACAGAACAGTGAAATTCCATTGAAACTAACACGAACTTACCTACTTTTCCGAAAAAACTGCATTGATTTCTTAAAGACTACAGGGACATGGAGGTTCTTGCCAGGAATTTTGAGGGCTACAGAAACAGCAAATAAAAAAAAAGGAGCCGTTTCAAAGTAGTGTAATCAACTGAATTTTCACCAACAAGAGTGAAAAACGTCTCTAGGAAAGTTACTTGGCCAATATAATGTGTCTGTAGTCTTTCTAAATCCATTGCTAAGTCTACAGAACAGTTAAATTCCATTGAAACTAACACAAACTTACCTACTTTTCGGAAAAAACGGCATTGATTTCTTAAAGACTACAGAGACATCGAGGTTCGAACTGTTTCTTGCAGGAATTTTAAGGGCTACAGAGGCACCGAATTAAAAGAAAATTAATTTGTTCTAGGTAGTGTAATCAACTGAATCTTCTACAACAAGAGTGGAAAACGTCTCTAGACAAGTTATTCTTGCAATATAATGTCTTTGTAGTTTTTCTAAATCCATTGCTAAGTCTACAGAACAGTGAAATCCCTTTGAAACTAACACAAACTTAATTACTTCTCCGAAAAAACTGCATTGGAGTTTTAAAGACTAAAGAGCCATCGAAGTTCGAACTGTTTCTTTTTGAACAGGCAGGAATTTTGAAGACTACAGAGACACCAAATTTAAAAAAATAAATAAATTTGTTCAAGGTAGTGTAATCAGCTGAATTTTTATCAACAAGAGTGAAAACGGTTCTAGGCAATTATATTCGGGCAATATAGTGTCTTTGTAGTCTCTCTAAATCCATTGCTAAGTCTATAGAACTGTGAAATCCCATTGAAGCTAGGACAAGCTTAATTACTTGTCCAAAAGAACTGCATTGAAGTTTTAAAGACTACAGAAACATCGAGGTTCTAACTGTTTCTTGGCAGGAATTTTGAAGACTACAAAGACGCCGAATTTAAAACAAATAAATTTGTTTAAAGTAGTTTAATCAACAAAAGAATTTTCATCAACAAAAGTGAAAAACATCTCTAGTCAAGTTATTCGGGCAATATAATATCTCTGTAGTTTTTCTAAATCCGTTCCTACGTCTACAGAACAGTGAAATCCCTTTGAAACTGACACAGACTTAATTACTTTTCCGAAGAAACTGCATCAAAGCTCTAAAGACTACATGAACATCGAGGTTTGAACTGTTTCTTGGCAGGAATTTTGAGGGCCACAGAAGCACCGAATTTTAAAAAAATATGAATTTGCTTAAAGTAGTGTAATGAACTGAATTTTCATCAACAAGAGTGGAAAACGTCTCTAGACAAGTTATTCTGGCAATATAATGTCTTTGTAGTTTTTCTAAATCCATTGCTAAGTCTACAGAACAGTGAAATCCCTTTGAAACTAACACAAACTTAATTACTTCTCCGAAAAAACTGCATTGGAGTTTTAAAGACTAAAGAGCCATCGAGGTTCGAACTGTTTCTTTTTGAACAGGCAGGAATTTTGAAGGCTACAGAGACACCAAATTTAAAGAAATAATTAAATTTGTTCAAGGTAGTGTAATCAGCTGAATTTTTATCAACAAGAGTGAAAACGTTTCTAGGCAAGTTATTCGGGCAATATAATGTCTTTGTAGTCTCTCTAAATCCATTGCTAAGTCTATAGAACTGTGAAATCCCATTGAAGCTAGGACAAGCTTAATTACTTGTCCAAAAAAACTGCATTGAAGTTTTAAAGACTACAGAAACATCGAAGTTCTAACTGTTTCTTGGCAGGAATTTTGAAGGTTACAAAGACACCGAATTAAAAAAAAATAAATTTGTTTAAAGTAGTGTAATCAACAAAAGAATTTTTATCAACAAAAGTGAAAAACATCTCTAGTCAAGTTATTCGGGCAATATAATGTCTCTGTAGTCTTTCTAATTCCGTTCCTACGTCTACAGAACAGTGAGATCCTTTTGAAACTGACACAGACTTAATTACTTTTCCGAAGAAACTGCATCAAAGCTCTAAAGACTACATGAACATCGAGGTTTGAACTGTTTCTTGGCAGGAATTTTGAGGACTACAGAAGCACCGAATTTTAAAAAAATATGAATTTGTTCAAAGTAGTGTAATCAACTGAATTTTCTACAACAAGAGTGGAAACCGTCTCTAGACAAGTTAATCAGGCAATATAATGTCTCTGTAGTCTTTCTAAATCCATTCCTGTCTACAGAACGGTGAAATTCCTTTGAAACTAACACAAACTTAATTACTTGTCCAAGAAAACTGCATAGAAGTTTTACAGACTACAGAGACATCGTGGTTCGAACTGTTTCTTGGCAGGAATGTGGAGGGCTACAGAGACACCAAATTTAAAAAAAAATGGAAATTGTTTAAATTAGTGTTATCAACTGAATTTTCAACAACAAGAGTGAAAAACGTTTTTGGCCAATGAACTTAAGTAACGTAATTTTCAGGTTTGGTGTTTCTTCAGTACCGTAATGAAACCAAAAGAGCTCTGCTCCCGAACGAGATTACCTCGATCGACACCGTCAAGGCCCTTTTTGTAAGGTCGTTTCCGAAACAGCTCACCATGGAATACCTCGATTCGCCAAACGTCAAGATCTACATTCACGACTCCTCCAAAGATATGTTTTATGAATTAGAAGATTTAAGGTAAGATAGAGATTATAGTATATAGACACCGAACACACCAAAACCGCGCTTTGTCTAAGTTATGCTTATTATTGGGGGACCAAACCAGAGTAACCAAACTGTGCCCAAACACATATTTGTGTTAATAATTATTGTTAATCATATTGAGGTAAATCTGACTAGTGCGTACTTCAACAGCTCCCGAATAATAACATTAGTCAAAGAAGTAAATTTGGACATGACATCAATGTCCTAAAGGGGTTATTGACGTACTTGGCTTCCTACAGCCAGGTTTATAGATAATTTAAGATAAACAAATACTAACATTGTCATTATATTCTCCCTTCTCCTGCACAGGTCCCATCTTCGAGAAATACGTGACCGTTCAGTGCTGCGTCTGTTCGAATCTGCCGACGTTTCTGGCGGTCTTCCCATGGCCGGCATCGGCATAGCAGGAGGAGTGGGACATTTCGAAGATCCTAGTTACTTCTCGGAGCCAGAGTTTGACTCGGAGTATCAACACCAGCACATCCACAAGAGCAAGGTAAGCCACGATTTAATCATAATCAGAATAGGCGCTATTCTCTGCAAGATAAGCTCTTGTAAAGAGCCGCTAAACGTGGCGCTATTGCTGTAAAACAATAGGGATAGTAAATTGCTTACGATCATCGCGTGCCTTCCATTTAGGGGTTGTTTATGAGGTATTATACGTTAAGGTATTGTCATCGTTGTAAGGGAAGACTTATTAGGAAAAAAAGGTTACAATAAGGGAGATAGTGTCAATTATTAGCCTTTGGGAATAATACAATCACTGTTCAAATGGGAAATAATTCCAGAACTTTGCTTTAGAATTGGGAGTAAATTGAATTTCTTTGATTAAAAACTCCAGACGATAGAAACCTAATTAGAATTAACGCAATCCGGTAGGCGAGAAATTTTAAATGGTTTTAATGAAGGAAAGTTTATAATTGTTATCACATTGATTTTTTAATATTTGCTGGAAGTATAAAGGGTGTCCTGTAAGAACATGCTCAAAAGGTTTTCCACTGATTTACCTCTAAATATTGATTTTTACGCAAAGACGTTTAATGTTGCATTTTAAAGCATTTTAACACGTTTTAAGGCGTTTGTTTTCTACTATCTTAACTACAAGCTTTGAATTTCTCCTGAAAACCACTGATATTACTTTTTAAAGTATTTTGGGACGTTCATCAATGTCTTGTTAGAAAACTTTTGATTTAATCGTTGGAATCGATTCACTTTTTAATGTTTTCTACATAGGAGCAGCAACGGAACCAGAAACTTACTTTTTTATAATGAAAGTTTGATCAAACCCCTTTTCAACCCCTAAAGAACGTCGCAGAACCCGTTTGATCATGAGCGGGAACAGGGCGGGACCCATTGATGGCATAAACTTCGAGATATTATAACACTCATTACAACAAAAACTTTTGACACTTTTGTGCTTTGAAGCAACTTTTTTGAGCAAATAAATAAGTACCCTCATGGCAGAATCCTAAAACATTCGGTATACCTCTCACCTCTTCCTTAATCTTTAAATAATTACTTTCAATATTTTGTTTTATATGAAACAATATATTAAAGTACAAACGTGAGCCAATATTAATAATATTAAATTGTATAAATAACATTATGGCGGATGGCTAATGAAAATGTTTTAGCAGTGATTTTAAACCTTACACTTACTATATACACTCACTGGATTACTTGTTCTAAAACACGCGACATTGCGGAACAGCTGGAGTGTAAAACGTTCCAGAGAATAACTTCTTCGGAACCGTTCTCCATCCGAACACTAGAGCCTTGTCGAACGGCTCTGAATCACAACCCGAACAAACGTTCATCACCGCCTTGACTTCTGCTTCGGCAGGTTCTCTTTCATCACTCTGTTTCTGCTTCTTCAGAATAGGTTGGTTGTCACCGAGTCCTGCTAATCCATACAACAAACTGTTCTGATATGTAGATGTCCCAGCAGGGGGTCCATCTTCCAGACCGTCGTCGTAAAGTGTTCCTCCAGCCACAAAAAGTTCTCTCTTCTGTTTAACTGCTTCACGTTTATTTAGCACTTTGTCGCCAAATTTAGGCGCTGCAATTTCTTCTTTGTTCTGCCTCTTGAATAGTGAATGTTGCGGATAAGTATTGATAAACTGGACGTTAGCAGGATTGCCCAAGGAGCCACCTCCATAACCAATGCTATTGAAAGATTGTGATCCAATGCTTCCAGCTGCCTGTGGCAGAGTGTTTTGAGGTATCCGCTGCTTAGTGAGTTGCTGGGTCACTAAACCCCCAACCAATTGCCCGTTGGCGTAACCCACGCTGTATTCCTGACCTTGAATGATTTGCGGTTGTTGTCCAGTCGCAAAGTTAATCCTGGTTCCGCGGTTCAGTTGACCTGCAGTTAGCAGAGGATGAGTGACTTGAGGTCTGATTGTCGTGGAAGGTGGTGGCGTAGTGATCACGTTGCCATTGTGATCGTACTGATGGGCGTGGTGGTGCTTATGGTCCTTATGGGCTTTACCCGCAGTCAGTGCAACATTGTAGAGCTGTACCATTGTGATTTCTCCGAGCATTCCTCCGGAACCTATCCAACGAAATAATTTTTAGTACAGGTATTATAAAAGGTCGTAACAGATAGTGTGACATATCCCACCTTTAGGAGCATCAAAACCTTCCTGAAATCCTCCACCCAATTGACTTTGAACTTGGCCAGTTATGGCGATTCCTCCTGATGAGATCACGTGGCCCACAAGCTAGAATATTTTTACTAGTATAAACAAAGTTGAGAACGAAAAGGAGATATAGGGAGCATACCCTGTTATGAAAACCTCTCCCAACACGCTCCGCGTTTACCCAAATTTGCCATTCGCCCGTCTTACCATTCCAACTCTGGCAAGTGTGGTACCATTTGTTCAATCGGAGAGGATAATTCAGGCGGTAAAAGGTGTGACCGTCCACTCCAAGACTGAAGTAGCTGGAACGCTCCGTGTTGGTGATGACCGAGACAATGGCTTTCGGTTGACCATCGACTAAACACAAGAACATAAAAACCATTATAATAATTCTGTAGTTCTTTAATAAATGTTTTTGTTATATTAGGGATCACTAAAAAAAAAAGCAAAATTAGTGGGCACAAACTGTTATCTAGAAATGTCTTTCAGGATTGGATTTTGTTTTTTTTTCTCCTTATCTCCAATAAGGCTGTAAAATTTTGCCTCCCAATGTATTTATCATTGCAAGTATATTTTTCAAGCTTTGGTGTGACAACATTAATAAAAAAAATCGCATATTTAGTTAGTTTATAGAAAATCATTGTTGTCCGAACGCAAGTGAGGATTATAACGAGCAGTGACAAACCCAATTTTGGTTGTATATATTTTGTATTTTTTTCGTTCTAACGCTTATAACGCGGAAACTGCTCATTTGACGGGATTTCGAAGTATTGCGCGTAGGTAGAGAAATGAACGGGCTTTTCAAATATGTGGTCCGTTTTTTGGTAAGTGCGGGGGGGACTGACCAGTGGCGTACCAAAGTCAAAAATGCGTTTTTTTAGATACCCAAAACATTATCGGTTTTACCGTAACTCCGGGGCTACGTGGGCTATGTGGCTCCCCGCCGGTAGATTTTCTCATATATGTAGATGATAAATTTTGAAGTCTAATTTCGATAAGTTAAATAGGAAAATGTACAAAAAATCGCAAAGTTGAGACGGTTTTTTGAAAAATCTTTTGTAATGGTCCACTTCTGGCCCTTCTGGACCCCTTTAGTTAGACGACTGGCCCAAAAAGGATGGTACCGGGGGAAAGGGCATATCCTTGGCTACTTTTAATCCTATACCGCCACAGGTGTCACTTTAATACAGAGTGGTCAAAAAAATGTCCAAACACAATTAAGGAAAAGTGTCCAAAATAGGAAGGTAGTTTTTTGCGATTTTTACGAAAACCATGCAACGGTCCGGCTTTGGTGGTATATGGGCAACTAGAAGACGTGGAGAGAAAAAAAAATCAGTCGTTAGTTTTGGTCTAGCTCTTATACCGGGTGAGCTGCGAAAGTTTTTCTGTGCCGCATTTTTTGCCAATTTTGGTGTACTTTTCTCACATTTCACCCTGTAGATTCGACATTTTCGTAGCAAAAAATCTGAAATAATTCAGGGAGGTAGCAGACACATGGACCCTTCGTCGTGCCGAAAATCAAGGGCCTAGCTTTGAATTTGAAATTTTGACGAATTTTTAAACTTTAAATTTCAAATTGCCACTTTGAGGTATATTTCTGCCCAGACCGTGCATCTAATGCGATGGTTTTCTATCCCAGGGGATACGTTGGAATGTTTTCTTTTCGGGACTTGGGAACCACTTTTAGCTGGGACGTCGCGAAATGATCTTAATTGAATTTCGAAGCGAAAGATGCAGATTTTTGAAATTTTGGCCGAAAATCCCGAATGGTTCCGAAGCGACGTCCACCACGGGGGTGTCGGAAGCATTCGGCGGCCGCGCCCATCCACAACTGACAGCTGAGATTTCCGAGATGTAAACATTAACTTTAGAGCCTCAGACTAAGGAAAATCGGCCGAAAAGCGGGGAAAACTGTCTGGCCGGGGAAAATTTGAACATTTCTAGGAAGATTATTGGCAAAATGCCCGGTCCTCGAGGTCGTTTTCACAAAGACTGGTCGATTTGAAAATTTCATGTCAGGATTCATTTTTCGCTGATGACGTCACGGGGTTCTCGCCCAGACAGAGGCGGTTACAAATTCGGGCAAAAATTTATTTTTTCGATTTTTCGGCAGACATGGGCGTAGTTAAATTATTTTTTTGCCATTTCTTCCGTTTTCCCATAAGAAATACATTGTGCAATGCTTTTTAAATGGGACAATATTGATTTCGTCATAAAAAAGATGGAGGCGAAAAAAAAATGGCCGCCGTAGACAGGGTAATTTAAAAATGGGGATATCTCTGAAACGAATAAAGTTAGGGAGCTGAAATTTGGTACCATGGTCCATTAGGGAATGGACTGCAAGCTGCCATGGGTGGAAACCTTCGTCATGGTACCAAACCCATGGGTACCGTTAACGAAATTTTGCTTACAAGTTTTCACGCTTTTGCACGTGTATTTCCCATAAGAAATACATTGTGCAACGCTTTTTAAATGGAACAATATTGATTTCGTCAGAAAAAAAGATGGAGGCGAAAAAAAAATGGCCGCCGTAGACAGGGTAATTAAAAAATGGGGATATCTCTGAGACGAATAAAGTTAGAGAGCTGAAATTTGGTACCATGGTTCACTAGGGAATGGACTGCAAGTTGCCATGGGTGGAAACCTTCGTCATGGTACCAAACCCATGGGTACCGTTAACGAAATTTTGCATACAAGTTTTCAGGCTTTTGCACGTGTATTTCCCATAAGAAAAACGTTGGGCAATGCGTATTATATGGGTGGAATGTAGATTACGTCATATTTGGGGTACCACTAATGGTACATGGTTCAAATTTGGATGGTAGGTACCTATGGGGGTATCATAAATTGTGATATAGCTGACTCAGCTATCATAGCTACAGTAGCTGAGTACCGTTGATAATTAGAGAACTGCTAATGATACATGGCTCAAACTTGGATGCTGGGTGCCCATGGAGGTACCATGAATGGTAATATAGCTCACATAGCTATATGTAGCTGACTGTAGCTAGGTTATAGCTGTTTTATGAACCGATGGTGATATCGACTTGAAACTCGAATGGTAGGTTACCCTTATGTAAAATTCGCTAAAAATGACATTTCCAAAAATCCAAGATGGCCGCCTGAAAAGTTTTGGTTTTAAAGCGATATCTCTCGAACGGTTTGAGCTAGAAAGCTGAAATTTGGTATGTGGCCATTTTATGGGACGGGCTAGAGGTCTCTGAGGTCCAGAACCTTGCCGCGGGTACCGAAGGTTCCATTTTGGAAACTTTTTTATTAAAATGACAGTTTTTTGCTACAACTTACTGATTGTTGCTAAAGGGCGCCGAAACCAAATATATCCGACGTTTCGACTTTACGCCTACTATACGCCATCATCAGGGTATTCCTTTTTATTACAAATATTGCTTTATAAATGTGCCACGCCCAAACAATCAGTTTTTCGTATATGACTGACAAAATAGCTTTAACGAAGCCCATTCGACTGGTACTAACTGTTCGATTTTACCGTTTCTGGGTTCTGAGATTTGACTGATTAAATTTCTCATTGATAGGGGTAGAGTGACTTTTGCCATTTTATAGCAAAGCCATTTACGGTATTACAACAACGGTGACTCAATTAAGTGTGAGTCGGCTCAAATATTGCTCAAAACGTTAATTACTATTTTGCCAAGTTTAATAACAGTCTCATGGGAAGTGAAAAACTATTAAAATTTTGTAAAAAATACCTAATATTTTTATTTGATCGAACATTACGTCAACTAAATTAAAAACCTTGAACGACAAATTAAGCAGGTATTTTGTGGTCGAGAATGCTCTATTCATGGGTGTCAATAGCATCGTTACACCATTTTGAGTTTTCGAATTATTTAGATATAAGTATTAAAATGTCGATAAAAAGTGGAGAAATTACGCTTTTGGCGCCATTTTGAAAAGGAAGGAAATTACTGAAAATTCAAGAATTGCAATTTTTTTACATATTTTTGTCCCCTCTTTCATTTGAGACTATTTTTGACAAAATCTATGACAATCGATTTCGGTCGAAAATTTTCACGACGTACCCCCTTTGAAAATTTTGAAATTTTTACATTTTTCTGTTTATCTTGGAAACTGTACGGATTTTCGATATGCCGGTTAATATGACGTATGAAGAGGTCATCAAGGGCTATCAGATGCATGTATCAGAAAGAAGCTAGCTTTCACGGTTTTTGAGAAAATTTAAAAAAAGTGCAAAATTTGTACCCTATTTTTGGGCCACCCGTGCTCAGTTACTGTTCTAGTCAGAGCTTCGAAAATGGGCTCTACGTGTAGCTCTATTCTTCTACTTCCTTAGCTGTTCTTTTTTGATAAATCTTCATCGAAACGAGATATTAGCTGTTAAAGGCAGCAATGCACGATTTTTATCTCAAAATTTCGTTTTTTGGGCCGGTTTGAGAGCCCCATATGTTTAACATAGAATTTTCTATATGTGTCATTTAAATCTATAGTAATTGATTTTATTTGTTACTTCGAGTCGGTTTTTAATGAATAGGACGTTGATTTCTGTTTTAGATAGTATAGGGTGTCTCAAAAAATGATGCATGAAGCTAATATATGCTAATAATGCAGAAAACGTCCATAAGCAGTGTGTATTTTACATAGAAAGGATGGATTATTAAGTACGTAGACCAGCCAGAATAAAATGTTAGATATAGGCGACGAAAGCGTTATTAAAACTTAGTAATGAAAGCAATTTTAATTATTCAAAGAGTCTGGTGTTATCAGATATTAGTAATATTTACTGCAGAACATTTCCTTCGCCATTTTATCCACAAATTGTTAAAAAACACTAAAATTATTCTACTTTTTGGGCTCCTCTTATAGCTTTTGGGATAAATCCTCGTTAAAACGCGATATAAGCTATTGAAGGCTGAAATTCACGATTTTTATCTAAAACTTTAGGGTTTTGAGCCAGTTGGGGAGAGTCTCATATACTTAATATAGAAATATCGACTTTACCCATATAAATCAATAGTAATCGATTTTATTCGTAGGTTCTAGTGGTGGTATGATAAATAGGGCATATATTTACGTTTTGGATAGTATAGAGTGTCCCAAAAAAGTGTTGTAACCTAGAATTTTAGGATTTTGTCATGTAAATTGATATCTGTTAATTTATTGCGTAAGCTCCAGTAGTTTTATGATAAATAGAGCGTTGATTTCTGTTTTAAATAGTATAGGGTGTCCCAAATAATGCTGCAACATTTAACTTTAATTTTTTTTTGTTTAACAATACTTTTTTGTAGGTTTTTTCCTTTATTATAAATAGTGCCTTTGGTTTCTGATTTAGATACTATAGGGTGACCCAAAAATTGACAAATATTACATTTTTAGGAACATCTAAAGCTAGAAAACTGAAATTTCAATTGTAGATTCTGTTCACAATCACAAACAATATGTCATAAATGGCTACTTTGATATGGGTACTCGTGGTGCCATTTTATATCTTTTTATGAATTTTAGCACGTTTTTTACCTGTTTACATATTATTTAATATGAAATAAGGTATTTGAGACGTTTCGACATTTCACTTACTTTTAGGTATCTTCAGGTTCTTTGTTAATAATTTTACGGCAATTTGGGCTACTTTGCCCACAGCGTTCGGATTTCCTAAACTATGGGCGCCCCGCGCGCATGGTCAAAAACGACGCAAAAAAAAAAAAAAAAAAAAAAAAAAAAATATGACGCGCGTGTGTGACAAAAGCACACCATAAACAAACCGACTCAAGAGTTTTGCTGACCAACTTGTTAATTATAAGATAAGTTAGAATGCAATTTTTGTCGCATTGAATTATACCTTTGTTTCAAAGCTTAATTAATATAAAAAAAATGCATAAAAGCAGAGACGAAATGCAAGAAGGGGCTCTAGAGTGGGAACATAAACTGGAAAATTACGACTCTTTTTTATTTCGAGAATATTATTAGTTAATATTTCTATTATTATATCTCTTTTCCTCGTTACAGTTTAGGTACTCATGCACAAGAACAAAAAAAAATTATTTTTGCCATGTCATTCAGAATAAAACGTGGCTGCCGTGATTTATTCAAACTAATAATAGCATTATGATAATGATTAAGATACAGTTTTAGTTTCCCAACGATAATTTGCCTTTCTAAATCAGATATTTTAGGTCGACAGTACCTACAGTCGTTTGCTGAATATATCTCTAGCGATCGATTAAAAACTAATCTCGTTCACTTATTTGACACTGATATACAGTCTGGTGTGGTTCCTACCCAAGTAACTTGCTTCAGCTTTATTATATACGTGTAAGAATAACTTCTAGAAATCTTGACTGACATGTTATGTTCTTAACAAATCGTAACAGTGGAGAAATTAAACATTTAAGATTATAAAATTTACGAGTTTTGTTTAACCGTGCCACAATTTCGTGTTATTATTTTTATTTAAGTCTATTTATTTTCTCTGCTAATCTTTTTTGCACACGGAATTTAAGTTTTTCTGTATGAATCTGAACAAACTCAAAATTGGAATAATTTCAGTGCCACAAATAAACAGCATTACCACTTACCTATGTCTTGATAGTCCACTACTCTTTACCTCTACTTTAATATAGCTCTTTACTATCGTTTCGTTCTTATGGCTCACACTCAATAAAAATCAAACTATCTGACCGCAACGGTCCCTGCCTTCCATAGCGAAAAAACTATGAAATTACCTAGGATTTATCGAACAATAAAAATATACTCATGAACATGAATAACACCCAAAATATTTTTATTAATTTTTATGAAAAGTGCTTGATAGCCCGCCCGGTCCTGGGCGATAACCCTTTTCCGTAACAATATTCTAAAAGTTCTCTACCGCGCATAATGAGATGTATCGCTCTAAAGGAGGCTACGAACGAAAATGTGTGCTCGAAAAAACAAGTGGTCAAGACACTGTGTATGTATGCAACGTGGCGCCATCGGACGACGGCAGGTGCTTCCACTAGGGCATGCGAGATAACAGTGAAGTGAAACCAAGCCAGTTTCCTGCCGAAGTTGTCGCTTCCCACAGACAGATGGCCGAGATTCGCCCGTCCTGCCGTCGTCCGATGGCGCCACTTGCATATGTACACAGTGCCTTGAGCAAGAGAAGAGATCAAGTTTTATTCGAATTCGTAACGTTTTACAACCGAAGGCTTCTTCAATTTTTTTAAACAAACAGGTGGATAAATGTTGGCGGCTCCACAAATGTATTACTTTGAGTAGAAATATTTGAAGAACTGAGAAAATCTTAAGCTTTTTAATTTAGTACAACTTTATAGTGAGATGCTGCACTTTTAGAACGAGGCACCGTTATAAATTTTTCATTTTTGGAAAAAAAGGTTTTATACATAACTTGTAGCGTTTTAACGAAAGATTTAAACACAGACCATTTCGAGTATACAGGGTATCCCAGAAAATTGTGACAGACCAAACATATATATTTTTAAGTGGGACACCTTATACTTCATTCGTTGGGTAGAGCAGATCGAGACAATTTCGAAAATAGATGATTCGATAGATTTATCTTTAGTAGTTCGCAAAAAAAAAGCAAAAAATACAATTTTTGTATTGACCGAAATTCTTCATTTAACGCAGCTGTGGTTTATAGTGTAATAAGTTATTGCTGAAATAAATAACCCTTGTTTAAAAAAAAGAAGATATTAATATATGTATTTGTTAATTACCGAACTTACTTTTAACTGTCGAAACGAATTTTTATGCAATTTTTTTGCTGTTTCCTGTCATGTTTCCATTATAAAATACAGGACCAAATATTCTATTTCGTGTTATTGCGCACCACACATTTACGTTGCGACGACAAGATGGTTTAACTTCAAAATAATTTTGAGGGTTTTTGGATAACCAGTGGGATAAGTTTTTTCTATTTGGTATCCCAGCTGTGAAACTGAACTGACTCGTCTGTCCATACCACTTTGTTAAATAAATCAGGATCATTAATTAACCTCTTTAACATATATGTGGAAAACCGTAATCGCTATCTCTTGTTTTCTTCAGTTAAAGTTGCACTTTTGTAAATTTAAGAAGATGCATTTTGTATATTTTTTAAATTTTACAAACTTTTGTCTTGGACAGGTTTAGTTCGCGACCGCAATCCGCAGATTAGTTCCTCGCAGTTTGTAATAAATGAACGTGATTTTATTGCATAAATAGTGTTTCTCTATCTGTGTATCCAAGTAAGGTGTAGTTATTCAGACAGCAGTCAGACAACTGCACTATTTCCTGTTCTGGACTAAAGATAATTCAAAATAAGTTTTTCAAGAAAACTTTCTCACGTAAGTTGTGCATTTAAAGTGACTTTAAGGATGTGCAGATTAGTTCCTCGCAGTTTGCAATAACTGAACGTAACTTTGTTGCATAAATAATGTTTCTCTCTCTTTGTATCCAAGTAAGGTGTAGTTATTGAGACAGCAGTCTGAAAACTGATCTACTTCCTGTTCTAAACTAAAAATAATTCAACATAAGTAAGTGTTAATGCAACAAAATCACGCAATATGGAATTGCAAACTACGAGGAACTAATCTGCACACCCTTAAAGTCACTTTAAATGCACAACTTATGTGAGAGAGTCCTCTTGACCTACTTATCTTAAATTATCTTTAGCTCAGAACAGGAAATAGTGCGACTGCTGTCTGAATAACAACACCTTACTTGGATACACAGAGAGAGAAACACTATTTATGCAACAAAATCACGTTAATTTATTGCAAACTGCGAGGAACTAATCTGCACACCCTTAAAGTCACTTTAAATGCACAACTTACGTGAGAAAGTTTTCTTGAATTACTTATCCTGGATTATCTTTAGTTCAGAACAGGAAATAGATCAGTTTTCAGACTGCTGTCTCACTAATTACGCCTTACTTGGATCCACAGAGAGAGAAACACTATACATGCAACAAAATCACGTTAATTTATTGCAAACTGCGAGGAACTAATCTGCACACCCTTAAAGTCACTTTAAATGCACAACTTACGTGAGAAAGTTTTCTTGAATTACTTATCCTGGATTATCTTTAGTTCAGAACAGGAAATAGATCAGTTTTCAGACTGCTGTCTCACTAATTACGCCTTACTTGGATCCACAGAGAGAGAAACACTATACATGCAACAAAATCACGTTAATTTATTGCAAACTGCGAGGAACTAATCTGCAGACCCTTAAAGTCCCTTTAAATGCACAACTTACGTGAGAAAGTTTTCTTGAATTACTTATCCTGGATTATCTTTAGTTCAGAACAGGAAATAGATAATTTTTCAGACTGCTGTCTCACTAATTACACCTTACTTGGATCCACAGACAGAGAAGCACTATTTATGCAACAAAATCAGGTTCATTTATTGCAAACTGCGAGAAACTAATCTGCACACCCTTAAAGTCCCTTTAAATGCACAACCTACGTGAGAAAGTTTTCTTGAATTACTTATCCTGGATTATCTTTAGTTCAGAACAGGAAATAGATCAGTTTTCAGACTGCTGTCTCACTAATTACACCTTACTTGGATCCACAGAAAGAGAAACACTATTTATGCAACAAAATCAGGTTAATTTATTGCAAACTGCGAGGAACTAATCTGCACGCCCTTAAAGTCCCTTTAATTGCACAACCTACGTGAGAAAGTTTTCTTGAATTACTTATCCTGGATTATCTTTAGTTCAGAACAGGAAATAGATCAGTTTTCAGACTGCTGTCTCACTAATTACACCTTACTTGGATCCACGGATAGAGAAACACTATTTATGCAAAAAAATCAGGTTCATTTATTGCAAACTGCGAGGAACTAATCTGCACACCCTTAAAGTCCCTTTAAATGCACAAATTACGTGAAAAAGTTTTCTTAAATTACTTATCTTGGATTATCTTTAGTTCAGAACAAGAAAGAGATCAGTTTTCAGACTCCTGTCTCACTAATTACTCCTTACTTGGATCCACAGAGAGAGAAACACTATTTATGCAACAAAATCAGGTTCATTTATTGCAAACTGCAAGGAACTAATCTGCACACCCTTAAAGTCACTTTAAATGCACAACCTACATGAGAAAGTTTTCTTGAATTACTTATCCTGGATTATCTTTAGTTCAAAACAGGAAATAGATCAGTTTTCAGACTGCTGTCTCACTAATTACACCTTACTTGGATCCACAGAGAGAGAAACACTATTTATGCAACAAAATTACGTTAATTTATTGCAAACTGCAAGGAACTAATCTGCACACCCTTAAAGTCCCTTTAAATGCACAACCTACGTGAGAAAGTTTTCTTGAATTACTTATCCTGGATTATCTTTAGTTCAGAACAGGAAATAGATCAGTTTTCCGACTGCTGTCTCACTAATTACACCTTACTTGGATCCTCAGAGAGAGAAACACTATTTATGCAACAAAATCAGGTTCATTTATTGCAAACTGCGAGGAATTAATTTGTACACCCTTAAAGTCCCTTTAAATGCACAACCTACGTGAGAAAGTTTTCTTGAATTACTTATCCTGGATTATCTTTAGTTCAGAACAGGAAATAGATCAGTTTTCAGACTGCTGTCTCACTAATTACACCTTACTTGGATCCACAGAGAGAGAAGCACTATTTATGCAACAAAATCACGTTAATTTATTGCAAACTGCGAGGAACTAATCTGCACACCCTTAAAGTCACTTTAAATGTACAGCCTACGTGAGAAAGTTTTCTTGAATTACTTATCCTGGATTATCTTTAGTTCAGAACAGGAAATAGATCAGTTTTCCGACTGCTGTCTCACTAATTACACCTTACTTGGATCCTCAGAGAGAGAAACACTATTTATGCAACAAAATCAGGTTCATTTATTGCAAACTGCGAGGAATTAATTTGTACACCCTTAAAGTCACTTTAAATGCACAACCTACGTGAGAAAGTTTTCTTGAATTACTTATCCTGGATTATCTTTAGTTCAAAACAGGAAATAGATCAGTTTTCAGACTGCTGTCTCACTAATTACGCCTTACTTGGATCCACAGACAGAGAAGCACTATTTATGCAACAAAATCAGGTTCATTTATTGCAAACTGCGAGGAACTAATCTGCACACCCTTAAAGTCCCTTTAAATGCACAACCTACGTGAGAAAGTTTTCTTGAATTACTTATCCTGGATTATCTTTAGTTCAGAACAGGAAATAGATCAGTTTTCAGACTGCTGTCTCACTAATTACACCTTACTTGGATCCACAGAGAGAGAAACACTATTTATGCAACAAAATCACGTTAATTTATTGCAAACTGCGAGGAACTAATCTGCACACCCTTAAAGTCACTTTAAATGCACAACCTACGTGAGAAAGTTTTCTTGAATTACTTATCCTGGACTATCTTTAGTTCAGAAGGGGAAATAGATCAGTTTTCAGACTGCTGTCTCACTAATTACACCTTACTTGGATCCACAGAAAGAGAAACACTATTTATGCAACAAAATCAGGTTCATTTATTGCAAACTGCGAGGAACTAATTTGTACACCCTTAAAGTCCCTTTAAATGCACAACCTACGTGAGAAAGTTTTCTTGAATTACTTATCCTGGATTATCTTTAGTTCAGAACAGGAAATAGATCAGTTTTCAGACTGCTATCTCACTAATTACACCTTACTTGGATACACAAAGAGAAAAACACTATTTATGCAATAAAATCACGTTCATTTATTGCAAACTGCGAGGAACTAATCTGCACACCCTTAATAATGCACAGATAACCGAAACACACTTAATCCAGGACACGAGACTGTAATTAACTTAAACGAACAAAAGATTACTTCATCAAACCCTCAGCTAACTCGCTGACCTACTAACACAGATACATTTTGATTGATATTTTTTGCGCGGTAGATGGCCTCCGAAATCTGAACTTGAACACTCATTCCCCTCGGTGAACGAATACATTTAAGCATTTTCGTCCGCTCACTGGGGGAGATCAGCCAATCATATCGAGCGATCCATATCATTATTCTTCCAGAGACGCTTCAGATACGTGGACGATTTATTATTTAACAATCAAAGAGCGCAAACTAAGGTATATTAGACATATAATGAAGGGAGATAGATATGAGGTAATTCGATTAATAATCGAGGAAAAGATTCAGGGGAAGAGGTCAATAGGGAGAAGACAGAATTCCTGATTCAAGGACCTACGCTGATGGCTCAGTAAAACCTCATCCGAAACCTTCAGAGCAGCTGTGTCACGTGTAATTATTGCAGTTGGATCGCCAACTTTCGAAGAGAGACGGCGTAATGAAGAAGAAACATATTAGGGTGGCAACACTGAGTCGAACCAGCCAACGTCGGGAGATCACTTCGCCCAATGCCTCTTTGCTTCTGCTGCAGCTGTAGACGAAACGTCAGGAAGAAATTCCATTGGCTACGGCTTCAAACCCCAAAAAACATTTTAGATTGTAAAAATGACAAGTTATCTTACAACAGGTTAGTTCAGAAAGTGTAAATTAGTGTTAACATTCTTTTTGAACCAATTACTGAAGACGATGGGACCAGTTTATTTCTTTTTTATTAGGAAATATTAGCAGTCGGTTGAAAACCGTTAAGTGTTCAATAAAATAAAATATCGGCACATTCTTCGTGAAAAAACGAAAGCACTTAACGCAGTAACACAGCTGGCGATTACGGGCTTCGAATAATGTCCGATATTAACACAATTTCTCTTTTGTCGAATGACAAAACCCAGGAAATGCTTTGAAAATTCAATTCGATTACAACATTATTTATTCCAAATAACTTTTCATCGGTCAGTAGCGGAGCGCCCACTTACCTGCATACGAAAATATGGGATGATCGTTCGAGTGGTTGTGGAACTTGGCCCAGTAGCACAGAGTGAACTGCTTCAAATCAGGGATGTCAGTTTTGTACTGGATGTATTGAAAATACAAGTCTTGACTGAACCCGACTTTATATATGGCACATTGGTCGTTGGTCTCAGCAAGCCCCGCTTCTTGTTGTTGTTGTTGTTGGTATCTGAAACGTGCAGCCTATTAATTTTGTTCTTATATTAGAGGATTCTGTAATTTCCCCTACAGCGGTGTAAAGCTCACATATGTTATTATATTATTGAAAAGCACTCATTTTACTTATTTGTTCAAGTGCTCCTACTCGCTTCATCTTGTCTGTTTCAAGAATATTAGCCGAGTTCGGTAATTCCATCTGAGCGCTCCGGACACAGACCATCTCCCAAAATCTTAACAAGCTAGAGTGAGATAGACAGATGTAATTACCGAACTCAACTATTAGAGACATCTACGAAAGTTTCGCATTTCTCTCTCTAGCCTCCATAGCTATATACCGCTTACACCGTTGTAGGAAAAATTATTGTTTGTTTGAATCGTTGAATTGCGGATCACGCCAACTCACCCTGGATCCAAAAGTCCGAATCCAACTTCTCCATAGTCTGATTTGGGATGGGTGTGGTAGTACGCAGCAGGCACCAGAGGTTGCCAGGAATCCTGGTCGTGATTGTCCGCTTTTGCGGTTGCGGCAACGAGACAAAAAACGTGCAGAAGTGTTTCTGCCTTCATCTTGCTCATTAGCGTTCCGTTTTCAGCCAACCATCAATGTCATCTGTAATTGCGAGATGGTTAATCGTCGGGTTCGTGGGTAGTGCGTTAATGATCTTTCACGTAACTTGTTGCGGATATCGTTTAGGTTGTGGCAAACACCGGATTCTTTGTAACACAGAAAGCGGGTTCACTACGCTTTGCATACTGAATTAATGATAACTCTATATTCAATGGTAAAGGAAGAGAGACAGTTATCATCGAGTGCCGCAAATTTATAGTTCATTTTCAATATTTTATTGAGTAGGAAATCTTTTTACATCAATGTTTTTCATTAGCTGGTAAAGCTAAAAACCCAGATTTTGCAGTTGGCGTACCTCGATTGGCCAATACAATCCATATAGGCAAACAATGTAACTGGTTATGTTGGTACCTGCACTCTAGATGCTTAATTGGTGTTGACATACAACATTTGAATTTACAATTATGCCTTTGAGCTTTATTTAATGAAGAAGAGAAAGAAAGCTTCGTTAAGTGCTTCAATTTTTCCATTCTTATAAAAGAAGCTATACAGGGTGGATCAAATGAAAAAACTTTAAAGAAATGTTCTGCTTCCAAAATAACATTATAGGCTCCAATTGAAATATGCGTTGTTAAGGAAATACAGTGTTCCAATAGTGTATTGTGCAACTAGTGTCGAAAATTGCACTTTTCACACGAGTGTGACGGTTTGGACACGAGCCGTAGGCGAGTGATGCAACGTCACACGAGTTTTGTACGTGCTGCATACTATACTTTTTCTACGACTGCTATTTTGCTTCATAAATGATCATTCGTATTATAAAATATAGGCAAAGTGTGTGCAAAACAATCGGAAGCGTGTGCAAAGTAGACTTTGCACACGCTTCTGTAGGGAGCACTTTGTGCACGCTGTTTGCAATATGCGATTTTCAACGGTAGTTAGTAGTTCGCATTTGTCCATTTTCGAGGCAGTCGTAGAAAATGGTATATTGTGCAACTAGTGTCGAAAATTGCACTTTTCACACGAGTGTAACGGTTTGGACACGAGCCGTAGGCGAGTGATGCAACGTCACACGAGTGTGAAGAGTGATTTTGTACGTGTTGCACACTATACTTTTTCTACGACTGCGATTTTGCTTCATAACTCATCATTCGTTTTATAAAATATACGCAAGGCATGTGCGAAACAAACGGAAGCGTTTGCAAAGTGGACTTTGCACACGTTTCTGTAGGGAGAGTGCGCGTTGCGCACGCCGTATGCAATATGCGATTCTCAACGGTAGTTAGTAGTTCGTATTTGTCCATTTTCGAGGCAGTCGTAGAAAATAGTATATTGTGCAACTAGTGTCGAAAATTGCACTTTTCACACGACCGTGAAGGGTGATTTTGTCCGTGTTGCTCACTATACTTATTCTACGACTGCGATTTTGCTTCATAAATGATCATTCGTATTATAAAATATAGGCAAAGCGTGTGCAAAACAATCGGAAGCGTGTGCAAAGTGGACTTTGCACACGCTTCTGTAGGGAGCACTTTGCGCACGCTGTTTGCAATATGCGATTCTCAACGCTAGTTAGTATTACGCATTTGTCCATTTTCGAGGCAGTCGTAGAAAATAGTATATTGTGCAACTAGTGTCGAAAATTGCACTTTTCACACGACCGTGAAGGGTGATTTTGTCCGTGTTGCTCACTATACTTATTCTACGACTGCGATTTTGCTTCATAAATGATCATTCGTATTATAAAATATAGGCAAAGCGTGTGCAAAACAATCGGAAGCGTGTGCAAAGTGGACTTTGCACACCCTTCTGTAGGGAGCACTTTGCACACGCTTCTGTAGGGAGCACTTTGCGCACGCTGTTTGCAATATGCGATTCTCAACGCTAGTTAGTATTACGCATTTGTCCATTTTCGAGGCAGTCGTAGGAAATAGTATATTGTGCAACTAGTGTCGAAAATTGCACTTTTCACACGAGTGTGACGGTTTGGACACGAGCCGTAGGCGAGTGATGCAACGTCACACGAGTGTGAAGAGTGATTTTGTACGTGTTGCACACTATATTTTTTCTACGAATGCGATTTAGCTTCATAAATGATCATTCATATTATAAAATATACGCAAGGCATGTGCGAAACAAACGGAAGCGTTTGCAAAGTGGACTTTGCACACGCTTCTGTAGGGAGCGTGCGCGTTGCGCACGCCGTATGCAATATGCGATTCTCAACGGTAGTTAGTAGTTCGTATTTGTCCATTTTCGAGGCAGTCGTAGAAAATAGTATATTGTGCAACTAGTGTCGAAAATTGCACTTTTCACACGACCGTGAAGGGTGATTTTGTCCGTGTTGCTCACTATACTTATTCTACGACTGCGATTTTGCTTCATAAATGATCATTCGTATTATAAAATATAGGCAAAGTGTGTGCAAAACAATCGGAAGCGTGTGCAAAGTAGACTTTGCACACGCTTCTGTAGGGAGCACTTTGTGCACGCTGTTTGCAATATGCGATTTTCAACGGTAGTTAGTAGTTCGCATTTGTCCATTTTCGAGGCAGTCGTAGAAAATGGTATATTGTGCAACTAGTGTCGAAAATTGCACTTTTCACACGAGTGTAACGGTTTGGACACGAGCCGTAGGCGAGTGATGCAACGTCACACCAGTGTGAAGAGTGATTTTGTACGTGTTGCACACTATATTTTTTCTACGAATGCGATTTAGCTTCATAAATGATCATTCATATTATAAAATATACGCAAGGCATGTGCGAAACAAACGGAAGCGTTTGCAAAGTGGACTTTGCACACGCTTCTGTAGGGAGCGTGCGCGTTGCGCACGCCGTATGCAATATGCGATTCTCAACGGTAGTTAGTAGTTCGTATTTGTCCATTTTCGAGGCAGTCGTAGAAAATAGTATATTGTGCAACTAGTGTCGAAAATTGCACTTTTCACACGACCGTGAAGGGTGATTTTGTCCGTGTTGCTCACTATACTTATTCTACGACTGCGATTTTGCTTCATAAATGATCATTCGTATTATAAAATATAGGCAAAGCGTGTGCAAAACAATCGGAAGCGTGTGCAAAGTGGACTTTGCACACGCTTCTGTAGGGAGCACTTTGCGCACGCTGTTTGCAATATGCGATTCTCAACGCTAGTTAGTATTACGCATTTGTCCATTTTCGAGGCAGTCGTAGAAAATAGTATATTGTGCAACTAGTGTCGAAAATTGCACTTTTCACACGACCGTGAAGGGTGATTTTGTCCGTGTTGCTCACTATACTTATTCTACGACTGCGATTTTGCTTCATAAATGATCATTCGTATTATAAAATATAGGCAAAGCGTGTGCAAAACAATCGGAAGCGTGTGCAAAGTGGACTTTGCACACCCTTCTGTAGGGAGCACTTTGCACACGCTTCTGTAGGGAGCACTTTGCGCACGCTGTTTGCAATATGCGATTCTCAACGCTAGTTAGTATTACGCATTTGTCCATTTTCGAGGCAGTCGTAGGAAATAGTATATTGTGCAACTAGTGTCGAAAATTGCACTTTTCACACGAGTGTGACGGTTTGGACACGAGCCGTAGGCGAGTGATGCAACGTCACACGAGTGTGAAGAGTGATTTTGTACGTGTTGCACACTATATTTTTTCTACGAATGCGATTTAGCTTCATAAATGATCATTCATATTATAAAATATACGCAAGGCATGTGCGAAACAAACGGAAGCGTTTGCAAAGTGGACTTTGCACACGCTTCTGTAGGGAGCGTGCGCGAAGCGCACTTTGCGCACGCCGTATGCAATATGCGATTCTCAACGGTAGTTAGTTGTTCGCATTTGTCCATTTTGAAGGCCGTCGTAGAAAATAGTATATTGTGCAACTAGTGTCGAAAATTTCAGTTTTCACACGAGTGTGAAGAGTGATTTTGTACGTGTTGCACACTATACTTCTTCTACGACTGCGATTTTGCTTCATAAATGATCATTCGTTTTATAAAATATACGCAAGCATGTGCGAAAAAAAATTGCACTTCACACGAGTGTGAAGAGTGATTTTGTACGTGTTGCACACTATACTTTTTCTACGACTGCGATTTTGCTTCATAAATGATCATTCGTTTTATAAAATATACGCAAGCATGTGCGAAACAAACGAAGCGTTTGCAAAGTGTACTTTGCACACGTTTCTGTAGGGAGCGTGCGCGAAGCGCACTTTGCGCACACCGTATGCAATATGCGATTCTCAACGGTAGTTATAGTAGTGCGCATTTGTCCATTTTCGAGGCAGTCGTAGAAAATAGTATATTGTGCAACTAGTGTTGAAAATTGCACTTTTCACACGAGTGTGATGGTTTGGACACTAGCCATTGGCGAGTGATGCAACGGCACACAACTATGAAGGGTGATTTTGTACGTGTTGCTCACTATACTTATTCTACGACTGCGATTTTGCTTCATAACTCATCATTCGTTTTATAAAATATACGCAAGGCATGTGCGAAACAAACGGAAGCGTTTGCAAAGTGGACTTTGCACACGTTTCTGTAGGGAGCGTGCGCGAAACGCACTTTGCGCACGCCGTATGCAATATGCGATTCTCAACGGTAGTTAGTAGTTCGCATTTGTCCATTATTGAGGCAGTCGTAGAAAATAGTATATTGTGCAACTAGTGTTGAAAATTGCACTTTTTACACGAGTGTGACGGTTTGGACACGAGCCGTAGGCGAGTGATGCAACGTCACACGAGTGTGAAGAGTGATTTTGTACGTGTTGCACACTATACTTTTTCTACGACTGCGATTTTGCTTCATAAATGATCATTCGTATTATAAAATATACGCAAGGTATGTGCGAAACAAACGGAAGCGTTTGCAAAGTGGACTTTGCACACGTGTCTGTAGGGAGCGTGCGCGAAGCGCACTTTGCGCACGCAGTATGCAATATGCGATTCTCAACGGTAGTTATAGTAGTGCGCATTTGTCCATTTTCGAGGCAGTCGTAGAAAATAGTATATTGTGCAACTAGTGTTGAAAATTGCACTTTTCACACGAGTGTGACGGTTTGGACACGAACCGTAGGCTCAAATGCGTGCGGAAAAGTAAACTATCGCGCATGCGAGTAAAAATAGTAATTTAATATGTGTTGAAATGTACTTCGTACGAAAAAAAAATCAAGGAAGCTTTTTTTCTTTCAAAATAAGCAGAAAATTAAAAAATAATCTTTAGTTTTAGATAAACCAGGGGCGTACCATTCTTTTCATAAAATTAGTAAGTGACGAGCCGCCATGCCCGCTATTGGTAAGAGTAAAAAAGCCATTTGTATATTGCAGAACTTAAGTCTTCCATTGCAATTGAAATCAACAATTCCATAAAAATATCTAAAAAATGGTTTTGTTGGTATTTAAATATCCCGTATTTCCCTTAAAGAAGCATTTTTTGTTTATATAGCAAACTACAGATATTTTTGGGCGAAGAACATTCTCTTAAAGTTGGTCGCGAAAAACCTGGTCCACACTGTATATTATGTGAGCACCACGTTGTTTTGCACTAAAGGAATGTTCCATCAAGGATGATTTGGTTAGGAATTACGAAACATTATTTAATGTCATCATATATGTTTTGCGTCCTTTATATCAGGTCAATAGAAGTGAAAATAGCGGGTGTAGGACAGAAATAACTACTTCACATTTGTAAAAGATGTATTTAATGTGATTATAATGTCTCCGTCATTTGCTAGAATGTAGGCAGTATAATGATCTTTTTCTGTATTACCGCAGAACTGGACAAATAGCAAAAACATCCAATGGTGGTCAGTGGCAAGGCTACCGTTAATCAATATTTTAATAACACTTTCTTTTAAATTCCTGGTATAAAAATTGGTTTATAGCGGAGAAAAAAGGGTATTCGGTTCAGTGCCGTCCATTCATGATGGGTATGACGAAATTATGTCCGCGACACGCGGTATTCGTTAGTCACACCGTATACCCAATTAAAGTTTATGCTCCATAAATATGACCTACACAACAACAAATTAGTAGAGCAATTATGCTTTTTTTAATTCTTCCATGTCTGAAATTACTTTGATAAAATAGTTGACAAGAATCATTGATGGTCTTAACATTACAGGAAATATAGATTTAATATATCATGAAGCTAACCGTATTAAATGTTTTGTAACTGAGGAATTGGCAGATTTTGCCTGATAAAGTATTTGAAAATTTTGAAATGGACTCTATTTTTTTTTAATTGTGCGTAAAAACTTCCGCATACTTGGAAACTCACCTCAACATGTCAAATAAATGTAACCTAGGCTTAACACATTGTTGCTAAGGTGTCATCAGGTGGCCAAGGAGTTGTTTATCCAAATAGCTATAAAAGCACGCATTTACCCCATTAACGGTCACCGTTGCCAAGTCAATGATTTTATCCTTAGTTCTAAGGATTTTTAGAAACGTTTAGAAATTTAAGAGGATTTCGTAAAACCTGTAAGAATCTGAGGATTTTCTTTTGCAGATCTTTACTATTTAAAAGTGCAAATACGAAGCGAAATTATAAACGCATAAAAAAACACAGCACATAATGATGTTCACGAAACTACACTACTACTAGTGGAGCTGAAGTCCAAAGAGTAAACAGAGTACTTTGAGTAAAGCTGCACGATCTATGCACAATACGCTGCAAGCGTCAGCTGTCAATTGTCAAATGGTAAATGTCATTGTGTTCGAATGTCATTGTTCGAATGTCTTGACGACTGTCGTTACTCGTTATTGTCGTTCCTGTTTCGAAAATTTAAAAATATTTATAAAAATTTTGCAAAAAATGATGGTGGCACTTTTTGCCTGTGGCCCAATTTTTTTCGCTTGCTTTCTTTTATTTTACTGAATATTTCAATCATTCAATCTAAGAAATGCTAAGGATAAATCGTGCTCCCACTAAGGATGTTGGCAACACTGTTAACGGCAGTCAGTCACCAATCATCCTGGGAAGAACACCAGGATGCTTATTCTATAGGAGAGAGTGGAAGGAAAAGTGAGAATTGCTGGCCAATGGAATTCGCCAACAGAATTTTTTGACCAATCAAGGTTGCCAAATTCTCACTTTCATTCTTTCCTATAGAATAATGCCCCTGCTCCTAAAAGCCACACCTGATACCTGAACCTGATTTCCTATTCCGATCCTGAGA
Organism: Taphrorychus bicolor; assembly: GCA_951812265.1. Lineage (NCBI taxonomy): Eukaryota > Metazoa > Arthropoda > Insecta > Coleoptera > Curculionidae > Taphrorychus > Taphrorychus bicolor. The sequence goes on along the minus strand of OX638305.1, from coordinate 1,272,859 downwards.
GTAACCTACAGGTTAAAGGGGCAAATCAACTTACTTTATAGTTGAGGTTAACTAAGTCGGGTGAGTTAGACTAACTCCGCTATCTCTTTCTTCCTCATTAAAGTGGTTGTCCTTTTTAACTCGCTGGAGCATTTCAATGGGAATTTTGGTTTAAATTTCATATAAGGGACAGCTGAGAATCACGATCATAACCCTCTTTATATTTTCGCCTCCGAACTAATCCGAATATCCTTACCCATCATTTCCGATTCCGAAGTATTTAGTAGTTTATAGAATTGGGCATATTGTTTTGTTTATAATTATGGTTAAAACGTATTAATATTTATAAATATAAACACCGTTTCACAACTTGTTGTTTTTGTGGTTTCTGAGTGAAAGATCGAATGTCAACTGTCTAAGCTGTCTCAACTGTCAAAAGCCTAATAGGCATTTTCTAACGAATCGCTTCGTTTACTCCACTAGTGGAACTAGAACTCCGTCTGTTTAAAAGCTACACTGGAGGAAGTGGCGCTACAGTTTTTACGTACCAGTGAATGGAAACTTTTCATTTACAATATCTCAGTTTCCATGGCGGAAACAATTAGTTTCCGATAAGCGGCCTTTGTGCTAATTTACCGGCCCGTCGCTTTTAGCAACGGATAAAAAGTAAAAGTAAAGAAAAAATAGCATCCATTAATGTTTAATTAGCTTTAACCAAATAATTAAGTATGCAAATTCCACGAAAAGTCTTAAATATGGGTAATGCCACGAAAGCTAATATTACCGATAATTTTTCAATTTTTTACAATTCCATGTTTTCCATTCTTTTAAGATTAGTGAAATTTGCTAAAGTGAATAATTATGATTTTAATGTTAAGGCTCGAGCTGGCATTCAACCAGATTATTTCTTGAGTTAAATTAATGCAACATGAAGAAATAGTTAACTATATTACCCATTCACTTAGTTTTGTCATCTAGTTACCTTTAAAACCTTCATTTTTTTATACCCATCTCCTTTTAGCACATGTTGATAAGATACGATAAAAATGTCAAAGTCAAATTTCCAACGCCTACTTGACGACAATAAAAACTGAATGGCTTATAGTTGGAGGCGTGAGGTTGGAGATTATATGCAGATTCTTATTAACTTCAGCATTATTTAAAATTTATAGTGTTTAGCTCCCAAGTTGATTCTTATTCCCTTGGCCCTTATTAGAGCCTTTGGCCCTTAGGATTCATCACGTCAAGTAGCTTGACGTTTTTGAGATTGACTTGACGACTCCAGTTTTTTTTACTTATTGATTTTGTAGCAAAACTTTGGATCTAAAATTGAGTTTTTTTTTTGTTAAGATTGCAAAAAAGTTTCTATTTTTTGAATTAAACTTAAAGGTGTTTTTTTTTCAGTTTTAAAACAAAAACTTATTTTTTTTTTAATAACTGTGATTATTTTGATCGATTTTGGCAACTTTATTATTTTTCTTTAAAGGGATATTCTGTCCTGGTACTGATTTTATTAAAAAACGCGATTTTGTCAATCGCTTTTGGAGCAATAGATGGTGACATTAATATTTCATTTCGTTCAAATCGTTAAAAAACATTTTTTTGATTGAATAATTTGTGAGGTTTTTGATCGATTTTGGCCTAAAAAAATAATTTTTGAATGATTGTACAAAAAAGCCCGAACCAAATAGTAAATTTTTTTCTAAGACGCGTTTGAGCCAAAAATTTTTTTTTTACGTTTACGCATGGGCATTCCTTTAAAAAAAAAAATTACAGTGATTTTGCAGTAAAATTTGAGATTTTAGTCCCTAAATTTAGTTTCATAGTGCGTTTTAATCGTTACAAAACGTTTAATTTCGTTCAAACCGTTACAATATATTTTTTGTTTGAATCATTTGTGAGAGTTTTGATCGATTTTGGCCTAAAAAAAAGATTTTTTGAATTATTTTACAAAAAAAGCCTGAATCAAATAGTAAATTTTTTTCTAAGACGCGTTTGAGCCAAAAAAAAATTTTTTTTTTACATATTCTCGATAAGAACTTTTGTTTGAAGAGCATTATTTCGTAAAACAAAAATTTGCAGTGATTTTGCAGCAAAATTTGAGATTTTAGTCCCTAAATTTAATTTTATTAAATTCGCGAAAAAAAATTGCGTTTTAATCCTTACTAAACCTTTAATTTCGTTCAAACCGTTACAATATATTTTTTGTTTGAATCATTTGTGAGAGTTTTGATCGATTTTGGCCTAAAAAAAAATTATTTTTTGAATTATTTTACAAAAAAAGCCTGAATCAAATAGTAAATTTTTTTCTAAGACGCGTTTGAGCCAAAAAAAATTTTTTTTTTACCTATTCTCGATAAGAACTTTTGTTTGGAGAGCATTATTTTGTAAAACAAAAATTTGCAGTGATTTTGCAGCAAAATTTGAGATTTTAGTCCCTAAATTTAATTTTATTAAATTCGCGAAACAAAATTGCGTTTTAATCGTTACAAAACGTTTAATTTCGTTCAAACCGTTACAATATATTTTTTGCTTGAATCATTTGTGAGAGTTTTGATCGATTTTGGCCTAAAAAAAATGATTTTTTGAATTATTTTACAAAAAAAGCCTGAATCAAATAGTACATTTTTTTCTAAGACGCGTTTGAGCCAAAAAAAAATATTTTTTTTACATATTCTCGATAAGAACTTTTGTTTGGAGAGCATTATTTTGTAAAACAAAAATTTGCAGTGATTTTGCAGCAAAATTTGAGATGTTAGTCCCTAAATTTAATTTAATTAAATTTGCGAAAAAAAAATGCGTTTTAATTTTTACAAAACGTTTCATTTTGTTCAAATCGTTACAAAACATTTTTCGAGACAATTTTTGCTACAAAAACGAATTATTTTTTACCTATTGATTTTGTTGCCACTTGTGTGAAATTTCAGATCAAAAGAGTTCTTTAAAATTGCAAAAAAGACTCTTTTTTTATCTTTCTAGGCTTTTTTCAATTAAATGTAAATGTAGCGTATTTTCTTTCAAAATTGCGTTGAAATGTAATGAGAAATCATCTTCCCTCACTCATAAATTTTTTTATGATTATTTAATGACTTTATAATTAATTGCAAATGTTTTGATAATTTTGCTTAAAAAAATTTCTAATGCATATGAAAGAATTCCTAAATCACCCTTCAATTTTATTCCCATCCAAGTATGTAAATATATGGTGAAAATCATAAAAAAATATTGCTAAATAGCCACTCTGTTATGAAATCAAGAATCGCTTCAGAATGATAAAACCATTCTTGAGTCAATTTAAATCCGGTTTTTTTGCTGAATTTTAAAATCCAATATATATTATGTAAAATAGAATAACATTTTTTTTTGACTAATCGGAAAAAGTCAATTTTACTTCATAAAATTGAAACTATTGAAATATTTTAACAAAAATGTTGAAAACCTCATTTCTTTGTCTCATTTGTTTTAATAATAATTAAATTAAACCCTTTTTACAATGTCTTTTTTATTAAGTATAAATATTTTGTTGAAGTTTTGAATAATTTAATGTAAACTAGTTATAAAAAATGTTTCAGAATGAAAAGAAACGCCATTTCTGAGTCAATTCAAGTTCGATTTTTGTACTAAATTTGGGAAAAATCATTAAAACAATTTTTTGCCGAACTAGAAGAAATCTGTTAGATTTTTCTTACAAAAATTTCTTGTATGTCAATTTTTGGAAACGTCTTTACTAAATCATAAAAAAAAAAAAAAATGCACATAAAAAGTCGTTGTTCGATGGGCATTACTTTAAAAAAAATTTACAGTGGTTTTGCAGTAAAATTTGAGATTTTAGTCCCTAAATTTAGTTTCATAGTGCGTTTTAATCGTTACAAAACGTTTAATTTCGTTCAAACCGTTACAATATATTTTTTGTTTGCATCATTTGTGAGAGTTTTGATCGATTTTGGCCTAAAAAAAATGATTTTTTGAATTATTTTACAAAAAAGCCTGAATGAAATTGTAAATTTCTTTCTAAGACGCGTTTGAGCCAAAAAAAAAATTTTTTTTCTTCATATTCTCGATAAGAACTTTTGTTTGGAGGGCATTATTTTGTAAAACAAAAATTTGCAGTGATTTTGCAGCAAAATTTGAGATTTGAGTCCCTAAATTTATTTTAATTAAATTTGCGAAAAAAAATTGCGTTTTAATCCTTACAAAACGTTTCATTTTGTTCAAATCGTTACAAAACATTTTTCGAGACAGTTTTTGCTACAAAAACGAATTATTTTTTACCTATTGATTTTGTTGCCACTTGTGTGAATATTCAGATCAGAAGAGTTCTTTAAAATTGCAAAAAAGACTCTTTTTTATCTTTCTAGGCTTTTTTCAATTAAATGTAAATGTAGCGTATTTTCTTTCAAAATTGCGTTGAAATGTAATGAGAAATCATCTTCCCTCACTCATAAATTTTTTTATGATTATTTAATGACTTTATAATTAATTGCAAATGTTTTGATAATTTTGCTTAAAAAAATTTTCTAAAGCATATGAAAGAATTCCTAAATCACCTTTCAATTTTATTCCCATTCAAGTATGTAAATATATGGTAAAAATCATAAAAAAATATTGCTAAATAGCCACTCTGTGATGAACTCAAGAATCGCTTCAGAATGATAAAACCATTCTTGAGTCAATTTAAATCCGGTTTTTTTGCTGAATTTTAAAATCCAATATATATTATGTAAATCAGAATAACATTTTTTTTTTTGACTAATCGGAAAAAGTCAATTTTACTTCATAAAATTGAAACTATTGAAATATTTTAACAACAATGTTGAAAACCTCATTTCTTTGTCTCATTTGTTTTAATAATAATTAAATTAAACCCTTTTTACAATGTCTTTTTTATTAAGTATAAATATTTTGTTGAAATCATAAAATAAATAATTTAATGTAAACTGGTTATAAAAAAGCGTTTCAGAATGAAAAGAAACGCCAATTCTGAGTCAATTCAAGTTCGATTTTTGTACTAAATTTGGGAAAAATCATTAAAACAATGTTTTGCCGAACTAGAAGAAATCTGTTAGATTTTTCTTACAAAAATTTCTTGTATGTCAATTTTTGGAAACGTCTTTACTAAATCATAAAAAAAAAAAAAAAAAAAAAAAAAAAAAAAAAAAATGCACATAAAAAGTCGTTGTTCGAAGGGCATTACTTAAAAAAAAAATTACAGTGGTTTTGCAGTAAAATTTGAGATTTTAGTCCCTAAATTTAGTTTCATAGTGCGTTTTAATCGTTACAAAACGTTTAATTTTGTTCAAACCGTTACAATATATTTTTTGTTTGAATCATTTGTGAGAGTTTTGATCGATTTTGGCCTAAAAAAAATGATTTTTTGAATTATTTTACAAAAAAGCCTGAATCAAATAGTAAATTTCTTTCTAAGACGCGTTTGACCCAAAAAAAAATTTTTTTTTACATATTCTCGATAAGAACGTTTGTTTGGAGAGCATTATTTTGTAAAACAAAAATTTGCAGTGATTTTGCAGCAAAATTTGAGATTTTAGTCCCTAAATTTTATTTTATTAAATTTGCGAAAAAAAAATTGCGTTTTAATCCTTACAAAACGTTTCATTTTGTCCAAATCGTTACAAAACATTTTTCGAGACAGTTTTTGCTACAAAAACGAATTATTTTTTATCCATTGATTTTGTTGCCACTTGTGTGAAATTTCAGATCAAAAGAGTTCTTTAAAATTGCAAAAAAGACTCTTTTTTATCTTTCTAGGCTTTTTTCAATTAAATGTAAATGTAGCGTAATTTCTTTCAAAATTGCGTTGAAATGTAATGAGAAATCATCTTCCCTCACTCATCAATTTTTTTTTATTTTTTTATGATTATTTAATGACTATAATTAATTGCAAATGTTTTGATAATTTTGCTTAAAAAAATTACTAAAGCATATGAAATAATTCCTAAATTACCCTTCAATTTTATTCCCATTCAAGTGTGTAAATATATGGTAAAAATCATAAAAAAAATATTGCTAAATAGCCACTCTGTGATGAAATCAAGAATCGCTTCAGAATGATAAAACCATTCTTGAGTCAATTTAAATCCGGTTTTTTTGCTGAATTTTAAAATCCAATATATATTATGTAAAATAGAATAACATTTTTTTTTTGACTAATCGGAAAAAGTCAATTTTACTTCATAAAATTGAAAGTATTGAAATATTTTAACAAAAATCTTGAAAACCTCATAATAATTAAATTAAACCCTTTTTACGAAACGTCATTCCTAAATATAAAAAAAAAAAAAAAAAAAAAAAAAAAAAAAAAAAAAAAAAAAAAAATTAATTGCACATAAAAAGGAAACCCTGCATAGCAGATTTCTTGCATTAATTATTTGATGTCTTGTAGAAATACATATAATTTTTAATACCTTATATATTTGTATGTTTATAAGACTGTGAAGGCTTTCACGGCCGATCAAAATACAATCTAAATTGTTTTGTTGAAGCCGTGGCCCAACGGAATTTCTTCCTGAAGTTTCGGAAAACAATTTAGGTTGTATTTGTATGTTTAATTTGCCGGAAATAATAAATATCGAAAAACACATTTTGTAAAAATGTTTTTTAACAACTATTTATGATGTATGGGTTAAAAGTGCAATTTTAAGGCACGCATGTGAGCCGGACGAGCTAAGCGAGCATACAGTGTGTCCCAAATTGACCTTCCATGTATTAAGATCTCAATACAGTTAAGTAGGGACATTTCTAGATAATAATGTTGATAACGTAATGACAAAAACCATTTTGACTAAATTTAGAAAAACCAAAATTATTTATTTACATTAAACTGTGTTATTTTAGAAGATAATTGAAATTTGTGAAAACAACAAAAAATGCATTACGATTTCAGGTGATTCAAAAGTACTTTGACAAATTTTAGGAGGTGATTGCTGGCATTATTTAAAGAAGAAAAGTTCTAATAAAGGAGGGTCCTTAAGAGCATCCTACGAAGATACAGGGTGTTAAAGTTTTATTAAAAAATAAAAAAATAATAATATCTTCGAAACCGCTTGAAAGGTTGAGGGAGGACATTTCGAACAATTTATTTAAGTTAATTTAATTTTTAAGAAAACTTAAGAGAGCTTTTTTGTTTAGAATTGAACAGAGAACAAGAGAGAAGAATTTATTTCTTAATAAACCAGTGGCGTACAATACTTTTCTTTCAAAAGATGAAGCGTTATTGCGGTACGCGCGCCGCTGGTGGAACAAAAAAAATTTCGTTTATCAGAAACATGGCTACTCGCTAGCTATTGATATCTGTAAAATTTTATTAAAACCTTTCAGGCGGTTTAGGAGATATTATTTTTTTTTTATAAAACTTTAACACGCTATATATTCTTAGCGATGCTCTTAAGGACCCTCGTTTATTAGAACTTTTCTTCTTAAAATAATGGCAGCAATCATCTCCTGAAGTTTGTCAAAGTACCTTTGAATCACCCTGTATAATAACTCTACCAAGCGTTTATCCTGCTTTTCCCATTTTACCGACTTCATAGCTCCTACAGTTTCCGAGATCTTGAGAGATCCGAGAATTTAGGACCCACTGTATACATATTTTTAATGAACTCAAACTTGACAGCTCAATAAGAAGTACAATAATTTACAAAAAACTCATTAAAGACAGTTTCTTTCTTCTTTTCTTCTCCTTTCTTTTCTTTTTTTTAAGTATTATTGTCCGAACGCAAGTGAGGATTATAACGAGCAGGTCACTCTCACTTTTTGGTTGTATATATTTGGTATTTTTTCCATTCTAACGCTTATAACTCTGAAACTGCTCATTTGACGGGATTTTCTATTATTGCGCGTATATACAGAAATGAACGGGCTTTTCAAATATGTGGTCGGTTTTTCAGTACGTGCGGGGGGGGGGGGGGGGCTGACCAGTGGCGTACCAAAGTCAAAAAATGCGTTTTCTTAGATACCCAAAACATTATCGGTTTTACCGTAACTCCGGGACTATATGGGGTATAAGGCTCCCTGTTGGTGGATTTCCTCATATATTTAGATGATAAATTTTGAAGTCTAATTTCGATAAGTTAAATAGGAAAATCTACAAAAAATCACAAAGTTGGGACGGTTTTTTGAAAAAAATTTTGTAATGGTCCACTTCTGGGTCGTCTGGACCCCTTTAGTTAGACGACTGGCCCAATAACGATGATACCAGGGGAAAGGGCATATCCTTGGCTACTTTTAATCCTATCACGCCAAAGGCGTCACTTTAATACAGAGTGGTCAAAAAAATGTCCAAAGACAATTAAGGAAAAGTGTCCAAAATTTGAATTTAGTTTTTTGCGATTTTTACGAAAACTATGGAACGATCCGGCTTCGGTGGTATATGGGCAATTAGAAGACATGGAGTGAAAAAAAAATCAGTTATTAGTTTTGGTCTATCTCTTATACCGGGTGAGCTACAGACGTTTTTCTGTGCCGCATTTTCTGTCAATTTTGGTGTACTTTTATCACATTTCACCCTGTAGATTCCACATTTTTGCAGCAAAAAATCTGAAATAATTCCAGGAGGTAGTACACACATGGGCCCTTAACCATGCCAAAAATCAAGAGCCTAGCCTTGAATTTGAAATTTTGACGAATTTTTAAACTTTAAATTTCCAATTGCCATTTTGTGCCGAGACCGTGCATCTAATCGAATGGTTTTCTATCCCAGGGGATACCTTGGAATGTTTTCTTTTTGGGACTTAGGAACCACTTTTAGCTGGGACGTCGCGAAATGGGCTTAATTGAATTTCGAAGCGAAAGATGCAGATTTTTTTAAATTTTGGCCGAAAATCCCGAATGGTTCCGAAGCGACGTCCACCACGGGGGTGTCGGAAGCATTCGGCGGCCGCGCCCATCTACAACTGACAGCTGAGATTTCCGAAATGTAAACATTAACTTTAAAGCCTAAGACTAAGGAAAATCGGCCGAAAAGCGGGGAAAACTGTCTGGCCGGGGAAAATTTGAACATTTCTAGGAAGATTATTTGCAAAATGCCCAGTCCTCGAGGTCGTTTTCACAAAGACTGGTCGATTTGAAAACTTTATGTCGGGATTCATTTTTGGCTGATGACGTCGAAGCCAGACCACGCGGTTCTCGCCTGGACAGTGGCGGTTACAAATTCGGGCAAAAATGTATTTTTTCGATTTTTCGGCAGACATGGGCGTAGTTATATATTTTTTTTCGCCATTTCTTCCGTTTTCCCATAAGAAATACATTGTGCAATGCTTTTTAAATGGGACAATATTGATTTCGTCATAAATAAAAGATGGAGGCGAAAAAAAATGGCCGCCGTAGACAGGGTAATTAAAAAATGGGGATATCTCTAAGACGAATAAAGTTAGAGAGCTGAAATTTGGTACCATGGTTCATTAGGGAATGGACTGTAAGTTGCCATGGGTCGAAACCTTATTTATGGTACCAAACCCATGGGTACCATTAACGAAATTTTGCATATAATTTTTCACGCTTTTGCACGTGTATTTCCCATAAGAAATACATTGTGCAATGCTTTTTAAATGGGAGGAATATAGAAAGGGTTATATTTAGGGTACCATTGATGGTACATGGTTCAAATTTGGATGGTAGGTACCTACGGGGGTATTATAAATTGTAGTATAGTTGCCGTAGCTATCATAGCTACAGCAGCTGAGTACCGTTGATATTTAGAGAACTGTTAATGATACATGGTTCAACTTTGGATGCTGGGTGCCCATGGAGGTACCATGAATGGTAATATAGCTCACATAGCTATATGTAGCTGACTGCAGCTAGGTTTTAGCTGTTTTGTGAATCAATGGTGATATCGACCTAAAATTCGAATGGTAGTTTTCCCTTATGTAAATTTCGCTAAAAATGACATTTTTAAAAATCCAAGATGGCCGCCTGAAAATTTTTGGTTTTAAGCCGATATCTTCGGAACGGTTTGAGCTAGAAAGCTGAAATTTGGTATGTGGCTATTTTATGGGACGGGCTAGAGGTCTCTAAGGTCCAGCACTTTGCCGCGTGTACCAAAGGTTCAGTTTCGGAAAAATTTTCAATTTTTTGACACTTTTTTGCTCTAACTTACTCACTGTTGCTAAAGGGCGCTGAAACCAAACATATCCGACGTTTCGACTTTATGCTTACTATACGCCATCATCAGGGTATTCTCTTTTATTACGAATATTGCTTTGTAAATGTGCCACGCCCAATCAATCAGTTTTTCGTATATGACTGACAAAGTAGCTTTAACGAAGCCCATTCAACTGGTACTAACTGTTCGATTTTATCGTTTTTAGGTTCTGAGATTTGACTGATTAAATTTCTCATTTATAGGGGTAGAGTGATATTTGCCATTTTATAGCAAAGCCATTTATGAAAATAGAACAACAGTGACTCAATTAAGTGTGAGTCGGCTCAAATACTGCTCAAAACGTTAACTACAATTTTGCTTAGTTTCATAACAGTCTTATAGGAAGTGAAAAACTGTTAAAATGTTGTAAAATTTACCTAATGTTTTTATTTGATGGAACATTACGTCAACTAATTTAAAAACCTGGAACGACGAATTAAGCAGGTATCGAGAATGCTCTATTTATCGGTGTCAATAGTATCGTTATACCATGTTTAGTTTTCGAAATATATAGATATAAGTGTTAAAAATGTCGATAAAAAGTGGAAAAATTAAGTTTTTGGCGCCATTTTGAAAAGGAAGGAAATTATTGAAAATTCCAAAATTGCAAATTTTTTACATACTTTTGTCCCCTCTTTCATATGAGACTATTTTTGATAAAATCTATGACAATCAATTTTGGCTGAAAATTTTCACGATACCCCCTTTGAAAATTTTGAAATTTTTACATTTTTCTGTTTATCTTGGAAACGGTAAGGGTTTTCGATATGCCGGTTAATATGATGTATGAAGAGGTCACCAAGGGCTATCAGATGCATGTATCAGAAAGAAGCTAACTTTCACGGTTTTTGAGAAAATTAAAAAAAAGTGCAAATTTTGAACCTTATTTTTGGGCCACCCGTGCTCAGTTACTGTTCTAGGCAGAGCTTCGAAAATGGATTCTGCGTGTAGCTCTATTCTTCTACTTCCTTAGCTGATCTTATACATTTTTTGATAAATCTTCATCGAAACGAGATATTAGCTGTTTAAGGCGGCAATGCACGATTTTTATCTCAAAATTTAGTTTTTTGGCCCGGTTTGAGAGCCCCGTATGTTTAACATAGAATTTTCTATATGTGTCATTTAAATCTATAGTAATCGATTTTATTTGTTACTTCGAGTCGTTTTATAATGAATAGGACGTTGATTTCTGTATAGGGTGGCTCAAAAAATGATGCAGGAAGCTAATATATGCTAATAATGCAGAAAAGGTCCATAAGCAGTGTGTATTTTACATAGAAAGGGTGGATTATTTAGTACGTAGACAAGCCAGAATAAAATGTTAGATATAGGCGATAAAAGAGTTATTAAAACTTAGTAATGAAAGCAATTTTAATTATTCAAGGAGTCTGGTGTTGTCAGATATTAGTAATATTTACTGCAGAACATTTCCTTCGCCATTTTATCCACAAATTGTTAAAAAACACTAAAATTATTGTATTTTTTTTTGCTCCTCTTATAGCTTTTGGGATAAATCCTCATTAAAACGGGATATAAGCTGTTGAAGGCTGAAATTCATGATTTTTATCTAAAAATTTTGGTTTTCGGGCCAGTTGGGGAAAGTCTCATATGCTTAATATAGAAATATCGACTTTTCCCATATAAATCAATAGTAATCGATTTTATTCGTAGGTTCTAGTAGTCGTATGACAAATAGGGCATATATTTACGTTTTGGATAGTATAGAGTGTCCCAAAAAAGTGTTGTAACCTAGAATTTTAGGATTTTTTCATGTAAATTGATAACAGTTAATTTATTGCGAAAATTCCATTAGTTTTATAATAAATAGAGCGTTGATTTATGTTTTAAATAGTATACGGTGTCCCAAATAATGCTGCAACATTTAACTTTAGTTTTTTGTTTATCAATATTTTTTTGTAGGTTTTATTCCCTTATTATAAACAGTTAGGAACAATCAAAGCTATAAAACTGAAATTTCAATTGTAGATTCGTTTCATACTCACAAAAAATATGTCATAAATGGGAACCTTGATATGGGTACTCGTGGTACCATTTTATATCTTTTTATGAATTTTAGCATGTTTTTTATCATTTTTCAAAAGCTGTTATGTTTGCGAATATGAAGTAAAGTAAACGTTTCGACATTTCAGTTACTTTTAGGTATCTTCAGGTTCTTTGTTAATAGTTAATATCTCTCTGCCCACAGCGTTCGGATTTCCTAAACTATGGGCGCCCCGCGCGCGTGGTAAAAAAAAAAAATGACGCGCGTGTGTGACAAAAGCACACCATAAACAAACCAACTCAAGAGTTTTGCTGACCAACTTGTTAACACAATTATCACAAACGTATTTGATAGTTTTCCACACTTGCAATATTTTAGTAGTTTATAAAATAAAGTGGCGAATTGCGATGTTCAGATTGTAGTCGACGGTAGATGTCAAAGCTATAACTCATTCACTTATTTTTGTCATCTTGTTACCTTTGAAAATCTCATTTTTTACTACCTATTTCCGTTCAGCACCTGTTGAGAAGATACGATAAAAATATTAAAGTCTTGATGTCAAGAAGAAGTGAATATTTTATACAAATAATAATTTTTGATCTTCGCCTCGCACCAACTACAGACACACACACACACACAAATAGGTACACCATTTCGCAAATAATTTGCGTTCCGATTTATTATGCAATTTTGCCTGTATTTATTATGTATTATTGACGATAATAATTAAGGTGTATGGGGAAAAGTTGTTTGTTGTTATAGTGACGTTCACCCAGGGATAACGAAATCGGTTGCGTGACAGGTGGTTTTCGCCGAAAAGAAGCTAAAAATCACTGTCCAATTTAACGTTTATGGTTTTTAAGTCCGTAGTTTAACCAGAAAGTAACTAAGTTTAGGTGAAAGGCCGTTAAGTATACACTTGAGAAATATTTGTTTCCTATATTGTTTTGAAACTTCGATATTAAGCAGCAATTCTATTGTTTAACTTAAGGATTTTCAACGACATTTTGTTTAACGCGACCTTAAAAATTGCTTCTGTTTTTTAATCCGAAGTCAAAATTTTTATAATGTAAATAAGCAAACAATAATAAACCAAACTTACGCCATATACTTCAAACTCTTTATATCCAGAAACACAGATACCGGACAGTTGTAATCAATTCAAAAGTCTTTACGAACTAACGCAAGAAGTACCGAATTATCAAAGAAGCAGCCGCTAAGGAACTGACCGCATACTGGTTTCGCTTAAGAACTGTCGGTCAATCGGTCGTGCGTCTCGGAAGTTCTTCAGATCTTTTAGAGGGGATTTCACTTTCCCTTACTAAGCGTGCACTTAATAATGTCAGCATATATGGTGCTCAAGTTTCTGCCAAGTGATCCGATGGTCATGATGGCTTGATCGATGTCATAAGACTCATAAAGAGCAGCGTAATTGAGATTAATATTTCCTATAAATTGCGTATTTTTTGGTTGCTAATGAAGGAAGCATTACCATCTTCTGACATTTTCTCATCAGGTTGCCAAGGGTGATTGTGGTGTTTAAGTCACGATTCTATTGGTTTCTTTCCGATGATTTATTTGACTTTCTGATATACAATGAAGTATGCATTCGTTCCACTATTTATAATTTCCAATACCTAATTAGTTAATAAAGTCATATAGGTACCTACTATTAATGAATTTAAACAATTTCACAGCAATGTGTTTTAATAGCAGTTATTGTAATAATGATCGTCCTTGGTTGTACGTTTAATTGCAATTACACATATTTTAATTAATATATTATAATGAACCAACATTTTTATTAGATCCAATACATAATGATGAGTAAGTGAATTTTGTCCATTTGTGGGAACTAAATATAGAATTTGTGGGAATTTAGCTAGACCTGTTGGATCTTGGCAATGGAGATATTATTTATTCACTTAAAACAATTTTTCTATACGATATTGACTTATTGTCGCACTCATTTTGGGTTAAGGTACTAGTGATGTAATGAATTCATTACTTACTGTAAACTGCTTGTATAATGAATAAATGTATACGTATTAATTTTGTGAACAAAAGTAAAATTGTTTCCAGAAGCAGATAGTGTTGATAGTGTCTGTGCTGTATTTTGTATAGGTACCACTGAAAGAAGAACTAACATTAACAAACCTGGTTGATGAAAGGTCTCTCCCAATATCTTTCTTCCTACATTCTTTGGATGATTCAATGTGCCCTTCAGCCACCGTATTACTCTTCCAACCTCCATGACGCTTTACTGTTAGAAGATCTGCTCCAGAATCGGCCAACATAGATGTTGAAGAACGCACACGAAAACAGTGTCCAGTGTATTCTTCTGCATGTGGCAAATTCAAGAAAGTTGCGATTTTTTTGGACGTACTACCAAAGGTGTTGATATCAACAGGCTGCTTTGTACAAAGTCCTCGTCTAAAACCCATGAAAAAAAGGGCTTGATCCATTCCTGAAAGAAGTAAAAAGATGAGATTTTTTACAAACTTGGGGGCAGAGAGATATTAACACAGAACCTGAAGATACCTAAAAGTAACTGAAATATCGAAACGTTTATATATAATAATACTTTACTTCACATTTGCAAACATAACAACTTTTGAAAAATGGTAAAAAACGTGCTAAAATTCATAAAAAGATATAAAATGGTACCACGAGTACCCATATCAAGGTTCTCATTTATGACATATTGTTTGTGAGTATAAAACGAATCTACAATTGAAATTTCAGTTTTATAGTTTTGATTGTTCCTAACTGTTTATAATAAGGGAATAAAACCTACAAAAAAATATTGATAAACAAAAAAGCTAAAGTTAAATGTTGCAGCATTATTTGGGACACCGTATACTATTTAAAACATAAATTAACGCTTTATTTATTATAAAACTAATGGAATTTTCGCAATAAATTAACTGTTATCAATTTACATGAAATAATCCAAAAGTTCTAGGTTACAACACTTTTTTGGGACACTCTATACTATCCAAAACGTAAATATATGCCCTATTTATCATACGACTACTAGAACCTACGAATAAAATCGATTACCTTTGATTTATATGGGAAAAGTCGATATTTCTATATTAAGCCTATGAGCCAACTGGCCCAAAAACCTAAATTTTTAGATAAAAATCGTGAATTTTAGCCTTCAACAGCTTATATCGAGTTTTAATGAGGATTTATCCCAAAAGCTATAAGAGAAGCCAAAAAAGTAGAATAATTTTAGTGTTTTTTAACAACTTGTGGATAAAATGGCGAAGGAATTATTCCGCAGTAATTACTCATATATATATGAACACCAGACTCCTTGCATAATTATAAAATTGCTTTCATTAGTAAGTTTTAAAAAAGCTTTCATCTCCTATATCTAACATCTTATTCTGCTTAGTCTACTTACTTAATAATTCATCCTTTCTATGTAAAATACACACTGCTTATGGACCTTTTCTGCATTTTTAGCATATATTAGCTTCCTGCATCATTTTTTGAGCCACCCTATACTATCTAAAACAGAAATCAACGTCCTATTCATTATAAAACGACTTGAAGTAACAAATAAAATCAATTACTATAGATTTAAATGACACATATAGAAAATTCTATGTTAAACTATGGGGCTCTCAAACCGGCCCAAAAAACTAAATTTTGAGATAAAAATCGTGCATTGCTGCCTTTAACAGCTAATATCTCGTTTCGATGAAGATTTATCAAAAAATGTATAAGAACAGCTAAGGAAGTAGAAGAATAGGGCTACACGTAGAGCCCATTTTCGAAGCTCTGCCTAGAACAGTAACTGAGCACGGGTGGCCCAAAAATAAGGTACAAATTTTGCACTTTTTTTTTATTTTCTCGAAAACCGTGAAAGCTAGCTTCGTTCTGATACATGCATCTGATAGCCCTTAATGACCTCTTCAGACATCATATTCACCTGCATATCGAAAAACCTTACCGTTTCCAAGATAAACAAAAAAATATAAAAATTTCAAAATTTTCAAAGGGGGTAGGTCGTGAAAATTTTCGACCGAAATCGATTGTCATAGATTTTATCATAAATAGTCTCAAACGAAAGAGGGGAAAAAAATATTAAAAAATTTGCAATTTTGGAATTTTTATTAACTTCCTTCCCCTTCAAAATGGCGCCTTAAACGTAATTTTTTCACTTTTTATCGACATTCTAATACTTATATCTCTATAATTCAAAAACTAAACATGGTATAACGATGCTATTGACACCCATGAATAGAGCATTCTCGACCACAAAATACCTGCTTAATTTGTCGTTCAAGGTTTTTAATTTAGTTGACGTAATGTTCGATCAAATAAAAATATTAGGTAATTTTTACAAAATTTTAATAGTTTTTCACTTTCCATGAGAGGGTTATTAAACTTAGCAAAATAGTAATTAACGTTTTGAGCAGTATTTGAGCCGACTCACACTTAATTGAGACACCGTTGTTCTATTGCCGTAAATGGCTTTGCTATAAAATGGCAAATGTCACTCTACCCCTATCAATGAGAAATTTAATCAGTTAAATCTCGGAACATAGAAACGATAAAATCGAACAGTTAGTACCAGTCGAATGGGCTTCGTTAAAGCTATTTTGTCAGTCATATACGAAAAACTGATTGATTGGGCGTGGCACTTTTATGAAGCAATATTTGTAATAAAAGAGAATACCCTGATGATGGCTTATGGTAAGCGTAAAGTCGAAACGTCGGATATATTTGGTTTCAGCGCCCTTTAGCAACAGTGAGTAAGTTGTAGCAAAAAAGTGTCAATTTATTAAAAAAAAGTTTCCAAAATTGAACCTTTGGTACCCGCGGCAAGATTCTGGACCTCAGAGACTTCTAGCACGTCCTATAAAATAGCCACATACCAAATTTCAGCTTTCTAGTTCAAACCGTTTCAGAGATATCGGCTTAAAACCAAAACTTTTCAGGCGGCCATCTTGGATTTTTAGAAATGTCATTTTTAGCGAATTTTACATAAGGGAAACCTACCATTCGTTTTTCAATCTGATATCATCATCGGTTCATTAAACAGCTATAACCTAGCTATGGTCAGCTACATAGCCATGACAGCTATATTACCATTCATGGTACTCCCATGGGCACCCAGCATCCAAAGTTGAACCATGTATCATTAACAGTTCTTTAAATACTAACGTTACTCAGCTATTGTAGCTATGATAGCTGAGTCAGCTATATGACAATTTATGATAACCCCATAGGTACCTACCATCCAAATTTGAACTATGTACCATCTATGGTACCCCAAATATTACGTAATCTACAATCCACCCATATAATACGCATTGCCCAACGTTTTTCTTATGGGAAATACACGTGCAAAAGCCTGAAAACTTATATGCAAAATTTCGTTAATGATACCCATGGGTTTGTTACCATGAATAAGGTTTCCACCCATGGCAACTTGAAGTCCATTCCCTAATGAACCATAGTACCAAATTTCAGCTCTCTAACTTTAGTCGTTTCAGAGATATCCCCATTTTTAAATTACCCTGTCTACGGCGGCCATTTTTTTTCGCCTCCATCTTTTATTTATGACGAAATCAATATTGTCCCATTTAAAAAGCATTGCACAATGTATTTCTTATGGGAAAAATGGAAGAAATGGCAAAACAATATATAACTACGCCCATGTCTGCCGAAAAATCGAAAAAATACATTTCTGCCCGAATTTGTAACCGCCACTGTCTGGGCGAAAACCGCGTGGTCTGGCTTCGACGTCATCAGCCAAAAATGAATCCCGACATGAAATTTTCAAATCGACCAGTCTTTGTGAAAACGACCTCGAGGACTGGGCATTTTGCCAATAATCTCCCTAGAAATGTTCAAATTTTCCCCGGCCAGACAGTTTTCCCCGCGTTTCGGCCGATTTTCCTTAGTCTGAGGCTTTAAAGTTAATGTTTACATTTCGGAAATCTCAGCTGTCAGTTGTAGATGGGCGCGGCCGCCGAATGCTTCCGACACCCCCGTGGTGGACGTCGCTTCGGAACCATTCGGGATTTTCGGCCAAAATTTCAAAAAATCTGCATCTTTCGCTTCGAAATTCAATTAAGATCATTTCGCGACGTCCCAACGAAAAGTGGTTCCTAAGTCCCAAAAAGAAAACATTCCAACGTATCCCCTGGGATAGAAAACCATTCGATTAGATGCACGGTCTCCGGACAAATATACCTCAAATTGGCAATTTGAAATTTAAAGTTTAAAAATTCGTCAAAATTTCAAATCCAAAGCTAGGCCCTTGATTTTCGGCACGATCAAGGGTCCATGTGTCTGCTACCTCCATGAATTATTTCAGATTTTTTGTTACGAAAATGTCGAATCTACAGGGTGATATGTGAGAAAAGTACACCAAAATTGGCAAAAAATGCGGCACAGAAAAACTTTTGTATCTCACCCGGTATAAGAGCTAGACCAAAACTAGTAACTGATTTTTTTTTCTCTCCACGTCTTCTAGTTGCCCATATACCACCGATGCTGGGCCGTTCCACAGTTTTCGTAAAAATCGCAAAAAAACTACCTTCAAATTTTGGACACTTTTCCTTAATTGTCTTTGGACATTTTTTTGACCATTCTGTATTAAAGTGACGCCTTTGGCGAGATGGGCTTAAAAGTAGCCAAGGATATGCTCTTTCTTCTAGTACCATCTTTATTGGGTCAGTCGTCTAACTAAAGGGATCCAGAAGGCCCAGAAGTAGACCATTGCAAAAAATTTTTATAAAAACTGTACCAACTTTGCGAATTTTTATACATTTTTCTATTTAACTTATCGGAATTAGACTTCAAAATTTATCGTCTACACATATGAGGAAATCAACCCAGGGGTAGGCCTATACCCCACATGGTCCCGGAGTTACGGTAAAGACGCTAGACTTTTGGGTTGTGAAAAAAAAGGCATTTTTGACTTTGGTACGCCACTGGTCAGCCCCCCCCCCCCCCCCCCGCACGTGCAACAAAATCGACCACATTTTTGGAAAGCCCGTTGATTTCTGTACCTACGTGCAATACTTCAAAATCCTGCCAAATGAGCAGTTTCAGAGTTATAAGCGATAGAACCAAAAAAATACCAAATATCTACAACCAAAATGTCTCCGTTGGCTCGCCTTTATAATCCTCACTGCGTTCGGATAAAAAAAAAATTAAGAAAAAAAACTAAATCCTGATTTAAACCAAGCTGAAGGATGTAAGGACTTGTACGGTGTAAATTCGAGAGCACTTACCATACGCATGATGACCACCTTATATGATAATCCACTAGTTGAAGATCAATGGGACATTTAATCCTTGGCCAGCACAACGGGATCCTAACTTCCGCACAGTGTTGCCAACACTTAAGAAAATAAATTCTCAGCACCAAAACCAGAAATTTCCAAATTTCCCACATCCCAAGACCTTACATTACTAGATACAAACATGGGCATACGGCGCAGAATAATCTCTGTTTCCAAAATAATGCGCATGCGTGATCATCGCTTTCTCTAACCATCCTTTATATTCGAGATAATCCACATTGTTGAATTTTTTTCCCATGCGCTTTTTCGAACTTTCTTCTTCTTTCCTTAAAGGCCATGTTTACCTTCATTTGAACTCAAAGCGAAACTGGAAATACTGTGAGTTGGTTCATCCATGGTTAAGTGTCGCGGGCTAAGTGTCACTTTCTATTGTCAAAATAAAAAACAGGTAAAAATTTAAAATATACATATATCCAAATTCAAAATTGGAATTTGACTTCACTGGTTCCTCGTGCACGTGGGCAGAACTGACACAAACAGTGACAGTACTGACGTACTAGCACTGACATCTTTCATTTGTCATGTCAAATCTACATCATATTTAAAGGTGTCAAACGCCTAACACCAATACTAAATGCTATCTCGCTTTACAAAGCGTCATTAGAGAAAGATAACATTCAAAATGATAGAAGCACAAGGCTAGCGAGCCCAACGCCCGACCCGTACGCGGATCACTCCGAACAATATACTAAACTCGCGATGATTCCGGTTCGTCGTTCGAGCCCGACACTACTCCGAGGGCAGAAATTCCCATTTTTGCTTAAAAAAGTAATTTTCTCCCCAATCTTCCCATTCACGTTTTATTTCGAAAAAAGTCCCAAAATTTGGGAAATTTTCTAGGTATTGGCAACACCGCTTCCGCACCAAAAATTAGGGCGACATTACAGCAGAATTGTAAATAACGTCATCGCACATGCCAATAACGCCATTACACATGTCAATTCCTATTTTAGCTTTTATCTGATTGGTTTAAATTCAACTGTCAAATTACGCTCCGTTTCGTTTTTAACCAAATTCCGCTGTATGTGACGTCGCCCTCAGAATCTAACAATCAAAATGGTTGCGTCCTCTCCTTTAACACATCACGGGTGACCTTCAAAATAACCGTTCCGCAATAATGCCATCGTAACCATACACGAACATTTGAGTATTCGAACTGATGATTGATTCGACTGATTGATGACGTCATGAAGCAAAGAAGAATATAAACAAGTGTAAATTGTTGAGAAAATAATACAGAACAGCATGATGGATATTGACGAGCCGGTCGAACCACAAGGAACGCAAAATCAATCTTCATGGAAACAAAACTACAGAACAATGAACCTTTATAATGAATTACAATTAGGACTGGAGTGACGTCAGAACGTAATACGCAAGCGAAATTGTCCACTTGTCCACGCCACTTCGATGGGGGTCGTTGATCGTTGACATTGACATTGAGTTATCGACACGACAAATCGATTTACCCTTGAAGTTTTCCAACAGGTAAACACCGCATAATAATATAGAAATCCAGCAAAAACTCAATCAAAAAGGCAGAAGACCTTTAGAAACTATGGAAACATACCTTCTCAGACAATCGAACATCGCAACACCTTCATTTCCAGATCCTCCATACCCAGAGAAATAAGAAATGCATATCACTGGTGTGAAAAGAGCAAACCAGAAGTGAAGATGCCCGATACATCAGTAGCATCGAACGTTTATTTTTTATTTAAACATTGTAATTGTAAACGTATATATAACAAATAAAACGAGAAAAATACAAAAATTCTGCCTACCTTAGTGTTTCGATTAATCACAACACAACCATAATATATCATATCAATTTTCATAGTACCGACGGCTAAAAATCGATTTCTGTATTTTACAGTAATCTGCATCATTTTTTCCTTAGACCGGGCATTGACGTTGAAACTGGACGGGTGTAATCTCGTTAGTTCAACAAACGGACACGGATGGCGCCACCGGGAACCTTCTCTCGGTACTGCCATGAAGCGTGTCTTGACCATTTCGACATTTCGGAAGCTCTAAGTGTGTCAAAGCCTCACTGATGAGCCGTAAACGGCGAAACTAGTCTGTGGATGGACACAGTTAGAGCTTGCGAAATGATGGTATCAGTCGTTTTAAAAGGTCGAAAATAGCGTTTTCATAGTACCGACGGCTAAAAATCGATTTCTGTATTTTACAGTAATCTGCATAACCATAATATACTTTTGAATATTTGAACGGCATTTGGAGTAAAATCAAATAACAATTATTCACTTCAATAAAATATTAATAACAGACGTACGTCTCATATCCGAACCTCACACACTTTCCCCACCCCAGAAATAGCAACGTTGCCACTCTTCTTCTTAGGCGCTTTCTTTAAACTACGCCTGAAAGAGTAGCTAGTACCGACTTACCTATGTGAAATTCAATCAGATAAAAGCGAAAACAGGAATTAACATGTGCAATGACGTTATTGACATGTGTAATGACGTTATTGACTTGTGTAATGACGTTATTGACATTTCTGCTCCGTTCCGTTCCGCTGTATGTGACAGCGGCCTCAGTAAAGGTACGTTCTCATTACAGCTTCTTGCTTCCTGCGTCTGACGTCATTAATTTTCTATTGGTTAGAATTGACAGAAACAAAATTTAAAAATTAATAAAAATAACAAGAAGCAATTATCGGAAACGGAGCGTTCTTATTGCAGCTTCCAAACGTAGCTATTTCTGCCCATCGCCTGTCAATTCCAGGTGTCAGTGTCACCTAGGGGTGCCAGATGAGCAAAAACAAAAAGCGGGAGGTATTTGTAGGTGGATAAAAATGCGCAGGGGGGTGGAAATTTTTTTAGATGCCACGCCCACTTTTTGTTAAATTTTTACAAATATTTCCGTCATATACTTTTGTCAACGCAAATATACAAGTACCTATACTTATACACAAACACATATTTTCTAAAATTTTTCGTTAAACAAAAACAAAAAAATATTTTTCAAAAATACAAAGAAATTAGACCCCCTGTAATCCCCAACAAAGCCAGCACCACTCAAACGCCAAAACCTGAAACTTCTTAAAGAAAACACTATAAGAAGTTGCTTAGGTGGCGCAAGAAGTAATTGTTTTATTAAAGATCTCTACCTACAAATAGGGTTGTGATCTTCATTGTACCCGGTGCATATGATTGTACCGGGTGCGGTGTTTATGAACGGTGCATATTGTGTTTGCACCCGGTGCATTCCGAATATGTCAGATGAATGTCGATCTGTCAAATGTCATCAGTCAACAAATGTCATCTGTCAACTTATAAAACAAAATATTTTTAGTTTCTTATTTTTGTTTACTTAAAAGACATGAATATGTTTTTTGTTTTCAACTAACTGACACTGATGTATTTCTCCGTCCTCATACAAATAAAGGTATTTGATCCAAAGTCCAAACTGTCTAAGTTATTTTTGTTATGAATATGTTCATTAAATTTTGTTTCACTCTTAATTCCAATAACATACTGAAGATAGAAAGAAAAACTCAGCAATTAAAGCAAGATTCTATCCTTTTTCTTCTTATGATATTCTTACAATTTAAAATAGAGATTTTTTAATTAAATCAGGTGGTTAAAAATTTTATAAAAGTTTATTTCAGTTCTAGAGCGGTAAAATAAATACTAAAAATTAAAAATACGCATCCACGTGACATATACATTGTAGTTAATATAGAAAATGAAAAAATACATAATATGACATTTGACATATAAGAATGTGGCAACGTGGTAACGTAGTTGAAAAGGCAACGCCGCGAATTGAATGCACCGGGTGCAATAAGGGTGCATATTCTCCAAATGTCGGTGTAAACAAATGCACCCGGTGAAATCACATCCCTACCTACAAAAGAAACAAAAGCGGGAGCTTATTTAGGTAAAGCGGGAGGCGGGAGGTTTTGTCATAAAGCGGGAGCCTCCCGCGCAAATCGGGAGGGATGGCAGCCCTAGTGACCTGCGTGCCGTATCTCGGACATTTGCAATTTGCATTATTTATAAATATAATTTGATGGCATTATTACAAAAATTATAAAAAAAATAATTGTTTTTGAATTTGTGCTAAAGTGGAGTTTACTTTCGTAGTATCCAGAAAACTTACTAGTTTTTGGTCACTACATTTAAGTATTTAGCATGTACAGTCAAAATATAAAAACAAATGATTGATTTTGGATGTTTATTGTCTATAAAGTTAAAATAATTAACTAAACAAACCTGTTCAGATCCATTTTACACACTCTTTCTGAAGTTTTACTATTTTAAACGATTACAAAACAAAGTTAACTGGGAACGGTTTATTGTTTTTCGGTGTCAAACGCACAAAACAGAAGCAAGAAGTTGAAATTTTTTAACTTCTGGCGGGCTGTCTTTTTCAAATATGCCTTTTACCAATAGAAAATTAATGACGTCAGACGCAGGAAGCAAGAAGCTGTAATGAGAACGCACCTTAAGGCTTGTTTTTCGCCAGAATGCCGTAAACTAGACATACGAACATTGAATTAAAAGAGTAAAAGAGTCTTTCAAGATGGCGGATAAACATTTCCAATAGTCATTGGCGTACTTGTAAAAACTATAAACGGTTTTGATTGTATATTTTTCGTTGTTACTTGATAATTCTTTTTATTTTATGTTTTGTACATTGAAATAAATAATTTGGGCTTGCTTAGGTATTAGAATTACGTGTCTTGATTTTAGCTCGTAACATGTATAAAGTGGTTTAGATTACGTGCTTCGCATGCGTCTTTTGCGTAATAAATGGAGACATAACGTCTTCCATTTGGAATACTTTTGCTTAGTCAAGTCTAGTAAGAATACTAACTTTAATAATAAGATTAGCAATCCTAACCCTTCAAGCCGGGACTATTAGTTCGTTTTTAGGTAGAATTCCAGCCAAAACAACAAGATAAATATATCCTTGCATAGTAAAACCCACACTTTTTGTAACTTATACAAACAGTTCAAAGAAGACAAGCTCTACATTAATATTCATTTGGCAATTAAAATGTCAAGCCCTTGCTTGAAGTACAGCAGGAATATTAAACGAGTTATATTGCCCTTTTACCTGTTAGTTAGGAACTTGATGCAGCAACATACGAATTCCGTTCAGAGATATGTTATATTTTGTTCATTAGGTATTACTAAATCATTCATCTAATAGTTTACCTTATTAGTGTAGTAGGCTATAAGATCAGTTGCGCTGATAAATCTTAAAAACTCAAGAACAAATATATATACAGAGTTATGACTATACAGAGTGACGCAAATTATGACATTGTAAAATTCTTTACGACATACCGAAAATTCATGTAATATCACTCACACAGAACCCAGCAGACAAAAATAAATTTAAATTAATTCATACACTTTGTAAATGTTTTCCCCGATGTAGACTAAAAGCTGGTCAGAAGGCACAGAATCTATCTCAGTTTACCTCAGCAAGAATTTGGTTTTTCTATTTCACAAGGCAAAATCTTAATGTGCCATTTTATTAACTACATTGTATAGAAGAGCAAATCGAAACAAAATATGATAATAATCCAAATTGTGTCGAAACTAGGTTCGCGTGTTACACTGGCAGGTTAATGAGATTTATGTAAGTTTTAATGGAACAATATTTGTTACCTATCGAATTATAAATTCAAATTTATATTGTTGCGGCTTGTTTGGAGAAAATAGGGTGAGAAATGATAGTCTTGTGAGTCAATCACACGCGGCTCTAAAGCAATAACCATGAAGCCCATAATAATATTAATCAGACCGTTCAATGTTCATAAGACTCATTGAGTACTTTATGGCCTCGAACGGAATTTTAATTACCGACTACCTCGTTGCTAATAATCGAAATATGTCGCTTAATTTAATTATACACCCTGTTGCTCGATAGCATATTAATAACGCATTAGCTAGAAATAGCGGTTTTAAATTAGATGAGTTGTCTCATGTACCTAAGTGCTTGAGATTTCGGTGAAAGTGAACTCGATCGAAAGGGTGTTGTCGGCGTTACGTCATGCTTCACATAAATCGGTATATTAACGTAATTCCTTAATTAAACAATATATCCTGTTAGTTTTGAAATTTTTATTTTCTTTATACCAATATTTTACCAATCTCTTTTTGCACATATTGAAAAGATACTAAAAAAGTGCCAAATTTTAAATGTTAGCGAGATAAAAACAAGTTGGTCAGCAAAACTCTTGAGTTGGTTTGTTTATGGTGTGCTTTTGTCACACACATGTGTCATTTTTTTTTTTTTTTTACCACGCGCTGGACGCCCATAGTTTAGGAAATCCGAACGCTGTGGGCAAAGTACTTTTGAAGTTTTGTAGGGTAAGACCACGCGCGCGGAGCGCCCATAGTTTAGGAAATATCCGAACGTTCCTCAGATGTAGCCCAAACTGCCATAAAATTATTAACAAAGAACCTGAAGATACCTAAAAGTAACTGAAATGTCGAAACGTCTCAAATACCTTATTTCATATTAAGTAATAGATAAACAGGTAAAAAACGTGCTAAAATTCATAAAAAGATATAAAATTGTACCACGAGTACACATATCAAAGTCGCCATTTATGACATATTGTTTGTGATTGTGAACAGAATCTACAATTGAAATTTCAGTTTTCTAGCTTTAGATGTCCCTAAAAATGTAATATTTGTCAATTTTTGGGTCACCCTATAGTATCTAAATCAGAAACCAAAGGCACTATTTATAATAAGAGAATAAAAACCCTAAAAAAAGTATTGTTAAACAAAAAAAACTAAAGTTAAATGTTGCAGCATTATTTGGGACACCGTATACTATTTAAAACAGAAATCAACGCTCTATTTATCATAAAACTACTGGAACTTAGGCAATAACTTAACAGATATCAATTTACATGAAAAAATCCTAAAATTCTAGATTACAACACTTTTTTGGGACACTCTGTACTATCCAAAACGTAAATATATGTCCTATTTATCATACGACTACTAGAACCTACGAATAAACGCGATTACTATTGATTTATATGGGAAAAGTCGATATTTCTATATTAAGCATATGAGACTCTCCCCAACTGGCCCACAAACCTAAATTTTTAGATAAAAATCGTGAATTTCAGCCTTCAACAGCTTATATCGCGTTTTAATGAGGATTTATCCCAAAAGCTATAAGAGGAGCCAGAAAAGTAGAATAATTTTAGTGTTTTTTAACAATTTGTGGATAAAATGGCGAAGGAATTATTTCGCCGTAAATACTCGTATATTTATATAGCACCAGACTCCTTGCATAATTATAAAGTTGCTTTCATTGGTAAGTTTTAATAAAGCTTTCATCGCCTATATCTAACATCTTAATCTGCTTAGTCTACGTACTTAATAATCCATCCTTTTTATGTAAAATACACACTGTGTATGGACCTTTTATGCATTATTAGCATATATTAGCTTCCTGCATCATTTTTTGAGCCACCCTGTAGTATCTAAAACAGAAATCAACGTCCTATTCATTATAAAGCGACTCAAAGTAACAAATTAAATCGATTACTATAGATTTAAATGACACGTATAGAAAATTCTATATTAAACATATGGGGCTCTCAAACCGGCCCAAAGAACTAAATTTTGAGATAAAAATCGGGCATTGCTGCCTTTAACAGCTAATATCTCGTTTCGATGAAGATTTATCAAAAAATTTATAAGAACAGCTAAAGAAGTAGAAGAATAGAGCTACACGTAGAGCCAATTTTCGAAGCTCTGCCTAGAACAGTAACTGAGCACGGGTGGCCCAAAAATAAGGTACAAATTTTGCACTTTTTTTTAATTTTCTCAAAAACCGTGAAAGCTAGCTTCTTTCTGATACATGCATCTGATAGCCCTTGATGACCTCTTCATACATCATTTTAACCGGCATATCGAAAAACCGTACCGTTTCCAAGATAAACAGAAAAATGTAAAAATTTCAAAATTTTCAAAGGGGGTAGGTCGTGAAAATTTTCAGCCAAAATCAATTGTCATAGATTTTGTCAAAAATAGTCTCGAATGAAAGAGGGGACATAAATATGTAAAAAAATTGCAATTCATGAACTTTCAGTAATTTCCTTCCATTTCAAAATGGCGCCAAAAACGTAATTTTTCCACTTTTTATCGACATTTTAATACTTACATCTATATAATTCAAAAACTAAACATGCTATAACGATGCTATTGACACCCATGAATAGAGCATTCTCGACCACAAAATACCTGCTTAATTTGTCGTTCAAGGTTTTTAATTTTGTTGACGTAACGTTCGATCAAATAAAAATATTAGGTATTTTTTACAAAATTTTAATAGTTTTTCACTTCCCGTGAGACCGTTATTAAACTTAACGAAATAGTAATTAACGTTTTGAGCAGTATTTGAGCCGACTCACACTTAGTTGAGTCACTGTTGTTCTATTGCCGCAAATGGCTTTGCTATAAAATGGCAAATGTCACTCTACCCCTATAAATGAGAAATTTAATCAGTCAAATCTTGGAACCTAAAAACGATAAAATCAAACAGTTAGTACCAGTCGAATTGGCTTCGTGAAAGCTATTTTGTCAGTCATATACGAAAAACTGATTATTTGGGCGCGGCACATTTATAAAGCAATATTTGTAATAAAAGTGAATACCCTGATGATGGCGTATAGTAGGCGTAAAGTCGAAACGTCGGATATATTTGGTTTCAGCGCCCTTTAGCAACAGTGAGTAAGTTGGAGCAAAAAAGTGTCACTTTAATAAAAAAGTTTTCAAAATAGAACCTTGGGTACCCGCGGCAAGTTTCTGGACATTAGAGACCTCTAGCCCGTCCCATAAGGTAGCCACATACCAAATTTCAGCTTTCTAGCTCAAACCGTTTCGGAGATATCGGCTTTAAACCAAACGTTTTCAGGCGGCCATCTTGGATTTTTAAAAATGTCATTTTTAGCGAACTTTACATAAAGGAAACCTACCATTCGATTTTCAAGTCGATATCACCATCGGTTCATAAAACAGCTATAACCTAGGTACAGTCAGCTACATATAGCTATGTGAGCTATATTACCATTCATGGTACCTCCATGGGCACCCAGCATCCAAAGTAGAACCATGTATCATTAACAGTTCTCTAAATATCAACGGTACTCAGCTACTGTAGCTATATTACAATTTATAATACCCCCGTAGGTACCTACCATCCAAATTTGAACCATGTACCATCAATGGTACCCTAAATATAACCGTTTCTATATTCCTCCCATTTAAAAAGCATTGCACAATGTATTTCTTATGGGAAGTGTTTTTAACTATGTATGGAACAAACGTAGCCAGCCGAGCGTCGACGTCACAGGGCTCCACGTGGTCGGAAATCATGAATCCCGACACGAAATTTTCAAATCGACCAGTCTTTGTGAAAACGACCTCGAGGACTGGGGGCTTTACCGGTAATCTTCCTAGAAATGTTCAAATTTTCCCCTGCCATACAGTTTTCCTCGATTTTCCGCCTATTTTTCTTGGTCTAGGTGTTTAAAGTTCGATCTGTCAAACGAGAAATTTCCGCAGTCGAAAAAAGCGATCGCAGCGCATGGTTTACCCGAAGACGGTTGCGTCAATTGCCGGAACTAACGGACATTTTGCCGAAATTTCAAAAATCTGCATCTTTCGTTTCGAAATTGAATTAAGACCATTTCGCGACGTCCCAGCGAAAAAGTGGTTCCTTGGTGACGAAAAGAAAACATTCCAAGGTATCCCCTGGGATAGAAAACCAGTCGATAGGATGCACCTTCTCGGCACAAATAGGTCTCAAAGTGGCAATTTGAAATGTAAAGTTTAAAAAATCGTCAAAATTTCAAATTCAAAGCTAGGACCTTGGCCAGATCGAAAGCACATATGTGTACTACGTCTCTGAATTATTTCAGATTTTTTGTTGCAAAAATGTGGAATCTACAGAGTGAAACGTGATAAAAGTACACCAAAATTGGTAAAAAATGCGGCACAGAAAAACTTTTGTAGCTCACCCGGTATGAGAGCTAGCCCAAAACTAACAACTGTATTTTTTTTCTCTCCACGTCTTCTAGTCGCCCATATACCGCCGAAGCTGGACTGCTCCATAGTTTTCGTAAAAATCGCAAAAAACTACCTTACCATTTTGGACACTTTTCCTTAATTCTCTTTGGACATTTTTTTGACCACTCTGTATTAAAGTGGCACCTTTGGGGGGATAGAATTAAAAGTAGCCAAGGATATAGCCTTTCTCCCGGTACCATCCTTATTGGGCCAGTCTTGTGACTAAAGGGGTCCAGAAGGTTCGGAAGCTGACCATTACAAAGAAAAATTGAAAAAACCGTCCCAACTTTGCGATTTTTTGTAGAACTTCCTATTTAACCTATCGGAATTAGACTTCAAAATTTAGCATCTACATATATGGGGAAATCTACCCGTGGGCAGTCCTATACCCCACATAGTCTCGGAGTTTCGACAAAGACGCCGTAAATTTGGGTACCTAAAAAAACGCATTTTTGACTTTGGTACGCCACTGGTCAGCCCCCCTCCCCCCCCCCCCCCCGCACCTACCAAAAAACGGATCACATATTTGGAATGCCCGTTCATTTCTGTATCTACGCCCCTCGAACGTCGAACGAAAATCGCGTCAAATGAGTAGTTTTAAAGTTATAAGCGTCGAAATGGAAAAAATACCAAATATAAACAACCAAAAAGGGAGAGTGACGTGCTCGTTATATATCCTCACTTGCGTTCGGACAATAATACGTATAATATCAATGAGATATAGAGCACAAGGTGGATAATAGTTATTTACATTTTGGTGCGGTATGAGCATTATTATAGTCATAAGTGGGAATTTTGTCAGGACCTAGATGGTAGATCGATAATAATCGTTATGAGTGAATCCGAAGAAGAACTTCCGTCTGACACCGAAGAAGTGCAGCCAATGTGGTATCCGCATTGTTTATTACCTTCTAAATCTAGAGAGGCATACGAAAAAACCTACAAGTTATTTCTCAATAGGTGCGAGGACAAAAAACTGAAACGTCCATTGCAACAAAAAAAGTATTTCACGCTTATTTTTAGAGCTTGGCAAAGAAGTACAGTTCATCCAACACGTGGGCTTTTTATTCGATGTTACGAGCCACCGTTTCGATGAAAAATAACGTGGATATCAGCAAGTTTGTCCAGCTACAAAGAAATCCAGGATTCTTACCAGAGAGGAAATAGGCAGATTTTTATATATCAGAACGAAAAGTGACCAGTGGCGTACGTGCAAAGTCACAAATGCTGTTTTTTCGGTACACAAATTTGTGGCGTCTTTACCGTAACTCCGAGGCTATGTGGGGTGTTGGGTTCCCAATAAGTCGAATTCCATATGTGTAGATGATACATTTTACAGTCTAATTCCGATAAGTTAAATAGGAAAATCTAGAAAAATTCGCAAAGCTGGAAAAATTTTTTTGTAATTGTCAACTTCTTGACCTTCTAGACAACCCTTAGTTAGACGACTGGCCCCAGGAGCGAGGTATTAGGAGAAAGGGCACATCTTTAGGCACTTCTAATCCTATCCCCCCAAAAACAGTCTGAGTAAAAAACTAGCTAAAGACAGTTAAGAAAAAGTATCCAAAATAACAGTTTTTGCAATTTTTTCGAAAACTGTACCAGAGCCCCGTTTCTGATGTAAATCAGTAACTAGAGGACGTGTAGAGAAAACAAGTTGGTCAGCAAAAATCTTGAGTTGGTTTGTTTATGGTGTGCTTTTGTCACACACGCGCATAATTTTTTTTTTTTTTTTTTTTTACCACGCGCGCGGGGCGCCTTTTGTTTAGGAAATCCGAACGCTGTGAGCAAAGTGCTGCAGAACTTCTTTGGAGTGAAGACCACGCGCGCGAAGCGCCCATAGTTTAGGAAATCCGAACGCTGTGGGCAGAGAGATATTAACAAAGAACCTGAAGATACCTAAAAGTAACTGAAATGTCGAAACGTTTATATATAATAATACTTTACTTCATATTCGCAAACATAACCGGTACATTTATGAAGCAATATTTGTAATAAAAGTGAATACCCTGATGATGGCCTATAGTAGGCGTAAAGTCGAAACGTCGGATATATTTGGTTTCAGCGCCCTTTAGCAACAGTCAGTAAGTTGTAGCAAAAAAGTGTCATTTTAATAAAAAAGTTTCCAAAATAGAACCTTGGGTACCCGCGGCAACGTTCGGGACCTCAGAGCCCTCTAGCCCGTCCCATAAAATGGCCACATACCAAATTTCAGCTTTCTAGCTCGAACCGTTCCCGAGATATCGGCTTAAAACCAAAACTTTTCAGGCGGCCATCTTGGATTTTTAGAAATGTCATTTTTAGCGAATTTCACATAAGGAAAACCTACCATTCGATTTTCAACTTGATATCATCATCGGTTCATAAAATAGCTATAACCTAGCTATGGTCAGCTACATTGCTATGTCTGCTATATTACCATTCATGGTACTCCCATGGGCACCCAGCATCGAAAGTTGAACCATGTATCATTACCAGTTAAATACTAACGTTACTCAGCTATTGTAGCTATGATAGCTGGCCCCCATAGGTACCTATCATCCAAGTTTGAACCATGTACCATCAATGGTACCCCAAATATGACGTAATCTACATTCCACCCATATAATACGCATTGCCCAACGTTTTTCTTATGGGAAATACACGTGCAAAAGCGTGAAAACTTATATGCAAAATTTGGTTAATGGTACCCATGGGTTTGGTACCATGAATAAGGTTTCCACCCATGGCAACTTGCAGTCCATTCCATAATGAACCATGGTACCAAATTTCAGCTCCCTAACTTTATTCATTTCAGAGTTATCCCCATTTTTTAATTACCCTGTCTACGGCGGCCATTATTTTTTCGCCTCCATCTTTTATTTATGACGAAATCAATATTGTCCCATTTAAAAAGCGTTGCACAATGTATTTCTTATGGGAAATACACGTGCAAAAGCCTGAAAACGTATATGCAAATTTTCGTTAATGGTACCCATGGGTTTGGTACCATGAATAAGGTTTCCACCCATGGCAACTTGCAGTCCATTCCCTAATGAACCATGGTACCAAATTTCAGCTCCCTAACTTTATTCGTTTCAGAGATATCCCCATGTCTACGGCGGCCATTTTTTTTTCGCCTCCATCTTTTATTTATGACGAAATCAATATTGTCCCATTTAAAAAGCATTGCACAATGTATTTCTTATGGAAAAGCAGAAGAAATAGCAAAAAAAAAATAACTACGCCCATGTCTGCCGAAAAATCGAAAAAATACATTTTTGCCCGAATTTGTAACCGCCACTGTCCGGGCGAAAACCGCGTGGTCTGGCTTCGACGTCATCAGCCAAAAATGAATCCCGACATGAAATTTTCAAATCGACCAGTCTTTGTGAAAACGACCTCGAGGACTGGGCATTTTGCCAATAATCTTCCTAGAAATGTTCAAATTTTCCCCGGCCAGACAGTTTTCCACGCTTTTCGGCCGATTTTCCTTAGTCTGAGGCTTTAAAGTTAATGTTTATATTTCGGAAAATCCAGCTGTCAGTTGCAGAAGGGCGCGGCCGCCGAATGCTTCCGATTACTAGTTAGTGGCTGGCGAATCGGAACCATTCGGGATTTTCGGCCAAAATTTGAAAAATGTTGCATCGTTCGTTTCGAAATTCAATTAAGCCCATTTTGCGACGTCCCAGCTAAAAGTGGTTCCTAAGTCCCAAAAAGAAAACATTCCAAGGTATCCCCTGGGATAGAAAACCATCGCATTAGATGCACGGTCTGGGCAGAAATATACCTCAAAGTGGCAATTTGAAATTTAAAGTTTAAAAATTCGTCGAAATTTAAAATTCAAAGCTAGGCCCTTGATTTTTGGCCAGGTCTAGGGCCCATGTGTGTTTTACCTCTCTGAATTATTTCAGATTTTTTACTGCAAAAATGTGGAATCTACAGGTTGAAATGTGAGAAAAGTACACCAAAATTGCAGCACAGAAAAACTTTTGTAGCTCACTCGGTATAAGAGCTAAACCAAAACTAATAACTGATTTTTTTTTCTCTCCACGTCTTCTAGTTGCCTATATACCACCGAAGCTGGACCGCCGCATAGTTTTCGTAATAATCGCAAAAAACTACCTTACTATTTTAGACACTTTTCCTTAATTGTCTTTGGACATTTTTTGACCACTCTGTATTAAAGTGACACCTTTGGCGGGATAGGATTAAAAGTAGCCAAGGATATGCCCTTTCCCCTAGTACCATCCTTATTGGGTCAGTCGTCTAACTAAAGGGGTCCAGAAGGCCCAGAAGTGGACCATTACAAAATTTTTTTCAAAAAACCGTTCCAACTTTGCGATTTTTTGTAGATTTTCCTATTTAATTTATCGGAATTAGACTTCAAAATTTATCATCTTGATATATGAGGAAATCTACCCATGGAGAGCCCTATATCCCATATAGCCCCGGAGTTACGGTAAAGACGTCGTAAATTTGGGTACCTAAAAAACCGCATTTTTGAGTTTGGTACGCCACTGGTCAGTCCCCCCCGCACGTACTGAAAAACCGACCACATATTTGAAAAGCTCATTCATTTCTGTACCTACGTAAAAAATACCAAAAATCTACAACCAAAATCGCTGCTGGGAGACGGCTTTATAATCCTCACTTGCGTTCGGACAAACAAAAAACGGTTGTTAGTTTTGTTCTGGCTCTTATACCGGGCGAGCTACAAAAGTTTTTCTGTGCCACAATTTTTTGCCTATTTGGGTGTACTTTTCTCATATTTCACCCTGTACATTCCACATTTTTGCAGTAAAAAACCGAACGCAGTAAGTAACCTGAAATAATTCACAGAGGTAGCACACATATGGGCCTCGAACCCGACCAAAAATCAAGGACCTAGCTTTGAATTTGAAATTTTGACTAATTTTTAAACTTTGTGTTTCAAACTGCCACTTTGAAGTATATTTGTGTCGAATGAAAATTACATAACGGTTTTAGTTGATCGAACATTACGTTGAACGGCAAATCAAGCAGGTATTCTGTGGTCGTGAATGGTCTATTCATTGGTGTCAATGGCATCGTTATACCATGTTTAGTTTTCGAACTATATAGATATAAGTATTAAAATGTCCATAAAAAGTGGAAAAAGCACGTTTTAAGCGCCATTTTGAAGTGGAAGGAAATTATTGGAAATTCAAAAAGTTCAAATTTTTTACATATTTTTTTCTCCTCTTTCATATGAGGCTATTTTTGATAAAATCTATGCTATCTATATTAACATTTTCCTATTTATCTTGAAAACGGTAAGGTTTTTTGATATGAAGGTTGATATGATGTATGAAGAATTGAGGACTATCAGACACATGAATCAGAAAGAAGTTGCCTTTTACGGTTTTTGAGAAAACTAAAAAAAAAGGGTAAAATTTGTACCTTATATTTGGGCCACCCTGGCTCAGTGACTGTTTTAGGTAGACATTCGAAAATGGGCTCTACGTGTAGCTCCATTCTTCTACTTCCTTAGCTCTTCTTATAGATTTTGGAATATATCTTCATCGAAACGAGATATGAACTGTTAAAGGTCGCAATGCACGATGTTGATCTCAAAATTTAGGTTTTTGGGCCGATTTTAGAGCCCATAGAAATATCGACTTTTCCCATATAAATCAATAGTAGGTAATCAATTTTATTCGTTGGTTCTAGTAGCTTTATGATAAATAGGGCAGATATTTACGTTTTAGATAGTATAGGGTGTTTCAAAAAAATCTGATTTAGATGCTACAGGGTGTCCCAAAAATTTGCATACACTATATTTTTAGGAACCATTAAAGCTAGAAACCTGAAAATTTCATCTTTTCATGAATTCTAGCATGTTTTTTTACCATTCTTAGGTTGGCGAATATGAAATAAAGTCTCCCAGACGTTTTGATATTTCAGCTACTTTTAGGCATCATCAGGATCTTAATTTTACGGTAGTTTGGGCAACATAAGAGGAACGTTCGAATATTTTCCAAAAAAAAAAAATGACGCAAGACAAATAAAAGCACGCCATAAACAAACCAACTCAAGATTTCTGCTCACCAACTTGTTAACCGAATCCGACAATAATAAATTTTTAACTATTAAGGTAAGATATCTGATGTCTTCTTAGATACTATTCAATAAAAACTAAGAAAAAATAGCCATTATAAATGAATACCTTTTTGTGAGTTGTTATTTTCTGAGAATCTGGGATTACCAGGGAATTATCTATACCTAATACATAATTGTTCATTGTTCAATCTGGTTATAGGTAGGACTAATCATTGGCCATCAGTAATCATTGCCAAATGTCCAAGATGAAAAAAGTGCATTCCACATAAAAATCCCCAATACTAAAACCTAAATTTCCAAAAAGTTTTTTGTGACTTGAATTCGAGCACTTATCTTATATGAGGTCACCTGGTTTTCGACCATACATCATCGAGATCTTATCACGTGCCTTGCTCGGCAATTCCCAGTCTTTTCTGGTTTTGGCCTATATTAAATTCCGTTCTATGATGTTCGATTTTACTTTTTTAAGTTGGAAAGAATCCGGATTCCTGCATTACCTCACAGTGTTTAGGGCCAGATAATATCGTCCTACTTGAAACTCCAGCTTCCGAAATCCTGTTTTATATACATATGTATTATGTACAATACGTAGGTAAAGTGTATCATACAAATTGACAAATATCTCTAGAACTATTCTTCGAGATAGTTATGTGGATTTCTCGAAAGACATCTTTGCTTCTACTTTCTTGTACGACAAGCTGGAGGGTAGCACTTTGCCCGTCGGGGCTTTCCCAAGTCCTCTTCAGTAAATCATTCTAAATCGCCAAGAAATCCGATTGAGCCCACATAGATTCTACTTCCGGGCTCTTATCTGCAATGGCCTTCCAATCTGGACTTTGATTTTCCAACGTCCATTGACGTATTAACCCCACAGCATTATCGATTGTTTTTTCGACCTTCATTTGTTCAGTGGTCCAATGTTGCCTAAGAATGCTTGATCCTTCTCGTTATTCTACTCGTTGGCAGTGTCGACATTTCCCTTTACAAGGCCTGCGTGATAATGCATCTGCGTTACCATGAGATCTGCCTGGACGATGTTCAATCTTGCCAGCGATGGTGAAACTTTCCAAGCCTAATGATCCTGGGGTTAAAAGCTCAAAAATGTGCCTAAGATTTTTAACATGCTAAACATTATATTCTAAAACATTGATGAGAGATGAAGGGGGATTGTGAGGCATTCCCCACAGATGGGTGCGGAGAACTCAGTCGAAACTATCGGAGAAGAATTCACCAATGTTACAATATGGTCTTGATAGTAAAAGCGATTTCAATCGTCCCCGAAATAACTTGTGGTCTCTCAGCTGCCTCAGTGGCAGTGGCAAATGATTGAAAATCTTTCTATCTTGTACACAACCGACCGCAGGCACCTGTGGAATCTAACTAAGGGTTGTGGGATCACATGGGAGGGGCGAGTCCTTCACGTGTTCGAGTCAATACCAATATTACCAAAGTGCTTCCTGAGCATCGGCCATTCAGTCTCCAGAATAAATAGGCAGGGAAACGTGAGAGTCCTACTCTTCAGAAACAAGGGACGGCAATGGTCCCTATAACGCGCGGCACAAACACATCTGACCGCCCTCTTCTGTAAAACAAACGCAGATCTAAAAAGAATAGATGATTAGGAACAGCAGAAAGAAATGTCGTACCTCAGATGACTCTCAACCAGTGCAAAATATGTAGTTCTTGATATATCATAGGAAAGTTCGCGCCTAATCACTCTCAATCATCGTTTTCACCCCCTCACAGCCGCCAGGTCAGCTGCCACCGCATTGCCCAGCAAAGAGCCACTAGTCCCGTGCCACAGTATGGTGGCGTCATCAGCAAAAAGAGTAAAAGCCTCAGAAATGTGAAGCGCCGACAAATCGTTGATATACAATAGGAACAAAGTGGAGCCCAGGACAAAGCCCTGGGGCACCCCTCGTCCTCTTTCGATCTTCCTCTCACATGAACGACCCCCACCGCAAAACAACGCTCTATCCTTCAGATAGATCTCAAGGCCGCGCCCCTGAAGCCATACATCTCCAGCTTGGCCAGCAGGATGTCATGGTTGACGCAGTCGAAAGCCTTTGACAGGTCACAAAAGGCAGCCGCCACAGATTCTCCGTCGTTCGTTTTGAGATATAAGTCCTCCAGGAAAACAAATATTGCATCACTAGTGCTCCTCGCCCTGCCACTGAAAGTCAAATTGAGTTTAGGAAAGGCACCCTCCTCCCCTTAACCAATTTCTCGATCACCTTGGAAAGGGTCGAGGATGGATAGTCTCTACACAGCATTCTGTTATTGAATCAAATTCTTTTCTACAATAGCTTATTGGGAAATCAGAATAATAGCGCTTATAATGTGATTCGTGTACACCTATACAAGAAATAGTGATCAATCAAAAATCTCATTTTAGCACTTTCGAAGATACTGTCAAGGTTTTCTCTCTCTGTTTTTTTTTGCTATTACGTTTATTAACTTTAATTAAGTTTTTTTCAAGGACGTCCTACAAACATATGCGGATATCTATTACCATAATTAATCGACTAACCTCTGAGAAAGGAACAAATTTGGTGTGTTAATAATAACTGTGCGTTTCAAAAAGGTAGTCTAATTTTTTGTGAGTGGGTTTCCTGTGTTGGTAAGAGTGTTGCTTTACAAAAATGTAAAAAATTATGTAATAGGGACGCACCCTGATGAATTTTTTACACTTAAGTACTTTCTCTCTCTGGTTTATTTCAAAATAATTTGTCATAAGCTGTGCTAGCAAGTTTCTTATTCCACCTAAGAGAACAAACTCATAGGTATAGCTAATTGAAACTTTCAAAAAGACTTTTTTAAGTTGTAATAAAGACAATTGTGTGTTTATTACTACTAAATTAGGTCAAAGATGTTATGCAGAAAACCAAAAACATGCCAGCAACCGATTTAATCAGATCATCTAATAGAGAACGGCATTCCTTCTATGACCTCCATATAAGATTAAACATATATAGTTACATAATGTGTCATTCATTACTTATAATCATTATGCTGTTAAATTTTTACTATTATTGTTACTCGTTGTATCAACCTTTCTTGGCTCTTATGGGCAACCAATTTTTCTTAGAGACATGCACATTGCACGTTGACCTGAATTTTGGATATTACTGCTAGACATAATTATTTCGCAACTACTACTGTTGGGAGAATATGGTCTAGTTTCTTAAATCATGTTCGATATATTCTTATTTTAATTTGGCTCTAAACCTCAATCAATTAATTAACAACCTTAAACGAAGTTCGCGAAAAAACATTTGCGTCACTAGGTACATAACATAATTGTACCATAAAACTAAAAAAAGAATCAACTATAAACTTACGCAACTTGTAACATACCATTTACTTTCTCATGAGCGTGTGTACCTTCGGCATCTATCTAGAACGAAAGGAGTGTAGGTATCTGAGATAAAGAAGACTTTTGAATATGTTGAAATGTTAAAGCTCTTGAAGTGGAGAGGGGCCTGAAATGTTTCAATGCGAAATTCGTCATCCACGATGGGAAAAAATATTTCCTCTAAGGGTACCTTCGCTTCAAAATGTTCCGCTTGCTTACTTGTGTTGACCTTGAATCAATCGAATAGACAATTATTATTGAAAAAGATCAAGTTTAAGGATTATAAACTCCGGCGCATGCAAAGCATTTTTCAGTACCAGATGTGGCATATACATTAAAACATTAATAAAGCAACATTTTAGAAACTTAATTGTTCGCAATTAAACAATTATTCGACACGACATGCAAGGAACGCCCCAGCCAAGCACCGTGTAAAAGACAGAAGAACGATCGCTCTGCAATTCAGATTACACATGTGCATGGGATTTATATAAAGGAAAAGTGTGTCACTGCTAAGTTGAAAAAAATTGGTAGCTTCCGCTTTAAGTGAGGATTAACATCCTTCGGAATTTGGTTTAATAGGGTAAGATAAGATTTCAATTGGGATAACCTTGAGAAAGGACCACGCAAGTTTTTATATGGGAAATGGCTCTCGGTCAAAGTGGATGAAACTTAGGATTCAAGTAGTTCTTGGTGTGTAGAACGAAAGTCTCCATGGACAGTAAGCTCAGCAAACGAATGGTTCCGATGTGGTTCTTCTTCTCATGCTATCCGTTAACGGATGTTTGCGACTACATTCTTCATTTCATCCCTGTTCCCAGCGGTGTGAATCAGTGTCTGTATGTTGTGCATTCCCGTCCAATGTCTAATATTCCGTAGCCAAGACATCTTTTTCCTTCCTACTCCTCTCCGACCCTCTATCTTACCCTCAATTATCAATTGCAAGTATTTATATTTTTCGTTCCTCATGACGTGACCTAGGTATGCAGTTTTCCTCTTTTTGATGGTGGTGAACAACTCTCGCTCTTTGTTCGGGCTAGCACATCTTCATTTGTTATTCTTGCTGTCCAGGGTTGGGTGGGGCCAGGTTGAGTGGGGCTGATCCGATGTGGTTGGGCGGACGTATTTAACAAAAAGACTCGGGATGTTACAAATTTTCCAAGAAGTTCTAATTCACTATTATTCATTCCGAGAAATTTCTCATTTGAAGGTAAAGGCTCAATAACATCATTAGGCACACAATCAACTCTTAAAAATGAAACGGGACTTCCTAGATCCAGAAAACCTTGAAAAGTAGCATAATATTCATCTTTTGGCTTAAACTTCAGTCTAAATGTGGTTCGTCGAGCTGGAACCAGTGCTATCCTGTCAACCTGTCAATCAGCAGGAGACTTGGTAGTTCCTTCAGGCTTCTTCCGGTTTGGACAACTCCGCAGTTGGTGCTGACCTCAACCACATTCGAAACAGGATCCTGGGGCTCGCCTCAACTTGAAGCAATCAGCGACTCTGTGACCCACAGAACTGCAGTTGAAACATCGAAGTGCAGGTGTGGTACCGCCCTGGACACCCTGACTGCCACCATTCCCCGAACTATGCCACCCTGAATGTGGCGGATTCACACGCGGAGTATTTCCTCGGTCTTCTAAAGTCACAGACTTAAAGGTGACCAGTAAGTCGTTCAACGTCTATAAGTCGTAAACTAGAATCATCAAAGCCATCAATAACATAGTCAATTATCTCAGATTCTGGTAGTCCATTCCGATTACACACCATCATTTCTCAGACTTTTTCTACTTGCGAGCTTCCATGTTTTTCATTAACAAGTTGGTCAACAAAAATCTTGAGTTGGTTTGTTTATGGTGTGCTTTTGCCACACACGCGCGCGTCATTTTTTTTTTTTTTTTGCCCTTTTGGAATACTCGCGCGGTGCGCCCATGGCTTAGGAAATATCCGAACGCAGTGGAGGATCAACTGTTGTAGAAGTTTGGTGGGTTCAGACCACGCGCGCGGAGTGCCCATAGTTTAGGAAATATCCGAACGGTCCTCTGATATAGCGCAAATTGACGTCAAATTATCAACAAAGAACCTGATGATACTTAAAAGTAACTGAAATGTCGAAACCTTTGAAATACTTTATTTCATATTCGCAAACTTAACAGCTTTTGAAGAAGGGTAAAAAACGTGCTAAAATTTATAAAAAGATATAAAATAGTACCACGAGTACCCATATCAAGGTTCCCATTTATGATATATTCTTTGTGATTATGAAACCAATCTACAATTGAAATTTCACTTTTCTAGCTTTGATTGTTCGTAAACATGTAATATTTGCCAATTTTTGGGACGCCCTATAGTAGTTAAATCAGAAATCAAGGCAGTGTTTATAATAAGGTAATAAAACATTAGCACTTAGCATTATTTGGGACACCGTATACTATTTAAAACAGAAATCAACGCTCTATTTATCATAAAACTACTCGAATTAATGCAGTAAATTAATTGATATCAATGTACATGCAAAAATCCTAAAATTCCAGGTTACAAAATTTTTTTGGGACACTTTATACTATCTAAAACGCAAACATACGCCCTATTTGTCACAAAACTACTAGAACCAACGAATAAAATCTATTGGTTTATGTGGGAAAAGTCGTTAACTCTTTGTTAAGCTTATGGAGCTCTCAAACCGATCCGAAAACCTAATTTTGGGGATTAAAATCGTGCATTTCAGCCTTCAACAGCTTATATC
Organism: Taphrorychus bicolor; assembly: GCA_951812265.1. NCBI lineage: Eukaryota > Metazoa > Arthropoda > Insecta > Coleoptera > Curculionidae > Taphrorychus > Taphrorychus bicolor. The sequence continues at coordinate 1,231,142 of OX638305.1, read as the reverse complement.
GCGTTTTAATGAAGATTTATCTGAAATGAGGAGCCAAAAAAGTACAAAATATTTTGTTTTTTAACAACTTGTGGATAAAATGGCGAAGGAAACGTTCTGCAGTAACTATTACTAATATCTGACAACACCAGACTCCTTGAAAAATTAAAATTGCTTTCATTACTACGTTTTAATAACGCTTTCATCGCCTATATTTAACATTTTATTCCGCCTTGTCTACGTACTACTTTTTCTTACGTACACTGCTTATGGACCTTTTCTGCATTATCAACATATATAAGCTTTCTGCATCATTTTTTGAGCCACCCTATACTATCTAAAACAGAAATCAACGTCCTATTTATTATAAAACGACTCGAAGTAACAAATAAAATCGATTAGTATAGATTTATATGACACATATAGAAAATTCTATGTTAAACATATGGGGCTCTCAAACCGGCCCAAAAAACTAAATTTTGAGATAAAAATCGTGCATTGCTGCCTTTAACAGCTAATATCTCGTTTCGATGAAGATTTAGCAGAAAATGTATAACAAGAGCTAAGGATGAGAAAGAATAGAGCTATACGTAGAGCCCATTATCGAAGCTCTGCCTAGAACAGTAACTGAGCACGGGTGGCCCAAAAATAAGGTTCAAATTTTGCACTTTTTTTTAATTTTCTCAAAAACCGTGAAAGCTAGCTTCTTTCTGATACATGCATCTGATAGCCCTTAATGGCCTCTTCATACATCATATTAGCCTGCATATCGAAAAACCTTACCGTTTCCAAAATAAACCAAAAAATGTAAAAAATTCAAAATTTTCAAAGGGGTAGGTCGTGAAAATTTTCGACCGAAATCGATTGTCATAGATTTTATCAAAAATAGTCTCAAATGAAAGAGGAGACAAAAATATGTAAAAAATGTACAATTTTTAAATTTTCAGTAATTTCCTTCCCCTTCAAAATGGCGCCAAAAACGTAATATTTCCACTTTTTATCGACATTTTAATACTTATATCTATATAATTCAAAAACTAAACATGGTATAACGTTGCTATTGACACCGATGAATAGAGCATTCTCGACCACAAAATACCTGCTTAATTTGTCGTTCAAGGTTTTTAATTTAGCTGACGTAATGTTCGATCAAATAAAAACATTAGATAATTTTTGCAAAATTTTAGCAGTTTTTTACTTCCTATAAGACTTATTAAACTAAGCAAAATGGTAATTAACGTTTTGAACAGTATTTGAGACGACTCATACTTAATTGAGTCACTGTTGTTCTATTGCCATAAATGGCTTTGCTATAAAATGGCAAATGTCACTCTACCCCTATCGACGAAAAATTTAATCAGTTAAATCTCGGAACCTAGAAACGATAAAATCGAACAGTTAGTACCAGTCGAATGGGCTTCGTTAAAGCTATTTTGTCAGTCATATACGAAAAACTGATTGTTTGGGCGTGGCACATTTATGAAGCAATATTTGTAATAAAAGTGAATACCCTGATGATGGCCGATAGTAGGCGTAAAGTCGAAACGTCGGATATATTTGGTTTCGGCGCCCTTTGGCAACAGTCAGTAAGTTGTAGCAAAAAAGTGTCACTTTAACAAAAAAGTTTCCAAAATAGAACCTTGAGTACCAGCGGCAAGGTTCTGGACCTCAGAGACCTCTAACCCGTCCCATAAAATGGCCACACACCAAATTTCAGTTTTCTAGCTTGAACCGTTCCCGAGATATCGGCTTAAAACCAAAACTTTTCAGGCGGCCATCTTGGATTTTTAGAAATGTCATTTTTAGATAATTTTACATAAGGGAAACCTACCATTCGATTTTCAACTTGATATCATCATCGGTTCATAAAACAGCTATAACCTAGCTATGGTCAGCTACATAGCTATGTCTGCTATATTACCATTCATGGTATTCCCATGGGCACCCAGCATCCAAAGTTGAACCATATATCATTACCAGTTCTTTAAATACTAACGTTACTCAGCTATTGTAGCTATGATAGCTGAGTCAGCTATATCACAATTTATGGTACCCGCATAGGTACCCACCATCCAAATTTGAACCATGTACCATCAATGGTTCTCCAAATATGACGTAATCTACATTCCACCCATATAATACGCATTGCCCAACGTTTTTCTTATGGGAAATACACGTGCAAAAGCCTGAAAACTTACATGCAAAATTTCGTTAATAACCCATGGGTTTGGTACCATAAATAAGGTTTCGACCCATGGCAACTTGCGGTCCATTCCATAATGAACCATTGTACCAAATTTCAGCTCTCTAACTTTATTCGTTTTAGAGATATCCCCATTTTTTAATTACCCTGTCTACGGCGGCCATTTTTTTTTTCGCCTCCATCTTTTATTTATGTCGAAATTAATATTGTCCCATTTAAAAAGCATTGCACAATATATTTCTTATGGGAAAGCCGAAGAAATGGCAAAAAAAAAATATAACTACGCCCATGTCTGCCGAAAAATCGAAAAAATACATTTTTGCCCGAATTTGTAACCGCCACTGTCTGGGCGAAAACCGCGTGGTCGGACTTCGACGTCATCAGCCAAAAATGAATCCCGACACGAAATTTTCAAATCGACCAGTCTTTGTGAAAACGACCTCGAGGACTGGGCATTTTGCCAATAATCTTCCTAGAAATGTTCAAATTTTCCACGGCCAAACAGTTTTCCACGCTTTTCGGCCGATTTTCCTTAGTCTGAGGCTTTAAAGTTAATGTTTACATTTCGGAAATCTCAGCTGTCAGTTGTAGATGGGCGCGGCCGCCGAATGCTTCCGATTCACCCCATGGTGGACGTGATTCGGAACTATTCGGGATTTTCGGGCAAAATTTTAAAAAATCTGCATCTTTGGCTTCGAAATTCAATTAAAACCATTTCGCGACGTCCCAACGAAAAGTGGTTCCTAAATCCCAAAAAGAAAACATTCCAAAGTATCCCCTGGAATAGAAAGCCATTGCATTAGATGCACGGTCTCCGGACAAATATACCTCAAATTGGCAATTTGAAATTTCAAGTTTAAAAATTCGTCAAAATTTCAAATTCAAAGATAGGCCCCTGATTTTCGGCACGATAAAGGGCCCATGTGTGTACTACCTCCCTGAATTATTTCAGATTTTTTGCTGCAAAAATGTGAAATCTACAGGGTGAAATGTGATGTGAATGGTGTCTCGGTAAAACCGATAATGTTTTGGGTATTTAGGAAAACGCATTTTTTGACGTTGGTACGCCACTGGTCAGCCCCCCCCCCCCCCGCACGTACTGAAAAGCCGACCACATTTTTGGAAAGCCCGTTCATTTCTGTACATACGCGCAACACTTCGAAATCCCGTCAAATGAGCAGTTTAAGCGTCGAAATGCAAAAAATACCAAATATCTACAACCAAAATGGCTAAAAACACTCGGCTTTATATCCCCACTGGCGTTCGGATAACAAATACTGATATCTTACTAAAATTGGCAATTTGGACAGAAGTCCGCCATGTTTGAGTGACCCATGACGTAATGTCATCGTCAGAGCACATAAATTGGCAAAACACAACTTCGAATCATTTGACGTACGGTTATAAATTGTAAACAATACTATAATGCTCTAGCGCATTTTACAGACGATCCCCGGGCACAGGTTTATATAAAATTTTTACACACTCTCACCCTGTATAAGCATTCTTTATAGTGTGCTATTAACTTCTCTTAGGTTTATATCGTGTTTTAGTAAAAAGGCACATCAGTGAATATTAATTTGCAACGGGCAATAGTATCAGCATACTATTGCACGTTGCAAAATATTTCAAATTCTATTCTTTTTCAAACATTTTTATTTACAAAACACGTTTAACAACATTGTTTTCAACGTCCAACTTAATACTATAAGTACCTAGCCAATTGCTAACATTCATGAACAGTCCCCATAAGAAAGTGGATGAGTCGGCTTATGAGGAAGCCTACAATTAAATAATATTGCTGTGGAAGAAAAATTGTGTATACTTCGTGTAAATCCTATATTCACTATCCTTTTAGCGAACCGGTTTCGGCTGTAAACCATCATCATCGCGCAAAAACTGACGAGTAACTATGGCTAGTTGGAAAAAACATTAAATGAACTTACTCGTCAAATCGAAATCCTCGAACCCACCTCTAAAATCGATCATTCGATCATACTAAAATGCATCAAATGACCTCCAATTTCAACTAAAAACACTAGAGGTCAAATAATGTCTCCTTCTTTTCTTTTTACCCTCCTGCAACACGACGAGATCTGTTAAACGTAGAATAATGAGAGCTTGGGGCGCTAGACACAGGACCATAATCACTGCGAGCGGGATATTGCAGACGCTCTGATGAGGTTCATCTCTTGGTCTATAAGACGTGTCAATCAGAGTGGGTATGTGCTCTAGAAAGGACTGCAATCGATTCAGAAATTTCCGTAGCAGGGTTTTTTGGGTGGAAAAAGACACTTCTTCAAGGCCATTCAGAAAACTTACCCTGGAAGATGAAGGTTTGAACGACAATCGGTCACAGCGTAATAACGAGAGCTGTTCAGAGCTTGAAGGGTAAAATTCCCTATCAGGAAATTCCATTCATCAGACTGAACAAGATTGCAGAATATTCTGTCAGGAGGGTGTTCGGTTCCTGCCTCCAATGTTCACGAGCAGAGTTCCTGATGAAGTGCCGAAAATTGGCGCGTTCCGCCACGATTCCTTGAACAGCATCATCGAAACGTATCAGATCAACTTGAGGTGCGTAGGCTTGGTCCGGTGACTGGTCTAAGCAATTGACTCTTGTAGGAGCGCCATTTGTCTTCTCCTTCCGATTCTTTCTCAATGGAAGGCAGCACCAGTCCATCATAAGAGGAGAGACGGCGAGAACTGATGCAACAAGATGTCTGTTTAGTGCAATGAGTTAAGATGTTGCCATCGCCTTCCAGGTGTCCGACGTCCCAACACTCTCGATGACTCGTAGAGTGAGGTCTGGCATTAACTGTATTAACCACTTTACGTGCTGGGATGGAGTTAAATGATTGTGGTTTGGAAATTATGTATGTTATTGTTTAGCCATAATCACTCGCTCAGATTTCGGGCGCCGATGATGGCTCCAAAAGCCCGCCAAAAGAATAGTAACTATGGTATTTGCCCGATGCATACACATTTTTTCTTCCCTTTCAACGTTTGACACCGTGCATAAGGCTGTTAAATAATAGTTATTAAATTCCGGAGTGAACAAAAACAAAAGTCATTAAGTTTGCTATCAGTGGTTGCTCCTTATCTAGTAAAAGCATATTCAAACATCACAACAAGACACAATATATTGGTTCTTCATATAAAAAATATCCTGTGAGATGTTGTACAGAGCAGAAGCAGGCGACATTCGCCAGTGTGTTTTAGATCCAACATTGCATGGTAGATGGCTCTCAGTTCGAAAAGCGGCCCATATTGCTCTGTACCTCGGTGGTTATCGGAACCAGAACGAAGTGAAAAGAGTGTAGGTGGTCACCAATTTGTCGATCAACCCATCTGCATACTAGTTTCGTGGCCTACCCTTCATCAGTACAACTTTGGTTGGTCGACAAATTGATGACCGTGGTTCGGCTATTTGAAGCCGGAAACGGAATTTCAATTAATTTACATGCATAATCACATATTACTATTTATATTAGGATAACACTGTGTGTGCTATGATGTCAGTCAATAACGTAGTTGTACTACTTTCAGTTAGAGGATATTGACTCTCCAAGGAATAAGTTACTTCTGACCAACAGCAGCATTGAGGCACACTAATGAAGCCCTATTTACATTGTAAAATTCCCCACTTTAGATGAATTATAAAAAAGGTACCCTTTACTTGAAGTAATCTGCTAATACGTCAATTTGACTTTTTGTGATGCTTGGGATAGCCATGGGGACTTTTATTTTTCAACAAACACCTATTGAAATATAGAACTATACTGACCCTGTAAAGCTAAATTAAATAAATATATGCAATATTAAGTACTAATGCTTCAACAAGTACCCTGATAAATAACTATAACAATAATAAGTCAGACGTTAGCTTCAAGTCCGCTTACTCAAATTCAAAGCTAATTTATAGCCTAGCTCAGGACGTCGATCATTCCCTTTGATCAAATCTGGTACTTCGTCAGAAGTGGCAATTATTCCGTGATTCTTGACAATGTTTTCCTTAGTTTTTTCGATATCCAACAGGTCCACTCCCCTGCAGCAGTCGTCCAACAGTATTGTGCTGAAACCGCTTACGATGGCATCGGCTGCAGTAGCTCCTGCCACAACAATTTCAGAATGTATTTGCTTTCAAATAAAAAAAAAACTCAAGTAGGCCATTGAATTAGAACAGTAGGTCTGAGATGACTGAATAAAACGTCATAAAATGTATAAAAACTTATGTCACAAGAATTTTAATCCATGGCTTGCCACGAGGTTTTTTTTATGAACACCCTTTATATTGAAGAACTTACCCACGCACACGTCATAAGCAATCCCGCAGACGTACACGTCACTGATATTCCTGGCCTTAAGCTGTGCCTCCATTTTCGTGTCTGTGAGCTTGGAATTATCCCAGAAAGCTGAGTACGAGTCCACTTCGGGATTGGTACCTTTGTAGATTTTTACCGCGTTGTCTACTACCTGTTGTAATAAGTAATGAGAACAAAACGAATATATATAAGCCATTTGCTTATTATTGACGTCAAGTAGGCGTCGGAAATTTGACTTTGACATTTTTTTCGTATCTTCTCATGCAACATCTGCCAAAAGGAGATGGGTATTCAAAAATGAAGGATTCATAGGTGACAAAAATAAGTGAAAGGGTATAATATGTGCGTATACAGGATGACCAATTTTCGAGTTTAAGCATGGGGATCTTGAAAGGTTATTTGAAAATATGCGAAAAAAGTTAAATTAGGGTCTATCAAAGTCTTATCTAAATATGACGTTTTCAAATTTCGACTTGTTTCGGAAATATTTGATGTTTTTGGAGAAATTAAATTTTTGGTACAATATCAGGCAAAACTAGTTCAAATATCTGAATTTTCTGTTTTTGGTAAAATTTATTTTTTGATTAAAATAATTGAAATTCAACTAAAAACTACTCAAGATGAAAATTTGGTGGTTTTTTGACAAAGTTAGATACGAACTAGGACCAAAAATCGTTGAAATCGTGTGTTTGGAAAAATTTGGGTTAAGATTAAAGCCAAAATTGGTTGAAAATAACTCAAAGCGTCTAAAAGTGAAATTTGGTGGTTTTGAAGCAATTCAAGTGAAAATTATGGCCAAAATTGGTTAAAAATTACTCCGAAAATGCAAATTTGGAGTTTGTGGAAAAATTCAAATTGGGATTAGATCCATAATTTTTCAAAAATTAAACTAGAAAACAAGTTTTCTGCCGAAGTTGTCGCTTCCCACAGATAGATAGCATCCACCTGTCGTCAGTAGAAGCACCTGACGTCGTCCGATGGCGCCACTTGCATATATGCACAGTGCCTTGAGCAAGAGAGGAGACCAAGTATATTTCGAACTTGTATTTCTGTCAGGTTTGAGGTATACCATACTGATGAGCTCTAATAAGAGCGAAACCGGTCTATAGTTCCTCTGCCTGATAGAGCAATGAGTTTGATACTCTGCTGAACGTCGTCCATCTGTCTGTGGGAAGAGACAACTTCGGTAGAAAACTGACTTAATTTATTTTTCGAATAAAATAAGTAAAATTCAATTAAAAACAACTCAAGATGGAAATTTGGTGATTTTTGACAAAGTTAGATACGAATTAGGACCAAAAATCGTTGAAAAAATACAAATTTGGTGTGTTTGGAAAAATTTACGTTAGGATAAAGGCCAAAATTGGCTGAAAATAACTCAAAGCATCCAAAAGTGAAACTTGGTGTTTTTGAAGAAGCTCAAGTGAGGATTAGGGCCAAAATCGGTTGTGCTGCGAAAATGCAAATTTGGAGTTTGTGAAAAAAATCAAGTTGGGATTAATGCCATAATTTTTCAAAAATTATACAAGGCGTCTAAAAATGCAAATTTGGAGCTTCTAGAGGAATGCATGTTAAAAAATAGGCTAAAATGGGTTCCATAAAAAATAACCCGCTATGTCGAAAGATTAAAATTTTAATGTATTTAAAAACTGATTCAAATCTTCTAATTTCTTTGAAAAAATAAATTTTTTAATCAAAATAAGTAAAATTTTCATTAAAAGCGCTCCAAAATGTTGTTTTTATTTTTTTCAAGAGAGTACTAGGAAGGAGACTGTCAAATCGTTGAAAAATGAAATTATTGAGTTTTTGGAAACAGTAAGGTTGGGGTCGAAATCAGTTAAAATGACTCAACTTGATTAAAAGTGCAAGTTTGAACCCTTTAGAGATTAAATTTGAATATAAAAATATTTAAAAAAAAATAGGTTAGAATTAGGGCTATAATCGGTAAAAAATGACCCACATTTTGTAAAAACTTTTAACTTCTTCCATTTGGTAAAATTAGTTTTCAAGTCAAAATAAGCAAAATTTGCCTAAATACGCTTTTCTAGGGTCAGGTTAGGATGAAAGCCAAAAATCTTTGAAAAATTTACTCAATCATGTAAAAATAGAAATTTGGATTTGTGTAAAAAATCAGGTTCGAATTAGTGCCAAAATCGGTTGAAATTACTTAAGATCTCTAAAATTGCAAATTTAGAGAAATTCTGGTTAAAAATATCGCTAAAATCGGTTAAAAATTACTCAAAGCGTTTAAATTGGAAATTTGGAACTTTTGAGGAACAATCAAATTACAATTTGGGGCTAAAATCTTCTAAAAATCTAATAGATCTTCGGATAAAATCTAAAATTACACTTTCAGCCAGTATGGGTTAAATATGTCTGACAGTGCAAATTTTGATGATTTGAAGAAATTCAATTTTAGGACAAAAATCACACAAAAGTGATTTTTTGGTCAAGTTTGACTGAAAACGCTCAAAATAAAAAATTAATGTTTTTCTAGAAAGTCAAGTTCCAACAATAGATCCAAAAATATTGAAAATTTTCTCAAAGTCAAAGCAAGTAAAAATAGAAATTTGGAGTCTTTCAACATTTTATTTGCAAAGTTTCAGGCTAGACTTAGGGCCAAAACTGATGCAAAGATCATTTAAAGCGTCTAAAAAGGCAAATTCTAAAAACTTTAAAAAATGCAAGTTAGTATTAATAAAAAATTGCTTAAACATTACTTAAAGCGTCTGTAATGCAAATTCAGAATTTTTAAAGAAATTCAGGTTAGGATTAGAGCAAAAATAAATTGATAAAGCCTCACTGCATATAAAAATGCAAATTTACAGTTTTTGGAAATTGTCAGTTTAAGATTAGAACCGTCCTACCATCAACTAAATAGTTTAATCTTTGTAGTGTGCGAAAATTCAACCCAATCTGAGGTTGAATCACATCAGAAAATTAGCAAAATCAAACCTAAAAGTTAATAGAATTATTAATAATCGCATATCACGTAATGCAGAATTGCAAAGAGATTCAGAATATGATATAAAAAATCCAGTACCGTATTTTTTTTAAGTATTAGTAGAGTAGCAACAGGAATTCGGGCCCAATTTGGCCTATTTTTCCATGTAAAATCCCATAAGGGGCGCTAAGGTCCATTCTGGTCAAAATTGACCACGATCGGGTATGTTCGGGCGTGCTCGGCTCTGTTCGGTCGTCGTGCACAAAAAAATGCTCGGGTCCTTTCGGGCCCGCTCGGCTATGTTCGGCACCACCACTTCTCAGCCACACCGACCAAGTGGGGAATTCCAGTAAACCACAAGGGTAGGAGTCACTACCATCCCTCCTGCTCAGAAGCCATAAAAAAACTTTACGGCTCAAGTCGAGGATCGAACCCACAACCTTAGCATCCATACACCTGCGTTATACCCACTAGGCTAACGAGGCAGTTGATAGCTGAACGGAAAAGGTTGTTTATATTAGGAACTGCCACCACTCGGGTCGTGGGGATAGGAGTTACTGCCCTTAAAGTGGAACCTTCTGGCAAGGTCGCCTGCGTTATACCCACTATGAGGCAGTGGATATCGATTAGGTAGGAAATTTCCTAATGAGAAGTATCAGGAGAACTTAGTAATACTTATTCCTAAGCATTTTCACGCGCTAAGCCGATTTTTGAGTAATTTTTTTTGAATATTTCCGAAACAAATGGAAACTTTCGAAATTTGAAAAGGTCATTTATTTTGCTAGTGGCGCCATCGGACGACAGCAAGTGCTTCCACTAGGGCATGCGAGATAATAGTGAAGTGAAATCAAGCCGAAGTTTTCGCTTCCCACAGACAAATGGCCGAGATTCGTACCTATACTCTCTGGGGACGACGTTCAGTAGAATATGAAACTCATTGCTCTATCAGGCAGAGGAACCATAGACCGGTTTCACTTTTATTAGAACTCATCATCACTATGGTATACCTCAAACTTGACAGAAATACGAGTTCGAAATATACTTGCTTAATGCACTGTGTATGTATGCACGTGGCGCCATCGGACGACGGCAGGTGCTTCCACTAGAAAACAAGCCAGTTTTCTGCCGAAGTTGACGCTTCCCACAGATAGATGGCATCCACCTGTCGTCAGTGGAAGCACCTGACGTCGTCCGATGGCGCCACTTGCATACATACACAGTGCCTTGAGCAAGAGAGAGAACAAGTATATTTCGAACTCATATTTCTGTCAGGCTTGAGATATACCATACTGATGAGCTCTAATAAGAGCGAAGCCGGTCTGTGGTTGCTCTGCCTGATAGAGAAATGAGTTTGATACTCTGCTGAACGTCGTCCCCAGACAGTATAGGTACGAATCTTGGCCATCTGTCTGGGGGAAGCGACAACTTCGGCAGAAAACTGGCTTGGTCATTTTTTTTCCCCATGGTTAAACTCGAAAAACGTTTACCCTGTAGATGGGGTATTTATTAGAAAACATCAGGTGGAAGGGTATGAAGTTTTGACAGAAAAGGATGACATAATAACAGCAAATGGACTTTTGTTCCTTCATCTTTTTCTTTTCACATCTAACGACATGACGGTTTCAAATAAACATTCTCTATGCAGGGTATTTCACAATATGTGGGAAAAAATTCAGTTCTTTGCTTAAAAATAAGAAAAAAAGTTCCTATGAACATATGTTCGGAAATGCTTATTTTTTAACGAAATTAACGAATTTAACGTATATTTTTGTTTTTTTCTGAATAATAAACTGCTAACAAAAAAGATCGATACGGCAAAATGTTTCGTCATGTTTAGGGATCTGTATTATCGCGAGAATGCCGCTGCCGATTTTAATTACGTAAATTATCTCCAAAAGACAAATGATTGTAAAATCAGCGGCGTACACTCAAGTTTAGCAAAACCTTTCTATTCCACGTTGTACAAAAATGGCAAAAAATTTACTGAGAAACTGATCAATATTTTGTTAATAAGGACGTCATGGCGGTTGTTCTAACTTTAAGGCTCTTATTGTAATTACATTTAAGAGCCATGGTCGATATCTCGGGATGTTTTTGTCAGATTTTTGGCCTACAAAAAAAATTACGCGGGTTTTTCAAAAAGTTTGCGTTTTCTTATAAGTTGCCCTGTATCGCAAGAACGCCGCTGCCGATTTTAATGAAATAAATCATCTTTTAAAGAATGATTCGCGAATCTGTGGCGTACCGTGGGTTAGTAAAACATTTCTATAAGAAAACGCACACTTTTTGAAAAACCCCCGTAATTTCTCTTGTGGGCCATAAAACTAAAAACCGCCGAGATATTAGTCAAGGTCCTCAAATCTCATAGGAACGAATGTTCTGAAGATACTCTAGCTACCAATTGCAGTGGGTTGAAATGCAACCATTTTGCAACCATTTGCAGTGCTTTTTTCTTTACCCTGTATATCATTTAGAAAATCACTTTGGTTTAAAACTAGCCTCCCTCCCTGATTCTAGAAGAAACGATCTTCCAAAGTCTCTTTAAGTTATGAATTTCGGCTAAGACATTTCCGAGATACAGATCCCTAAACATGACGAAAAATTTTACCGTTAGCAGTTTATTTAAAATAACATCAATAATTTCATGTAAATTGCTATTTGGGGGTATTTCAAATTTTCGAATTTGATCTTAGTTTGACTTTAACTCGTAGAGGGCGCCGCATTAACTTATTTTTTCTGTAATGTACAGCCACAACTTTTTTACACGTACATATGTTACATTTTTAGGAGAAAAATAGATTTCCTTGTCATTATAATGTCGAAAAAGTATACTTGGTACAGGTCGCTACGGCCAACCATTCACGAGATATTTGGATTTGAAATAATCGATGCACATATATTTTAAAAATTAGGGAATTAAAAATTTTACGTTCAACTTTAACACCCTGTATCTTTGAAAGGAAACATTTCCGAACAAGTGTTTAATTATTTTTTTCTACAAACGTCAAATAATGACGCATTTTACGCTTTCATTAGACAAACGAAAACCCAACCTTTTTTGAGGATCAGAATGTGAGTGTACTTTTCCGCGCGTTGCCCAGGACAGCAAGCGAAAATAGTATATTATACAACAAGCATTTAATGAGAGTCGTTATTCTCGAGGGTAACGTTTGAGCCCACGAGCGAAGCGAGTGGCACAAGTTGCCCGAGAGAATAACGCTCATTAAATGCGCGTTGAATACTATACTTTATCCACGACCAAGATTCTGGGTTTTCTCAAATATGATAGGTTATAGGTGCCACAAAGATGATTTACAATTTTAAAACCACGACCACGACTGGTTTCGCTATTCAATGGCGCGACGTTTGATGCGTCTTATCGATAGATGACGGTCTAGTCACCCGCGCATGTCACCGCATGTTAATTGCAATGCTACGAGGGTGGACGGTAAATTACTACTTACTACTTACTCATTTTATGGCCTATTTTAAGTATTTTTCAGTGAAAAGTACATATTTTAGAGAAAAAGAGACACTGTAACCTACATTTGCTTCAATACATCCTAATAGAAGGATAATTATTTGAATGAACCAGTGGTAACTCCCGATTTCATGTTTAGGGCAGTTTACTTTTTGAGTTGTCAGTTGCCTACGACATGTTTCGTTTCCATGACAACTTAATAATAATGTTCATTATTCACAAGTGAATAATGATTATCGTTAGTTTTGAGAATGTACAAGAATAATGTGATTACTATAGTATGGTCGTGGATAAAGATTTTTTCGCTTGCTGTCAATAGCAACTACCACCATTCAACCAAATATTTAAAACGTCATTGTCATTTTGATTTAAATTTTCAGATTGTGACTTCAGTTATGCTGAGTTGTGATTCACATTATTTGAAATTGATCTTTTGCAGAAAAAACGTTGTATGCATTACGAGCAAAAAGTAACTTTTTTGCTCTCGAGTGATTGCCGCTCGACGCGAAGCGGACTTCACCTTCCAAGCAGAAAAGTTGTACTTTTCGCTCTTAATACATAAATAACTATTAAGCAAAGAAACTTTTAATCCTTTTATCCCTAATTTTTTTCGCACTTATTATGAAACACCTTGTATAATATGATCACGATAATTTCAAATACCTTTAAATCCTTATACAGTTCACTACCCCAAGTGTTCTGAACACAGTGTCTTGGCCATAGTTTCTGCGTTCTGGGTGGGTCGCCGTCAAATATTACAGTGTCGTATACTTTGGCGTCTTCCGCTTTTAGTGGACTGGTTTGATGGAGTTTTCTAAGTCTGTTTTATATTATAAAATGTATTGGAACAAAAGTGTTAACTTTGGGTGAAAAAAAGGTAATAAGTTTTTCAATTCTACAAGTACCTTTTATCCGATGACTTTTTTTTTACTAAAAATAGCATGTAACTGTAGAATTGACAACACCTAGTGCAGAAAGTGGTTCTTTATCGCATCAAGTGCGCCATAGGCACTCGACAATCCGTGCGTAGAGACTTTACTACATGCAATCAGTAAACAGTTATATGTCCTAAGACAGTGTTAAACCACGTTTCCATAGAAACAAATATGGGGTTTCATTCATTGAACACCGTTGCTACAATTTTAGGGTATTAAGTCGTATAGTTCATGTTGAAGAACTATTATAGTAATTTACTATTTATAGTCAAAATTATGTAATGTAATGTTTTTCTATTAGAAATGACGTCCGTCTCTATTTCATGTCAATGCGTCATTTCTGCTTTTTCATTGTTCGTTAAAACTTCGATACTCACTGTATATTGTCAATAAAAGAGATGTGATCCTCCGGATGCCAATCATAAGAATAAAACACCGTATCAAATTCTACAGTGTCCAAAAGTTCGTTAATAGGGCCCACCACGTCCTCTCCATTGTGCTTGGCCGAGCAATTTCTAATATCCAAAGTACCGCAGATAAAATCGTTTTGCACGTCGATCACTAGGAGAGCTGAGATAGGTTTCACGATCTGTTTACCAAAATGATGTTAAAGAAAGTCTGAATTGGCGTAATCGTGTCAAACTTACGGTCTTAATCCAGTTATACCAGCAAAAGCAGAACTCGTTCCTGTCGATCTGTCCATCTCCGTTCTTATCGAAAATCGCGAATATTTCCTTTAGAAGTGAATCTTTCACTGGATATGGCTGGCCAGTTGGGTCTTTGAATAAGGCTTTCGATAACTCCTTAAATTCTTGGTAGTCTAAGGATCCATCGCTAGAAAAAATTATTATAAGATATTCATCAATGTTCTGGTAAAAAGGCTGCTAAGCACTAAGGAAAGAGTTATCCAAGTCCAAATTTCAATTTTTAGTCTAAATTTTATTTTGGTAATTAGTTACCCAAATTTTAAATACTTAGCACTGAAAAATAATAAAAATATACAACCTCAAGTTTTCACAATTGATAGCTTTGACATAAAAATACAATATGCTCGAATTGCCTTGAATAATTTCGCGTGGATTTAGTCTCCTAAAGTTTGCATTTACTAACCTACCTTGAAGCCCCTTCATGAAGAACTTCGCGAAAAAACTATCAGTGTAACACGAACTTCAGAAAATATGTCATAATGTCACTTTTTCCTAATTTAACTGACGTGTAACCCTTTCGAATCCCGTTGTAAAAGTGACCACTCTGTAGACTTTACTACAACTAGCTGCAACTAGAGACCAAGGTGAGGGTGGTTAGTAAGGATTGTGTAACATGATTTTATCGATACTTTAAAGAAAACGAGTACTATCAATATGTTTTATATCAATAACCATTTGATTTGGTCTAAAGTCGTAAATTAAACAAATCATCATCGAAGTTTTCAAGGCAAACCACTGTTTTACGAGACTTGATAAGAAGTTTAACTAAAACTTCACAAACCCCCTTCTAATAAAAAATAACATGTCAAAAATTCATTGTCATCATTTTTCCACGCCCCCCTCTCCCTCCCTGTACTGCCACATAAAGTGTAGCTACGTCATTAAAATAGAACGATTTCCGGTTTGTGACGACAAGATCGCGAACACGCCATACTGCTGCTTTTTTGAGCGTTTTTGGCGTCAAAAGTGATGCACGTTCTCATCATCGATCGCCCAACCCCCTGGATAAGGGGCCTCGGCCCCCTTTTCGTGACAAGTTGTGCCAGTGCAACGCAAAATTAAATTCGCCCCGTTTAATTGACTTTCGGAGTGCGAAGAGAGGTTCTTTTGTGCGAAAATACAAATAATACGGTATCACGTGACAGAATTGATGGGACGAATAATAGTTCCGACACCTTCGAATGTTTGTTAGCCTAAGGACCGATTATCCAATGTGCAGTTAAGGCGGGTGTTACCACTCATTTCAAATATTCATCTAGTAAGCTGAGGAATTGATATATAAACAAGTCGGTCAGCAGAAATCTTGAGTTAATCTGGTTGTTTTTTTTTTTGACCGCCTATAGTTTAGAAAATATCCGAACGATGTGGGCAAAGGGTGTAGCATGGTAACGTGAATTTCTCGTCTATAATGCGGCAGTTTTTTACAAGAGTGACGTGTCGAACTGTTAAAAAAAACAGTCGAATGTCTTGGACAACTAACGTCATAAGCACGATGTTATGTTCACGTGACTCACGACCCTCCTATTTTCAAGGAATACATAACGTTATATTCACGTGTTTTTTAAACGTCATTTTTAGCAGTTTTGAGTAGGCTTTATAACAGGAAAATATAACAATACAGAAACAGAGGATAGAAAACGTTGGACACTATGTATACTTCGACTTTAGTGGAAAAATATTCATAATTTATTCGGTTTTTTTTTTCAATTTCTTTGACAGTCACAATAGTTTCTGGAAACTTACCATCCGCCTCAATAGTAACACAATTTGGTTTTTTTCCTCTTTATCACCCCTCTTCTTTTCAATAATTACGCTCTTCTTCACATTCTGTTTCTTGGGTATTTCGTTTTCAAAACTCATTTTTTTTTTAGATTTTTCTTCAACAATAACTAGTAGTGAGTGACTTTTTTCCAGGTTCCTCCGCTCGTTTTTCTTTTTTAGAAATCACTACCCAAACCTTCATCAACACTTTCCTCAATAAAAACGGTCTCTTGTATTTGCTTAAAGACTTGTTTTGGAGCATATTTTAATGTCTTGAAAACCTCTTTAACTGTAACGGTTGTTTTTCTTTTTCCATTACAGGTATTGTTTCTTCTGTATTTGTTGTGGCACTTCCTCCTTCACTTCTTACTTTAAGTAACCAACGAAGTACCAAAAACCAATTTACTATTGTTTGGGGTGGTTTGCCTTGCTCTTCTAGTGTAACAATTTCCGTCTATAATTCTGCTCTTTATTGTAATTTTTTTCTTTTTTTCAAGTTTTTTTCGCATTGTTTTTTTATTTTTCATATTTTTCTATTATTCTTTCCTTACTTAAACATTTTTTTTTCATTGATGATCACTTATAAAATTGGACTTTTCTTTGGGTTTTCATTCCTTTGAGATAACTTTTACCTAAAATGAACTTTTTCACTATCGATTTTCATTGAGAAAATTTTGGTCCAAAAAAGAAAAATATTTAGCATGTTTTTAAAAATCTGTTAAACAATTTTGTCCCAAAATTATAGAGGGTGTTTCAAAAAGAGGTTGACAAACTTTAGGGGGCCACATATATAAACCCCTAGGTGCAAATGTACCGTTTTTGAGATACAGAGGGTCTCAAAGAAATATTTTTTTTTGGGTTTTTAGATTATATATCAGGAACAAATTTACTTAGATACTTGAAATTGTGTACACGTTTTACAATTGCTTGGATGTACTTTATCAGTGTTAAAAAGCGCATTTTTTATGTGCCAGTGGAGTAAATTTTGAGGTGTCCGGGAATTGTTTTGCCTCTAACGTCTATGCCACTGGAAAAAAAATAATTTGGAATTGGCAAATCCGTTTTTGAAATAAATATTGTTTTATGATGAAAAACATGGGCAAAAACAGCAAAAATTATGTATTATAGTTTTTGTATATTATCGCATAAGCTTAGGCAGTTCTTAACAATATTACTGTTTAAAATTAAGAAAAAGACGTTTTGACTGAAAACATTAATAACAATTTAATGCCAAAGAAATGTCTTGGACACTCAAATGTCTCAAACTTGACTCCCCTGTATCTCAAAAACCTTGCTTTTACAGCAAAGTTGGATGACTTGAGGTCTTCTATAATCCTCCAAAGTTGGTCAGCACTTTCCTGAAACACCCTGTAAATATTTTAAATTTGCGCCTCTATCTATCTTTTTTTGGACTTATTTTTTTTAATAATTTTATCGCATTTTTATTTCCTTTTTTCTAGTTTTTTGACAATTTTCTTTTTAGTCACTTCTATTTCTATTACAGTTGTCGTCCTTTATATTTGCTATGGCAGTAAAGTTTAGGTATTTCTTTGGAATGTTGATAATATACGCAGGCACGACATATTCAAATAATTATAAATTATTCTTGTATTCATACATCACAAATAAAATTTCTAAAATAGAGCAAGAAACGTTCCAATCTCGGCTTCTCATTTTATTTGGGTTTTTGTCGTTTTTTGACCAAATCGTTTTTATTACGACAGTTAATTCACGTTTAATACACTTCAGCAATATTCATCAATAGTCAACATACAACGACCAAAAGATGTCGTTTTTGTTGTTTGGACATTTACTCGACGTTTTAGATATGTTAGCAATGTTAACGAATAATTAACGTCACTTTTCAGGCACGTGACGTCTTAAACCCAAAAAAACCTACTTATGACGTAAGTATAACGTCAGCTCGCTGCTTGGGATTTTAAATTAATCACGTCATTACTGTTAATGTCGGCAAATACAAAAATGATAAGATAAGTTAGGCTTGATTGTTATTTAATCAAAATAGAAAATGGGGCCGGTACAGTTGAGGAAAGTCCTTATTACTCATTTTTTTCGAAAATTTGCTCTAGGCATTAATAGAATGGACAAAATAAAAAATTATAGGTGGTGGTAGAACTAAAAAACATTTATAATAATATCAATTTTTAGAATAAATATAATAATAAGCTTCGCTTACCTGAAACAAACTACACAATGGAAGTTGACTTGAAGGTGTAAAATTGGGAACTGGCCGACAATAAACAGTTCAAATAAGTAAAAAAAAACACGTTTTATTACAATCCACAAAGTGTAAAAGCCATGAATAATTCGAAAAAATCCTCTTCAACACGTTTTTACCATTTTTCCCCATTAACGGCAGTGACAAGTAAGACAAATGACAGTACCACTCTAAGTCAATGAGTTAAAACTAATTTCCCCTGGATGGCGTTGCTTTCTGGTGGTAAATTTGAAACCCACAAAAATCCTTACAAAGTTACACTGTCATGGGAATATAAATTGAAACGACATTTGTCACAAATGTCAACAAGTGACATTTTTGAGAAACTTTGGGTAACCTTGCAAATTATTAAGTATAAAACCTGATCAAAGGAAAAACATAACTTAGCTAACGTAACTAAAAGAAAACTAGAACTGAACTAACCTGAACTAACCTGATCAAAGGAAAAACATAACTGAACTAACCTAATCAAAGGGAAACTAGAAGTGAACTAACCTGAACCAACCTGATGTAACCTAACCGGAACTAACCTAACCAAAAAATTTCTCATAGAAAAACAAAGCGGCCCTCTCGGGCCGCTTGGCCCATTGTAGCAACGTAGGCCTATATGGCCAAAGCGGCCCTGACGCCCGCGTTGTCTTTAAGTAACCCGATCAAAGTAAAAATATAACTTTTACCATATTTTTCAAAATAATCTACATAATTTACAAGGTTACTGAGGCCGCCGTCACATACAGCGGAACGGAGAAGTAATGTCAACAACGTCATTACACATGTCAATAACGTCATTACACATGCCAATAACGTCATTACACATGTGAGTCCATGGAAAGCTACGTGAACCAAGTAGTGGAAACCACGCAAAAGTTAAGAAAAACCGGCTTCAACATTGACGAAGAATGGGTTGGTTCCCTTTTGTTGGCAGGATTACCTGAGAAATATGGCCCGATGATAATGGCCGTGGAACATGCAGGAATCGCCATTACCACGGATACAATAAAATGTAAGTTGCTTGACTTGCAACCAGGTGGCACTAGTGGTCCTAGTGGAGCAAGAAGCGGACAGAGAAGCTTTAAGAAGAAACCCAAAGGTGGCGCTAGAAGAGACACGTCAAAAGTCAATCTGCAGGATGACATTCGTGATAGAGACAAAAGTCGGGTTATTTGTTTTAAGTGTAAACAACCCGGGCACTTTGTTTCTAAATGTCCAAGTTTACGCGATTCTGGAGATTCCGGAAAGAATGATCCACCTAAGAACGCTTTTAGTGCAGTGTTCTTAAGCGGAAAATACAGTAAAAATGACTTTTATTTGGATTCTGGTGCGAGTAACCATATGACACCAAATGAAAGTTGGGTCAAAAATCCATCCCGTGCAGGTGTTCATGAAATTTTGGTCGCTAATAAAGAAAAACATTCAGTTAAGTGTTCAGGAGACATAGACATTGTAACAGAGTGTTATGGAAACAGTCATAATATAGTCGTGCAAGACGTTTTGTGTGTGCCGCAGCTAACAACCAACCTCATATGGGTAAGTCAGCTTATTTCTAAAGGCAACAGAGTTTTGTTTACTGACACAGGCTGCATAGTGTATAATCATAGAGATCAGCCAATAGCTTTTGCACAGCTGGTCAGTGGCATTTATAAGCTATGTATAAAAGAGGAGATTTGCATGTTGAATGTTTCTGGAGAAACTTTGCATAAAACAGCCAGGACTTAAATCAAATGGTACACTGTGTTGATGGCCTGACACTTAAAGAACGAGTTAGTCTAGACAGAACCAATTGTATTATATGCTGTGAGGGCAAACAGTCTAAATTGCCTTTTGCAGGGAGCAATCATCGAAGTACCTCAGTGCTTGATGTCATACATGGAGATGTCTGTGGCCCGATGGAAAATATCTCCATTGGAGGGTCAAGATACTTTCTTCTTTTGGTTGACGATTACTCTAGATTTTCTTTTGTGTATTTTCTTAAAGGAAAAAATGAAGTTTTTCACTATTTCAAGGAATTTCAGTCCCTAGTGGAAAACCAAAAAGGAAGAAAGATAAAGGTTTTTAGAACAGACCAAGGTGGTGAGTTTTGTGGTCGAGGTTTTGAGGATTATTTAAAGAAAAAAATGAATAATCCATCAGAAAACCAATGCCCACACACCACAGCAAAATGGTCTTGCTGAAAGATTAAATCGAACCATTGTAGAAAAGGCAAGATGTCTGCTGTTTGATACAAATTTGCCAAAGAAATTTTGGGCTGAAGCAGTGAATACAGCCAATTTCTCACGAAACAGGTGCATAGCTAGTGTTTTGAATGGAAAAACAGCTTATGAATTATGGAATGGACTAAAACCTGACTTGTCCCAAATCTCTGCACCTCAATGGTGCATGTGCCAAAGGAGAAGAGGCTCAAGTTCGACAAAAAGTCGAAAAAGCATATTTTAGTTGGTTATGCAGAGAACATAAAGGGTTATCGAGTCTATGATTGTGAGAGTCAAAGAATAACCACAAGTAGGGATGTGATGGTTTTTGAAGACCAAACCTCCAAAAAACTGAATGTGGTCACTGATGAAGTTAAAACTAAGATGCAGGAAGAGAAACGTTTTCCAGTGGGGGGTGAACAGCTGACAGCTGATAATAATACTACTTCCACAGAAGAAGAGCTTTCTTGGGACAGTACTCAAGATGATTCTCATATCAATGATTCAAATGACAGTGATTATCAGCCTGATTGTTCTACAGATGACACTAATAACCAGGAGGAGACAGCTGTGACAAGGAAGTCTCAGAGGCAGAGAAGTCATATGATGATTATATTACTTATATAGCAGAAGCAGAACATACCTTTCCTGAGTCACCAGTAGCAGTCACCGAAGCACTTTCAAGGCCTGATGGAAGCATGTGGCAGCAAGCTATAGAAGAAGAGCTCAAGAGCTTAGCAGAGAATCAAACATGGGACTTGGTGGACATGCCTGATAGGAGCTCAGTTGTAGGATGCAAGTGGGTTTTTAAAACCAAGTGAAGGTAATAAGACATATCGTGCCAGGCTAGTTGCAAAGGGCTATTCTCAAAAAGAAGGTGTAGATTTTAATGAGACTTTCTCACCTGTTGTGAGACATTCTACCCTATGCTTATTAATGGCTTTGAGTGTAGATTTGGATTTAAATATTACTCATTTAGATGTAGTTACAGCCTTTTTGCATGGTCATTTGGAGGAAATTGTTTTTATGCAACAACCTGAGGGTTTTGTAAAACAAGGTCAAGAACAAAAAGTATTGTAGTTGAATTGTGCAATTTATGGCCTCAAACAGTCTGCTCGTGTTTGGTATAAGCGTGTAGAAGATGTTTTGGTCAGTTTGAACTATAAAAGGTCAAAGTTTGAACCCTGTGTGTTCATAAAGCACAATGAAGAAAGAAAATTGTAAACTATTATTGCGCTATATGTGGATGACTTTTTTATTTTTTCAAATGACTTGACTGAGACAGATTGTTTGAAGCAGGAATTGTCGAATAATTTTAAATTAAAGGACCTTGGAGAGGCTAAGCATATTTTGGGGATGAATATTTATGTAGATGCAGTGAAAGGTGTTATAACTTTAGAGCAGAAGCAGTATATTGATGAGTTGCTCATTAGATTTAGCATGGTTGATTGTAAGAGTGTAAACACACCAATGGAAAAGAATCTTAATTTAAATAAGGGCAAAGATTGTAGCTTAAAGGTCCCATATCAGCAGTTGTTGGGTAGCTTGATGTACCTTTCAGTTATGATTAGGCCTGATATTTCCCTCACTGTTAGCTATCTTAGCCAGTTTAACACATGTTTTGAGAGTACTCATTGGGAGACTTTGAAAAGGGTTTTAAGGTGTTTAGGTTTAATTTGAAAAGTCCTCTAAGCCACTGCAAGGATATGTTGATGCAGATTGGGGTAGTGGACTGGTTGATAGAAAGTCATATACTGGTTTCTGTTTTATTTTTTCTGGTTGTTTGGTTTCATGGGAAAGTGTCAAGCAAAAGACAGTTGCTTTGTCTTCCACAGAAGCAGAGTACATGGCTTTGTCGGAAGCTTCTAAACAAGCTATTTATCTTCGAAATTTGCTTGGAGAAATGACTGAAGTTTTTAGTTGTGTTACATTGTTTAGTGATAGCCAAAGTGCATTGAAGCTTACTTTGAACCCAATGTTTCACAAAAGAACAAAGCACATTGATGTGCGTCACCATTTTGTACGGGAAACGGTAGCAGCTGGTTTGATTAAAACAAAATATCTGCAGACTGATGAAATGCCTGCAGATTTACTGACTAAAGCGTTAGGATCAAATAAGCATTATAAATTTTTAGAGCTGTTGGGTTTAGTTCGGAGGTCGGTTCAAAGTTAATTGATCCATAATATTTAGAACTAGTGGGGGTGTTAAATTAAGTTCAGGCATATTATGTCCCGCCCTCTGTACAACTTTGCTCTAACTATGTGTTACGAGTGTTTTGCTCTTTTTATGTTGGTAACATCATTTTAATTAAAGAAGTGTTTATTATTTTCATCATTATTTTTTCCTTAACTCATCACCCAGGTTTCGATTAAATCTCAACAGTAATTGCAGAAAATGACGGTAACACACCATTGAAACATAAAATTGAAAACAAAAAAGTTGAAAGTGTGCAATGTTAGAACTATGGTTACGTCACTTACAAGCCTACTTGGGAAACAAATGTGTACATTCGAAAATGTTTAAGCTGTGCGCTAATTTTGTCCATCAGTGTATAATACTCTTTATGGAAAAAATTAGTTTTTTTTTAATTCTTCGAAAACTAATAGAGATAAAAGTATAAAATTTTACATCATTCGAATCATGTAAAAAAAGAGCAATCAAACGAACTAATAATGAATGGGGTGTCCAATAAAAAAAAAAACATCAGAACTTGAAAATCGCTTGAAAATAACATTTACAACTACACCACTAAATAACGCATGAAAAACTCTAAAACATTGTTATTTGACTTTTTGTTCCATTTCTTAGAATAACCGAGATTCTTCGCCATGTCAAAACACCGCACTTTCTTAAAAAATGTCCCGTAAAAAATCGAATGAATCGAGAATGTGTAATCAGATTTTAGTTATCTATTGCGGTTTTGTCAATACCTAAATACCCCATATATCCATCAAAAAGACTCTTTAACTAAAGAAGCTTTTCAAGAACCATTTTTTTCCTGTATCAGGTACTTTTTTGTCATTGATTTTTTTTGCTACAAAACACCGTCGCAATGTGTAAAAGGTAAAAAAAAACAACTTTTTTTAAAGCTGTTGTGAGCAACAATTTTCTATGAAAAAAAGTGACACAATTTATAGTACCAAATGCGATTGCTATGGCTCGAAAAGCCTTGTAGCGATTTTTTGCAATATGTGGCAACATCTTCCTATATACTTATTTCCACGTTTCTATATGGACCAGTTTTCGTATGTAGTTGCGAGACCATAACCTTAATCTTAGTTACGTTACGTTAACCGGCAACTAAGCAAACTTATAGATACGGTTATCTAAATGATCATGTCAACAAGGAAGCAATGAAAAATTGTATATTTACCAGTTTTTGTCGAAGGCCACCAAACACGCCTCCATGTCGTCGAGCAACACGGAATTCGTGCTCGTCGGATCGATGGACTGTGTGCTAGACATCCGGCTGCCCAAATGGATATAAGCAAAGAAGCGGCAAGCGCAAAACAGTTTGGTAATGTATAAAGAAGGAACGTCCGTCGGTGGCGAACTCTAGCGGGCGTTAAGGGTGTTCGGCCGACGATTAAATTGATTAAGATTGCTAGCAATCAGGTTTGATCAGAAAACGAACTGCACTGGATGATATTATGTGCGATTTCCCGTTTGCAGCGAGGGCTTATCAGTGCGAAAAGCGGATTTTGGTTTTGACGAGCGCACTATAAAAATTAGATTAGTCATCAAACGTATATACTGCCCGCACAAAACATCAAGCAACCCTACAACTAAGAAAATGTCTCACTATGTATATCTGATGAATGACTATACATTACTACACTGCTTAACTAAAACTAAACTCAGAGTGTATACAAAACGATATAGAGTGTCATGTATAAATTCTATATTTATTCAAACTGACTTAGAATCAAAGCCATCTTCTCTGATCAAAATCAAGTTGAAATCAATTTCAAATTAGTATTAATCAAACGGAAATTAACAATAAATAAAATCAAATTATAACTTGTAAATTTTAAGTTATACTTCTAATCATTTAAAATACAGGACAGTGAAGGCTTCCACGACTGGTCAAAATACAATCTAACTAAAGTGTTTTCCGGGCTTTGAAGCCGTGGTCCAATGGAATTTCCGGATTCGACTGTGGTGACTGTGGTGAGCTCCGTGGCCCGTGGTGTTTATTCCCCCACCGTCGCGCTGCAGTGGAGGGACTGTGGTACGGGTAGTGATGGCGGAGGGTTTCGGCTTAGCTTGCTAGGGTCAGTGCAAAAGTACTAGATCTAGTACTTTTACCACCTTTTTAGTACTTTGGTGTTAGTTTTTCTAGTTTAGTACTTTTTAGAATTATAAACTGTAAAATTTTAAATAATATCCGTTTAAAAATTTAAATATGACTAAAATATGTCAACACTCAACATACCCGCATACGTAAAATATAATTCAATGGGTATGTAGGTAGTGTAGACAGAGCTGATGGAGTTACTAGAGGGTAACGCCGAACGAGCCTACATCAGCTATTTACATGGCCATAGTGTCGCCACCTATCCGTAAAGATACAAAATTGCCATGGCACTATCACTCAGTATAGACAGAGTTTCTAGAGGGTGACGTCGAACGAGCCCACATCAACTGTTTACATGGGGTCGCGCCAGTGTCCCCCCAGCCGATAATGATAATCCGTAATCCGTTTAATCAGTGGTTGCGTGGGGGCGGCTGTGGTTGCGGCTGCTGTCGTGTTGCCGCCGTGTCTGCGGAGGAGATTCGACTACGTGGATGTTCTAAGTCGTGTGTCAAATCTCTTTTACCACGCTGCAAGGGAGACCCAACTCTTGAAAAGGATCTATTGTCCCTTAGGTCGCTAATTCAAATAATATAAAATTTAATATTTTTGAAGATGCCAGCATGGTTTTATTGTTTACGACAAAACCTGCAAAACGCCAAAAAAAACTAATTGAACAGTAATTAAGGAAGAATAAAATTAAAAAGGCAATTCTTAGTTTTCTCAGGAATCTGAAATAAAATAGCGGCGGACGTGAACTTTTCGCGATAAGCTCAGTGGTCCCCAGAAACGTGTTTGACGGGTACACGATTTCTTACTAAAATTGAGCAACAACAAAGAAAACTAAACTAACGACGCAGTGTAGAAGAGAATAGAATTCTGCCAATTTGCTGGGATCCTCGATATTACGGTGAGCAAAATACTACTATAATATACTAAAAGTTTCAACTTCTACAACTACTCTACAAATACTTAATTTCCGGTAGTCTCCTGCGTCTGCAAAGTATCCGCTAGCTGCAAGAAAATGGCTTATTCAGGAAAAGGGTAGAGGTGGGTTGACACTATATGGCACAACCGAAAAAACACTCCACGAAACTTTTCGTAGGCGAGCAATAGCCGAATTAATTGTTTTGACACTAATTAAAAATACAAATAATTAGCGCGGCGGACGAAAACGGGATTCAAAAAGGGGGAAAAAATACGAATTGGCGATAATCAGAAAGGCGGAGCCAAGGACTTTTCTCGCGGTAAAATTCGAACTTTTCCGTCTTCCCGGTTGGATCGTCGTTTTTAGCTCGTATCTCTATCGAGTTCAAAACGCGTCTCTCTCTTTCGAGTGTCGAAGATCTTCTATTCTTTCGCCACCCCCTCGGTACTTCTCATCCCCGAAAGGTACTCCGAAAAAATCGATACCACCCTGACCAGTGGCGATTATATGGCGCTTCAGACAGCGCGGGCATAAATTCAGAAAATGAGCTTTTCTGGAAAATGGGCTGGAAAAAGAAAATTGAAAATGTGATCATTGGACAGAAGAAATGATGCTCTTCAAAATGACACCTCACATGACATAGTTTAATTGACAATTAAAGTTTTCTTTTTTTAAATTAAATGTTCATTTCCTGGCTCAGTCAATTAAGACATTAATTGCTCGAATTTACAATCAAAGGATCAGAAATTAAAAATGATCCCGTTTTCTCACCGCAAGATCGGTTATTACTCTATTATTTGTCAGGTTGCAAACACATAATAAGATGTATCGTACCGCCCTGATGACGGTCATAAGGGTTTTATTTTAATATCATTTCGACTTTCACAATCAATCAAATCATGATGCGTGTTGAAGACCAAGTCGTCCTTCAACATGTCATTAGCTAATAAAAAAAAAACATTATTATTGAATAATTAGTAAATTAGATTTTTTATTTAATTTAAAAGTACTACGTATCTCAATGTGTTAAGTTTAAATTACAATGTTAGTTATAAGTTAAACTTGTACCTGTAATTGGACGTTCAAGTTACAATAATTGTAATCTCAGATTACATTTTTTAATTCATGTTACAATTTTACACACCAAACTCTTTTAAGTTGCATGAATCTAAAAGTACAATTACGACCATAAGCGACCACGTTTCGATTCATTTGTGTGTAAAAGCGTTTTGCGTCCAGAATTCCAGTTTCAAATTAGATCAAGCAGTGTATACTATTTCACGTTTTTTACTATTTTTACAATCGGTGAAAAATTGATGCGAGACAGCAGGGATACCGTCGCTTCCTCCATGAATAAGCGATTTATTTTTAACATTGAGTTAGGTCGTCTTGGTCGATATACATGTATATTATTATTATATTACAATACATCTGTGGTTGCCTATGGCGTATAAAGGTGCGCTTTTATCGGCTTTTAGCGCGCAAATTCAATGTACATGACTAGCAAAACTCATTTGCATTAGACTATTGTTAAAATTATCATTCTTATGTGTAATTGAGCAATACTAAAACATTTTAGTCAAATTGAATCGAGCAGTTCATAGTCAATTGCCGCAAAAACTCAAACATTTTAGTCAAATTGAATCGAGCAGTTCATAGTCAATTGCCGCAAAAACTAAAACATTTTAGTCAAATTGAATCGAGCAGTTCATAGTCAATTGCGGCAAAAACTAAAATATTTTAGTCAAATTAAATCGAGCAGTTCATAGTCAATTGCCGCAAAAACTAAAACATTTTAGTCAAATTGAATCGAGCAGTTCATAGTCAATTGCCGCAAAAACTAAAACATTTTAGTCAAATTGAATCGAGCAGTTCATAGTCAATTGCTGCAAAAACTAAAACATTTTAGTCAAATTGAATCGAGCAGTTCATAGTCAATTGCCGCAAAAACTAAAACATTTCAGTCAAATTGAATCGAGCAGATTGAATCGAGCAGTTCATAGTCAATTGCCGCTAGCACTAAAACATTTTAGTCAAATTGAATCGAGCAGTTCATAGTCAATTGCCGCAAAAACTAAAACATTTTAGTCAAATTGAATCGAGCAGTTCATAGTCAATTGCCGCAAAAACTAAAACATTTCAGTCAAATTGAATCGAGCAGATTGAATCGAGCAGTTCATAGTCAATTGCCGCTAGCACTAAAACATTTTAGTCAAATTGAATCGAGCAGTTCATAGTCAATTGCCGCAAAAACTAAAACATTTTAGTCAAATTTAATCGAGCAGTGCATAGTCAATTGCCGCAAAAACTAAAACATTTCAGTCAAATTGAATCGAGCAGTTCATAGTCAATTGCCGCTAGCACTAAAACATTTTAGTCAAATTGAATCGAGCAGTTCATAGTCAATTGCCGCAAAAACTAAAACATTTTAGTCAAATTTAATCGAGCAGTGCATAGTCAATTGCCGCAAAATGTGGAAACACTTTTCAAGGTGGCACCACCGAACACGCGCACTTCGGTTTTTGTCCAGCTAACCAACACCCCGGTTCCACTCAAAGGAGCACCTCTTAAGTAACTACAGTTTCGGCCAAGTTCCACCAAAACTAGTCCTAAAGACTTTGGCATTTGGTGACGAGCTGGTAACAAAGAGTCGAAATTTTTACGTCTATCCAGCCCGTTGTACTCGATTAGATCATTCTGTATATATCGTGGAAATATAGATTCTAAGACTATGTTGAACCCTGAGATATCGCCCTCGATACCATCGTCCAATCCTTTATCGAAATCGGTATATTCTTGTCCTACCACCAGGTCACCATGGGGAGGAATTTGCAGATTTTGCAGCTAAAATAATCTATTTTAACAAAATAATAATCGACGGTCTATTTATAACGTACCTGTGGCTGGTAACCGCTACCCTTCAACTGGCCATTGACGAAGACAGCCCATGCGGCTTGTTGCGCAGACCACGATTGACATATGTGGTACCACCGGTGCTCGACTGCATTTAGGGGCACCCTAAATACAACTATTTGAAGAAGTTCTAAGTTAATATGAGTACCGTGTGGTGAGATCCACGCCCGGATTAGGCGTTCGTCCTCATGTCCTGGAAGCATAAAAAAAGGGGCAGTACAGTACGCAAATGAATGATTTTTAGAATCGACGTTGAATCTCTTCGGTCGTTTTCAATTTAAAAGTCATACTAACACGAATATTATGATGCAAGTGGCGCCATCGGGCGACGGCAGGTGCTTCCACTAGGGCGTGCGAGATATTGCCCTAGGTGGAAGCACCTGCCGGCGTCGGATGGCGCCACTTGCATACATACACAGTGCCTTGAGCAAGAGAGTTGACCAAGTATTTTTCATTATACATATATATTCAGTATACCATACTGATGAACTCTAATAAGAGCGAAACCGGTCTATGGTTGCTCTGCCTGATAGAAAAATGAGTTTGATACTCTACTAAACGTCAGTATAGGTACGAATCCCGGCCATCTGTCTGTGGAAAGCGACAACTTCGACAGAAAACTTGCTTGAATATTATGATGTTAATGGGTACGAATAAGACCACCACTTACTTGAATAGGAGAGCAGCGGATGGCTATGAGTGAGGTTGTAGCTCTTCACCCAGATACAGAAGGTGTAGTCCTTGATCTCGGGCACTTCAACTACGTATTTCAAGAACTAAAATTAAGTTAAGCCTTTCAATATTATTACCTCCTAAAAATAAAGCGAAATGTTCAAGTTTAATGACAAACCATTGAGGACTTTTAAAGGTTCTAATCTAAAGATAGCAGATTAAACTTTGAGTTCTTATAAGACTGTGAAGGCCTTCACGGCCGGTCATAATACAATCTAAAGTGTTTTCCGGGGTTTGAAGCCGTGGTCCAATAGGATTTCTTCCTGACGTTTCGTCTATTTTGTCTACAGCTGCTGCGGCAGACAGTATCAAAGACAATTAGGCGATGGGCGAAGTGATCTCCCGTACTTCCCTATGTTGACTGATTCGACTGTGGTGAGCTCTGTGGTATTTATTCCTCTGCAGTCGCGCTGGGGAAAAAAAAGAAAAACGCACCGTAACGTAA
The DNA here is from genome assembly GCA_951812265.1 of Taphrorychus bicolor. NCBI lineage: Eukaryota > Metazoa > Arthropoda > Insecta > Coleoptera > Curculionidae > Taphrorychus > Taphrorychus bicolor. The sequence continues at coordinate 1,201,066 of OX638305.1, read as the reverse complement.
TTTCCTTATTCCTGTTGAAATTATGGTCGTATTTAAAGATCTCAATGGCATCTCTCGTTTCTATCCTAGACTAATGAACATTAATTGAACCATGACGTTTCTACTCCAGACTAACGAGAGAGGCCATTGAGATCTGTAAACACGACAACAATTTCAACGCGGAGGAAATTGCGTTTTTAAACTGGAAGCGAATTCTACGACATACGAAACTCCGCGTCACCACTACCCCCACTACTGCTGCGCGACGGCGGGGGAATAAATACCACGGAGCTCACCACAGTCAAATCAGTCAACGTCGCGAAGGACGGGAGATCACTTCGTTCATTGCCTCAACGCCTTTGATAAGGTCTGCCGCAGCTGTAGATGAAACGTCAGGGAGAAGTTTCATTGGATCACGGCTTCAAAACCCAGAAAACGCTTGATTGTATTTTGAGTTTTAATTTCTCTTGTTGCAATGTAAGACAGAATGAAGCAGCTTGTTTCCGTTCGTATTTTTCTTATTTCATTGTTTCTATTTCCCTCAACTTTATTTTGTTTTCGATAACCAGCTCTCGTTAAAAAATTTCCGACGTTTCGATTGTATATTACAATCTTCTTCAGGGCTTTTTTTTCTGTTCTCAACTTTAAAAAAAAGCCCTGAAGAAGATTGTAATATACAATCGAAACGTCGGCATTTTTTTAACGAGAGCTGGTTTTATTCAGTCCTATACCCGTAAACCTGTTCCTATTCATTGGTAACAAGGACGTTAACCACATATAAGCATTTAAGAATGCTCATTAAAACTTTTTGAAAAACTCAGGTTATGATGAGAGCCACAATTAGTTAAAAAAGGCTTAAAGAGTTTGAAAATAGAAATCTAGAAATTTTGGAAAATTGAAGGTTAATTAGAATCAAAACCAACCAAAACTGATTCAAACCAATCTAAATATGCAAAATAAGAGTTTTTAGAAAAATTCGGGTTCTTGAAGGTCTAAATCAATTTAAAATTACCTAGAGCATCTAGAAATGTGTATTTGAAGTTTTTGGAGTTAGTGAAATAATAATTTTAAAGCCAAAATTATTTTAAAATGATTCAAAACATTGAAGAATGCAAATTAAAAGTATTTGAAAAAGTTCAGGCATGACATAAGGGCCAAAATCAGTTAAAAATACCTACTTAAAGCGTTTAAAAACGAAAATATATAAAGTCTGGAAAATTGTAGAAGATCAAAACTGGCCAAAAATGATTAAAAGTAATCTAAAAATTCGAATTAAAAGTTTTTGCAAATATTCAGATTCTTTAAGGTCAAAAAAAGATAACTCAAGGCATATAAAAATGTGTATTTAAAGTTTTTGGAGTTATTGAGATATGAATTTTAAAACTAAGATCGGTTTACAATGACTCAAAGCATTTAAGAATGCTAATTAAAACTTTTTGAAAAACTCAGGTTAGGGTGAGAGCCAAAATTAGTTAAAAAAGGCTTAAAGTGTTTGAAAATAGAAATCTAGAAATTTTGGAAAATTGAAGGTTAATTAGAATCAAAACCGACCAAAACTGATTCAAACCAATCTAAATATTCAAAATAAGATTTTTTTTAAGGTCTAAGTGAATTAAAAATCACCTAGAGTATCTAGAAATGTGTATTTGAAGTTTTTGGAGTTAGTGAAATAATAATTTTAAAGCCAAAATTATTTTAAAATGATTCAAAACATTCAAGAATGCAAATTAAAACTATTTGAAAAAATTCAAGCATGACATAAGGGCCAAAATCAGTTAAAAATACCTACTTAAAGCGTGTAAAAACGAAAATATATAAAGTCTGGAAAATTGTAGAAGATCAAAACTGGCCAAAAATGATTAAAAGTAACCTAAAAATTCGAATTAAAAGTTTTTGCAAATATTCAGATTCTTTAAGGTCAAAAAAAAGGTAACTCAAAGAATATAAAAATGTGTATTTAAAGTTTTTGGAGTTATTGAGATATGAATTTTAAAACTAAGATCGGTTTACAATGACTCAAAGCATTTAAGAATGCTAATTAAAACTTTTTGAAAAACTCAGGTTAGGGTGAGAGCCAAAATTAGTTAAAAAAGGCTTAAAGTGTTTGAAAATAGAAATCTAGAAATTTTGGAAAATTGAAGGTTAATTAGAATCAAAACCGACCAAAACTGATTCAAACCAATCTAAATATTCAAAATAAGATTTTTTTTAAGGTCTAAGTGAATTAAAAATCACCTAGAGTATCTAGAAATGTGTATTTGAAGTTTTTGGAGTTAGTGAAATAATAATTTTAAAGCCAAAATTATTTTAAAATGATTCAAAACATTCAAGAATGCAAATTAAAACTATTTGAAAAAATTCAAGCATGACATAAGGGCCAAAATCAGTTAAAAATACCTACTTAAAGCGTGTAAAAACGAAAATATATAAAGTCTGGAAAATTGTAGAAGATCAAAACTGGCCAAAAATGATTAAAAGTAACCTAAAAATTCGAATTAAAAGTTTTTGCAAATATTCAGATTCTTTAAGGTCAAAAAAAAGGTAACTCAAAGAATATAAAAATGTGTATTTAAAGTTTTTGGAGTTATTGAGATATGAATTTTAAAACTAAGATCGGTTTACAATGACTCAAAGCATTTAAGAATGTTATTTAAAACTTTTTGAAAAACTCAGGTTATGATGAAAACCAAAATTAATTATAAAAATCTTTAAAGTGTTTGAAAATAGGTATTTAAAAATATTGAGAAATTGCAGGTTAATTAGAATTAAAACCGACCAAAACTGATTCAAAGCAATCAAAATATGCAAAATAAGAGTTTTAGAAAAAATCAGGTTCTTTAAGGTCTAAATCAATTAAAAACTACCTAAAGCATCAAGAAATGTCTATTTGAAGTTTTTATAGTTATTTAAATAAGAACTTTAAAGTCAAGTTTATTTTAAAATGATTATATTTATAGTAAATATTCAGAAAAATACAAACAGTCAATCAGAACCGATCAATCAAGCCCTAATTCTGCTAAAAGAGTCAGTGATATCAAAACTGAGACGCACAAACTGCTTATAATGGTTGCAAATGATTATTACTGCCCACCTAATCTCACCTTTAATAAAAATGGCTACCTGTATGTATCCTTTTTGCGTAAGAGTCGCCTTGGGCACTGCACCATCATTACGTCCTCGTAGAATACCTAACGAGCTTTTATGGAGTTCTAATGCAGCCTCTCGAAGACAATACGCCAACAGAATGAAGAACGATGAAGAAGTGGCGTTTAATAACATATTAAGTACCTGTTAATAGAAGAAATAGAATCGAGAGATAGAAAAGAGGTAGCTACATATTATCTACATATTGAATAAGAAAAAACAAATAAATTCCTCGATAGAGTTCTCTAGATGCTCTAAATTTGCTCTAAAAATTGCATAACTTACTTTTACATCAGAGAAAAAAACTTTTAACGAACACTTAGTAGTGGAGTGTGGATCTTAAGGCGATTAGTAGCTAGAGAGATAATGGACACAGTAATGGTCTACACTGCCATAGCTTCGTCTTTTCATTAAGAGCCTTGATAAAGACCAAAATATATCATCGAAACGTTGGCAATTTGATAACAGACTAAAGTGGTTATTTCGTTCTCATCATCCCACAAATCCACACTATCTTCCTTGATACTGGGACACTAAACTCTTGGAGAGAGAGACAACAATAGTATACAGGGTGGTTTGCAATTTTGAGCCGATTTAATCAAACATACCTATATACCAAGTGTAATAATATATGCAAGTGGTGCCATCGGAGGACGGCAGGTGCTTCCACTAGGGCATGCGAGATATATGTGAAGTGAAACCAAGCCAGTTTTGTGCCGGAGTTGTCGCTTCCCACAGACAGATGGCCGAGATTCGTACCTATACTGTCGGGGGACGACGTTCAGCAGAGTATCAAACTCCATCAGGCAGAGGACCGGTTTCGCTCTTATTAGAGCTCATCACTATGGTATAACCTGACAGAAATACGAGTTCGAATGAAACTTGGTCTCTCCTATCTTGCTCAAGGCACTGTGTACATATGCAAGTGGCGCCATCAGACGACGGCAGGTGCTTCCACTGAGGACCGGTGGATGCCATCTGTTTTTGGGAAGCGACAACTCCGACAGAAAACTGGCTTGGTTTCACTTCACATATATCTCGCATGCCCTAGGGGAGACACTTGCCGTCGTCCGATGGCGCCACTTCCATATGTACACAGTGCCTTGAGCAATATAGGAGACCAAGTTTCATTCGAACTCGTATATGTCAGGTTCGAGGTATACCATAGTGATGATCTCTAAAAAGAGCGAAACCGGTCTTTGGTTCCTCTGTCTAATAAAGAAATGAGTTTGATACTCTGCTGAACGTCGTCCCCAGACAGTGTAAGTACATCTGTCTGTGGAAAGCGACAACTTAGGCAGAAAACTGGCTTGGTTTCACTTTACATTTGTAATAATATTGTTTTTTTTATTTATTGGTTTTCTACAATAATTGAAGAATAAAAGAAAATCATTGCTATTTATGTTGGTTGCGTTGTAGCAGGTGTAGGACAAAAAATAAAAAACTTCTAGGTTTTTGTAGAAATTATGTCGACGTTTCGACGTTTATTTGACGTCTTTCTCAAGGCTATTCTACATAAGGTGCAGAAGTGTTTATCGTCATTAGAGGTGCAGGTAACAATCCATCGATCACAACACTGAGGGAGAACAAACCACAATCAATCAATTGATACAACGCAACCAACTACTTCGAGAAGAACGCAATACCACAAATATCTACTAAACTTTTTAATTGGGAATGATTGGAACATTTAAATTATCTAAACATTTAATTCCAAAAGTCTACGTCACCTATTTAGAACTTCATGAACATGATCTTTGTACTTTTTTCAAGAATTTACTTATCACAAATTTTATTTTTAATTATAGTTCATTAAATCAACTTAAAATCACTTATTCTATCACCCCTTAAAATTATTGTAACGACTTGCAAGGCACCCTGTATTGTACAAAAAGGGTGGATGTGTTATCCATATCGCACAAGGAGCTTCGACCTGCCAAGTGCGATATGGACAATCCCCCCAGACTTTATAGTCTATTCATCTCTATTCATATCGCACTGATATCAAAAAAGCACAGGCGAGTGGTATCTTTCATATCTCACAGCTAGCTTCAATGACCTACTTATCCATTTTTTAAAATGTTTAAAAAAATTAAAATGTATGAGTGAAAGGTAAAAACCCAGCTGATATTTGAACTCATCATATTACAATAGACAAAGAAAACCAAAAAAAAATTTAAAACAGTGTTATTTTACTATTGCAACGAGAGCTAATGAAATAAATGATGGAAAGTGGAGATTCAAACAATCAATTGTCAACAATCCAACTTTTTATCGCCGCGTTTGGATTAATCAGAAGCAAAAGAGGAGAAATTAATAATGTCAACTAACTTTTATTTACTCACCTACTTATTGTTTTAGCTCAAAGTTTAGGTAACATGTTATGAACAAGTCACTGAGTAGCACTGCAATAAAATTCCAAGCCTCAATGTCGCCATTATCATGTTCACTACTAACCCTTCCAAAAATTTTGAGAAGGAATTAACTTAACACTCACTTGACCAAAGCACTGCACTGCTTTGCTTTAACCATTAAGTTGAAAGTGATTTGCCGCTTTTTGCTTCAAAACACAAGACATGCGTGCATGATGGTACTGGTCAGGTGCTAGCTCGTCCGCGGTTCCATTTCCTTTCCAAAAAGGTGGAATGTTGCAGCATTTTTCTTTCCGATGTGATGTAATATTTTACACACCTATATAACAAGCGTCACCAATTTCTCTGATTTAGTGGCAGCGTGTGGGCAGTTTTAACAGAAATGTATGTTAATTTATGATGGTGGTTAGTGATAGGTATTGGAGAAATTTCGGAAATTAATTTTAATTATTTCAAAACCTTAGATTGTTTAAATTAATCGACCACATGTCTTGGTGTGATGTAAGACAATAATTCGGCCTAAATCTATCAATCTTGCATCAATTATCGATTGCTAATTAAAACTTTGCTGATGTAGATCGGGACATGTCACTAGGTCAACGGCCTTGGCAGTGTCAGTAAAATATGAGGTCTGATGCATTCTAGGTTAAACGCTTTCGTAAGATCAAAGTATATTATAATAATTGGCATCTGCTCTAAATGGGGAGGCCAATTAATGAATTGTTGGCATTCTTGTAGTAAAACAAGATAACTTAATGATTTTTCCAAAAGAAGGCTGCTAAGCAATTAATGATTGAATTAATGAATGAACTGCAATAGTTGGAAAATCGAAGTAGAAGCCTGATTTGACGAAGAATGGCGAAATAATAAGATCTTCTTTTGATATAGTTTTCTACAAAGGTGAATAAAGTTTAGTCCAGTACTAATTATTATCTAAATTTATACTTAAATTATCAATCTGAGAAAACGCATAAGTTATTGGAATGTATCGTTAACATGTCGAAAATAAACTAAATATTATATTATTAAAATAATAATTATTAAAAATTTTGCAAAACTGTGGTTTTAAAAGTTGTGTCATTCAGGGGTAAATAACAAATTTTCAAATGTTATACAAACAAACATTGATAGAACGTGTACTTACCGGTTATCAAAATAATTACTTATCCAGTATAGTGTCGCGTCCAATCACACTCCCTGGAGAGACCTTCCTAAAAGCAACTTGAAGCTCACAAATCAAAAACGGTAAGATTTAATTCTATTTCACGGTATTAAAAGAGTACAAGGAGCTCCTGTCTATTGTTAGCTTATATATGTGTCAGATCTTTCCTCAAAGATCGAGGAAACATCTTTATCCACGACCATACTATAATAATCACATTATTCTTGTACATTCTCAAGACTAACGATAATCATTATTCACTTGTGAATAATGAACATTATTCACAAGTGAATAATGAACATTATTTACAAGTGAATAATGAATTGTCATGGAAACGAAACATGTCGTAGGCAACTGACAACTCAAAAAGTAAACTGCCCTAAACATGAAATCGGGAGTTACCACTGGTTCATTCAAATAATTATCCTTCTATTAGGATGTATTGAGGCAAATGTAGGTTACAGTGTCTCTTTTTCACTAAAATATGTACTTTTCACTGAAAAATACTTAAAATAGGCCATAAAATGAAGTAATTTACCGTCCACCCTCGTAGCATTGAAATGAACATGCGGTGACATGCGCGGGTGACTAGACCGTCATCTATCGACAAGACGCATCTAACGTCGCGCCATTGAATAGCGAAACCAGTCGTGGTCGTGGTTTTAAAATTGTAAATTATCTTTGTGGCACTTATAACCTATCATATTTGAGAAAACCGAGAATCCTGGTCATGGATAAAGTATAGTATTCAACGCGCATTTAATGAGCGTTATTCTCTCGGGCAACTTGTGCCACTCGCTTCGCTCGTGGGCTCAAACGTTACCCTCGAGAATAACGACTCTCATTAAATGCTTGTTGTATAATATACTATTGATCGTCCAGCAAATTTGTTTTTAAACCATGATTATTGCACCCACACAAACTTACTTTTGGCTTTTTGCAAGTTAAAAAGACTAATAATACAACAACTTGTAGAACTAAAACAACCAACTTTACTATACAAGGCGTATTTAGTTCAGTCACTCTATTTTTTTAACATTTTTTTCTAGGAAAACCTGAATACAACATGGCAGATTGATCTACTTTTTTGTAAAACTTGTATATCGCTCTAAAAATCAACCTTCATCTTCAAAAAATAAATAAAAAGCATATATATTTTAAAGAATTCAAAACTTACTGTATTGAATTACAATGAGTTGAAGTTTGTTGAGTTTCTTTTAGGAAATTAGACTTTTCAGCAATCCAGCTTTTTAGCCACTGTGTTATTAAAGCAATCTTCAGGGTGCAATGGGTATGTTTTTTGATTGAGGTGATCGCCATCGCAAGTAAGAAAAGTTTCATTTAGATACCTACATTACCTACCAACTAATTAAAATTAAAAGTAAAACTTTGTGGATTAAAAAAGCAAAATGCTGCAGGCGATTTATTATTTGACCACCAAACCATCAAAGTACAAGCAATTTTCATTTTAATGGAGGTAAAAATCCTAATACTTGTGAAGTTCGGTCTTTTCTGGCTATTTTAGCCCGGGAGCATGTGACCGATTAATAGTATAAACAGCAAGTGATTTCAATAACAATCATAACAATCACGATAATAGTAGATTATGTCACTAGGAGTAAAAGTGGGTCTTTTTGTGCTGAGCCCAGCGATTGACGGCCGAAGCGAAGCTGAGGCCTGCAACTGGGCGAAGCACAAAAAGATCTTTTACTCCGAGTAACATATACTATTTTTTTTTCAAGCATGCAGGAAATAAAAAGTCTGTTTCAGAGTGATTCAGTTTTGCAAATTTCTCTCATCCTCTTTAAGCGGGTCCAGGTACTTACCCAATTAGTGGTGTATATTATTTGTAAAATAAATAGTGTTAGAACGGTGGTTTTCAATGTTCAATGGATTTAATGGTATTAAATCATAACCAATGGTTTAGACGGTTTAGGTAAATTATGGTAAACTGAAAATTTGTAGCATTATTATCAATACTAAATTAATAAAATCTGTCACATTGACAGATAAATATGATGACGCGCATGACATTTAACAGACAAACTTAGAATTCGAGAACTTATGCGATTTCGACTAATAACGGCTTCGGGTGGTGCTCTCGAGCTCCCTGAGAGTATTCCTATCCTTTGCTTTTTCAATAAGAATGTAAAGATGGCAATACACTCAGATCGGTCTATCTAGTGTTCTAATAATTTTGGTGAACGAAAATAGTTTATCTATGCGCCACCATGACAGTAGTGGTGACTTTTGACTTTACTTTTACTGCCTAGGACTTTTTTGCTACTTTTTTGCTCTCAGGATTAGAAAGCCCACTTTAGGTGTACGTATGGAGAAAACAAATGACGTACTTTTGGTCCGCTTGAAAAAAAACTTACTTTTTAATGCTTCTGTGGGTCATAACGATGCCATCAATCGGTGGTTTTAGTATAATTCAAATAGAGACGCTATGCTTGTTAGCTTCGAACTGCTATGTTCTAGACATTATCAGATCAATTAGTACCTGCCCAAGGTACATTAATTATATTATTTATGTACCTTGGTACCTGACTTGTGGCCACTCCACGTGTTAGTAGGAAGTGATCTCACGATGGTTGAATGTTTTTGTAATTTAATAAGTGCATAAGCATTATTAGAAAAAAAATATCAGTTTATATCAACAATTATATCAGGAATTGAAATATGAAATAAAAAATACGACATTCCATTTAAAAAAATGTCAAAATGTGCCGTAGCGCTTTTATTTGATGTTCAATTGTTTCTCATGTATCATTTTTGGATTCACCGGTAAAGAACATAACAAATGTCTATTTTGGTTTTTCAAATCATTTAGCCCATTCTGAAAAGAACTGCCCTGTTCAGTCCTCGTTGGATGACCCTGTACATTAAAGTCCCTATAGCGACCCAAAGCATAAAGTATGTACATTTGCCCCTCTCCCCTTCCAAACTCTAGGTAAATTAATCTTTTATAAGAACATTGGAAGATGGAAAATTATTGGATTCTATTACCTACTTGGATCTTAAATTTGGCAAATTTGGATATTGATAAATTAAGCTTTAACAAAATATTTCTCTACACGAAGTCTAAATACGTAGAAGTAAGTAGGTACCTTTTAACATTCAGTTTTTTCTTTGGGTGTTGCATACAATCCATCTCCATTGGGTGTTTTTGATGAACGTTCCTTGGGTTTATGCTATGCACTGTTCCCGTTCGAAGTACCTGGGAATATCATAATTATTAGAAACTATTAATCTATATATTACATATTTGCATACCTAAACTTGGCAGAAACTTGGTAGGTATCACTCCTTTTTTTAAAAACTGTCTACCATCACGTGCGCAGGTTATTAGATGTCGTTCGAAGTGCTTTTCGCAGACCTAGTACCTAAAATAGGAAAATTTGTATAGTGAATATATAGTCCCATGTGGAAACATATCAACAAGTCCAGACGCATATTAAGAGCACGATAGTGAACAGTAGTATAAAGACATTACCTAAACCTGGGCCATATAAAGACGCCCTGGCGGTTAGGTCACGTCCCTGGGCTACTTACTTATAATAGGTTTCCTTTTCATCATAATACCGAAATAAATAGAAGTTTACAATAGCAAGTTTCCAAAATTTAAAGATTTACTCACTTTTTTCTGGATTTGGAAACCTAAATCAGCTTGTGCGGCTTGAAGGCTTACATCCCCACACCGCACATCCTGCTTTTCCCGTCCTAAGGGATTAACTTTCACAAACAACAATACTTTTAACTTATTGTACTGTTGCGAACTCGGGGTTCAATAATTCCAGTGTAACGATTTAATACGAAAACACTATTTATTTACTCCACAAATACACACGACTACAATTCGACTACTAAATAGCTCACTACTTAACACTTTATAGCCTTCTATTATCGCTTCGTAACTTTAGCTTACTTATAGCTCGATTAAAATACGACTACTACTACTGCCGCTCTATGCGCCTTTTATATACAATCCTAAAATTACAGAAAAACCTAGAAAGTTCTTTATAAGAATTCTTGAATAATCTCACATAAAAAAAACGGTTGTAAACAACTGCCTTCTAGATTAAGCCAGACGAGCAATAAATCACTCGTGTCAGCCATGACGCAGCGCGGATAGGTCGCGAAGCTCCACCAACCAACACGCTCCCATGCGTTGCCCCGCCCCCCATGCGGCGTTGCTGCGATCGTAACATTGCCCTCCTCCTAAGTCTGTTCGTCCCGAACAGATAGAGTTCCATGGTATCGTGCTAATCGATCCAAATGAACGACTTTCATCTTTGACCTGGGGGTCCGCTGGATCCTATACACCACATCATTAATCTTCTTTATAATTGTATAAGGTCCTTCCCAATTTTGGCTAAGTTTGGGCGACTTCCCCACCTTTCGCCTCGGATTGTATAGCCACACCAAATCACCATCCTGGAAGCCGCGGGAGTTAGCTAGTAAGTCATATCTTGCTTTGGCTCGATCACTGGATATCCGCAGTTTATTCCTGACTTGTTCATGAACATTGTCCAGCCTCTCCTTAAGCTCCTCCACAAAATTCTCAGGGTTGAGTGAGTCTTTTTCTGGTGTTCCATACATCAAATCGGCAGGAAGCCTCATTTCCCTTCCGAACATCACTTTCGCCGGAGTATAACCAGTGGCTTCATGCGTAGAGCCTCGATATGCCATCAACATGAGAGGTAGATGTTGGTCCCAATCACGCTGATGATCTGCCACCATTTTAGACAGGTAATGTTCCATGGTCCGATTAAATCTCTCTACCATCCCATCCGACTGTGGATGCAAAGGAGTTGTCCTGGTCTTGCGAATTCCGAGAAGTTCCATGACCTTCTGGAAAACAGCCGATTCAAAATTTCGGCCCTGATCAGAATGAAGTTCGAGAGGAACTCCAAACCTGCAGAACATTTCATTTACTAGCACCGTTGCCACAGTCGTTGCTTCTTGATTAGGCAGGGCGTATGCTTCAGGCCATTTAGTAAAGTAGTCCATGGCGACCAAGATGTATTTATTTCCCGACTCAGTCTGAGGAAACGGTCCCGCGACATCAATTGCTACCCTCTCGAATGGAGCACCTACAGTGTACTGCACCATTCGGCCGCGTGATCTTGTTCGAGGTCCTTTTGTGGCACAACAAACTTCGCACTTGCGGCACCAAGACTCGACGTCTTCATGATAATTCACCCAGTAGAACCGCTCTTTAATTTTGGCCAAGGTTTTATTGACCCCAAAATGACCTCCACTGGTTCCGTCGTGCATTTCCTTTAGTACATCTGATTTTCTGCTATCAGGAACAACCAACTGACTGACTACGGACTTGCCATCCGGACTCTCCCACGCTCTCTTCAGTAGTCCATTTTCTATTTTAAGAGAGTGCCACTGGGCCCATAGCGCCTTCAGGTTTGGACTTTTACCAGCAACTTCTTGCCATTCTGGTCTCTTGTCGTCAGTCTTTGCAGAGAGGATGGGTCCAATATCTGGATCATTCATTTGTTCTTCTCGAAGGGTCTGTGTGGTCCAGCCATCGTTTATTTCCACCGACGTTCTCCTTACAGAAGGATGTCCCTCACGTTGCTGAGTTCTTCGACAATGCTGACTATCTTCTTTACATGGCCGTCTAGACAATGCATCGGCATTTTCGTGAGACCTTCCTGGTCGATGTTCAGTTTGGACCTTCTGTCCTTTAATGCGTCCGGTCTCTGTAACACTTTTGCCACCCAAATTATTGGCTTGACTTGATTGATTGACTTGACTGATCCTGGGGGTCTTAACGTCTTCGGTCAATTGCCCCCTTACATTGACAGGAATTGGACTTTCCTGAATTCTAGGGCGGTCTTGGTTGCCGCTCGGTCTTCTAAACAACGGGGAAGGACTTCTTGCCCTATTACGGCAGTTACTCTTGACGTGACCCAGTTTACCGCAGTTAAAACATTTTATGCCCCGATTGCCTATTGATCGAGGGGTCCTTCCCAATAGGGCTTGTATATTGACTGCCATATCCTTCATCGCTTTATGTAAACTGGCCATGGATTCAGCCATAGTCGTATCCTTCTCGTCATTGCAAGTTGCCATTCGCACACGTGGAGAAGAACTAGATGACACTCGTGACGCCTCGAATTCCAGGGCCCGAATTAGCGCCTCGCTGATATCCTTGGGCCTTACTAGACGTAAGTGGTATTTCATGTCACTATCGCGAACTCCCTCAATGAACCTTTCGGCGGCAAATTGCATTTGAAAAGATTCAGGGGCCGATGGATATGCCAGGTGAATTAGTCTGTCTATGTCCGCCTCAAATTCTTGTAAGGATTCACCTGACTTTTGCTGCCTCATCCTCAGCTGGGCCTGGAACACGGTCTCTTTGTGCTCATTCCCAAATCGTAGTTGCAGAGTGTGTACTAAAGCCGCATAATTACTTTGATCCGCTGCCGACAGAGATTGGAGTAACTCAGCCGCTTTTCCACGAAGTGCTACCACTAATGATGTAGCTTTCTGGGGCTCGGACCAACCATTAGCTTTTGCAGCTGCCTCAAACTGAGTTTTATAAATTTCCCAGGCCGTAGTACCGTCATAATCAGGAGGCTTGATTTTAGCGTTGGCTGTGCTAAAACTCTCTGTAGACACGGTGTCGTCCTCAAGTTGTTCCCGGAATTTCTTTTCTAGCTCGAGAACCCTCTGATTGACAGCTTCGAGTCCTTCGTTAACGCCGTTAATGGATTCGTTCACGCCGTTAACGGATTCGTTAACGCATTGCATTATTCTTTCTTCCAATTGTTGCTCCCTAGCTGCGAGATGGTCCACTAATTCTTCTTTAAACCGTTTCTGTTCTTCCTTCTGTTCTTGATAACGTCTTTCCTGCTCGTCTTTCTGTTGTTGATAACGTTGCTCCTGTACTCGATCACGTCTTTCTTGTTCTTCTTTTTGTTCGTTATAACGTCGCTCCTGTAATTGATCACGTTTTTCCAGCTCTTCCTTCTGCTCTTTATAACGTTTTTCCTGCTCTTCTTTTTGTTCTTTATAACGGCGCTCCTGAATTTGATCACGTTTTTCCTGTTCTTCCCTTTGTTGTTGCATAAGGGACAGCAGGGCGGCAAGTTGATCCTCCATCGCTTGATGCTGGCTTCTAGTCACTGGCATAAACAGGTAATGTCCGGCAATGAAGCACTCACTTACAGTAATATCACGTTCAGTAATATTGGTCCTCAAATTCCCACTGGAATCCCACTTCTGACACCAATTGTTGCGAACTCGGGGTTCAATAATTCCAGTGTAACGATTTAATACGAAAACACTATTTATTTACTCCACAAATACACACGACTACAATTCGACTACTAAATAGCTCACTACTTAACACTTTATAGCCTTCTATTATCGCTTCGTAACTTTAGCTTACTTATAGCTCGATTAAAATACGACTACTACTACTGCCGCTCTATGCGCCTTTTATATACAATCCTAAAATTACAGAAAAACCTAGAAAGTTCTTTATAAGAATTCTTGAATAATCTCACATAAAAAAAACGGTTGTAAACAACTGCCTTCTAGATTAAGCCAGACGAGCAATAAATCACTCGTGTCAGCCATGACGCAGCGCGGATAGGTCGCGAAGCTCCACCAACCAACACGCTCCCATGCGTTGCCCCGCCCCCCATGCGGCGTTGCTGCGATCGTAACAGTACTATTAACTAACAAACAGCAACAATAATAATGAAAATAACTAACAATTTTATAGCTTTTTAAACACTTTCTCGAAGACGCCAAAGACGCGTGATAAATCACACAAAATGGCTGCGCGCGTTTGTTTCAAATTCGGGGTGTTTTGCTTCAAGGCTAGATTTCCAGCTCCAAAACGTAATGCATGTGGCGCCGCGGTGCGGCCAATATTTGATAAAAGAATTCATTTTTCACTCAAATACGTATATACATGACTCGGTCGTCTCTTTCTTTCTCATTAGAGTAGTTGTTTGTTCATTGGGTATAGGGTTTCTTGTACTTATAGTTATAACGTATTAGTTTTTGTACATATAATCACCGTGAAACAACTTGTTCTTTTTGTGGTTTCTGGAGCCGAGTTCGGTAATTCTATCGGAGCGCTCCGGCGCTCCGGACACAGACAATGTCCCAAAATCTTAACAAGCCAGAGTGAGACAGGCTGATATCCCGAGCGCATGGGATGTAATTACCGAACTCAACTTGGATCTCTGGGTGAATGTCAACTGTCTAAACTATCAAAAGCCTATTAACCATTTCTCAACGGATCGCTCCGTTTACACCAACTAGAATTAGAACTATGTAAGATCGATCGAGAACAGACGATCTCATCGACTCCAGCTTAATATCAGATATTGTTGAACCAACGAAACCTACAGCTGTACTAAAATAAAATAAAATAGTAGATACAAAAGTAGTACAGGGTGTCCCCGTATCGAGATTTTTGTGGGGTACCACATATAATTTCGAATAAGAAGTTTGCTGTTTTCACATTCTTGATTTTTATGATATTGTGGTCACAGAGCAGCAAAATATCAATTTTTCAAAATCGATCTGTATTATAAAAACCAACAGTGCGATGAAGAATCAGTTGGTACCTTCAAACGTGTCACAAACAAGTAGCAACACTTGGTGAAACGCG
Organism: Taphrorychus bicolor; assembly: GCA_951812265.1. Classification (NCBI taxonomy): domain Eukaryota; kingdom Metazoa; phylum Arthropoda; class Insecta; order Coleoptera; family Curculionidae; genus Taphrorychus; species Taphrorychus bicolor. The sequence continues at coordinate 1,185,756 of OX638305.1, read as the reverse complement.
CATCCTTCTTGTCTTCGTTATTAATAGAGACATCCCGGAAAAAAAAAGAAAATAGTAGAATTACCCTCATTATGTTCCAATCCGTAAATCTGTCAACAATGCTGTGGGAATGATTGAGTGAGCCATCACCACTAAACCTCAAGTTGAAATATTTGCAATTTTTGCTCAAACTGTTTCTTCATTATTTCACCGTTCCCAGATTTTTTAATTACACTTTAAATTTTACAAGTTTTGATTAAAATGATGATTTAGAAGCTCTGTAGCAAAGAGTTTAGAGTTTCTTTTTATCCTATTTTTTTTTAGTTTCTTTTCGAATTTTACATAAGAATAAATAAAAACTACTAAAAATACACTTCCAAAATTATTATTGTTTTTAAATTATTATAACGAATCTTATTTTATTATGTTAAAAGACATTTTGAGACTGTGCCTGATGCACTAATATACAGAGTGTCTTTTTAAAGTGCGTGTAAAAAAGACGGAGAGAAGAGAGTTAAATTTTCAAAAAAGTTGGCTTTTGTAGAGCTTATTTAGAAAACCTTTACAATGTTGCCACATTTTCAATGATTTCTGAAATATTTTAAAAAATGTAAAAAATATTAGTTATAATATAACTTAGATATAATATTTTGATGATGGATTTAATGGGTCGAAATGTTGAAAACTCTATTTATGTAAAGCCGTCATCAGTTATATTAAAAATAAAAAAAACTTTCAAATTATGAAAAAAATTCAGGTCCGTATTTAAAAAAATTTAACTAAGGTAACTCGGTTGATAAGCGTGACACGAAGCTGACCGCGATGTCGTATAGGGGGGGTTAGAGTGTAATGAAACTTTAAACTTTAACTTAAACTTCAAACTTTAAACTTTAATAAAATATAAACTTTTTTTGTGTCACCAATAGTTTTTAAAATAGCACATATATTAAATTTTCGCAACATTTTTCTAAATATTTCAGAAACTACTTAAAATGTAGCAACACTGTAAATGTTTTCTAAAAAGTCTCCACAAAAGGCAACTTTTTGCTAATTTAACCGACCTTGTAACAACAGCCGTTTCGGAGATCGCAATACTGCACCCACTTAAAAAAGACACCTGTACACATACTCGTATGTATTAAAAACCACTGAAAATAAGTAGAGCGTGGGGTATATCTACAATCTACATGCTAATTGTGCACAATTTGGCAAACTATTACCGAGCGAAATGGAATTATTAATTTAACCGCAAAATACGGGCCTTGCCCCACAATTAGTGGACTTCCGCAATTTCTTCTAGTAAAGTCGCCGATTTAGTTTACAAAAATGTAATCTGTTCCATATCGACCTGGTATTTCAAATTAGAACCATCTCACTGGAATCTGAAAAATGGTAGAAAGAGGGAATGAATTGGTTAATTAGAGACAAAGTAAAATACTAAAAGAAATCTAAAAACTTCCTAGAAAAAAAAATGAAAATTGTCGAAAACGGTTTTTATTTTTTTAGCTTTGTTTAGGAAGGTATTAGAAAATCGATTTTACTTTATTCTAGTCTCTTTCCAATCAAGTCAAGAGTCAAATTTAAAAGAAAAAGTTCTTATACGTAAAAAAAACTTTATAAATTGGTTCTCTTTAGACGTTTTAGTAATTTTTTTTTTTCGAGAAAGAAAGCACAGAGGTTGATATCTACATCTAAGGATTAAATAGAGGGAGAAAACCCTGCTGACTGTTGATTACCTCTTGGAGCAGAAGTAACTCACATTTATAAAATCGAACATAAACAAGTCAAAAGATCAAGTCATTTTTTCTAATTATTAAAGAATAAAAAATTTTAAAAACCGAAGAAAAAAGTTTACTTGTATGTGTTTGGTAACTAAGCAATAAAAACACGATAATAAATTGATAGAAAATAAATTAATTTGTTGAAATTTCAGTTTTCTAGCTTTAATTACGATATTTAACGACGATCTAAAGTTAAATGTTACAGCATTATTTGGGACGCCCTATACTATCTACAACAAAAAATCAACGCTCTATTAATCATAAAACTAGTCGAATTAAAACTAAAATTTGAAAATTCCATGTTATATATATTTTTTTTTTTATGGGACACTGTCTAATATCTAAAACGTAAATATATGCCCTATTTATCACGAAACTACTAGAAACAACGAATAAAATACTATTGATTTATATGGGAAAAGTCGATATTTCTATGTTAGCATATGGGGCTCTCAAACTGGCCCAAAAACCTAAATTTTGAGATCAAAATCGTGCATCTCGGCCTTTAACAGCTCATATCTCGTTTCGATGAAGATTTATCCAAAATTCTATAAGAAGAGCTAAGGAAGTAGAAGAACAGAGTTACACGTAGAGCCCATTCGAATTCGAAGGCCTGCCTAGAATAGTAACTGAGCACGGGTGGCTCAAATATAAGATACAAATTTTGACAATCAAATCAAACAAATGTACAACTTTTTTTTAATTTTCTCGAAAACCGTGAAAGATAGCTTCTTTCTGATACATGCATCTGATAGTCCTCAATGACCTCTTTATACATCATATTAACCTGCATGTCGATAAACCTTACCGTTTCCAAGATAAACAGAAAAATGTAAACATTTCAAAAATTTCAAAGGGGGTAAGTAAGGTCCTCAAAATTTTTGATAAATTTATTGTCAAAGAGTTTATCAAAAATAGTTTCATATGAAAGAGGAGACAAAAATATGTACAAAATTTGCAATTTTGGAATTTTTAGTAATTCCCTTCCCCTTCAAAATGGCGCCTAAAATGTAATTTTTTCACTTTTTATCGACATTTTAATTCTTATATCTATGTAATTCGGAAACTAATTATGGTATAACGATGCTATTGACACCAATAAATAGAGCATTCACGACTACAAAACACCTACTTAATTTGTCGTTCCAAGTTTTTAATTTAGTTGGTATAATGTTCGACCAAATTAAAACATTAGGTAATTTTCACTTCAAACAGTTTTCACTTCCTATAAGACTGTTATTAAACTAAGCAAAATGGTTTTGAGTAGTACTTGAGACGACTCACACTTAAATGAGACACACCAGTATGTTAATGAACTACATTTAGTCTACATTTTTATATTCGAGTTAAAACTCTACATGTGAAAAAGAGGGTCTTTGATTTAGGTGAATTTTTTGACATAAATCCGGACACGATATTTTCAAATCGACCAGTCTTTGTGAAAACGTTCTCAAGAAACGGGCATTTTGCCAATAATCTTCCTAGAAATGTTCAAATTTTTTCCTGCCACACAGTTTTCCACGCTTTTCCGCCTATTATCCTTGGTCTAAGTGTTTAAAATTTGATCTGTCAATTGAGAATTTCCGGAGTCGAAAAATGCTATCGCAGCTCACAGTTTACCCCATTTATTCATGCATCAAATGCCGGAACTAACCGAAATTTTGGCAAAATTTCAAAAATCTGTATCTTATGTTTCGAAATTCGATTAAGACCATTTCGCGACGTCCCAGCGAAAAAGTGCTGAAAAGAAAACATTCAAAGGTATCCCCTGCGACAGAAATCCAGTTCAGGATTGGACTCGGCACAAATAGACCTCAAATTGGGGATTCAAATTTAAAGTTTAAAAATTCGTGAAAATTTAAAATTCAAAGCTAGGACCTTGATTTTTGGCCTGATCAAGGACCCGTATGTGTACAACCTCTCTGAATTATTTCAGATTTTTACTGCAGGGTGAAATGTGGGAAAAGTACACCAAAATTGGCAAAAAAAGTGGCATAGAAAAACTTTTTTAGCTCACCCATTATAAGAGCTAGAGCAAAACTAACAACTGGTTTTTTTTCAGATTTCATTTACATGTTTGAAAATAAATTAGTTTCGACAAATAAAACTACCACTTTTGTGTACTCACTTTAATAGACTGCCTCACTTTGAGTACTCACTTTAATCGACTATAATTTAAAAACATTTTTTCTACGCCCTGAAAAGTTTCTCAGTTTTTGGGATAGGCAGGAAAACTTTTTAGTGGTTTCCCAGGAAGTCGTCGAGCAATGTTCAGGTTAAAAATATGGTAATGTTACGACTGACGAAATAGGCCAATTTTGTATGTTTTCCTTTTTAGATTGACTCGGTAAAATATAGTTTTTAGCTTTTGGGCCAAAGTTCACGTACTTGAGAATTTTTTTTACGAGGCCTAGCAGCAGTGAGTGAGTGGGCAACTAGGGGTTTTAGTTGAGACAGTAGTAATAGACTGAGAGACAGAGCCGGATTAGAATGCTGGGAAAGATCGCATTTTAACAGTAGAATGATTTGCTAGTGAATCGTTTGACAAGGACCAGGCATAAATCTGCGGGTAGATCACAAAACGAAGTTGATCTCAACCTAAACGAGCACCAGGATCTAATAGTGTTTCGTGCGAATGGGCAAGCCCTTCAAAGGTCACGCAGGAGATATCTTGGAAAAAAACAAAAAAACTCTGTTCTTAGCTGGTAAGGGTCTCCGTGTCCTTTGAGAGGTTTCCGGCTTTTGCTAAGCCAACTTTTTATTTTTCTCTGCTATTGTGGTTAGATATTTATATAAGAACTTTAAATTTCGGATAAATGTGGTAAAGTTTCCAACTCTTTAGTTGTATAGCTCTCAAATACAAGTATCAAAAAAAGTTATTTAGCAAACCTTAGATATTCTTATGGCAATTTATATGTCAAAACAAATTCGGTGTGGTCCCGAACTCTTCCTGCATAAATACTAACGTTGAATATGACACAGTCGATTACTTCCTGTGGACAACCTCAATTTGTTAGGTCTGTACTAAGTAATATTTCACAAGTTATGGAGAGGATTACTTAACCGAAAATCTATTACTTAGAAAATAATTTGAGCTTGACTTGTACACTTACTGCTTCAGCAAACGTGTTTTTATGTATCGACTTTCAACTACTAAATCGATTATTTACTTCCAAGATTAAAACTCTTGTTTTTCTTGTTTCTGATTTTCGTGGTTTCCTGATTATGACCTCAATTTCTTAGGTCTGTACTAAGTAATAGATTTACAAGGTGTGGAGAGAATTACTTAATCAAAAAGTTACTTATTTAAAAAATAAGGTAAGAGATATTTCTGAACTGTGCACACACTGCTACCGCAAACTGTTTTTAATGCAACTAATAAGTAACAGTCTATTACTTATTTACAAAACTAAATATGTTAGTTTTTTGTTTCTAATTTATCTGATCTGCATCTTCCAATTAAGATCCATCCAATTAAGACCATTTCGCGACGTCCCAGCGAAAAAGTGGCTCCTTGGAGCTGAAAATAAAACATTCCAAGGTATCCCCTGGGACAACTGATCAACAACCTCTGTGAATTATTTCAGATTTTGTGCTGCAAAAATGTGGAGTCTACAGTGTGAAATGTGGGAAAAGTACACCCAAATTGGCAAAAAATGAGGCACAGAAAAACTTTTTTTAGCTCACCCGTTATAAGAGCTAGAGCAAAAGTAGCAACTAATTTTTTTTTCTCTCCACCTCTTATACTTGCCCATATAGTACAACCGAAGCTGGATCGCTCCATAGTTTTCGTTAAAATCGCAAAAAACTACCTTACTATTTTGGATACTTATTCTTAACTGCCTTTGGACATTTTTTTAACCACTCTGTATTAAAATGACACCTTTGGCGGGATAGGATTAAAAGTGCCCAAGGATATGCCCTTTCCCTTGCTATACCATCCTTATTGGGCCAGTCGTCTAAGGGTGTCCATAAGGCCGAGAAATTGACCATCACACAAAAAAGAATAAAAAACCGTCTCAACTTTGCGAATTTTTGTACATTTTCCTATTTAATTTATCGGAATTAGACTTCAAAATTTATCATCTACACATATGACGAAATTTGCCTAGAGGGAGTCTCACATAGCCCCGGAAATAAGGTTTGGGACGCCACTGTTCCAAACAGCCCCCCCCCCCCCTCCCGCACATACCACCGTTCATTTCTGTACCTAGGCCTCTTGGATGGAAATCCCGTCAAATGAACTATATAAAAAGAAATATATGAAATGAAATATATAAAACCAAAAGGGCTTTATCTTCATTGGCGTTCGGACAATAAGTTTTTACATAAATTATTTTTAATTTTCAGATTGCTGGTAAAGCAGCCCCTTACTACATGGGATCAACCACTAGTCTACCTCGAGGAGCTCCTTTTTTACGAACGTACTCACCGGCTGTCCCCAACCTTCCTGCAGAGAGGCTCAAACCGCTTCCATCAGGTCAGTTTTTCCTTTTGTAATCATACATCACACATATACCCCAAAATCTGTTTGAATGCTGTAGTGGACTCACTGTTGTCAACAAACTTTTTGAATGTATTCGCCTATTAGATTAAATCCTGACTTCAGCTTGTGAGTTTTCGGAATCTTGAGAATGGCATGCTTACTTCAGAGAGGTACCACGTAATTAGTTTCATTTAAGATTTCTGAGTGGAACGTGGTACCACGTCTGTTGTTGAGTCCTGATTTTGTACAAACACTGTTCTATGTTCATCCACTGTTCTAATGTAAATACTGTTTTGTTTCGCACCTTATACATTTTCTTATCTGTCACTAATTTTTTTGCTGGTGAATATTCTCACAATCACGTGTCTCATTAGATCAAGGCAGTGCTTAAATACACGCCCGTTTTTGCGATAAGAGAAAGCGCGTGTTTGATCAGTAAATTGCATAAAGAGACGAAGAAGAAAAAAAGGTATATACCTACTTCTCGTGATTAGATTAAGCGGTAGGTTTTAGGACGGCATAATACGAACAAGTAAAAGTTTGTCGCTGACGTAAAGCTCGCCGATTAAAAAAAACCTTTTTTCCATTTCATCAAAAGGGGCACCCCCGAAGCCTCAACGCGCATATAGCAGTGGAACAGGCCGTGGCTCGAACGACGGCCCTCCCAGACCGCCGGACCCGTTCGCTCCTTTTCAACGCCCCACCAACCCTGTTTATGTACCAGGTGGGTCGCCTTTGATATGAAATATTAATAACACGACAAGATCACTTAGCATTCCTTATTAACGTCAAAATCGCCTATACTCTAGACAGATAGACTAGATACTAATAGAACAATCGACTTACCTCTATGAAAAATTAATCACAATTGTTATAGGTATAACCAATTGCGTCTAAATATTACAAAAACGCCCTGTATAACACGTCTATCCTTACGGTTGGTTACGACGTTGTTTGTTCAAAGGGCTAAATAATGTTTCTTCAAACCTTGGTACTATGATTACTAGGCAGAAGGTTGTAATGCAATCACTACTGGTTCAGGTTAAAACCCTCAACCCTGACCGAGCTCGAGATCGAAATTAAAACAGGGGAACATAACACAAATTATTAACTTATTACGCTTATTGAATGAATCACAGATCTGTATCGATTCATGTTTAAACAATCGATATTTCATTTCTATAGATCAAGCTAAAGTAAACTAAGAAATGTTTACTGAAAGAATTTACTTTCTGGCTTCTATTGATGATATGCCCTTCAAACAATTATGACGATATGTGCCCATGAGTGAGAGAAAAGGTTGAAATAGCCGAGTATTTGTATTTGTAGATAACTTCGGCGCTAAACGGTAGTGAGATGTTGAAAACGAAATTAGCCTGTGCTGCCACCTATGTGTCGGTGGTTGAAGATGATTGTTGCACCGTCACCAGTGACTTGGAGTAGGGTGCCGCCATACAATCTTACAAATTTATTTATTTACAAATAAGTTAAAGTCTGTGGCGCCCAAACAACCTCCAGTATAATGACCAGTGTTGGCAAGGTTAATTAACCAACGTTTTTTAACCGGTTAATAACCAGTTATTAACGTTAAGAAAAAAACGCTTTAATGATTTTTAACCTGGAAGAAACGTCAAATGTCAATGACACTTGTCATTTGTCTACGGTAGACGTATATTTGAGTGATTCCTTGTTTATTAGTTAATTAGTATGTTGTATTTTTTATACTTAATAATCAAATAATTTGGTATAATAAGTTTAATATTGATGGGATAAAATGGGGCGTTCAGAAACCAATATTCGGAAACACTTCAGAAAAATTCAAAAAGCTGGTTTTAAATATGTTAAAGGCCAATGTAAATAGTGCTCATGTGAGTACACTTCAAATGCAAGACGTATGGAAAAACATTTTGAATGATATTTTTGGATAAAGACCGCTTGCAATGCAGAGCTCGGCTTGCACACTTTTAATTGCAAAAATGAAAAACATATTAGAGGTTATTAACCGGATAATTAACCGTTTATTAACAGGTTAAAAAGTTAAAAATATTTTTAACCGGTTAATTGCCAACACTGATAATGACCGGTGAATATACAATGAAACAGGGCAATGACGTTGATACTGGACGAGTGCAATCTCGTTAGTTTAACTAATGGACACAGATGGCGCCACCGGGCATACTTTCCTCGGTGCTGCTATGAGACGTGTCTTGAGTACCGAAAGTTCCGCAAGTTCTGAATGCGTCAAAGCCTCACTGACAAATGATGGTTCATCAGTCTTTTGAAAGGTCGAAAACAGCGTTTTCGTAATACCTACGGCTAAAAATTGATTTATGTATTTTACAGTTATCTGCAATATACAATGTGTCCTAAAATTGACCTTCCCGGTATTGGAATCTTTAAAACTATAGGGGCTACGAAGTCGATAGTCGATTAGCTCAGGTTTTTGGGAATAAAAAAAAAACAAAATGGAGTTTTCAAAAGAAAATGTTATAACTCTCTTATTTTAGAAAAGAATCGAAATTTCTGAGAAACTTTTTGTATTTATTTTTTGATATTCACGTTTTTGAGAATGGAACAGGCAAAATGTTACTTAATAAAAAAACCGTTATAATCCCCTCATTTTAAAAATCAATCGAAATCTGTGAAAAAAATTTGGAAAAACTTTTGGTGAAGAATAAACTTGTAAAGATGGAATATCAATACAACGTTTCGATTTTCTGGAACCATCATCAATTTCTATTTTTCTTAGGGCGGACATATTATGTTTTTTTATTTTTGAACGTAGAAATTTGATCATGTATAACGATCCTACTAAAACACACTACCCCATTATACTGGTAAAGTGTTTGAAAACCCAACAATTCCTATGATATTCCCTTTAAACAATTATGACGATATGTGTCCATGAGTGAGAGAAAAGGTTGAATTAGCCGAGTATTTGTATTTGTAGATAACTTCGGCGCTAAACGGTAGTGAGATGTTGAAAACGAAATTAGCCTGTGCTGCCACCTATGTGTCGGTGGTTGAAGATGATTGTTGCGCCGTCACCAGTGGCTTGGAGTAGGGTGCCGCCATACAATCTTACAAATTTATTTATTTACAAATAAGTTAAAGTCTAGTGGCGCCCAAACAACCTCCAGTATAATGACCGGTGAATATACAATGAAACAGGGCATTGACGTTGATACTGGACGAGTGCAATCTCGTTAGTTTAACTAATGGACACAGATGGCGCCACCGGGCATACTTTTCTCGATGCTGCTATGAGGCGTGTCTTGAGTACCGAAAGTTCCGCAAGTTCTGAATGCGTCAAAGCCTCACTGACATGGTTCATCAGTCTTTTGAAAGGTCGAAAACAGCGTTTTCGTAGTACCGACGGCTAAAAATTGATTTCTGTATTTTACAGTCATCTGCAATATACAATGTGTCCCAAAATTGACCTTTCAGGTATTGGAATCTCAAAAACTATAGGAGCTACGAAGTCGGTGGTGTGTCTAACCATTCAGGTTTTTGGGAATAAAAAAACTAAAATGGAGTTTGGAAATCAAAATGGAAAATAATCGAAATTTCTGAGAAACTTTTTGTATTTATTTTTTGATAAGAACTTAATAAAAAAACCGTTATAATCCCCTCATTTTAAAAATCAATCGAAATCTGTGAAAAAAATTTGGACAAACTTTTGGTGAAGAATAAACTTGTAAAGATGGAATATCAATACAACGTTTCGATTTTCTGGAACCACCATCAATTTCTATTTTTCTTAGGGCGGACATATTATGTTTTTTTATTTTTGAACGTAGAAAATGCGATTTGATTATATATAACGATCCTACTAAAACGCACTACCCCATTATACTGATAAAGTGTTTGAAAACCCAACAATTCTATTATCAAACGAAGATCGGACGTGGTAGTCGGAATGGAGTATATACAGGATGTCCCATTTTTGTTGATAATATTTTATCAACTGTTGGGAAGTACAAACCAATTTTTCACTCTTGCAATTTTGAAAAATGTACATTTTGGGACCCCCTTTTTAGCTCAGTTGCCTTTTCAGATTTTAGGAAAAAAAAACGCTATCTGATAGGTTTTCTTATGCAGATTCCAGTGGTGTAGCATGTTCTTTCCTTTATCAAACGGTTTACCTGCAATAAATCAAACTTATTTCCTATGGGACACTCCGTATATTATTAAGTATTTAAAACAGCCGAAACCACGGGTCTTTTTATTATTTTAATAATCCCAAAGTCCGTTAACAAAAATATACGGAAGAATGGTGAGATGTTGTACAGAGCAGGAGCAGGCGACATCCACCTGCGTAAGTAGTTAAGCAAAGCGGGTATCAGGACAATCCAAGGACTTTTTTCCACCTTACCCATGACAAGCGCTTGGTTGTGACCTTGAAAATCGCAACGACCGGTCCATGCTAGTCACTGACCTTGAACGCCGGCGACATGCTTAACCTTGAGCGCGTCGCTGGCGGTTTGACCTTGAGAGGCCATGACGAGCGTTTGGGGGTGACCTCGAGAATCGAAACAAGCGACCTTGACGGGTCCACGCTGAAGGTGACCTTGAACGCCGGCGATGCGCGTGACTTTGAGCGTCCACCTTAACGTTGAGAGCTTTCCCCCATCCCAAGTGTGGGTTTCATGCCCTTGGGACTTTATTTCTCCTTAACCCTGACGAGCTCTTGGAGGTGACCTCGAGAATCGCTACAAGCGTCCTTGACAGGTCCACGAGGTCATGCAGGAGCTGACCTTAAAGAGATATTATAGAGATATATTAGATCTAATACTGCTTGGCAGATGGCTCTCAGTTCAAGAAGCGAGTTACAGAGCAATATGGGCTGCTTGTGCTGGATGTCGCCTGCTCCTGCTCTGTACAACATCTCACCATTATTTCGTAGCTTTTTGGATTTAAGCCGCGAATTCACGGTCTCCAATTTGTCGACCAGCCATAGCTGTATTGATGAGAGGTAGACCCTGAAACTAGTGTGCCGATGGGTTGATCGACACATTGAGTGACCATCTACTCTTAACAAAAATGTTAAAACTTCTATAAAAGTTGTGTTTTTAATCTATTATTCATATTAGAAAAACGCGTTGTTTCCTTATGAAGATATGTTGTTGAAACTGCGCTACTACTAAAAAGTTGAAGTACTTAGGATTGGCCCCTTTATCCCAATGCAACATTATGCATGACATAAAATAATTAAGAGATGGTACCCATGTCAAGGACTGGATGTTGTGCATATTTACTATCGAACTTCATAGGTAAATTTTTGATCGCATAATAGTCCAGTCCTTAACATTGGATTTGATAACAAACGCATTACTTTTTTACTACTTTGGTTAGGCATTAATGGTTCGGTGTTTGTGAACAGATCCAAAACAGTCCTGTCAGTTCGTATTTTCAGGAGGAACTGCTTGAGCACTTGAAGTTTTCATAAGTGCATTAGTTGGCATTAGCATGTATTAAGTTTTTATAAGTAGTAATTTTGGAACATTTCAGTTATTAAATATTATGTGTTATTTCCTATGTATTTATCTTCTACTTGTTTTGATCCTTTCTCCTTAAAACAACAAGCACCAAAAAGTACTATTATAATTATGTAGTAGTTATGTTGTGTCGCACATGGAGTATAACGCAGAAGTCACTCTAGTCTGAATGTCAAGACTGATTTGACAAGTGAAAACCCTCAGCAATAAGAAACCAGAGCTCCTGAGTTCAAAGGCTTTCTCACTACCAGGCTGTGACTCCAAAAACATCCATGATGAGGGTAGTAGCGTCCCTAAGTTTCGACTAAATTTAGTCTTCTTCAAGGCTAAAAACAGACAATGCTTTAACTTACAGAATAATCAGTAGAATTTTATTGTCAAAGTTTTTTTATGTAGTTTTTTAGTAGACAAATGGTCCGCACTGCCATGGTGACCATTACTAAGCGTGCTAATCTATGATAAAGATGACTGAGTGTCTCTCCAGAGTCTTTTTGGTCTAGTTTTTCTTTACTTTGACTCCGGTTTGGATTTGAACCGACTATAGAATAATGTTACTCCTTTAGTAGGTATTATTAAGCGATATAGTTGTCAGTTGGTTCCCACATTACCACGTTTCGAAGAAAACATTATATTTAGTCAACATGTTTTCAATTTAGATGGTTACATGTCATCACCGGAACGAGGTTCCCGTTACGAAGATCCCTACTACAGCCAGTACGGAACGAGATCCGGCTCCATTACACCTGTCATAGACGAAGAAATTAGGTACGGTTTGATGCCGATTTCAGTGTTGTTTATTAAACTTTAATATCGACTTTATTAACAGCGATACAGAGCTACTTGATGAATCGTACTCGTTGTATGGAGTTAAAGTGCCACCAGGAAATGCTCCTAGGACCACCCCTAGATCGGGATTTCCAGCTCCAGCGACTGCTCCTTATGACGCTACAAGGTTAGTTTGTGTGTTCTTAGTTGATGTTTCCTACAACCCGTTTAGAAATAATATATTAATAACTTAAAAAATACACTAAAATATAATGTTTGATGAAGATTGATGTAAGAAGCCTGCTTGTTAAGAACGAATGAAAAGAGTGCGTATGATGCCGTGCAGCGTGTGCGAATTTCTATTGGCTTATTGCAACAGGCAGTAGGATCAGTTTCTAAGGGTCAGAAAACGGTCGGATTACTTAAAATTGTTCTTAACTGTTAAAAACCAATTTGCGCGTCTTATCTGAGGTATAATAAATATGATATAACACTAGTATGCAACAAGAAATGTAAATAACAGTAGGGTGTAAGAAAAAGTAATATTTTTCAATTCGGGTTGTGGAAAACAAGTATTGTACTGGAAAAACGCTTAACATGCTCAGCTTTGCTTGGTGCTGCTAATCCATCGCGACTGTTAAGCATTTTCTCGATTTTCAAGCAATTAATATTCTTGATATGTAATATCCTATTTAATCGCATTAGGTACACATATTCCAGGTTACGAGTAGAAAACATGGAACGTCAGCTTGCAAATCTCACTGGCCTAGTCCAGAAAGCCCTCACCCAACCCAACACCCTACAGATACCAGGAAGAGATGGCTACCGAGGTGAGAAACACTCATTTTCGATGTGTGCAATGTGTGTGATCAAGAATGATATGAGATTTAGCCGTCACTGTTGATTATAATTGCAAGTAGTTACGTCAGAGAAGATGCAATCTATAACTCAATCACTTATTTTTGCTATCTCTTTACCTCTGAATTTTTTATTATACTTTATGTTTGATGTCAATAATAAGTGTATGGCTTATAGATGAGAATCTTTTCTCAGACAGATAAAGCATTTCATAAAACTACGTGAAGCAGCGGTATTGCCCCCTGTATAAAGTTTGAACAGTGTCAGTGTTATGGATTATATCTACTATTTAAAAGTTAGAAAATACTGTCCAAAAAATAATTTTGCCAAAACTTATCAAAAATAAAAGCTACAAGGAACTGTGTAAAACATAATGTGTTAAGACGAAGTTTGTTAATAACGAAGATTAAGCTATAACCCATATTCCTATAAGTAGTTTGTTATCACTTTCATTGTAATGATTGAAGAATTCTAAAACTGTGTAATTGAAGAAAAGAAAAAAATATCAGGGACTGTCAAATGTTCATGGCCTGTTGCTTCACAAAACATAATAAAATGCTTTATATATTTCCGTTCATCCATTTAATAAACGCAAGCCTTGTACGTGTAAATAGAGTGTGTTTGGTTGCTAACTGTCATCATTCATTTGTACCCAACAGGAGACGAGTTCGATAAGAACTCCAGCTCAAGTTCAGCTTCGCTGCCAGGTTTGTATTATCACTATGTTTGTTTTATGAGTTCCCTCATCTCATCTATCTTAATTTTGTTGTGACTGCATGTCCATACTTGGAAATTTGGCATAATGCTGATCACTGCGAAGAATGTATAAATCTCCTAATCCAAACAGAACCAGGTCCAAATTTCGAAGTTTTCTTTTTGTGAAGTCGAACCAATTGGGTATGTGGAAGATATGTTTGACAATTTTATGGTTTTTTGGCAGATGACTCGTTCCTACGATCAGACAGCAAAGCGCCCAAATTGGGTAAAAGCGGCTGTCGTAAGTTGCAATTATATTTATTCTAGGCATGTGCCTGGATCTTGTATATTTGTATATTTAAGCTTTCAATCCCCGTCCAATCCCGCTGCGCTGATTAGCAAATTATGCATGTGTTCAGCAGCAGTAGAAGTAGTTTTTGTTTCAAATACTAGTTGTACAGCTATTGAAATACATATATGTAGATTTCCCCTACAGTAGGTAGTCATTTGAATTGACGTCTACAGAGTGGCGGGTTTTCATTAGGTTTATGAGGTATTAACAAAACTGTCATAGTTATGATTTAAGTCAAATAATCAAGGCTAACGAGATGCCAAACTTTTGTGAATACTAATATTGTGAATAGCTGATATTTTTAGACATTTTCTATGTTTTGCTTTCCGTAAACTTCTAATGTACCATGTACCAATGTCGGAAATAGCTTTATTGCCGTGACTCATAAAATGTGATTGACAAAGCATAAAGTTGATATATACAAAATACTGCTAATGATAAAATACAGGGTGTTATAAAACTTCATCTAGCAGGCTATGAAATTTTGACAGAAAAGGATGACATAGTCAAAATAAATGGACTTTTGTTTCGCCATCCTTTTCTTTTGACATTTCACAGCCAACTATATGAAGTTTTATAATAAACACCCCGTACATATTTACATCACTAGGTTAAAAGTAACGCACGATTTTAAAAATAAATAGGCCAAAACCTGTACCCTGTCAAAATGTATATAACAAATCAAACTAAAATTAACTACACTAAAAGTAGAGGGTTTGTGAGAGAGCCTCCTCCTCCGAAAACGTATGAGAGAGTAAACTCCTTCGAAAACCTATGAGAGCGTCCACTCTTCCTCCGACAGCTCCGCATACCCATCCATTGCCTCACCACCATACCACCTCCACCAGTACTGCATTATACTTATATGAGCGTTCAGGTGCAAGACTAGTTTGATTTACAAAGTATAAGCAAAGGGATATTATTAAAATTAGTATGAGTGAATTAGTTCAGTTGACACCAATAGTTGAAAAGATGAACCCATAGAACCCCCAACTCAATTTATGAAATTGACACCATTAATTGAATTAGATTTGGACTTATAATGAGTTAATTGATTTGAAGAATGAAGACATAAAGCGTTTTTTGTCTATAACTGATCCAAGTGTAGCAAGGCCAAATCACTATATCAATTTGATCACTGCAGATATGAGCATCTTTTCCTCTCCACCTTATCCAAGTGAAGCAAACAGAAACGATTTTGAAATGGAATATGCAACTAAAAAACAACAAAATGGAGAAATAGTGACTTGTATTATTTGTTTTGAAGAAGCGAATGAAGTCTGTCACCCAAATTGTTGTAATCATAAATTTTGTTTGCAATATATTATAAGATGAACAGATAAATGCTGCTTGATATCGTTGAAGTCAAAAAAATGTCCATATTGTCGCCAAGGTTATTCTTATTTGATTGAAACTACAAACGATGTAATAAGACATCATAATATTTTTACAATGACAAAAAATAAGTAACTTTATGTAGTTCTATAGTTTAAGGAATTTATGAAATAAAACATTACAATGGACTCTAATTCTAAAACCAAACACAAATTGCTCTTAACTAGTAAAATTATTAATAAATAACCCATCAAAAGCCCTTCGCACAACTCTTAACTATTAAAATTAATTTCTACATAATACTAAATTTCTGAATTAAGTGATAAATGAATTCACGAACTATTTGAAAATAAGCAAGTATTAATACATAAAAAGGAAAGAAATTAAACTTCTGGATGAAGGGATCCATTAGTTTTTATGGGCATAATTTCAGATGTGTTACAGAATAAGCAAGCATGAGGTGGTATTACCGAGAACAGGGGTGTATAACACATAGCATATTTTAAGTCCATACTGTTATATTCTAGGGCGCGTTTGTAATGGCAATTAACAAATTTAAAGGTAACCATATAATCCAATCGAGTGGTTTTCATTGCACGTAAAACGTAGGGAATATGTACACCTCCAGATATTGAGGTTATTTGCGCATATGATTGAAATATTCAGAAGCTTTTTCTTTCATACCACAATTTATTCACTTTATAGTCACTTTCCTCCTCATCAGAATTTTCCACTATTGTGTTTAAGTCTATGTTTTGCAAAGGAAACTCACGTGTTTCCAAATCGTTGTTACTTGTTTATTTACAACCATATATGTAATGCTATCATTACAAACGTCATAGGAGGGTGGGAAATTACCTATCTCTAAATTAGGCGTAGGTAATGGGTATTCATTACCACCCAAGGGCGATAATGGCTTATTACCTACCTCTCTTTTCCATGCTTTTTTCTTGGCCCCTAAAATTTAATGTTTGTATAGAATTAAAAAGGTGTCCCTAGTAGCATCGAACTAGATAAGATAGTTAACCGGTAATTTTTAAAAATGATAGTTAAAAATGTTATTACATACGAAAAATATAAATTCATATTATGTAGGTTCTCCAGATTTTATAGTTCATCTCGACGCCGCGCGCCTCGATAAACTATCAAATCTCTCGACAGTAATGAACGACTTTCCACCCCGGTATAGCACTGATGTTAAACCAGCAAATGGATAACTTTTTAAAATCTTAGAGTCAAGAGCACTCGCAACTTGTTTCATAAAATATACTGAGTACAGAAAGGCACGAGGAATTGAAATATCTCCAAAAGCATGCAACAGGGAAACAAGTTTTGTTTTTTTTTAATTGGGGGGGGGGGGGAAATTTTATGCAAATGTTATGCTAATTTATGCTAATTTTTATTAATTTATGCATTTTTTTTTTGCAAACGTTCGGTTCGCAAAACGCCTACTCGGCCTTCACTCAGACTCATGTAGAATCCATTTCTGCCACCAATTACTATTTTTGGTGAAAAGCCGTTTACACCAATTTCAGTTAAGCAAATTTTGTGAAAGAGCTAATACGATAAAAAAACTTGGGATTCACATTATTTAAAACTTTGTAATGTAGTAAAAGTAAATGATGATAGCGGGGGGGGGGGGGGGGGGGGGCGACGGTTGGGTATCGAATGGAAAAGGAGGAGTGTACGCTCTCATAGGTTCTCGGAGGAGTTTACTCTCTCATACGTTTTCGGAAGAGGAGTGAGATTGGGAGGAGGAAGCTCTCTCACAAACCCTCTACTACTAAAGTAAGAGAATCTGACGCGCCAACATTTACTGCAAAAACTCTTCAACTCACTGTCCAGCAAAAATGCCTTAATCGTTCTCATAAATATTCGAGCATCCCCAATCTCCCTGCTTTATATAGAGGCAAGCGATTGAACAGACATTTATTCCTGTAAATAATAGAGTTTTTTGTTAGAGCTGTAGATGGGATAGGCAGAGAGACGATATACGATGAGCGAGTGCGCTGGTCCGAGCTCTACCTTACCACAGTGCAAAATTTTTTCTGCATCATACGTGTGGTCTCGATTACATAAGTGGCTAGTCTATACAGGAACGACTTAACTTTCAAGGTCATAGAAGAAACATCCATGGACCTCATAGATAGCGCCAGACGAGGTTGCTAGAAATTGACCTTGAAAACCGCGAGCCGTGACCTTGAAAAGTCGCTGGAAGGTGACCTTGAAAATCGCCGGCTTGTCAAGGGCGCTTGTTGCGACTCTCGAGGTCTAGCCGCCGGCGTTCAAGGTCAGTGACTAGCGTGGACCTGTCGTTGTGCTTTTCGAGGTTCGTCGGCTGGAGTCCAAGGTCAACCGGCTCATAATTTTCAAGGTCACCTTCCAACGACTTTTCAAGGACGCAGCTAGCGATTTTCAAAATCAACTTCTAGCAACCTCGTCTGGCCTATCTACGATGGCCATGGATGTTTCTATGACCTTGAAAGTGAAGTCATTCCTGTGTAGACTAACTACTTACGTATAGTGCTGGGAGGGTGAGTAGTTTCTCAGGGAGAAACGATGGCTTGCAGACTTGCAGGACTCACGGGACTGCAGCCGACACAAATATCTATCAGCACGCTTTTGAAGGACGAAAACCGCGATAAATAATCGCCTTGTACAATCACTCCAGAAACAAATACCATACATTAGACGCGACCCTATAAACGCAAAATATGCCCTTCTACCAATCTTTCGGTTCAACTGTACCCCCATCACTCTGATGGCATAGCAAGAGGATGCCGTCAAACGTCAGCCGTCGATCAATGTAGACACCCAAAAAGTTGCTCTCTTCCGACACCCTAATTTCAGTACCTTCCAGTGCTACACCAATGGTGATTTTGAAGTTCATAATGCATGTTTTGTGACAAATGACACAACAAGCATAATATTTAAATGCATGGCCGCAGCATGAAACGAAGTGGCATGTTTGAGATGATCGCGAATATCCTCCCACGATAGTGTTTTTAGCCCTCGAAATAAGTAAGTTGTTGTTCCTGAAGTCCAGTTTTTGCTACCTCAGGAATTCGTAAATTCTCTTTGACGTAATATTTTATTGTACGAATTATATTGTTAGTAATTTCCTGCAACCTAGCTTGACAAACCGCATTGTGGTAAACTACAACCAGATTTTGAAGCCGGTTTCCTGCAGTTGTTATCCGAGCTTTAAAACCGCGGTTCGATGGAAATTCTTCCTGACGTTTCGTTCACAACTGCGGCGGACAATTATCAAAGTCGATCAGATCAGTAAGATGTTTGCTAACTGCTGCAAGTTAAAAAACGTCACTCATACGAATCTCTTTCCTGCATACAACGCAATTATTCAAAAATTTTTTGACAGAGTACCAAATTATGTTTAATTTGTGTCGCCTTTTAATTAATGCTAATTGTCTTTCATATGTAGCTATATCGAATGCAACATGTAGATGTTACTTTGCAACAATTATTAATAAATATACCTTTATCTAATATTAACCACTGCATATAGGCACTTTTGATAGGCTCTAGCTTTATGTTGTTTATTGTATACAACCTAGTTGAAAACTTTATAATAGATTTTTCTATATTTTTTTAACCATCTAAGTCTAATTCAAATAATCTTGGAATGTATCTACATATATAGGGTGTCCCAGTTTTTATGATCAGAACTTCAGGAGTAGGTAAAAAGGTTCACTTTAAGATATATTTTTCATATAAACTAAGGAATTCGTTTTCTTTGTTTCTGAGATACAGGGTCGTAAAATTGAGAAAAACGTGAAAGAGTTTTTTTGTTTTGTTATATGAGGGGTGTCAACGCGGTTTAAGCCATAATTCATAAACAAAATACTGTAATAATTTGTCATAGGATTGCGTAATATCTAGGTACTGAATCCATCAGTGGCGGAGAGATTGGTATTGTGTAGTCACTGGATGGATTTAATAGCTAGATAATATGCAATATTATAGCAAGCAATAAGAATACTCTGTATATGAAAAGAGAGGGCTTATGATTATATGACAAACACATCCTAAAGTAGGTATGTTCTCTTGTAACTACTCCTGATGTCCTGATCATAAAAACTGAGACACCCTGTATAATTTTGAAACTAATTGGCAATATTCGATCGATTCGCCTAAATTTTTCTTGTATCGTGTACCTTTTAGATAAATCCGTATCGTTCGAGAAGTCAGTGTCGTTTAGCGACGAGCCGCCAGAAATGAATTCCCCGAAACAGCACAGCCCCCAACACGCAGGTAAACTCACCCTTTGCTTTAACTATAAAGGAAGTTTGCATGCTTTGGTGTGTCATTTTTTTGCAACTAACAGAGTTTTTTTGCCACATCAGCGGACCAAAAACCCACAAAACCGGCCATTAAATCGTCTACGTTACCCAGGACTTCGTCTCAGGGTAAGTTTTCACCGATCATCATGGCTAGTTAAGATATCCCATCTATCATAATATAATGAATTTGAAAACATGAGCATGATTATTTTGTATTGTAGAGCGCGACAGGCTTAAACCAGCACCGCCCCCGAAACCCGCCTCTTTATCTCCAAGTCAGTACGACAGCCGAATATACAGAGACCTGCAGCTCACCCCCGAGATGTACAATCAGCTGCGGGGGTTGCAGAAAAAAGCGAAAGATTTGCGAGCCGAGGTGCGGAACTTAAGGCGCATGTCCCAGGCGCAGGCCCATTCCGTCAAGGAAACCATCAGGGACACTTTTATAAAGATTCGGGCAATGCTTTTGGCTGGGGGAGAACAAGTGTGGCAGGCTGGTAAGTCTCAAATTTATCATCAATTAACTACACAGTTTTATTTATTTTTAACGATAACAACACTATTAAAACACAATTACTCTCTACTAACAATTCGCAATGTTCGCTTATTTCGTTTATTTACTATAGTGCACTATCTATTCGATCCCATCTCGCGCGGCGCGCTGGTTTATATACTCGGCCTGAACACACTCTCGTACTTTCGAGAACGGAGGCGACTGTTCCCGGTTCTCGTTTAGTCTAGAAGGGGTCGCGGTCGGCGCTCGGCATTGCCGCTTCAACCCGAATCTCTGTGGACTGACGGTCGGGCGTAACATTATTTATAAAAATTAGGAAAATAATGCATTTATTTTACATGAAACTTAAAGTACGTCAAATATTATTTTAATTCACTGAAAGTCATGTTTTGATTGATTGCCTGAAATGTTTGTTTGTCTGAGTCTTTTAGTCTAAGTATCTCCTACTAATTGATTGCAAAGTATTATATGTATCAATTCTTCCTAATCTTATATGGACGTCGGAAGTTGTTCGCCCATCTGTGGTAGTTCTTTTGAAGAGCGCTCTTAATATGAGTAATCTCAATGCTTCTCCTACAATGACATTAGTGAGTAGACTCGTACGATGTGCAGGTTTTTTCAAAATTTTCAATTTGCCATCAATACAAGTATAATATGGATTTTTCCTTTTAGGCATGGACCAAGAGCGGGTTCGTCTTACGAGAGAGGAGGACCTGTACAAGCAAGAAATGTTGCGTTTGGAAAAAGATCTGGGCGAGCTGGAATCGACCGTGGAAGAACTGAGAGGCAACGTGATAAATCGGAAAACCAGGGTGAACATGTCGGATGTGGAAAATATGGCTCTAATACTCAGTAAAAGTTCTAAAACGGTGGCCGATTTGAAGCTCAGGTAATTTTTTATACAGGGTGTCGAGTAGTCAAATATATTTAAGGATAATTGAACGAAAAAAAAAACATTAAAATTATGGGGAATTAAAACAGAGAAACTCAAAAAGCTGTTTCAAAATATCCATAGTTAGTTTAGTTATTTTGACCAATCGAAAAACTCATGTTATCTGTCATTTGCTGTTACGTCTTTGCCACCCAGATAGCATCTACAATTTTTAAATTGCCAAGAGCTAGACGAACATCGACACTTAGCTTCCATATAGGAGTTGTTTATTTGAAAACTTCATCTATTTGGCTGTGAAATGTCGAAAGAAGCGTATAATGCGTATAACAACAATTTTTTGCTGTGGCGTTTTCACACGGAATACGGGGAGGCTGAATGCCAAAGCTAACGTGAGTGATGCGGGTTTTACGTACAAGCGCAGGCCGATGTCCTTCTTATCGCGTCGACACTATATACTACAGTGCTAGCCAGAAGTAGAGAGGGCAGGAGCAGAAAATTCGGCGCCAACGGTGATCGAACTTATTATATTACTGACCGGTGATATTGGTAAAGAGTAGAGTAATCTCGGTGACGTCACAACTGTAACATTGACAGTGACAGAGCGATGCATCAAATCACCGAAAAGACGTCCTGTCAAGCCTGTCATTGTCAATAACCAGTGGCACCCTCTACCGTCATAATGTAACATCTCATACTTTCATAACTTGTCAAAGTCGAATAGCGTTTTGTTCTTTTGCCACATTTTATGACCAATATAATAAAATGGAACAAGTTATATCATATTTAATAATATAATGTGCATATAGTCCTGATTCCCCTTAATATAATGTTCAAAGTTATTTAACATTTGTAATGTTTATTCTTTAGGTTTCCTGGCTTACAGGACAGCATGAAGGCCCTACTGACAACCGAAATGGATAAGATGATGCGCGAAGAGAAATTTCTCAAAGAAGAACCGGAAAGGCTGGAGTGTGCGCTCCGGAGGTGTAAAAAGTTAACGGGCACTTTGGTCACTTTAAAGAGGTCAGTTACTGCCACTTTAAAAAGCCACTATGAATACTTCTTTAATTCTTCGGATTAACAGATTAGCCAGTGTACAAGAACAACGACTTCCTTGCTCAAATTCTAATAACGACGGCAGACTGTCGCCGATCGCCGTCGAGACCCCTCCAGTTACTCCCTCGTCTACCCACAGCAAGGTAAGGGCAACCCTCGGCTTGTTTGCTTTTAGTTGTAATTTACTTTTAATTTGGGCGCATGCGACTTTGCCTTCAATAATTTAATACAAAACTTAAATATGTAGTAACGAATATTGTACATTATTATGAAGAAGAGTGATAATTTTAATATGTATTTAATATAAGTGAAAATACAAGAATCGTGTACACATTTCCAATGTTACCTTTGCTGTTTTTATTTGTTTTTTTTATTACTTGGATCAATCATATTTGCAAACTTTTTACTGTTGAAGCCACTTTGATATTTGCTCACGTTTTTGGTGGATTGGTTTATAACTTTCTCGAGATTAAACAATAATAATTCAACTAAATACGGGGTGTTTATTATAAAAGTTCATCTAGCAGGCTATGAAATTTTAACAGAAAAGGATGACATAATAAAAATAAATGGACTTTTGTTTCTCCAACCTTTTCTTTTGACATTTCACAGCCAACTAGATGAAGTTTTATAATGAACACCCCGTATAACCACAGGACATATCGTGGTTAAATGCAAATAACAGTTCTAAACTTTTGATTTTTCCCAGTGCCTATAGTTAAATAATTCAACGATTAAACCTTCCATAGACAAGAATTGTATAAGATACAAGTAGTTAAACAAAGCCGGTATCGGGCCACTTTCAAGGACACTGCAAGTGTTCCCATTCCACCTGTGGACTTATACGCCCACGTTAGCCTTGACCTCACGCAGGAAACGTGACGGATCGCTTGACGCGAGCCGGCTGACCTTGCAAACCGTCTTTGGACTGCAGCCGAGTCCGCGCCTAGACGTCTCCCGTGACCTCGAAAATCGTAATCTTCAAGCGAGACCTTGACGAGTCACACGATGTCGGTGGAACCTTGAAAAGTCACGCCGTCAAGGTGTCCTTAAATGCTTCCCCTATAAGGGGCGCTGGCGCTAGACCCCCCGCCCCCCGGCCCATTGATAAGTAGTAGCTGAGCTGTAAATGCATAGTCGCCAAGATGTCTTCATTCTTAGTGATTTAAACAAAGAGCTTTACGTGAAACAGTTTGAAAACGTGCGATCACTGCCGGTCGGACAAAAATTTAAATGAAAAATTTTCTTGGCTGCGTGACTTTTCAAGGTTCCAGCGACCTCGTGTGACTCGTCAAGGTCTCGCTTCAAGGTTTCGATTATCGAGCTCACGGGAGACGTCAAGGCTGACTCGGCTGGAGTCCAAAGACCCTTTCGAAGGTCACCCGGCTCGCGTCAAGTGATCCGTCACGTTTCCTACGCAAGGTCAAGGTTAACGTGATCGCCCGTGTAAGTCCACAAGTGGAATGGGGACACTTGCAATGTCCTTGAAAGTGGCCCGATACCCGCTTTGTTTAACTACTGATTCACGTTGCATGAAGCCATTGTCGCCTTATCCAAACGTGGATTCGTATACTAATGGGCTGTCTTGCGAGACTTATAAATTAATATGGGATTATCAGATTGTAAAAGCTTTCAGTCTAAATCAGGTCAAAAATAATACATCCTAAAGTGTTTTCCGGGCTTTTAAGACGGCCCAGCGGAATTTCTACCTGATATTTCTTCCACGGTTGCGGCGAACTATATCAAACGCGATCAAATTCCATTAGACCGAAGCCCGGAAAACATTAGATGAACACAATAAAACGTACATCGCTACTAAGAAGCACTGTTACTTCAACTAGAGGACAATTTGGTTAATTCGAAGGATATATTAATTCAAGGTCATTGGTCATCTTTGTTTTACATATTCTTTCCTTTACTGCCTGCCTTACACCATGTTCACATGTAATTCAGACACTGCCTCTTGTCAAACTTGTCAACTACAAGTCAAAACAGTATTCATCAAAAAAAGATCACAATAAACTTGTTACTGCTAAAGAAAATAGAAAAAGTATATTAAATTAAAGATGCAACGCATAAAAAATCTAAAATTTATCATACATTTTATATTATACAGGGTGCCCCATCGAAAAGTAGCCAATTGGTTTTTGTTCCTAGTTGAGTCCGACAATAATGGGAATCTCCGAAAGGGTAAGAGATACGAAAACGGTTAAATTGGAAGAAAGTTGCGTATGGGGAGATCTTATACAAAGTGTTAGCAAAAATGAGTTGCTACTTCATCAGCAATGAAATTGTTAAATCATGGACAAAGACATAATAAAACTGAGCATCGGCTGATCTTTACACCATCGTATTAAGATGTTAGAAAGATGTACTGTTGCTGCTGAAAGATGTACTATTCAGCACAATAAAATATACGTAAATGGTTCTCAATTACAAATATGATTGATTCACCACACTCTTTTTATTTTTCTCCAGTTTATTGAAATAGCGGTACTTACTCATATTGAAGTAACTAGTTTCACAACAAAGCTTAAATGTTAATCACCAACCTCACAATATTATATACCTGTCTTTTAAGGGTGACTTTTACAACTATCAGCAAAACTTCAGTTTGAAGTTAAAACACGAGTAATGACGTAGATTGCGTTGTTTATCTGTCAGGTTAGCATGCAATCTACGTCATTACTGGTGTTTTAACTTCCAACTGGTTTTAAAAAGTTTTACTGATAGTTGTAAAAATCAGCTAAAGCTCTCACATAAACCTTTTTACATACACTATATGTTGATAACGCAACAATATCTTTGTTACGTTGTCGACTATACAGGGTTATTCAAATTCTCCGCTCACCATTGGTATGGAAAGTCACCTAGCAAAAAAATATGATGTGAATTACATAGATTTCCCCAAGATGGCTAATTACCGTTACGACTAATTACCTCTTTATTTTCTTTATGTATTTTAATTAATTTACCGAGCACGTTTAATTCCGATCTTCACTGCTAATGTAAAATGCGATCATTATTTTATTTACAATAAAACCCAAACAGCAGCATTGTTGCTGGATCATGTCATTGAATTAGATCCATCTTTCTTTCATTCATTAGAGCAGACACTGTCGATGCTCGAAGACATGATATGTATCAGTTGAAAGTTGTTCATTTGGATGGAGATCCTGATGACATTTGTGAATTTCCTCGTATTCAAACAACTGCCGAAGATACTGGAGAAAAACCGAAATTTACGAAAATCGTTTTTATTTTTTCTTGAACTTACAAGTTGAAAAAAAAATGTTTTAATTTTAAATTATCTTTCCCTGGGCTCGTCTGATAGACACTTTTTCTGCTCTAATAAAGAAAGTCCAATTATTAGAATTTCGACATTTCGAATACTCCAAGCCAACAGACTGCAGCAATATTTATGGAAATATTGAAAGCAGTTAAGTTTTCAATTTCCAATTAGTAAATATTGCCTTTTTGCATAATTTCAATTAGAGTTTTCTGCGAAAAAGCAAAAATTTCGACCGCTAACATATTTCGCAGAAAATAAATTTCTTTCAACTTTCATAATATTAAAATTGAGAAAATTATTATAAGAAGAACAAGATATAAATCTAACGGTTGTGTATTTCTTCACATAATGATCGAATATCTGCAATCCCAGGAATGGGTAACCTGCACTGACTAACATTCCTCTCACTCATACTACTTTTTATCCTACCTAAGTACATATAAATGGCTGTCTCTTATCAAATTATAACTTTAACTTTGGCCGGTTGTTATTAGACCTTGGAGTAGAAAAAGCAGATTGGAACGCAGTGATGGTCAAACAAACTTCTGTGCTGCCTCACACACGAGATGTCCTGTCTGTCATGCTTGGAAAAGAAAATAAAAAAAAATTGGTTTGGAAATTGTTGAGGAGGAAACATATGTGGTGACTACTGATAAACTATAGCAGAAGGCCATAGAGGTTGCAGAAAGATACTCAAAAACTATGGGTGACATTTAAGAAAAAAAAAGGGGGAGCCTAAATGAGAAAGGCAAACAGGCTTAGTGTCGAGCAGGCAAGCATTATAAGTTAATACTTACTCCAGAATGATGAAAAGGCACTTAATAAGCCATTGAAGGCACGTTAAAATCATTTAATGGTTGCTATAAAATAGACAAGGGGAACTAAGTCCACGTGGTTTATTAGATGTGCAATCTAGTAAATGGGTACTACAAAACCAGATAACTGGTGAAGTGTAAGAAAGGAAGAAACTTTCTTTTTCTAGAAGAAGGTATCTTCTATCGAAAATTATATAAGCAAAGTTAAATATATTTCCGCCTATCGGCCTATCTCGACCGGCCTTGTCGTTGACTCTTAAGGGTCATGTCGTGAAAGTAAAATGACTCCCAAAAATTGGTTCCTTACAACCAGCTAGGAATTTCCATCTCCAAAATTACAGGAAAATGACCAAAAAGGAAAAGGAAGTCAGAAAACGACGGTGTCGCACACACGCAAATCAATGAAAATTTAGGGAAAACATATTATAGCCAAATTGAAATATACGTAAATTTTGAGGAAATAAACTTGGCATCACTGAAAACAGTACCAACATTCCGGCAAGAAATAACAAATGACAATTACAGCGTCAGGAGAAAATTAGGGATTTTCGTGAGACACATCACAGGTAGTAGTGATGTGTAGGAGATAAAACCATCGATAACTTAAAATTTGCACTAGACTTTTCCAAATGTCACAATATTTGCACTAGACAATTTCAAATGCTACAAAGTTAAATATTAATTTGAAATTATTATACTCGGAATTGTTAATTATATCACACATTTTCTGCCAGGCTACATTATATGTTGCGAATTTTCTACCCAAAATTAAGTATAAAAAATACGAAAACATCATTGTCGGTAAGTAAATAAGTAACAAAAATATTTGAAAATAAAGAGCAAATATGAGCAAGATGTAATGAGTGCTTCTACTTCTATAAACATTAGCCTATCAAACAAACAAGTTGGTCAGCAGAAATCTTGAGTTGGTTTGTTTATGGTGTGCTTTTTACTTGAGACTAGAAAGTGCTGTAGAAGGTTTGTAGAGTAAGACCACGCGCGCGGAGTGCCCATAGTTTTGGAAATATCCGAATGTTCCTCAGATGTAGCCCTAACTGCCGTAAAATTATTAACAAAGAACCTGAAGATACCTAAAAGTAACTGAAATGTCGAAACGTCTCAAATACCTTATTTCATATTAAGTAATAGGTAAAGAGGTAAAAAACGTGCTAAAATTCATAAAAAGATATAA
This sequence comes from Taphrorychus bicolor, assembly GCA_951812265.1. NCBI lineage: Eukaryota > Metazoa > Arthropoda > Insecta > Coleoptera > Curculionidae > Taphrorychus > Taphrorychus bicolor. The sequence continues at coordinate 1,157,944 of OX638305.1, read as the reverse complement.
AATGGTACCACGAGTACCCATATCAAAGTTGCCATTTATGACATATTGTTTGTGATTGTAAACAGAATCTACAATTGAAATTTCAGTTTTCTAGCTTTAGATGTCCCTAAAAATGTAATATTTGTCAATTTTTGTGTCACCCTATAGTATCTAAATCAGAAATCAATGGCACTATTTATAATAAGGGAACAAAACCTACAAAAAAATATTGTTAAACAAAAAAAAACTAAAGTTAAATGTTACAGCATTATTTGGGACACCGTATACTATTTAAAACAGAAATCAACGCTCTATTTATCATAAAACTACTGGAACGCAATAAATTAACAAATATCAATTTACATGACATATCCTAAAATTCTAGGTTACAACACTTTTTTGGGACTCATACTATCCAAAACGTACATATATGCCCTATTTATGATACGACTACTAGAACCTACGAATAAAATCGATTACTATTGATTTATATGGGAAAAGTCGATATTTCTATATTAAGCATATGTGACTCTCCCCAACTGGCCCAAAAATCTAAATTTTTAGTTAAAAATCGTGAATTTCAGCCTTCAACAGCTTATATCGCGTTTTAATGAGGATTTATCCTAAAAGTTATAAGAGGAGCCAAAAAAGTAGAATAATTTTAGTGTTTTTTAACAATTTGTGGATAAAATGGCGAAGGAATTATTTCGCCTTAAATTCTCATATATATCAACACCAGACTCCTTGCATAATTATAAAATTGCTTTCATTGGTAAGTTTTAATAAAGCTTTCATCGCCTTTATCTAACATCTTATTCTGCTTAGTCTACGTACTTAATAATCCATCCTTTCTATGTAAAATACACACTGCTTATGGACCTTTTCTGCATTATTAGCATATATTAGCTTCCTGCATCATTTTTTGAGCCACCCTATACTATCTAAAACAGAAATCAACGTCCTATTCATTATAAAACGACTCGAATTAACAAATAAAATCGATTGGTATAGATTTAAATGATACATATAGAAAATTCTATGTTAAACATAGGGGGCTCTCAAACCGGCCCAAAAAACTAAATTTTGAGATAAAAATCGTGCATTGCTGCCTTTAACAGCTAATATCTCGTTTCGATGAAGATTTGTCAAAAAATGTATAAGAACAGCTAAGGAAGTAGAAGAATAGAGCTACACGTAGAACCCATTTTCGAAGGTCTGCCTTGAACAGTAACTGAGCACGAGTGGCCCAAAAATTAGGTACAAATTTTGCACTTTTTTTTAATTTGTTCAAAAACCGTGAAAGGTAGCTTCTTTCTAATACATCCATCTGATAGCCCTTAATGACCTCTTCATACATCATATTAACCGGCAAATCGAAAAACCTTACCGTTTCCAAGATAAACAGAAAAATGTAAAAATTTCAAAATTTTCAAAGGGGGGTAGGTCGTGAAAATTTTGAGCCAAAATAGATTGTCATAGATTTTGTCAAAAATAGTCTCATATGAAAGAGGGGACAAAAATATGTAAAAAAATTGCAATTCTGGAATTTTCAGTAATTTTCTTCCCCTTCAAAATGGCGCCAAAAACGTAATTTTTCCACTTTTTATCGACATTTTAATACTTATATCTCTATAATTCAAAAACTAAACATGGTGTAACGATGCTATTGACACCCATGAATAGAGCATTCTCGACCACAAAATACCTGCCTAATTTGTCGTTCAAGATTTTTAATTTAGTTGACGTAATGTTCGATCAAATAAAAATATTAGGTAATTTTTACAAAATTTTAATAGTTTTTCACTTCCCATGAGACAGTTATCAAACTTAGCAAAATAGTAATTAACGTTTTGAGCAGTATTTGAGCCGACTCACACTTAATTGAGTCACTGTTGTTCTATTGCCATAAATGGCTTTGCTATAAAATGGCAAATGTCACTCTACCCCTATAAATGAGAAATTTAATCAGTCAAATCTCAGAACCTAAAAACGATAAAATCGAACAGTTAGTACCAGTCGAATGGGCTTCGTTAAAGCTATTTTGTCAGTCATATACGAAAAACTGATTGTTTGGGCGTGGCACATTTCTTCTTCTTCTATTGCCCTGTCCGATTACGGACGTTGGCTTTCATCATAGCTATGCGGATCTTGTTGGCTGCGCATCGAAACAGTTCAGTAGATGTTGCTCCAAACCATTTTCGCAAGTTAGCCAGCCAAGAAATTCTTCTTCTCCCAGGCCCTCGTCGGCCATCAACTTTGCCCTGAACTATGTTTTGGAGAATTCTGTACTTGCTATGTCTCATGATATGGCCAAAATACTCTAACTTTCTACATTTCACAGTAAGCACGATTTCAGGCCCACATCCCATTCTTCGGAGTACTTCTTCGTTGGTAATTCTTTCCATCCAAGAGATCCTAAGAATTCTTCTGAAAATCCACATTTCAAAAGCCTGCAACCTTCCCTCCATAGCGTCCGACAGCGTCCAAGCCTCCACACCGTACAGAAGAGTGGAGTATACACAACACACGACTATTCTCTTTTTAAGGGCCAGATTCAGATCTCGACATGACAGAAGCGGTTTCATTTGTATAAACGTATTTCTCGCTATTTCAATTCTATGTTTTATCTCCTGTGAATGATCCCAGTTTTCGTTCAATGTGCAGCCGAGATAAGTGAACTTTGACTTCCTTTCAATTGGTTTATTGTCTATACACAAGTTACCTGGTTGAATTGGATCTTTAGTAGTCACCATATATTTGGTCTTATTGACATTTAAGCTCAGCCCGTACTTCTCACTAGTTCGATTAACTTTGTTCAATAACTCTTGTAGCCCCTCTAAACTGTCCGAAAACAAGACAGTGTCGTCAGCATAGCGGATATTATTGATAATTTCGCCGTTAACTTTGATGCCTCGATCCGTGTTTTCTAGAGCCTCTTTGAAAACGGTGTCCGAGTAACAATTGAACAGGAGCGGCGACAGTATACAACCCTGCCGTACACCTCTTTTGATTTGAATGTATTCAGTCTGCTGATTTTCAACTCTAACAACTGTAGCTTTTTGTCCCCCAGTAAAGGTTAGCGATAATCCTGATGTCTTTTCCATCCAGTCCAATATCCACTAACAGATCTATCATTTTCTTATGTTGGCATCTGTCAAAAGCCTTGGTGTAATCCAGGAAACACACATACACGTCGCAGTTTACGTCTCTGCACCGCTGAATCAAGACCTGGACTGCAAACAATGCTTCCCGCGTTCCCAGTCCATCTCTGAACCCGAATTGTGTTTCTCCGTTTTGCTCTTCACATTTTTTATATATCCGCGCATGAATGATCTTGAGAAATATTTTAAGTACATGGCACATCAGGCTAATGATGCGGAAGTCTTCGCACGATTTTGCATTGGATTTCTTGGGCAATGTAATGAAGGTGGATGCAAGCCATTTTTGTGGGATTATGCCAGTATCATATATTTTGTTAAAAAGTGCAGTTAGTGTTTCAATGGTATATTCATCCATAATTTTAAAAATTTCTGATGGTATTTCATCTGGGCCCATTGCTTTTCTGTTTTTCATGAGCTTAATTGCCTGCTTTACTTCTGATATAGTGATATGTGGACCTTCGACAGTATCAAAGACGGGTTTTTCGGGTCGTTGTTGATCATCAAACAGACCTTCAGTATATTTTTCCCATACTGTTAATATATCATTAATTTCCAACATAATATTACCATTCTCATCAGATACATTTCCAGAAGCTGGCACATTATATGGTGGCACATTTATAAAGCAATATTTGTAATAAAAGAGAATACCCTGATGATGACTTATGGTAAGTGTAAAGTCGAAACGTCGGATATTTTTGGTTTCAGCGCCCTTTAGCAACAGTGAGTAAGTTGGAGCAAAAAAGTGTCATTTTAATAAAAAAGTTTTCAAAATAGAACCTTTGGTACCCGCGGCAAGGTTCTGGACCTCAGAGACCCCTAGCCCATCCCATAAGGTAGCCACATACCAAATTTCAGCTTTCTAGCTCAAACCGTTTGAGAGATATCGGCTTTAAACCAAACGTTTTCAGGCGGCCATCTTGGATTTTTAGAAATGTCATTTTTAGCGAATTTTACATAAGGGAAACCTACCATTCGATTTTCAACTTGATATCATCATCGGTTCATAAAACAGCTATAACCTAGCTATGGTCAGCTACATAGCTATGTCTGCTTTATTACCATTCATGGTACTCCCATGGGCACCTAGCATCCAAAGTTGAACCATGTATCATTACCAGTTCATTAAATACTAACGTTACTCAGTTATTGTAGCTATGATAGCTGAGTCAGCTATATCACAATTTATGGTACCCACCATCCAAATTTGAACCATGTACCATCAATGGTACCCCAAATATGACGTAATTTACATTCCACCCATATAATACGCATTACCCAACGTTTTTCTTATGGAAAATACACGTGCCAAAGCGTGAAAACTTATATGCAAAATTTCGTTAATGGTACCCATGGGTTTGGTACCATAAATAAGGTTTCGACCCATGGCAACTTACAGTCCATTCCCTAATGAACCATGGTACCAAATTTCAGCTCTCTAACTTTATTCGTCTCAGAGATATCTCCATTTTTTAAATACCCTGTCTATGGCGGCCATTTTTTTTTCACCTCCATCTTTTATTTATGACGAAATCAATATTGTCCCATTTAAAAACCGTTGCACAATGTATTTCTTATGGGAAATACACGTGCAAAAGCCTGAAAACTTATATGCAAAATTTCGTTAATGGTACCCATGGGTTTGGTACCATGAATAAGGTTTCCACCCATGGCAACTTGCAGTCCATTCCCTAATGAACCATGGTACCAAATTTCAGCTCTCTAACTTTATTCGTTTCAGAGATATCCCCATTTTTAAATTACCCTGTCTACGGCGGCCATTTTTTTTCACCTCCATCTTTTATTTATGACGAAATCAATATTGTCCCATTTAAAAACCGTTGCACAATGTATTTCTTATGGGAAATACACGTGCAAAAGCCTGAAAACTTATATGCAAAATTTCGTTAATGGTACCCATGGGTTTGGTACCATGAATAAGGTTTCCACCCATGGCAACTTGCAGTCCATTCCCTAATGAACCATGGTACCAAATTTCAGCTCTCTAACTTTATTCGTTTCAGAGATATCCCCATTTTTAAATTACCCTGTCTACGGCGGCCATTTTTTTTTCACCTCTATCTTTTATTTATGACGAAATCAATATTGTCCCATTTAAAAACCGTTGCACAATGTATTTCTTATGGGAAATACACGTGCAAAAGCCTGAAAACTTATATGCAAAATTTCGTTAATGGTACCCATGGGTTTGGTACCATGAATAAGGTTTCCACCCATGGCAACTTGCAGTCCATTCCCTAATGAACCATGGTACCAAATTTCAGCTCTCTAACTTTATTCGTTTCAAAGATATCCCCATTTTTAAATTGCCCTGTCTACGGCGGCCATTTTTTTTCGCCTCCATCTTTTATTTATGACAAAATCAATATTGTCCCATTTAAAAAGCGTTGCACAATGTATTTCTTATGGGAAATACACGTGCAAAAGCCTGAAAACTTATATGCAAAATTTCGTTAATGGTACCCATGGGTTTGGTACCATGAATAAGGTTTCCACCCATGGCAACTTGCAGTCCATTCCCTAATGAACCATGGTACCAAATTTCAGCTCTCTAACTTTATTCGTTTCAGAGATATCCCCATTTTTAAATTACCCCGTCTACGGCGGCCATTTTTTTTTCACCTCCATCTTTTATTTATGACGAAATCAATATTGTCCCATTTAAAAAGCATTGCACAATGTATTTCTTATGGGAAAACAGAAGAAATAGCAAAAAAAAAATAACTACGCCCATGTCTGCCGAAAAATCGAAAAAATACATTTTTGCCCGAATTTGTAACCGCCACTGTCCGGGCGAAAACCGTGTGGTCTGGCTTCGACGTCATCAGCCAAAAATGAATCCCGACATGAAATTTTCAAATCGACCAGGCTTTGTGAAAACGACCTCGAGGACTGGGCATTTTGCCAATAATCTTACTAGAAATGTTCAAATTTTCCCCGGCCAGACAGTTTTTCCCGCTTTTCGGCCGATTTTCCTTAGTCTGAGGCTTTAAAGTTAATGTTTACATTTCGGAAATCTCAGCTGTCAGTTGCAGATGGGCGCGGCCGCCGAATGCTTCCGATTACTAGTTAGTGGCTGGCGAATCGGAACCATTCGGGATTTTCGGCCAAAATTTGAAAAATTTTGCATCGTTCGTTTCGAAATTCAATTAAGACCATTTTGCGACGTCCCAGTTAAAAGTGGTTCCTAAGTCCCAAAAAGAAAACATTCCAAGGTATCCCCTGGGATAGAAAACCATTGCATTAGATGCACGGTTTGGGCAGAAATATACCTCAAAGTGGCAACTTGAAATTTAAAGTTTAAAAATTCGTCAAAATTTGAAATTCAAAGCTAGGACCTTGATTTTTCGCACGATCAAGGGCCCACGTGTGTACTACCTCCCTGAATTATTTCAGATCATTTGCTTCGAAAATGTCGAATCTACAGGGTAAAATATGAGAAAAGTACACCAAAATTGGCAAAAAACGCGGCACAGAAAAACTTTTGTAGCTCACTCGGTATAAGAGCTAAACCAAAACTAATAGGTGATTTTTTTTTCTGTCCACGTCTTCTAGTTGCCTATATACCACCGAAGCTGGACCGTTTCACAGTTTTCGTAATAATCGCAAAAAACTACCTTACTATTTTAGATACTTTTCCTTAATTGTCTTTGGACATTTTTTTGACTACTCTGTATTAAAGTGACGCCTTTGGCGAGATAGGATTAAGAGTAGCCAAGGATACGCCCTTTCCCCTGGTACCATCCTTATTGGGCCAGTTGTCTAGCTAAAGGGGTCCAGAAGGCCCAGAAGTGGACCATTACAAAATTTTTTTCAAAAAACCGTCCCAGCTTTGCGATTTTTTGTAGATGTTCCTATTTACCTTATCGGAATTAGACTTTAAAATTTATCATCTACATGTATCGGGAAATCTACCCATGGAGAGCCCTATATCCCATATTGCCCCGGAGTTACGGTAAAGACGTCGTAAATTTGGGTACCTAAAAAACCGCATTTTTGATTTTGGTACGCCACTGGTCAGTCAGCCCCCCCCCCCCCCCCCCGCACGTACTGAAAAACCGACCACATTTTTGGAAAGCCCATTCATTTCTGCACCTACGCCCATTGAACGAAAATCCCGTCAAGTGAGCAGTTTAAAAGTTATAAGCGTCGAAATGGAAAAAATACCACAAATCTACAACCAAAATCGCTGCTGGGAGACGGCTTTTATAATCCTCACTGGCGTTAGGATAATGAAAAAGTGCTTGATCAGCTTTAGCAAAACCTCCTATATAAATTCTATGAAAAGTTTGTTTACTAGGAGTTATTACTGAGTTGCAAAACTTTTCAAGTTTCTACAAAATTAATGCTGACATCAACTTCAAAAACACCTCTAATAACGAGGAAAGTGACAGCGGTTTGCCAATAGCCATGTTGGAAAAGCAATTGTTTCATAGATTCCTGGATGTTTTAGTACATGAATTTATAGAAAATCTTTCCATCAATGGCTCTTTTGAAATAATAATAAATGCCAAGTTTTTGGGTGTTTTGCCCTACTGTGCGTCGTTGCGATTTTCGAGGTCACCCGGCTCGCTGCGTTTCGTTACGTTTCCTGCGGGAGGTCAAGGCTAATGTGGGCGCCCACAGGTGGAATGGAGGCACTTGCATATCTTTGAAAATGTCCCCGTTCCTGTATAGCTTAACTACTAATTAGTGGTGAAATAATCTGATTATTTAATCGAACACCCAAAAACGTACCAAAATACTCAAGCAATATTAATAGCGGTTTAACTGGATTGTAACATTTGACCGATGATTTGTAACATTGTGAAATTTATGCACGTACCTTATTTGGGGTAATTATGGTTTCCGCCCATTAGGTCAGAGTTTTATTGTGTACCTAGTTCAGTAATTTCCAATATCACCTTGGTTATCTGCCCTTTTTGACTGAGAATGTATTGCCTTCTATTACGTTCTGTTTCATGATGCCTGAGTTTACCTTTCTGGGTTGAGAAGAGTGTGGACAGCCCGGCATTAGCTCCCATTGTTTTATAAGTGGAAGGTGTCGCCTGTTAGCTGGAATTTCAAGCTGAGTTTTCCCGTTTGGGGACCCCTTCATGATGGTACATACCTCTATTTTTATTGTTTTCCTGGGCTTGGAGGATCTGAGGATTGTGGTGAAATTGCCATTGCCAATCGGCCAGGAGTGTGTGTTTCTATCGTTATTGTCGGTTTTCTGTAAATTTTGATTGGGGGTTCGTTTGCTTATGTTTATGTTACGATGTTTGGAAGTGGGGTTAAGTAATAAAATCGTGCAAAATTGCCAAATAGTGTCACTGTCACTTAGCCATCACATCTTCCCACATCTTAACGAGCTAGAGCGAGAGAGACTCATATTCCGAGCGATATCGGCGAAGCTCCCGACAGCGTTCCCTTCGATGGATGACGCCGTCTGTCATCGTCCAATTCTCCCATACCGTATTCTGACGTCACCAGAGTACTAAAAGGTACTTATTGTCATTTTTGATTTCGTGGAGATTGATGTTACTTTCCTTGAGGTTGGACTAATTGGCCATTACTAATGGGATACTTCTTCCTGTTTTGCTGTTCCGCATTTCTTTTGTCTCCTTTTTTTACTATTTTCAGCTGTTTGTTTTCGGCTACTCTTCGTGACGTCATATTTGTCTTTGGCATTTTGGGCATCATTGCGGAAGGGTTTTGAAGGTCACTCGTGGGTATAAAAGGGCAGGACATTGACTTTTGGAGTTTTTTTGATTCTGACTTCTGGTGCGTGAGCCAGAATCCCGTCGTGCTGGCCGTGATTTGCAAGTGTCCTCGTGGTCTACTTTGAGTGATTTTCATCTCAATACTCTTTGGAGGATCAAGACCAGGGCATATTCCAAATGGTAGTTGCTTTTTGAAGTTTTTCCGGATCCTCGTGGAGAGGATTATTGTCGATTTACGCCGCTCTACCTTTACCTCTTGGAGGGATAAAAAGCAATCCACGCCGCCAACGTCATCACCTTGCCCCGTTTGTCAACCTTGCAGGTATGTGTAGCTCCATTTAATGGAATATTCTGTAGTTTTCCGTGCTAATTCACGTGTTTCTATAGGGGTTTTACGTACGTCCACGTTTTATTGTTGTGACGGGCTTCTGCTACGTCCACGTTTTTTTGTATTAACGGGCTTCTACGTCTGACGTTCTTCCGCCGTCCACGTGCCTCGTCGGCGCATTTTTGGAACATCCACGCCGTTCTTGGAGGCCTGCTCCTCATCAGAGACCTTCGGATAGCTGCTCTTCAGGACCACCCTGATCCGCGATAAGGGGATAGTTTAGAGTGAGAGCTTTCCAATTTGTTATGTTGTAAATGGGCGACGATAGTGGCTGAGCGTTGAACCGTCTATCGTAACTTTTTTTTTATCTTATCAATTTGAACTATTAACTTTACTTTTTGCCTCACCATAACCATTTAAAGTAGTATTTTTTTTGATAGTATCGAGGCCCCAAGTAAGTGATTCTTGTTATTTTTTTTTTGATCAATTGTTATGACAATTTACTGAGTAGTAAGATATCTCAGATCTTCAATTTGTTTGTGCTTCACACACTTTAATTTATTTATAAAGAATTAACTTTTGCTAGGTATTAGACAGCACTACGTCTGTACAGTTACGAATCTTTTATGTACCGCACCCTTTATGTCTTGTACCGTATTGTGTTGTGTAATTTTGAGGACAGATATTGAGGGCTCGTGATTCCTCACTTTAGTATTTATCGTTATTAAGTAAATTTCAATTTTCAGGTATTTAAAGTTAGATTTGATCAGGTATTCAATAATCACTCTAACATTACAGCGTTAGTCATTAGTTGGTAAGCTACGGAAGCTAACCTGTGTAAGTTTATGGCCATAAACCCTGAGCTCCGTCCCTAATTAGTTGATTATTGAGAGCCGTATTGATTAGTAATAATTCATATTCATTAATACATAAAGTTCCTTCACCATATATTCGAGAATATTGCAATTACCTTAAATTTTGTGTTTAATTGCTTTATAGCATTTCAAATTTTATTTGAATTGCCTTTCCTTAATTTGTTAACCAATCTATCAATAGAAACAGTGTTATTTGTCCTCAAACAATTTTGCTTTAATTTCATGCGGATTTTGACTGGTGCAGGTAATTGAGATTTATAGTTTCTTATTTGCATTTTTTTTTATTAAAAGTAAATTTAAATCAGAGTAGTTAGGAAAGTGGTAGTGAAAGAGGGATATATTTCGTGATTGGTATATTCCTGTATGGCATAACATCCTTCTCAGGACCTGGCGTCTTCCGGAAATCACGTGGCGCCTATCGGGATATAAAATAATACAACTAATATCGTATTGAACCTACCCCATCTTCACTGTTGCTGGCGGCCCGCTAGTGCTCCTGCTCGATTACTTACTATTCACCTCCTTTCGCTCTTTCTGAAGTAAGGTATTAAGTAACGATTTTCTTTTAGTAAGTTCCAGAGATTCCAATTAACAAACAAGAACTAATCAGTGCTTAACATTCCCAATAACCCTTGTTAGTAAATTAATATTATAAAATAAAAGCGTCACAGATTACTTGATCACGTTCATGATCGGGATTCAAAAAACCGTCCCTTAGCGTTATAAGCGTCGAAATGGAAAAAATAGCAAATATCTACAACCAAAATCGGGTTTGTCACTGCTCTCTTTATATATCCTCACTAACCTTAGGATAAAAATACAAATATCTTCGTTTTATTTTCATCATTGAAAGTTGAAGAAAGGATGATGGAACATTTACAAGGGGGGGGGGGGGGGGGGAGTTCCATAAAAGTCACACAAAACAAAAATTGTTGAATAATTTTTTTAAGTTTATAGATATCGCCGCCATTTTTTAGGTGTCCACTGCTAAAAAAGTGGGGCCAAAACTATAAAACAGGGGAGTTTTTTTCAGACGTAAAATACTACCTCGTTGTTATGGACACAAAACATTTTGAATAAAAAGGTTCAAAGTAGGTAAATACCGATAAGGTGTGTCATTTAATTTTTGTGTTATAGCATTGTCGGTTTGCTGCTCTATAGAGCAATTTGCGAACATTTCCAACTTTAAAATCTGTTTAAAAAGTGTTTTTATCAATATTCCAACAATTGCAAACAATTAATTAAAATATCTCTTCAAATAACTTGGAGAAAAATAGAAACAACTTTCGTAAATTTCTGTTTTTTTGGAAACTAGTCGGACTGAATTTGAACGAGGTCGTATCTTTTACTGTTGACCAGAATCAATACCCAGCGGCGAATTTGAAGAATGTCTGTATATGTATCATCGTTATCAACTATCTTAATAAGTATGTATGTACTTTGTATAAAACTTACTAAAACGACCTGTTTTTGTTGTATCATTGTCACCGTGTAGTACGACTGGAAATGGAGCTCCAACTTCAAAGAAGCTATAACCGCTCACGAGTAACGCAAATCAACCCTTTTATTATTGCTTGCCTTATTGATATAATTATATTTTTCGTAATAATTGTTTATTTTTGATTCATATACTATACTATCAATATCCGTACTTTTTTGCTCATGGTCCGGTATGATAGTTCCCAATTTATTGGTCTAAAATTGTTCCGTCCCCTAAGCCCTTTGCACCCTCTTAAGCACCACACTGCATTTACGATTCAACTGTTTTTCTTTTGTTTGCACACTTGTCACCCTATGTTGTTTGTATTAACTGTATTACTTTTATAATATCACGTCCTACTTGCACATCAAAATCGATTATATTATAATGTGACCATATTATGTTTTCTTAAGAGTAATTCTGACTTCCCATTTGCTTCATCCTGGAGCCCCACAGATTGACGTTTTCATTATAATATATGGGATAGACCAATAAATTATCGACGAGAATGCTTCATTTATGTATTAGAGCCTTTTCCTTATAGTAAGGTGCCATTGGAAATGTTCATCCGCGACTCTGCACCTCGACTTTCATTGTCATCCCAAAAAAACCAGCGTTCAAAAAAATCACACTCTAGGTACCTACCTACTATTGTGCTTAACCACAGAAAGTTTCGTAGTTGATATTGGCTTTATCAGTTTTTAGCAGTAAAAATTCGACCGTAGTTCACCAGTTAAAAAGTAGCTTCTTTAGTTGTAGCTTATTTGGCTTTTTATATTGTGATTATTATTATTATAACCTTTGTAATAATAAAGGTTTGATTTAGTTTTTATTTTTGTTATTCAGAGGTTTCGAGAAACAGTTGACTTCGACCTTACTATAAGGGAAAGAATTTTTAGTTAATTTTTAGAGAATGAAAAATAATTCGGGATCACAAGCATGTCGCATGAGGTCGATCTCTAGTCGTTTTTAAATAGGTGTATGATTTTTTTGCTTAGTACTTACCAATAACACGCGCGCACTTATTGGTAAGTTTGTTTTACTACCTGTTATTTAGCATGAGGTATTATGGGGACAGACATATCTGACGCTTATGAAATACCTGTATGCACGCAATCAGAATGTGTTCCCCTTCTTCCATTATTATTTGTCGAGTAAGTTTATTGTAGATCGGTTTAGTTGTTGCAGATGTCAGTAGTTGATGTTTGTTTTTATCGTTAATCATTTTGAATTTATGAAAAATACTGCCCGTATTTTAAATTTAAATATCATGCGCTTATACATGAAAACCTTTTTGATACTGAATTAGCTCAAATTAGTCAATGTCCCTCTTTTTACTTCCGTTTCTTTCTTCAGTAATTAAATAACTGAGAAATTCCAATTACCAATTTCCAAATACTCTTTTTCGCAGTAGCATTATCATCGTTGTTACTCTGCCTGTTTCCTGTTTCTAAATCGTTTTGTACCTTGTTCACTTATGATCCTTGTTAGTCTCCATCAGTAACTTAGCTCTTCTGCTTATCAGCGTCAGTACGTATGTGGATTAAGACTAACAGGGATTGGTGAGCATTGATTAATATAGACTTTGCAACTGTTTAAGAAAAACTTCTTTTTCTAGCCCCCTGCCAGTCCACGCGTGGGGTCGCTCTTCATCGGGGGAGACTGCTCCTCCGACGACGGCGCCTCCCACCGTGCGGAGAACGCGCTCGACGCTCTGCTAGACGAACTTCAGACTTTTTCAAAACCTCACCATTCGTCGTCTGACAGTTCCAAACCGCCTGCGATACCTGCCAAGGGCATACGCCCACCGCAAATATCGGAAATTGGTCGCAAAGGCAGTATGGACTCGGCCTCGTTTCTGCCCACAAACAACTTGACCGTCAGCACGACCACCGGTAGTTTGAGGCGGTTGCACTCGTATCCCAGCGGCTCTGACACCGATAATAGCCCGCCCATTCAACCATTGCAAAATAGCAAGGGTGCTGGTACTGGTAAACCTCCTCTTCCAGAAAGGAATACTGAGCTCTTGCAACACGTAGCTGGTAAAAGAATTCCTCCACCTCCGCCGCCAAGGACGAGTTCCAGGTCACCACTAGCTTCTCCCACCTCTCCAAATGTCAAGCCGATTTCCCAGTTCGAACAGGCCACACAAAATTTGGGGCTGCACACGCTTAGAAGAAACGCGCCCACTAGATCTAGTCTAAAGGACGCGGATAAGTCTCAAACACTACCAAGGAATGTAGGATCCAGTCTGCAGTTACCATCAAGCAGCGACAGCGAAGCCATCTCGGCCTCGAGCAGCTGTGAGAGCGTCAACTCTCAGACCTCATCGAAGACTCGAAAGGAAGAATTGGAGCAGCGACACCAAGAGCTACTGCGAAAGCAAAAGGCGTTACAAGAGCAATACGCGAGATTACAGCAATTACAGCGAGGAACCAACGCGTTAACGATTGTTCCTTCCACGGATCAGCTGCTGAAAAAAACGGGCAGCGAGTCGAACTTGCTGCAGAAGATGGGTCTACAGATGGCAACTTCACAGATCACCGGTTCCTTGACGAATATCCCGAATAGTAATCCCGTTAATACAAATGGCAACTTGAGCACGGACGCTCCGAATACGAACAGTGAAGAACAGTCGAATGGAGAACGAACGTCAGACAATCAGGGACCGATTGTCGAAGGCCAAAAGAAAGTATACGAAACCGACATTCTGTGACCTAGAGCCGAGAAAGAACATATCGAATGTTGATCATCTGGGTCATGATTTCGTTAAACAAAATCGTCTAGCGGCAATAGAGAAATAGTAGGTATAAGAAATAGCTAATTTAGTGTTGCCAAGTTTTCGGGTCAGATTCTCTGTAATGTGCAGTAAGCAAATGAGGCACACTGTTTATTTTAACAAAAACAAACGTTCTAAACTAAATAATTAAAAATTCGTTTAACAAGAACTAAAACTCGTTGATTATCGATTTTTACTAACTTCACTGCTCTCCGATGCCCGCGTTTGTTTATGGTGTGCTTTTATCACACACGCGCGCCATTGGCCACATACCAAATTTCAGCTTTCTAGCTCGAACCGTTCCCGAGATATCGGCTTAAAACCAAAACTTTTCAGGCGGCCATCTTGGATTTTTAGAAATGTCATTTTTAGCGAATTTTACATAGGGGAAACCTACCATTCGATTTTCAACTTGATATCATCATCGGTTCATAAAACAGTTATAACCTAGCTATGGTCAGCTACATAGCTATGTCTGCTATATTACCATTCATGGTACTCCCATGGGCCCCCTGCATCCAAAGTTGAACCATGTATCATTACCAGTTCTTTAAATACTAACGTTACTCAGCTATTGTAGCTATGATAGCTGAGTCAGCTATATCACAATTTATGATACCCCCATAGGTAATATATATACATACATTCCGCCCATATAATACGCATTGCCCAACGTTTTTCGTATGGGAAATACACGTGCAAAAGCCTGAAAACTTATATGCAAAATTTCGTTAATGGTACCCATGGGTTTGGTACCATAAGTAAGGTTTCGACCCATGGCAACTTGCAGTCAAATCCCTAATGAACCATGGTACCAAATTTCAGCTCTCTAACTTTATTCGTTTCAGAGATATTCCCATTTCTTAATTAACCTGTCTACGGCGGCCATTTTTTTTTCGCCTCCATCTTTTATTTATGTCGAAATCAATATTTTCCCATTTAAAAAGCGTTGCACAATGTATTTCTTATGGGAAATACACGTGCAAAAGCCTGAAAACTTATATGCAAAACTTCGTTAATGGTACCCATGGGTTTGGTACCATAAGTAAGGCTTCGACCCATGGCAACTTGCAGTCAAATCCCTAATGAACCATGGTACCAAATTTCAGCTCTCTAACTTTATTCGTTTCAGAGATATTCCCATTTCTTAATTACCCTCTGTACGGCGGCCATTTTTTTTCGCCTCCATCTTTTATTTATGACGAAATCAATATTGTCCCATTTAAAAAGCATTGCACAATGTACTTCTTATGGGAAAACGGAAGAAATGGCAAAAAAAAATATAACTACGCCCATGTCTGCCGAAAAATCGAAAAAATACATTTTTGCCCGAATTTGTAACCGCCACTGTCTGGGCGAAAACCGCGTGGTCGGAGTTCGACGTCATCAGCCAAAAATGAATCCCGACACGAAATTTTCAAATCGACCAGTCTTTGTGAAAACGACCTCGAGGACTGGGCATTTTGCCAATAATCTTCCTAGAAATGTTCAAATTTTCACCTGCCATACAGTTTTCCACGCTTTTCGGTCGATTTTCCTTAGTCTGAGACTTTAAAGTTAATGTTTACATTTCGGAAAACTCAGCTGTCAGTTGCAGATGGGCGCGGCCGCCGAATGCTTCCGACACCCCCGTGGTGGACGTCGCTTCGGAATCATTCGGAATTTTCGGCCAAAATTTCAAAAAATCTGCATCTTTTGCTTCGAAATTCAACGAATTCCCAACGAAAAGTGGTTCCTAAGTCCCAAAAAGAAACATTCCAAGGTATCCCCTGGGATAGAAAACCATTCGATTAGATGCACGGTCTCGGCTCAAATATACCTCAAAGTGGCAATTTGAAATTTAAAGTTTAAAAATTCGTCACAATTTCAAATTCAAAGCTAGGCTCTTGATTTTTGGCATGGTTAAGGGCCCATGTGTGTACTACCTCCTTGAATTATTTCAGATTTTTTGCTGAAAAAATGTCGAATCTACAGGGTGAAATGTGAGAAAAGTACACCAAAATTGACAAAAAATGCAGCAAGGAAAAATTTTTGTAGCTCACTCGGTATAAGCGCTAGACTAAAACTAACAACTGATTTTTTTTTCTCGCCACGTGTTCTAGTTGCCCATATACCACTGTAGCTGGCATGATTTTCGTAAAAATCGCAAAAAACTACCTTGCTATTTTGGACACTTTTCCTTAATTGTCTTTGGATATTTTTTTAACCACTCTGTATTAAAGTGACACCTTTGGCGGGATAGAATTAAAAGTGCCCAAGGATATGCCCTTTTTCCTGGTACCATCGTTGTTAGGCCAATCCTCTAACTAAGGGGATCCAGAAGGCCCAGAAGTTGACCATTACAAAATTTTTTTCAAAAAACCGTGCCAACTTTGCGATTTTTTCTAGATTTTCCTATTTAACTTATCGGAATTAGACTTCAAAATTTATCATCTACATATTTGAGGAATATTACCCATGGGGTGCCCTATACCCCACATAGTCCCGGAGTTACGACAAAACCTCCGTAAATTTGGGTACCAAAAAAACCGCATTTTTGACTTTGGTGCGCCACTGGTCAGCCGCCCAGTGTAATGTACAGTAAGCAAATGCGGCACACTGTTTATTTTAATAAAAACAAACGTTCTAAACTAAATAATGAAAAATTCGTTTTACAAGAACTAAAACTCGTTGATTATCGATTTTTACTAACTTCACTACTCTCCGATCCCCGCGTTGCCGTCTCTTCCACTAGCGTGTCGTTGACCGCAAACTAACTTCACTCCATTATCGTCTCGTCGGCGTTGCCACTTCTTCCCTTTCCCGTGCCCACGTTTTGACACCTCTGAGTCGAACTTGCTGCAGAAGATGGGTCTCCAGATGGCAACTTCACAGATCACCGGTTCCTCGACGAATATCCCGAATATTAGCCCCGTTAATACCAATGGCAACTGTAGACTCACCCTGTAGATTTGACATTTTTTCAGCAAAAAATCTGAAATAATTCAAGGAGGTAGTACACACATGGGCCCTTAACCATGCCAGGGTGAGCACGGACGCTCCGAATACGAACAGTGAAGGTCCAATGGAGAACAAACGTCAGACAATCAGGGACCGATTGTCGAAGGCCAAAAGAAAGTATACGAAACCGACATTCTGTGACCTAGAGCCGAGAAAGAACATATCGAATGTTGATCGTCTGGGTCATGATTTCGTTAAACAAAATCGTCTAGCGGCAATAGAGAAATAGTAGGTATAAGAAATAGCTAATTTAGTGTTGCCAAGTTTTCGGGTCAGATTCTCTGTAATGTGCAGTAAACAAATGAGGCACACTGTTTATTTTAACAAAAACAAACGTTCTAAACTAAATAATTAAAAATTCGTTTAACAAGAACTAAAACTCGTTGATTATCGATTTTTACTAACTTCACTGCTCTCCGATCCCCGCGTTTGTTTATGGTGTGCTTTTGTCACACACGCGCGTCATTGGCCACATACCAAATTTCAGCTTTCTAGCTCGAACCGTTCCCGAGATATCGGCTTAAAACCAAAACTTTTCAGGCGGCCATCTCGGATTTTTAGAAATGTCATTTTTAGCGAATTTTACATAGGGGAAACCTACCATTCGATTTTCAACTTGATATCATCATCGGTTCATAAAACAGCTATAACCTAGCTATGGTCAGCTACATAGCTATGTCTGCTATATTACCATTTATGGTACTCCCATGGGCACCCTGCATCCAAAGTTGAACCATGTATCATTACCAGTTCTTTAAATACTAACGTTACTCAGCTATTGTAGCTATGATAGCTGAGTCAGCTATATCACAATTTATGATACCCCCATAGGTACCTACCATCCAAATTTGAACTATGTACCATCTATGGTACCCCAAATATGACGTAATCTACATTCCGCCCATATAATACGCATTGCCCAACGTTTTTCTTATGGGAAATACACGTGCAAAAGCGTGAAAACTTATATGCAAAATTTCGTTAATGGTACCCATGGGTTTGGTACCATAAATTAGGTTTCGACCCATGACAACTTGCAATCCATTCCCTAATGAACCATGGTACCAAATTTCAGCTCTCTAACTTTATTCGTTTCAGAGATATCCCAATTTTTTAATTACCCTGACTAGTGCGGCCATTTTTTTTTCGCCTCCATCTTTTATTTATGACGAAATCAATATTGTCCAATTTAAAAAGCATTGCACAATGTATTTCTTATGGGAAAGCCGAAGAAATGGCAAAAAAAAATATAACTACGCCCATGTCTGCCGAAAAATCGAAAAAATACATTTTTGCCCGAATTTGTAACCGCCACTGTCTGGGCAAAAACCGCGTGGCCGGACCTCGACGTCATCAGCCAAAAATGAATCCCGACACGAAATTTTCAAATCAACCAGTCTTTGTGAAAACGACCTCGAGGACTAGGCATTTTGCCAATAATCTTCCTAGAAATGTTCAAATTTTCCCCGGCCAGAGAGTTTTCCACGCTTTTCGGTCGATTTTCCTTAGTCTGAGACTTTAAAGTTAATGTTTACATTTCGGAAAACTCAGCTGTCAGTTGCAGATGGGCGCGGCCGCCGAATGCTTCCGACACCCCCGTAGTGGACGTCGCTTCGGAATCATTCGGAATTTTCGGCCAAAATTTCAAAAAATCTGCATCTTTTGCTTCGAAATTCAACGAATTCCCAACGAAAAGTGGTTCCTAAGTCCCAAAAAGAAACATTCCAAGGTATCCCCTGGGATAGAAAACCATTCGATTAGATGCACGGTCTCGGCTCAAATATACCTCAAAGTGGCAATTTGAAATTTAAAGTTTAAAAATTCGTCACAATTTCAAATTCAAAGCTAGGCTCTTGATTTTTGGCATGGTTAAGGGCCCATGTGTGTACTACCTCCTTGAATTATTTCAGATTTTTTGCTGAAAAAATGTCGAATCTAGAGGGTGAAATGTGAGAAAAGTACACCAAAATTGACAAAAAATGCAGCAAGGAAAAATTTTTGTAGCTCACTGGGTATAAGCGCTAGACTAAAACTAACAACTGATTTTTTTTTCTCTCCACGTGTTCTAGTTGCCTATATACCACCGAAGCTGGCATGATTTTCGTAAAAATCGCAAAAACCTACCTTGCTATTTTGGACACTTTTCCTTAATTGTCTTTGGATATTTTTTTGACCACTCTGTATTAAAGTGACACCTTTGGCAGGATAGAATTAAAAGTGCCCAAGGATATGCCCTTTTTCCTGGTGCCATCGTTGTTGGGCCAATCCTCTAACTAAGGGGATCCAGAAGGCCCAGAAGTTGACCATTACAAATTTGTTTTCAAAAAACCGTGCCAATTTTGCGATTTTTTCTAGATTTTCCTATTCAACTTATCGGAATTAGACTTCAAAATGTATCATCTACATATATGAGGAATATTACCCATGGGGAGCCCTATACCCCACATAGTCCCGGAGTTACGACAAAACCTCCGTGAATTTGGGTACCAAAAAACCGCATTTTTGACTTTGGTGCGCCACTGGTCAGCCCCCCCCCCCCGCACGCACCCTCAAATCGACCACATTTTTAGAAAGCCCGTTTATTTCTGTACCTACGCCCCTTGAACGAAAATCACGTCAAATGAACAGTTTCAAAGTTAAAACCGTTAGAACCAAAAAAATACCAAATATCTACAACCAAAAATCTCCGATCCCCGCGTTGCCGTCTCTTCCACTAGCGTGTCGTTGACCGCTAACTAACTTCACTCCATTTTCGTCTCGTCGGCGTTGCCACTTCTTCCCTTTCCCGTGCCCACGTTTTAGCACCCCTGGGGCGGACGGGTCTCCAAATCCGCCACATGGCCCCCCTTCACCCCAGTGAGAAACCCACCAGTTACGAAGCGTTTTAAGACCCGCTGGGGCACATTCTGTACATCTACTGTCAGGAATTGGTCATGGCGCTCCAACGCTCTATATGAACCACTATACGGGGGTGTTAGTGGAGGCTTCACTTTGTTCACGCGAATGAATACATGTGTTGCTGTGCGCAGATCAGCACCGCTTGACTGGTTGCTCGTTGGTGAAGGTCTCAATGCCCCCATGGTCTCACGTTGCCGTTGAACAAATCGGTGCTCATCAGGTACAGCAGCACTAGGGACGAGCAGCTGTCCAGGAATCTATTCGATTTTTCTGTATTGAGTGTGTACACTGCGTCGAGATTAATAAGAAAGTTAGCCAAATGTTACGTTTAAAAAAAAATCCGAAGCTGTCATTATTTTGAATTGAAAGCGTGTGGGTTAGAAATTGGATAAAAAAAGACAAGAAAAAAGTTTTTTTCTCCAAATTAATGAAATAGTTGCGTTTTCATCAGCTCCTTGACTTGACTTTTTCTTTCTCATTTTTCGTATTTCACTATTCATCTGACACCTTAAATTGTGCCATTTCCTTGTTCCTTCTAGTTCAACAATTCCCAAAGAACTCGTTATTTCTTGTAGTGCCTTAGTCTTCTCATCTCTATCCCGATATTCTTTTAAGACACAACTCAAAAACTCCGGCCTCATATCATATTGTTCAATTAATTTTAGGGTTTTTTCTTTGTCCCATTTGATTTTTCCTGTCGAAGAAGGTGGAGAAGGTTCCGAAGCCATGTTTCTCATCGACTAATCTAGCTAGAGCAAATAAATCTATTTGGTCCAACAAATAGATCTGTGTCCACTGGCACTCTCGCTAGACCACAATGATCTAGCTAGATCATAGACTAGAGTGCTCTCACAGGTGTCTTCGATTGTAGAGTTTATTACGCACAACCCTTGCAAGCGCAGATCTACGTGAAATGTATACCGGGTGTCCAGCACAACTCTGGACATAGGAGATTAACATGGGAAATCGGTTTTTATTTTTTTCCGCCTGTACGGTGGAATTGATTGAAAAACTATTAAGGGTAAAGTTGTAGAGCGTATGGTCAGCTATCATCCTGTAATTTTTTCAATACCCCACCTTTGGCCGTTTTTTGGAAAGACGCCTCGAAAAGTGCAAAAATTTGAATTTGGAGCCTCACCCCCGCCATGCATAATCACATAATTACTACATGATAGTCCCTCAAAATAAATAAGAAAAGAAAATTGGCTCTGACTCTGACATAAGAAATTATTATGTTGGCGACACTGCACATGCATGGCGGAGGTGACGCGCCAAATTCAAATTCTTGCACTTTTCGAGGCGTTTTTCCAAAAAACAGCCAAAACTGAGGTATTGAAAAAATTACAGGATGATAGCTGACCATAAGCTCTACAACTTTACTCTTTAAAGTTTTTCAATCAAATCAACCGTACAGGCGCAAAAAAATAAAACCGATTTCCCATGTTAATCTCCTATGTCCAGGGTTCTGGTGGACACTCGGTATAGTGTACATATACCATTAGAGCTCGTCGAGATCGAGTTCGAGGGTCGAGAAATACGAGTTCGAAAACTACTTGATCTCCTTTCTTGCGCAAGGCACTGTGGATGTATGCAAGTGGCGCCATCGGACGACGGCAAATGCTTCCACTAGGGCATATATAATAATGAACTGAAACCAAAGCAGTTTGCTGCCGAAATTGTCGCTTCCCACAGACAGATTCGTACCTATACTGTTTGGGGACGACGTTCAGCAGAGTATCACTTCACTATTATCTCGCATGCCCTAGTGGCAGCACCTGCCGTCGTCCGATGGCGCCACCTCCATACATACACAGTGCCTTGAGCAAGAGAGGAGACCAAGTATTTTTCGAACTTTTATTTCTGTCAGGTTTGAGGTATACCATACTGATGGGCTCGAATAAGAGCGAAACCGGTCTATAGTTCCTCTGCCTGATAGAGCAATGAGTTTGATACTCTGCTGAACGTCGTCCCCAGACAGTATAGGTACGAATCTCGGCCATCTGTCTGTGGGAAGCGACAACTTTGACAGAAAACTGGCTTGTTTTCACTTCACTGTTAGTGGAAGCACCTGCCGTCGTCCGATGGCGCCACTTGCATATATGTATAAAGTGCATTTACATCTGGAATTAGATAGGTATTTGCGTCATTTATAAATATTTGGATTCTTTAACGGATGGATCAGGAAACTTGGCAATCCTGATTTAAAGCTAAGCGACGTGGCCATCGCGAAACCCCATATCATGAAAATGGATTGTTGCTTTTGCTAATTATTATTGAATGTTAGGTGTTGATGATTTTAAAGCCCAAATTTCAAAGGCTTAAAAACTATATTGCATGTCGCCCCATAAATGACCCCGGAGATACGTATATTATGCAAGTTGAATGCATATATTTTTATGTTTCTAGTCATTATTGTGTGTTCATTAAAAAAAAACTCTATAGTAGGTACTTTGGAAATTAAGTAAATGAGTTCCAAAGTACACTAAAGTTTCTTTTTAATAAATACCCTTTTATAAGTGTCTGTTATTTTTTACAATTTTTAGTCTAATTTATACTGATAGTAATGAAGTGATAATAATTTAACAATGGATTCTCAGTTTTCTTTATACAAGGAGATTAACATTTGTAGAAAAATTTGTGGAAAACATTTTATCATTTTCACATTTACAACATTTGACGATATTAAGTGTTATGAAAAATTACAAAAACTGTTCGAAATTACTCACCTCAAGCTCGCATGCAGGATTTCAATCTGGCGGACTCTTTCAAAAACACCAGGGTCGCTCCTGATTCGAGTTAAACCCAGAATTTACTTTATTTCCTAAATCATCCACAATTTTCAATGCAGTAGCGCACACCTAGTACTTACTGACCCCAAAGAAAAATACCCAGGGGTTAAGTCTGGGGAGTACATAAGTGAGGTCCACCTTGAGCAATTCATTGATTTCCATATGTTTGAATTCACTAATAATCACCATTGCTATTAAAATTGAGCACTTTTTAGAAATAATTTAGCTTATGGAGACCTCATCTCATAATAGTCATAATGAAGGCTACAATAGGTTATTCAAAGATACTTTTCATCCATAAATTATGCGTAATTTTGAACCCAGCAACATTTCCGCAGAAAGCAACAAAAATGGAAAATTGTTACCAACGAATGAGACTACTAAAATTTAGATTAATGTCTTGTATGTAGTAGTTATCAATTTCATACCGATACCTATGTAGGCACAATTCATCATTTGTTCAAATAGTTTACCCACAATTAGACATTTTAGAAATGAAAAGAACAATTTATCAAAATAAAACCACCTCCTTGTATACCCAAGTGTTAATACTTTTTGGAACTTTTCTATAGTTAATCATTATAGTAATTTAATGTATGGACATGGACGCTCATATATTCAATGGTTACTCAATAACTTGGAAGAAAATGTTAAAGAAATCAGTGTAAATATGTCTGTGAATACAAAAAGCATGGCTACTAATATTTAGGTGCCAATTGTACTTGAAAGATAATATACCTACATTATTACATATAAATTGTTTTATTTCTATTACCCACTTCAACGCAGAACTTTCGAAAGGGTAGGATAGGGTCGATTGGGGCAAATGCAAACTAGGGATAATTAATTGTATATAAAGGCAAGAAATCCTGTCGTACCAGAAACTCCATTATTTGACTTCTATGAAAAGCTTGAAGCTCTCTATAATCCTAAGTGATTCAGATGAAGCCAGTTTTTTTTTTGAACTGCAATAAAAGCAGTTTTACTAGTGACCTTGGTAGATTGAGGGCCACAAGAGAAAAAGGAAAACCACTAACTGTCAAAGGTACCAAGTGGCTCAGGTTGGATATCTACCACAGTTCTAGTCTGTACTGCTGCAAATGGCATCTTTTCATCGACTCATGGCATCATCGATTTCCTGCTCACCTGATTGTATTCAAATGGACTGCAGTACATGAACGGTGGATATCTGAATATATGCTGACGTGCTGGTACGCGTGTCACTAGGGAAAATGCAACATTCACACAGCAATCAAAACTTACAAAATTACCTCTTACGCGTTTGGAATAGTCAATACATATTGTTATGGGATACGGATTCCAATAATTTATCCTCAATTACCTACACACTTTTATCTACTTTTAACTATTACAACACAATTACTCTTTACTAACAATTCGCACTGTTCGCTTGTCCGCTCATTTCGCTTATTTACTACACTGCACTATTTATTCGCATCCACCTCGCCCGCTTCGCTGGTTGATATACCCGGCCTGAACACACTCTCGTACTTTCGGGAACGGAGGCAACTTTTTCCGGTTCTCGTTTAGTCTAGATGGGTTCCCGGGGTCGCGGTCGGCGCTCGACGTTGCCGCTTCGGGCCCAAATCTCTGTGGACCGACGGTCGGGCGTAACAATAAGCAAGTAACTCTTTAACAAAGTTCAATAGAGGACACAATTTGATCGCAACCCCCCTTAAAAATTGACCTAAGAATTTGAAATATCATTTTCAACCACTCATTATGAATCACCATGTATATCTGTTCAGATCAAGTCTCAAAATGGGATGTACAGGGTGTTCATGATAACACTTCATCTAGCAGGCTATGAAATTTTGAGAGAAAAGGATGATATAATCAAAGTAAATGGACTTTGGTTTCTCCATCCTTTTCGTTTGACATTTCACAGCTAACTAGATGAAGTTTTATAATGAACACCCCGTAGTAGTTTTACATGATGTGCAGTAGTTTTCCACTTTTCATTTTTAGATTCTATGACAAGAAACTGGCTGTTTGGTTTTTCATATCAGTAAAGCAATGGCATAAAAACTACCCTGTTTAGTCCTTGTTGGATAATCATGTACCTATTTTTTTTTTGTTTAGGGAGGTTCTTATTTAAACTAGAAATACACACACATAAGTATGAGCACCACTTTAATGTTGTTTTCCCTCTCCTTAAGCAAAGCAATAAAAACTAAATTTCTAAAAAAGTTATAATGTATTTTGGGGTAAATGTTAACATTGTTAATAATCCAGAACAAAACCAAAATAAATCTGTTTTTGTTTACCCCTAGTTCCACCTTCCTTGCACACATAAACACATGACTCCTGGTTATCATTTATCCCCTTGCCCCAATTTATCCCCCTTACCCAATTACATCTTAATGTTTACAATTGTATATCTACATTAAGGTTAATTATAAAATTCAAATTTTCAGCCATCAATAGAGATGGGTAGAATGGCATACTTACTCAATACTGATGCTGATTATTCAAATTATTATTAGAAGACTTGTACTTTGAATCTTTGAATATTGACATTTTTTTAGAAATGTTTAATTTTTGTTTACAATAATTATCTTATCCAATCCTACCTATTATCATCTCGACCTTTTCAACCAATCCAAAATGTCCTGCCCACTTTGCCAGATGCACACTTCTGCTTTAAGCAGATATTCTTTATCATCTATAAGTTTCCCATCTTTGACTTTGCTTACTAGTTCAGCACATTTATATTTTTCTCTACAGCAAGCTAGTCCATTAACATCTAGTTTTAACATGGGACACAAATCATTGTATCCATCTCCAATATATACTACTCGATTATAAATTATGCCATATTTGCTTTGTTCTTTGATAAAGTCTTCCATAATCATACCTTTACACAGATTCCTACTACTCAGACTGCATGAGTCTTGCACATGATACATGTCAATTTTCAATAGTCCTTTTTCATCAAATTCAGCAGGGTTCGAGAATATTTTGTTCACTTTTAAAGATAAATCATTGGCCTGCAGCCAGAGTTTTATGAAGTACATATTTGAATCACTAATAATTATCACATCATAATTGAGATCTTCATGAAGTTGCCTAATCAAGCTTTTCATACCCTTAACTTCAGGGATTTCTTTTATTAAAGATGATATTTCTCGTTCCTGGATACCATTTTCATGAAGCACCTGAAACACACCTTGCATAAATGCCGTCCAGCCTTCAACTTTGTGCAATTGTCGCAGTTCTGGAGAGAATTTGCTTTTATCTACAAGCTTCATTACAGCAGTGTCAGAATTGTCGTCAATGACTGTATGGTCAAAGTCAAAAACGGCTAAATTCTTCATTACTTGAGACTAAATAAAAAAGGAAAAGCTTGTTGTTATGCGAGGTAACTATACAGCTCTTAGAGTGGATATTTACCTTTTTAGATTTGAAGATACTTAAAATTTTCTGCACAAGTGGCTTAAAGAATGAGTTCATTAATTTGAGGAAATTTGCAACTATATAGAAGGAAGTTCACTTTTGTAATTGTTAATAAATATGAATGTTTTTGAGTTTTTTCTTGCTCTTGATTCGGATAATTTACTTATTTTATTTTTTTACCTTTGGTTTAATCGTTTACTCACTGACTGCTGTATTTGTGTTTGTAGCAAAGCAAAACCAAAAGTCAGTAACCTCACTAATCTAAACACTTATCACATTATAGTCGTTTTCAGGAAGATATTCATCTAGCCACCCATGACATTGTAAACGCACCTTTTAAAAACAATTGAAAAGTTACCAGAAAAGTTACTAGATCGGAGATTGGTGCGATCGGAGCTTAACGAACGCATTTGTCGGGTTTTAACCTCAAATTTTGTAATTTTTAAACATAACTACTTTATTTCTGAAATTTTGCTCAAATCCAATTATTATTCAGCGTTTGTAATATAGGAAAAGTAAACTGGCTTAATAAACGACTAACTATCACCCAGAACTATTAACACAATTCATCCCATGACCCAGAAAAGTCATCTGCAACGTCCAACTTCTGCAAAATAAGATGCCAGAGTAGAGTTACAAATACAAAAATTGAGACATCAAAACCACATTCAAGCAGTTGTGAGTATTGATGATTGATTATTGCCAGCTAAAGCGAGCGTTAAATGAGTATGCATATGCAGAGGGAAGAACTGAACTGGACCATCAACCATGAACAAGATTTCCAAAAGTTCCGAATATACTCACCCAGAAATTACTTTAGTGTCCAGATGCCCTGGGAATAGACCATACATTTAACTATGCTTATGCCTATGCCTTACATAATATTATATAGTCTACCACTTTCCAAGTTTAAAATTGAATGCAGATTGCAGTCAAGTAAAAATTGTTCCAAACAGCAAAAGCATCTGAGAAAAAATGGTTTTCTACCAGACTGAATTTAAGTACTGCCATATGATTTGGATTGTGTCTTGATCTGTGATGAGAGTCCCAGTGGCCTTTTCATATACATACCTATATGCCAGATGCCATCCATAATTATGATCACTTTGGATCTTGAGTTAATATTAGTGAAGATTACCCCTCATGATAAAGAAAAGAATATTTTGATAAACTTACTGTTATATCATTTCAGTTGTCATTTGGCTCCATTGTTGGATCAAAATTGACCCTTTCATTCATTTGTAGGTATTTAGAGAAGTGTATTTTTGTTTTGTTAAATATATATGATTTTACATTATAAATTAATTATACTAAAAGAAGTCTTGCCTAATTGAGCATTTAGTTTCTTAAACTACCTAAATATCAAGAAACTAAAATGTTTGTGTGGTGGTTTATTAATTGTCTGATTTAATTTTAGGTTTGTTCCAACGTACTAGAGAACCATTGCAGAACATTTAAAAAATCATTTTGGCCAACTCACCAGCAAACATTTCAAATTGAAATGAGGAACCATCTTGACATGGTTGCAGAACCACAGTCGATAAGCACATTGTTTATTTCAATTTCCATATCATATTAGTGAGTTGTCAAGAATGATAGACCCTTCTGGAATGGTTTCTTGGTCGAATGGAACCAACTTATTTTCAACTAAAGAGAGCTACAGTTCTTTTAAACTAAATAGCATAAGCAGGGGCCATTTCTTACAAACTCGGTTGAAAAAGTTTCGACTTATAATACTTATGTATAGACATAGAATTTGAAGTAACTTTTAGAAAGAAGTAAAGGCTATTTATTAGTTTGAAATTAAGAACCCCTTTGCAAATAACTTACTATACCTCGAATAAAAATGCTATTGAAGTTGCAAGAACTTTTCATTTTATATACAAAGCAAAACAAGTATAATGTGTTTAATGGAAAAACTTATTAAGTTGGCTGAGAATCGTCAGGGGAATGCTGGAGTAATAAAGTACCAGCTACTTTCATTGTTCTATTCTATTCTATGAAAACTTCACAACCAACTTGTTCACATATTGGAAGATATTTAAAAAATTATAACTCGGACATTGGTACTTTTCTGACATTAGGACTTTACCTTCCACTATAGGATGTCTACTATAACATGATTTCAGAAGTGTGCAGGGCAGGTCCAGGTCATCTTCTTGCTTGTATACATTTTTTTCTCAATGTGAGCTCTAGGACATATCTTGGGCTTAAAAGATGCACTTGAGTGTTTGTGATACTTTCAAGCTAACTTGTATATTGTGTTGGAATTTGTAGTGAAATGAGTTATGAGAAAGAACCATGACATGACATAAAATAAAAGGTTTCTGCTTGGTTTCTGTTAAAATCTCAAGTATAATTAAAAATTATATTTGCAGAAGAAGATTATTACATACACATGCCGTTAGCTTTCTTCTAAGAATAGAAGATCCACATCAAAGGCACACTAAGGGTTGTTGTGGTAATATATTATACAAGACACTTAAAATCTATGGTGGTTCAAACATTAGATCCCAGGATGTAAACTTCAAAAGGCTCCTTTTGAGGCCCAGTCCTTAGCAATCACGTTAGCAAAAAATGAATATACCTAATATGATATACAGGAGTATGATAATATATAAACATTTAGTGTTATTTTGACAACTGTTATACTTATGCATCCTTCAGAGAGATTAACACTTACGTAGTTAGCACTCTGTATAACTGAGAACACAACGGTCACCCTCAAATTGGATCCCACACAATCACTTAACAGAACATTTAAATTTATAAACAGAAACACACACATGTTTTGTTTAGGTTAGTCCGTCCCTCCTTCCTTTGGCACTTTCATGGATAATTGAGATGGTCAAAAGATCATTCTTCATTTATCTTGGATAATGCAAAAGCATTCAGTAGCACCTTGATGATGTGACTTGAATACTGGACACTGGGCAATTCTTTTTTTTCTTTGGTTTTATTATTGTCTGCAAGTGGCATTTTCCAATTCGCAAGTATCAAGCACTTTGCTTACAGTCTTCATAGAAAGTCAAAAAACAAATAATGCATGCAGCTGCAGCTCTGCTACTGGAGTTAAGAAAATTGCAAGGAAAATTGTTAAATAATAGCTTCATTCTCCAAGGGATCAAATCCGTGGTAGGTCCTAGGTTTATTTCACTTTCTGCTTTCACTATATGAGTTGTTGAGTAGAAAAAGTAGTACTATAAACAAAAAGGACTGTTTGATGATAATAGGCAGTGTAGTTATGTGATAATTACTCACGAAAATTGGAATAAGAAAAAAAGAAATATGAGAAATACATTCACAATATTTACAAAGATGCTTCCAAGGAATCGACGAACGTTACAACGTAATATTATGCTCTCTTCCTCAAAATACGTGCAGAAAACAAGGAGAGAACATAAGCGTCTGCCATTTCTTAAATTTTGACGGAATGTCTTAGATGCCAACAGAAAATAAGAATTTCCCCAGATATCAGTTGAAAAATTTTTGGAAGAAGGGCTGCCACTACAAAACCGATATTTCCATGGCTGGCTAGATGAATATCTTCCTGAAAACGACTATACTTCTTCACTTCACTCCTCACTTCATTGATCATTCAAGGCTTACGTCATTTGACATGTATGTCCCTCAAGGCAATATGGCGGACCAACCTATTTAAATGAGAGACGGAACTTAAAACTTCATCTTGATCATCATGCTTCGGGTTTGATTTAAAATACATTTATAATATATCTCTAAATTGCCTCTTTTAGGCAAAAGCTGCAAGGCAGAATGTATAGGTTTGAAGCTAAAGTAATGTTATGCAAACTGACCTCTCGGTTTGCATATGAGTTCATGTGTGGAAGCATGGCAACTCTGTAAGCCACTTTTCGGAGCTTTTAAGCTTTAACCTTATGGAAGTGTTTTCTATTTTTCGGTTTTCTAAATAAACCAGACCCATGCGGCCCTAAATGCACATATGTTTGCAATAATTTTTATTTTCGTCAAGAGCATTTCTTTTGTTAGTGTTGGACAGGCACTTTCACAATTTCTTGGGAATTCCGGCCATAAAACATGATACCCTACAATTGCCCTTCTTCTTTACCCGGCAAAGGCGCCCTTTTAATGGTTTATGGCCCTCGAAAGAATTTCAGACCTGTACGTGACCCGAACAATAGTTTAGTGATTAAGACGATTTTGCGAATATCGTTAATTGAAATTAAAATCTTATTCTCTCAGCAGATAGAGCTTTTAATTTCTGATCCTTTGATTGTAAATTCGAGCAATTAATGTCTTAATTGACTGAGCCAGGAAATTAACATTTAATTTCAATAAAAAGCTTTAATTGTCAATTAAACTATGTCATGTGAGGTGTCATTTTGAAGAGCATCATTTCTTCTGTCCAATGATCACATTTTCAATTTTCTTTTTCCAGCACATTTTCCAGAAAAGCTCATTTTCTGAATTTATGCCCGCGCTGTCTGAAGCGCCATATAATCGCCACTAGTCAGGGTGGTATTGATTTTTTCGGCAGTACCCTTTCGGGGCCGAGAGGTACCGAGGGGGTGGCGAAGAGGAGACGATCTTCGACACTCGAAAGAAAAAGAGGCGATTTGAACTCGATAGAGTTACGATCAAAAAACGACGATCCAACCGGGAAGACGGGAAAGTTCTAATTTTACCGCGAGAAAAGTCCTTGGCTCCGCCGTTCTGATTATCGCCTATTCGTATTTTTTCCCCTTTTTGAATCCCGTTTTCGTCCGCCGCGCTAATTATTTGTATTTTTAATTAGTGTCAAAACAATTAATTCGGCTATTGCTCGCCTACGAAAAGTTTCGTGGAGTGTTCTTTCGGTTGTGCCATCTAGTGTCAACCCACCTCTGCCCTTTTCCTGAATAGGCCACTTTCTTGCAGATAGCGGATACTATGCAGACGCAGGAGACTACCGGCAATTAAGTATTTGTAGAGTAGTTGTAGAAGTTGAATCATTTAGTATATTATCGTGGTGTTTTGCTCACCATAATATCGAGGATTCCAGCTACTGGCAGAATTCTGTTCTCGTCTACACTGCGTCTATACTCTGTTCAGCGAGGGTTCAATATTACGTCATAAATTGTGACGTCATACAAAAAAACACGTCTGTCTCTGATAAAATGTCAGTTAAACAAAATGTCAGGTTGACACGGGGCAGGTAACAGTTTAGTCTTTTGTGCAAACATTCAAAAGTTTTCCCATTTCGGGTATTAATTCAGAAGGAATATCCGCAGCAGCTTTACCATAGGCACCTGCTCACAACTTGCGTTGTAAAACCAATAAGCAGAAACACTTGTCGTCGGGTCGCCAAACATATTTTTTCGTTTGAATGCACCCTTTTCTGCGGAATAGTTCAATACGTGCCCGCATGAATTTATTCATTTGATAAAAAAACTGTTTTATTGTATATTCAATTCTTGAAATTTTTCTTACAATTTAATTAATGCAACATGTGATAATAAAACATGCAACATAAATAACTTAAATTGAGTACATAATCTAACTAAGTATAGGCAATTTTTTTAAGACACGTAGTTTTGCTTTTATCTCTGTCGCAGCACCGTTCTTCCACATTTTTTCTTTAGTTGATTCAGCTACCTGCTAATTTTGATTAATGTTTTATTCATTTCCACAGAAGCGGATCTAGTCTTTAGGTGACACCAGGGAAAGATATTTTTGTGGACCAGTAGGTGGTTGTTCAGGAACAGGGGCTTCTTTTCAACAATTCATAGTTCCTTCGGGACGTATGTTGATGGAATTTCTTCCGCCGCTTCATCGATTTTAACTCCTTGTTTCTCAACTATCTTGGAAATTTTCTCCGGTTTTTCTTCACACAGTGTACTGTTTCTACATGATCCCTTAAAAGCGGTTCATTCGTTTCTATATTTAGTACTACAAAAGCTGGACTCGGATTTCGAAATTTTGACGACATTTTGACATTAAGCGTCAAACTGACTTTAGCTGGTGGTTTTATTATTAATAAGAACTAATAATAAGCCTGTTTTTTTGCGACCTTTTTCTAATGAAATAAGATAATAAATGTGACGTCATATTGAACCCTCGCTGAACAGAGTATAGTTTTCTTTGTTGTAGTTTCTCCAATGTAGTAAGAAATCGTGTACCCGTCAAACACGTTTCTGGGGACCACTGAGTTTATCGCGAAAAGTTCACGTCCGCCGCAATTTTATTTCAGATTCCTGAGAAAACTAAGAAATGTCTTTTTTATTTTTTTTCTTCTTAATTACTATTCAAATAGTTTTTTTTTTGGCGTTTTGCAGGTTTTTGTCTTAAACAATAAAACCTTGCTGGCATCTCTAAAACAATAAAGTTTTACATTATTTAAATTAGCGACCTAAGGGACAATAGATCCTTTCCAAGAGTTGGGGTCCCCCTTGCAGCGTGGTAAATGAGATTCGACACACGAAGATACGTTGGACTTAGAACATCCACGTAGTCGAACCTCCGCAGACACGGCAACACGGCAGCAGCCGCGAACACAGCCGCCCTCACGCAACTACCGATTAAACGGATTACGGATTATCATTATCGGCGGGGGGCACACTGCGCGACAGTAAGTACTAACGAAAATCCTGAAACGTCAAAACAAATACATATGTTCTTCATATCATAATTAATAAACTGGCTGCGGTGTTGCCGTTCCTACTATTTTTTTTATAGTTTAATTTATTTATGTGACGTTATAAGTTATATAAGGGTAAAGATAATGTTAATAAAATGCAAATAATAATAGAAAAATATTGTTTTAATTAGGATATATCATCCTAAAAGAGAAAATGACATTGAATTGTTGATTCTTCTTCATCATTTCTGTATAAGCCCAGAAAATTCGGTATGTTTGACTACACTGTTTGAATGCCCCTCAAAAAAAGCTTGTCTAAAACAGCTGTTCTGGAATGGTCAATTTCATTTTTATTTTCAAAAGATTTGAACTAATAGCATTTTCGGTTTTCGGGTAGCCGCTCTGGAAATATTCCCAACTTCTTCACATTCTTATTATAAGAAGCTTATCACTCAGAGCGCTCGAGAGCAACAAAGTAGCAAAAATACTGATTATTTTCCTTAAAGTAGATTTTAGTACTGAATATTCCAGCTCTGCCAACATATCCCAATTTTTCCCTAAAAATGGTCCCATTTTTTGACCTGGGGCATTATTCTATAGGAAAGAGTGAAAGTGAAAATTGCTGGCCAATGGAATTCGTCAACAGAATTTTTTGACCAGTAAAGGTTGTCAAAATTCTCACTTTCACTCTTTCCTATAGAATAAGGCCGCCGAAGTACGCCGTTTTCAGAGTACCCATGACGTAACTTTATTGTCAGAGTACATCAATTGGCGAATCACATTTTCAAATGATTGGACGTAAGACGTCAAGTGACGTCAACTCAAGCGGATACCGCCGCCATTTTTAAGGTACCCACTGCTAAAAAGGGGAGGCCAAAACTGCAAAACAGGAGGGTCTCTCCAGATATGATATACTAGCTCGTTGGAGACAATAAATAAGTATCGTATAAAATACTATCTCGTTGGAGACAATAAATAATCCCGGAATTTTCCAGTGAGTGAACCCTCAAAAATGACAAACCCATCTCTACTTTGAACTGTTAACGACTTCGAACGGTAGTGACGTCATAACATTTTATGTCAAATTATTACAAAACAGTTGTCACTGTCATTATTTTTATTACTTTTAATTTCCAATCCAATCGAATATCGAACTTATATTCATCTCCTAGCTAAAGCGCTAGGGCCCTAGCAAAACCTTACAAAAACCAAAAATAAAGGGCACAATCAATATCTGGTCCAGATGCTTGTATGACGTGTGCTGACGACAAAATTACATCGGGGGAACCTTTGAAGCAACGGACTTCGGGAAAAAAGGGGGGCAATTTTTAGGAAAATATCGGCATTTGTTGGATCTGCTAGGTCAATGGTCCGATATTTTGATAGGTTGATCCGCCATATTGCCTTGGGGGCATAAATGTCAAAATTGTCAAATGACGTAACTTTGGAAAGTTCAATTTACTTAAAAAATTTTAGAAATAAAAGTTACATCATAAACAAAAAAATAATGTCCAGAATTGTTTCCAAAGTTTGCAAAAACGGGCTGTTTAGCCCAACCAAACTAGCTGCTCCAAGTGTTCGATTGGCGTCTGACTGGGTGCCCACTGAAAAAGAAACACACACAGGACAGGTACTGTGATATTAGATACTGGATTATTAAGAAATTTTTAACAGTAATAGCTTGTAGAAATGGGCCCCCAACGATTACAGGCTGGCGCGTTTTGTAGATAGGCCTAAGCATGTTAATCCTAACTTCTCTATAAATCTTGTGGCCGAGGTCCCTCCAAAAGCCTGTAAGGATCGGGTGGTATGGTGTGATGGAGGAAGTGGACCTGAAGGGCATCCAAGGGTTTATATAAATCTGGTAAGGATATTATGAAGTTTTTAAGTAGGGAGATGTAACAAGGTGAAGTCGGGTCTTATGGTAATTACTGCAAAAACATGAGATACCAAAAAAAAAGTATTTTTTGGAGAAAAACTCCTGTTTCCTTTCATGTTCTGGCCCCATTAGGACATCATAATAATTATTAATTGAACTGGGGGCAGTTAAAACTAAAGCAAGAAATACTATACAAATGATAAATGTATTGTAATTTTTTAGGAATTCTTGGTACTAACATGGTACTTGTTTGAATTTATGGCCTTTCTTTCATAATCGTTCAATATTCGTTTATTTTCAAGAAAGCTTTTGTTGTTGTCTCTTTGATAAACATTCATTTGATAAATATTATAGGATATTTTGTTTGATACTTGATTGATACTTGATACAGGATTTGATGAACTCTTGTTATTCAATCAAAAAATTAACCAACACAGAGAATTTTTGGAAACTCCTTATTTAGTATTCCTACCAGCTGTCATAATTGTGTTACTAGATTGCCTGTTTAAAGTTAGCAATTAAATTTTTCCTTTTGCAGGACAGACCAGGAAATCACTCATGCGGATATTGTGGGCTACGTTTTTACAAAGAGCATCACTAGTCATTTAAGTTAATTGTCGATGATTTAATATATAGATATATTGTAGATTATGAAAATTTCCTTCCAATTTACTTTTAACTTTCTGCCCATCCCATTAATACTAAATCACAAGCGCAATTTTTTTTGCTTTTTAAATAAATACAAAATCAAGCAATGTTGGTTAAAATTGAAAAGTAATTATTAATTATTTATTTCAGT
Source organism: Taphrorychus bicolor (assembly GCA_951812265.1). Lineage (NCBI taxonomy): Eukaryota > Metazoa > Arthropoda > Insecta > Coleoptera > Curculionidae > Taphrorychus > Taphrorychus bicolor. Next base: position 1,122,239 of record OX638305.1, on the reverse strand, counting down.
TAAAAATTTGACGTTTTGACGATTATCAGATCTTTTTATTAATAGCGTTTTTAACTGGCTGCACTAATGCGCACTGAGAGTATTTCCATCTTTATATTTTGGTTGAATTGACAAAGGATGACACTCAGTGCGCACTAGTTTTGCCAGCGAAAAACGCTATAGATGTAAGAACCGACGGTATCAAATTTTTAAAAAGTGTAACAGGAAAACTGGTAATCAAGTGAGCAACTTAAAATGATTTTCGAAATTCAACAACTTTATTATATTCGAAACGCTTAAAGATAGATTTCCCAAGGTTTAATTTTTGCAATCTGCTTGTTTAGCTCTATTAGATTACATAGAGGATATTCATTTGAAAAATTCATCTAGTTGACTGTGAAATGTCAAATAAAAGAATAAATGTCCATTTTCTTTGATTATGTCATTCTTTTCTGTTAAAACTTCATAGCATATTGTAGAGGATGTTTTCTAATAAATATAGGGATTTCATTTTCATTTAACAGCGTGTTTCGCTGATAGCACTATAGTGCGCACTGAGTGTATTTCTATCCTTTGTTAATTTAAGCGAATTATAGAGACGGAAATACACTCAGTGCGCCCTAGTGCAGCCAGTGAAAAACGCTATAAAAAAAATGGCCAAGATGGCGTCGTAAATGTCAAACTAAACCGCTAAAAAAGTCGCTAGTCTCGCTCATATACCCATTATTTAAATATAGGGCGAACGTCAATCCCTCACAGTAAATCGAAAATCGAGTCGAAAATGAAGCTCCTCAGTTGGCTATAAAAATCTCGCAGTTGGTCGACGAGATTTTACCACAGTATGAGGAATAATACATTATATAAAATGTATAATGTAATTATATAATGTATTATTCCTTATACTGTGATTTTACTGCGCACCAAGTGCTAGTTGAAAGATGAGTGGAATCTGAAGTCAACAAATTTTTATGTTATGCCAAATGTGACATGTTTATTGGCGGGAACTAAAGTTGACAAAAATAAATAAATAGCAAAATTTTTAATTGCATTGATTCGAAGGCTCGTTGCAAGATGTTTTAGATGTCTTTTGGACAAAGAGCGTAAGAAGCGTAAAGAAAATTATTCACTTCACTTCAATTTATACAGCTACAGAAGTCATTTCTTGATTCCGGCACGATTGACGACAACGAGTTATGTTTTATTGCAGGGAGCAATATTTCATGTGTTCAAAGGACTATGTATACGGGGTGTTCATTATAAAACTTCATCTAGTTGGCTGTGAAATGTCAAAAGAAAAGGATGGAGACACAAAAGTTTATTTATTTTGATTTATGTCATCCTTTTCTGTCAAAATTTCATAGCCTGCTAGATGAAGTTTTATAATAAACACCCCGTATAAAGCCATTAAAATTTAAAAGGAAGATAGGTATATACATAATAACTAAATAAGGGCTACATTGAAGGCTAGATTCTGTTTTAGAGAACTATTCCACTTTCAGTTTGCACAAAGAGAAATCAAAAGCTTTAGAGTTGTTGTAAAGATCCCACTGAGAATTTAAGTCTTTCATGGACCTACAGTTATAGGTACTACAACTTTATTTTGTTTCCAAAGGACATGGAATATTTAATAGGATAAGTAAAGCCATATGGAATTAAACACACAAAGATTAGTTAAAGCAAATAAAGTATAAGTACTTACCGAAAGAAACTTCTGGTAGTTGTGGCCCTTGACGCGCACGAATCAGGCACACAATATACCTAGCACCCTTGGAGGCCATCTCATTGATGCTTTCCTACAGTTTAGCATAAAATAAACACCTGAACTAGGTATAGACCTTGGTATGGGTAAAATAATATTGAACTCCTATAGGAGCTCATTAGAGGAGGGCCTGGATACAGGCAAAACCCCTGAACATCTGTTTAATTGCAAAACAAACCTACATACCTAGGTGTACTACACAAATCTCAGTCAGAAATAGGGATAATCCTGAATCTGCAGCAGTAAACACAGCACAAAAGACGTCGCACCGGAATACCCAGCCAAGCAAAGTTGAGTTAGATTAAACCAAACGGCATTTATGCAGACCGATTAATGATTTGAGTAAATTAAACTAAACAAACACTAAACTGAAAGTTTAACTTTAGCAGAGAACGAACAGTAAAGTGCTCAGAAAGAAAGTAAGGTTAAATGCAAGGTTGACAGATGTAATTTCCATTACCGTTTGTGAGCGTTAAAAAATTCAATTTATTGTGAATTTTATCGATTTGATAATATCATATCTTCTGTTATAATATAAGTAATATGTATCCTGCTTAAACTTAAAAATGCTAAAATGGTAATTATTGGTGATTTTAGTAAGATTTTACTAATTTATCTAATCGCGTGACGTCAGATGCGTCGACAAGTTGGCAACGTAGAACTTTCAAATCTCGCGCATGCCCAGTTCATTTCCGTCGAGTAAGTAGGCATGTCGATCGTCATTTCACTTCTTTTTCAGGACTTACGTAATTTTTATAGAACTTCAAATTATTTGTTCTTAGCTAGAGCGCTAGGGCTCCTTGCCCTTAGCTGACCTAGCTCCAAGGTTTTCTAAAAGTAAAATTACAACCTGACAAAAACCAAAAACAATCGACGCAATCAATATCCGGTCCGGTTTTAAGTTGCTATGACGCTTTTATGACATGCGTCATGCGTGTCATAGAGCGCAACGAGCAAAACGGCGGAACGCGAATCTCAGTTGTGATTGGAGTTTGACTTGTCATTTTTAAAAATTGAATATTTGGCGGTAATCCGTCGCTATTGCGCCGAGAGCAAATGCGGTAATTTTGACATTTCCGCATTTTTACCCGTTGCGCTCATGCGAAATCGCCCTTAAGAGTACCGTACTTCCGGCCAAAAAAAAAACCGAACCATTTTTAGGGAAATATGAAATATCGGTATTTGTTGTGCCTCTGTCCATATCTTCTAGGTCATTGATCCCAACCCTATGGCGAACTTTGTCAAAATCAGCTGTTCTAGAACAGTCAAATTTTAATCACAATATTCATAATCACAAGCAAAATCTAATTAGTATTAAGTATTGGTATCTATTAAATTTTATGTTGTTTTCAGCAAGAAACTAATTATACAACATGGTTTTATACAATGATCTGAAAACTTCAAGTGAAATCCCTGGTAATTGGAATTGCCATCTAGTTCCATTTTTTTTTTGTTTTATAAATAAAACTGTTGCTTTTTCTAGCCTTCTGAGCGTTTGAAAACTCAAGTTTATAAGAGACTGAGGCCCATCCCACCAAAATGTCCCCTGAATATGCAGAAATGGTCGCTGCTGTAGCATTTGGCGTTCTTGCAGCAATTTTTGTTAGTGCCTTTGTTATCCTGATCGTGATATGTCGCAGGCAGCGACTATTTTTCAAAGCAAACTATTTAGACATGCAACATGACTTTAATAGGTACCTATTTGCTTTTCTACACAACAAAACAGACTAATAAAAACTCTCATACACTATTAAGGGTGACTTTTACAAGTTCAAGTAAAACTTCAGATTGAAGATAAAACACCAGACTTGATGTACATTGCACTGTTTACCTGGCAGATAAACAATGCAATGTAGGTTATATCTGGAGTTTTACATGAACTTGTAAAAGTCACCCTAAGTCCTGTTCCAATAGCCAGAAGGGTGTCAAATCAGTCTAGTGGCATGAAGGCATGATTCTATAAGGCATGTTAACAAAGATCGCAATTTTGTGCTTTGAAAAAAAGCTGCCCAAAGTGACTACAGAAATCAATAAAACTTGAAAGTATGTGATGTCCAGATGTGGCATGAGAGAGAGCTGGAGTTATTGAGTCAAATAATTTTTTTTATTATTTAGTATTTAGCATTTTTTAACATTCACAAGACAACCCTTTAAGTTTTTGATTAATTTATTGAAACAAAATATAAAACATTTATGCATCTCGAAGCAATCTAGAAAAGTTAGGAACAACTTCAACTGCAACCACTAGTCATAGTTAGCCAGAAAGTGACACTTTTGCTCCTTATGAAACAATATACTAGGTTATTTGGATAAGTAATGCCAAGACACCATCTCTCTTGCATCCCAGCTATCACCTGTTTAAACAGAACACATGATTTATGGGCTCTATGCTGCCCGAATTTCTGACACTCCAGCATTTGTTCACTTCTCTCTTGGAACAGGGGTTAAGTATGTAACTAAGATTATCTTTTAGACCTGAAAAACAACTAGTTGAACCTGACCCTCCAGAATTAGAATTGGGCGAAGTTAATATCAATTTTGACAACATATTAAAAGATGAGGAATGGACGCGCGATGCCACAGGTCTGATACCTCATTGTCTGGCAATATTAAAAACATGCAGGTTCTTAACTGAACATTTGACAACATTGGCTTTAAGTCACACCCCATTGTCTGGAAATTTTGGTTGCATTGTGGACGGTGCCAAGGGAATCTCAAGCAGGGTGGATGATATGGTGAGAAGTATGTACCCACCTCTGGATCCCAGATTGTTGGAAGCCAGGGCAGCAGCCCTCACATTGGCAGTAACTCATTTGGGGTTGATTACAAAATATGAATTTGGGCAAAAGGTAAACATTGATAAGCTGTTAAAGGAAATGGAAGGCCATGTTGAGGTAAGAAAGAAATGAGAACTCAGAACACAATAAATTAATATTTATTTTTAATGTTCTGTCAAATTCGATGGTTTTATGGGATAGCAAGGATAATGCAATCTGAGCTGAATTTTTCTGAAACAAACAAAGGTGAGGTTGAAAATTTGACAATTTCAGGGTGAATTTCAAAGTTTGTCACTGTTAAATTCACACTCTCATGTTTCCTTAATTCTTGCAGTATGCAAAAACTAAAAATGGTATCTCAGAAAATTTTTGTTGATATGTTAACAGAACAATAAAATGGGAGACCCCAGGTATATTTTTTGCAGATTGGAAGTAACCAAAAAAACTACTTTTTTTTTCAATGTTGCAAAGTTAGTAGTATGGTCGAGAACTTTACCTGATCATTTTCAGTTTCGTTGTACTGCCAATAATAAACACAAGTAGGTTGACAATATTCCAAAATCACCCTGCAGCTCAGGAACTAGGACAGCAGGCAAAATCGTGCACAATTTTGTGAGAACTGCATTGCACTATCCTTGCTAGTTTTCGAGATACACCGTAAAACGTTCTTCTGTTCTGCGAGCCTTCCAAGAAGATTTTCATAAAATCTTTGGTTGGACTTTAATTTCACTAATTGTATATTAAAATGGTATAATAAGATCCAAGGGAATAAGCATCGGGCTAAGAACTAACGTCATAAAAGCGGCGAGTTACGTGGGTTTGGGGCGCTACCAATTTTATCAATTAAATTGGAAAAGTCCTACGTTGTTAGGTAGCTGATTGGTTGCCTTTAGTTTCTCTCGAAATATCCGTGGTGTCAAAATAAAGTTCTGGATTAAGGAAATTGTTTCAGATTGAATGGTCAGAAACTATTTCATATTTTACTATCGCGTTTTGGACCTAAAACATATTATGTATTGCATAATACTGTTGCGAACTCAGGGTTCAATAATTCCAGTGTAACGATTTAACCCCAAAAAACACTATTTATTTGTCCGATAAATACACACAGGTACAATCCGACTACTAAATAGCTCACTACTTAACACTTTATAGCCTTCTATTATCGTTTGGTACTTCAGCTTACTTATAGCTGGATTAAAATAGGACTACTCACTAACCGCGCGCTATTCACCTTTTATACACAATCATATCATCAGGATATTTTAGAAGAAAAATAATTAATACGACACATAAAAAAAAGGTCGTAAACAACTACGTTCTAAGTAAACAGAGCAATAAATCACTCGTGACGACATGCTGAACGTCGAGATGCGAAGATTCTACCTCCTTCGCCGCGGAGCGTAACGGTCACCGTAGCAATACATATTGTTTATTCTATAAGTTTTTATTTGTGCCTACAACTTAAATTGTTGTTATCTACTGTTTAGCAGTTTTCTGCCTTGTTAGATTTAATGATCTTTTTTTAGTGCTTGAAAGAAGCCTCATTGTATCATGAAGACATCAACAAGTTTCCCCTCATTAGCTTGGAGCTTGATGAACACATGTGGAGTAATTTCAAGTAGCGTGTCTGTGTGCGTCAGTGATATTTTTTAAAATAAAATTTGTTGTTTGCAGCATCTATAGTTTTGTTATTCAATAATATACTTTTATTAATAAGGAGGAAAAAAATCTCAATTTGCGCAATGAATAGGTAATTGCTTTATTATGACAAATATAGTAATATTTTATATAACCATTTTTGCATGTTTTGTAGCAATTTTGATACTTATTAAAGAAAATAAATATAATGAATAACGGATTTTTATAATTATTGGTGAAAGACAATCCAAACCTCTATATAGTATGCTCTGTAGGTAAAGTAACACAAATAAATTTGGTAGATTTAAAATAAGGAACACCATTTATTAATAAATCCAATCGAGAGAGTTACAACAAAGTCGAGTGAGTGGATGTTTCTTTTTTTAATTGTGCACAAATACTTTTAAAAATATCGCCTAGAGAAGAGGTTAATCGGTTAAATTGATCTAAACTTTTTTCTGTTGTTTGGCGTTCTTCTCGCTCTCTTTCAGCATCTTGCTCTTCAGATGTTCTTTGTAGGTCAGAATGTCGCCTTTCCATTTAGTAACGGTGCCGTTTTCACAAACCCAAATTTCTTCAGCAACCTAACAACAAACAAATATTTATAATCAAGTAGTACCTAACACACTAGAAGTTCTCAGAAAGCTTTACCTGAATAAACTTTTTATTTAAATAAAATGTTATGGTACCTGACTGATCAGCCTGAAATCGTGACTAACGAGCACCAATCCACCCTCGAAGTCGATGATAGCTTCGGCTAAGGCGTCAATGGTTTCCATGTCCAAATGATTGGTCGGTTCATCAAGCAGCAACAAATGAGGCGCCTGCCACGCGAGCCAGGCGAACACTACGCGGCATCGCTGACCATCGGAAAGTTGCCGAATGGGGCAAACCTGCAAAAGTTATTCAAAAATTGTCTTCGGGCCATTAAGAATACTTAAATGTTTTTTCTTGCCTGTTGCCTTCCGGTCAAGCCGTATCTCCCAATGATTTTTCTCATTTCTTCTTTTTCTTTTACATCAGGGAAACACTTCATCATATACTCGAGCGGGGACAAATCCAAGTCTAATAATTCATGCAAATGTTGATGATACCTTGCGATGCGCAAATGAGAGTTTTTCCGTATCATCCCCTCTGTCGGGAAAAGCTGTAATTTGTTTAAAATCCCTTAAAAAATTCAATATCGTGTCATTTTATATTCTCTTACATCTCCATAAAGAAGTTTCAGTAAAGTACTTTTTCCTGCACCATTGGGCCCCACTAAAGCCAACCGAGTGTCTAAGTCAATTCCGAATTCTAGGTTCTTGTATATGTAAGGAGAATTTTCGTTATACCTGCAAAAGTGTGTAAATAACCAAGGTATTTATTGGTTTTTACGACACCACTATTACCTGAAACTGACGTTCTGCACCATAATAACCGGAGGTGGAATAGTTCCACAACTCGGAAAATAGAATGTAACAAGCTTGTCGCTAACCACTTTCTCTGTAAGTCCTTGAGCTACCATTTTTGCTAAAGTCTTCTCTTTGGATTGAGCTTGCCTTGCCAGTTTAGCGGAACCATGACCGAAACGAGCGATGTAATTCTAAAACAAAAATTATTCTTAGAGTTTCACGGCTTGCCTTGATTTTAAAGCTACTTGACTTGATTTCAAATCGAGTTTAAGGGGGTAAACTTCAAGTTAACTCAAGTACTGTTTCTTCTAAGTACGTGTTTGAAAAATATTTCAGCACGGCATTATTGTTTTTATTAGTTCATTTTTACTTAGGGTTTGGCTGGCCATTTTGCGCATAACATATGCGTTTAATCTGTTTTTATATTGTAGATATACAGCAAAGAAACACCCTGTAATTTTTCATAAATGGGAAAAGTTTTCAATATATTCTTCTGTTGTTACATGATTATTTTTTTAACATCATATTGCCACATAAGTGGTAAAGTCGTGTAACATTCTTTCAAAGAATGTTAATCTCAATCTAAAGTGTTTTCCGGGCTTTGGAGCCGAGGCCCAATGAAATTTCTTCCTGGCGTTTCGTCTACAACTACGGCAGACATTATCAAAAGCCATGAGGCAATGGGCGCATTGATCTCCCGCCGTGTTTCTCGACGTTGACTTATTCGACTGTGGTGAGCGCCGTGGTATTTATTCCCCTCCGTCGCACCGCAGTGGATAGACTGGAGTGGGATTAGTGGTGGCGCGGAGTTTCGGCGCACTTGAAGTATGACGTAAAATTCGCTTCCAGTCTGCATTTAGAAAGGTTGAAATTGTTATGTTTAAAGATTTCAATGGCCTCTCTCGTTAGTCTCGGATAGGGGACAGGACTTCCTTTTTAACCAGGTGGCTATCTTATATCAATCGTAGCGTTTTTATCGAGACTAACCATGGAGGCCATTGCGATCTTTAAACACGACAAAGAAGCAAGTTTCTCGGGTCGTCAGGGCATCAAAAGAATAAAACTCTTCAGCTACCAAGTTTTCGGCAGTACTTTTATTGCCTTATTCAGGGCTACAAAATTATGGTTTGTGGAGGGCAAAATTTGTTAGAGTAGTCAGAACTTTAAGTACACTCGGTGTATACTTAGTGTGTGCTGTAAGTGTAGGTTGGTGTCAAACCTGTAAATTGTCTTTACTGTCATACATGTCACTGTCGAATAGAGGTTTTTTCTAGACCGCGTGTAATAATATTTTTCATATAAAAATTAAAACTGTTTTGAGATTATGTTTTCGGTTTGTGTTGAAACATGATGTAGTTTGTTATAACAATAAACTCATTTAAGTACTACCAGAGTATTTTGCCTTCTTAAAAATCTAACATTGGTTATGGGCCCAGAAGGACCAGAGTTCAAAAGAGAGAGACCTGAGGCGAGACACTAGATTGCCCAGTTGATTTAAGTTAATAAAAGCTTAAGCTGTAGATTGAAAACAGAAGATAAAATGGCCTGTGAAAATAATAAGCATGGGATTATCCCATTCAATGGGAGTGGTTTTGATAACTGGAAGTTTCGAATATGCTCTGTGTTGAAGGCAATGGATTTGAATGATGTCTTAAAGGTAGTACCTGTACCAAGTAGAGATGAATCTTGGAGTAAGAAGAATGCTAAAGCCTGCATGGTGATTATACAGAGTGTAGCAGACTCACATTTGGAATATATAAAGGAAGTTGAAGTTGCCTGTGAAATGATTGAGAAGTTAGAGAAGATATTTGATAAAAAGGGCACATGCTCAAAGTTTTATCTGCTGAAAGAGTTGACTAACATGAAATATGATATCAGTAGTGATATTCAAGAGCATTTTGCTAAATGTGACCGAATATTTAGAGAGCTTAAGAACCTCGGCTCAGGATTTGAGGATTCAGACATGGCATGCTTTTTGTTATTGTCAATGCCATTAGAATTTGACAATGTGGTTACAGCAATAAGAACCTTGTCGGAGGATGATTTAAAAATGGAATTTGTTAAGGGCAAGCTGTTGGAGTTTAGCACAAATAAAATCATGAAAGCAAGTGATAAAGGCTTGGATAAAGCTTATAAAGGCAACATATTATCATCATTTGCTGCTTCGAAATCTGTCAAATGTTTTAAGTGTGGAAAGCTGGGACATGTGCACAGTATGTGTGGAGTAAAATGTTTCACCTGTAATAAACTGGGTCACAAGTCAAATCAGTGCACTCAGAAAAGGAATAGTGGGAGTAACTATAAACCAAGTGAGATTAATAATAAAAACAATCATGGAATCAACTATGGTAGACGAGGAGCAGCCAATTACATTAATGACCAAAGCCTGAATATGTCAGGAAGTAGTAATAAAGTCAGAAGAAATCAAAATACAGAGGCTGGTGGTGAAAATCTGGAGGAGGCTGTTGCTTTTAACTCAGTATCTGCATCAAGCACTTCAGCATTGTTAAGTGGAGAGCTGAATACAATTGAATGGTATGCAGATTCTGGGGCTACTCATCATTATATCAACAATGAAAATGTGCTGATAAACAAAAGAAGATTTGTGGAGCAAAAAATGATTCACCTTGCAGAAAAGGGTAAAGACATGGAGGCCACTTGTATGGGAGACTTGGAATTGATAAGTAAGGTAGGAGAAAAATATGTACCAATTATTCTAGAGGATGTGATTTGTATTCCTGGTTTAAGGATAAATCTGTTGTCTGTTTCTACAATTGAGCCAGCAGGTTTTGAAGTAGTTTGTGCAAAAGCAAAAATAGTTGTTTGAAAAAGGGACAACAAATTTATATGGAAGGTGAACGATTGAATAATCTATACAGGATAATTTTTCAATTAAAGAATGAGGACTTTGTTGGTCTAGTAGTAACTAAGGATAAGGAGATTTGGCATCGAAGGTATGGTCATTTGAACTACAATTCTTTGTCAAATATTAAAAAACATAAGTTAGCTCATGGTTTTGATTTTAAAGACACAGATAAGAATGAAATTTGTGAAATCTCTATAAAAAGCAAACAGAAATGTTTTTCTTATAATTCAAAAAATTCAAGGTCAAGTCGAGTTCTAGAATTGATTCATTCTGATGTATGCGGACCTATAAATCCAATATCACATAATGATAAGCGTTACTTTGTCACTTTTGTAGACGATTTTTCTAGGTTTGTTATGGTTTATGTGATCAAGCATAAAAATGAGGTTTTTAATTGCTTTGTGGATTATGAAGCCAAAGTAACATCATTGTTTTGTGACAAAAAAAATTTCTAAACTAAGATGTGAATGGGGGAGAATACTGTTCAAAAGAATTGGTAGAATTTTGTTCACAAAAGGGTATTCAAATTTTGTATGTTCCTCCTTATACTCCTCAAATGAATGAGATCAAAGAGGCTGAGAGAATGAATCAAACATTGATGAACATGGCCAGGTCAATGATATTGCAAGCAGATATGGATAAAGTGTTTTGGGAAGATGCTGTTTTGACATCTGCTTATATAACTAACAAAACTCCATCATGCATGGTAAAAGATAAGACTCCTTATGAATTGTGGTTAGGCAAGAGACCAAATGTGTTAAATATGCGGGTGTTTGGATGTGTTGCATATGTGAGAATTCCTGAATGCATGAGAACTAAACTTGATGATAAGGGACTGAAATGTAGGTTTATTGGCTACACAGAGAATGGATATAGGTTGTGGGTTGAAAAGGAAAATAAAATGTTACATAGTAGAAACGTGATCTTTGATGAAAATAATTGCTCTATTAAATCAAATAAAACTAAAGGCTGTATGTGTAAGAATGAAAATTATATTGAAAGTGTAAATGAAACAGGAGAAATATGCAAGGAAAATCTTAATGAAAGTGGAAATGAAGTTGGAGAGGAATGTGAGGAAAACTTGAACACTGAAGGTGTCAATAAAACTTTGGAGACTGAAAGTGTCAGACCAAGGAGAGAACGAAAGTTACCATCTAGATTTGATGATTTTGATTTGGATATAAATGGCTTGGCATTGTTAAGTGAATTGTCAAGTGCTCCACAATCTTATTCAGAAGCCAAAGCTAGTAAGCAGTGGAATCTTTGGCAAAAGGCAGTTGAAGATGAATTAATTGCTTTAAATAAAAATGAAACTTTTGTGTTAGTTGAAAAACCAAAAAATAAGGAAATTATAAGTAAGCAAGTTTCTCGGGTAATCGGTCAGTACTGACCGATTACCCGAGAAATTTGCTTCTTTGTAAATTTTCCGGTCGAGACACTCACCATATGAAATTATAAGTAATAGATGGGTCTTTCGTATTAAAAGGGATAATGAGGAAAATTGTGTTTATAAGGCGCGATTGGTTGCAAGGGGTTTTGAACAAAGTTTTAACCAATTTAGTCAAATACATGCTCCTGTAGCAAAACTCTCAACATTGAGAATTTTGTTGTCTATAGCCAACAATTATGACTTATTTTTGGAACAGCTAGATGTTAAAAATGCTTTTTTACACAGTAAAATACAGGAAGATGTTTTTATGAAGATACCAGAAGGTCTTAAAGTGTCAAAGAAAGATAAAGATAAAGTTTGTTTATTAAAAAGAGCAATATATGGTCTTAAACAAGCTCCAAAAGCATGGAAGGAAACTTTTCACTGTATTATGACAAAGTTAAAGTTTAATCAGTCAAAGTCAGATTACTGTCTTTACAGTTTCTTTGATCAAAATGTACGTTGTTATTTGCTTCTCTATGTGGATGATATCCTTATTGCTTGTAATGATAAGGAATTTTTAAGTAATGTAAAGTTAAAGTTAAGTGAAACTTTTAAGATTAAACAACTGTCAAATCAGTTCTATAACTTTCTTGGAATAAGAATTGAAAGGGATTTTTAGAAGAAAATGTTTTCAATAGACCAAATCTTGGCTATTCAGAATTTGATTAAGAAATTTAATGTTAAAGATTGTAAAACTTTTAGAACACCTATTGAGAAAAATTTAAATTTAAAAGTTTGTTGTGAGCGAAGTGAATATACAAGGTTACCTTATAAGGAACTTTTGGGTAGTTTAATGTATATAATGATGGGAACAAGACCTGATATTTGTTATAGTGTAAGCTATTTTGGACAGTTTCAGGATTGTGCCAGTGATGAACATTTTAAACATCTTTTAAGAGTTCTAAAGTATTTAAAGCATACACTTGATTACAAATTGTATTTTTATTTTTCTGAGGAGAATATGGTTGGTTTTACTGATGCAGATTTGGGCCAACAATATCAATGATCGAAGGTCTATTAGTGGATATTGCTTCAAGTTGTTTGATAACTTAGTTTGTTGGAGTTCCAAAAAGCAAACTTCTGTAGCTTTATCTAGTACTGAATCAGAGTTTGTTGCAGTTTGTGTTGCTTCATGTGAGTTGTTGTATATGAGGAATTTACTTTCTGATCTGAGGGTATGTTTTTCGTTGCCTATAACGTTGTTTGAGGATAATCAAAGTGCAATAAAACTTTTGCAGAACTTTGAGAATAATAAAAGATGTAAGCACATAGATGTAAAGTTGCATTTTATTTTGGATCTTATTAATAATGGCATCTTAAGGGTGAAATATATTTGCTCAGAACAACAACTTGCTAATATGTTTACTAAGTCGTTGGGTCATGAGAAATTTTACTTATTTGTAAAAATGTTAAATTTGAAAATTTAGATTTTTGTAGTATTTAATTTGATAAACAGATTTACAGGTTTGTGGGAGGTAGTTAGAGTAGTCAGAACTTTAAGTACACTCGGTGTATACTTAGTGTGTGCTGTAAGTGTAGGTTGGTATCAAACCTGTAAATTGTCTTTACTGTCATACATGTCACTGTCGAATAGAGGTTTTTTCTAGACCGCGTGTAATAATATTTTTCATATAAAAATTAAAACTGTTTTGAGATTATGTTTTCGGTTTGTGTTGAAACATGATGTAGTTTGTTATAACAATAAACTCATTTAAGTACTACCAGAGTATTTTGCCTTCTTAAAAACCTAACAAAATTAATGACAGCAGTAAAAAACACTTACTGCTACCTTGTTTCATGACGTAAGAATCTTACCTTCATGTGATTGATTTGGTCCTGTTCCCAATTATATTGCTTCATCTGATTCTCTAACAATTCCATGCGAGTTCTGACAAACGCGTCGTAATTACCAGTGTAATACTTTAACCGTTTCTTGTTCATATGAATAATGTTCGTACAAACACCGTTCAGGAAATCCTGCGAGTGAGATATCAAGACCAATATTCGTTTGTAGCTGAAATAAATATTAAATCCTCGGTTTTTAAGCAAGCAACAGCTGCTATTTTATGTAAACGCCTGCCTTCCCTACACAACACTTACTGTTTTAGTTCTTCCTCCAACCACACACATGCATCCAAATCCAAGTGATTGGTAGGTTCATCAAGCAACAGTAGATGAGGCTTCACATACAACGCCCTGGCCAATGCAATACGCATCCTCCAACCTCCACTGAAGTCCTTCGTCTTTTTCTGCTGCATTTCCTTGGAAAATCCTAAACCGTGAAGAATATTCGCGGCCCGCGCTTCCGCGGTATCGGCCGAAATCTCCTCGAGTCGATCGTAAATGTCCATCAGTTGTTCCTGAGACTCTGAAAAGCCGTAAAATATTGGCGTAATCACCTGGTCAATACAAAGCTGGGCTAAAATAATCTTTGGTATTTTCAATTAATCAATATAAATCAAACCAACATTTATTATAATTGGTTTTATTCTTCTCTAAAGTTATTTCAAGAAGCCTTTTACCTTTAGAGAGACTAAAGTACTTTGAAGGATGCATAACAATGTATTTAACTGAACACACTGGTGGTATAAAGAATATAACAAATATTATATTCTGTAGAATAAAAAGACAATACATATCCATAACTAAGATCATTCACTTTATTTTTTTTGCCCTGTACCTTCCCATAGTAATACGATCAATTGTTTATTGGATGCTATATATGTATTGTTACAAAATAGACTTTCCATTAAAAACTGTCCAGTTGCAACTACCAAGTACAAACCAAGAAAAAGTACAAACATTGCCATTTTATATGTAGGAAACCTTACTTCTTTCGACAATACTACTCCACTGGAAAACAATATATTTTGAAGTCACTTCACTTACCATCATCTTCACAAGCTATTAATGATTCAGCAAGTTTTTCGAGCCGGTTTCTCTCTTGATCAACTTCCATCACACACTGCAAAGCCGACTTGTCAGAAGCAGGCATTTCTCTAGTTAGGTGGAAAATATCTATATGTTCTGGGATTGGAACTTCCCTAAAACTCAAGAAGTAATAAAAAAACTGCTTACGCAATATATTGGTTTCCACCTGTTGCCAAGCACAGCCAAAAGAGTGGATTTTCCGCATCCATTGAGGCCAATAAGCCCATACCGTCGTCCACAATTCAATTCAAGCATCGCGTCTTGCAACATTTCAGAGCCGTGGAAGGTAATAGAGAAATTCTCGATTTTTATGTCCCTTGATTTTGGGTGAACAGCAAGAGAACCAGTACATGCTCTTGCTTCAGCATTTAGCCTTGCATCGGCTTCCAGTTTTGCACAAAGTGCTTCTGCAACATGGATTAAACTTCAACAATCTCAAATTTCATAGCAAAGTAAATAATGTACCCTCTGCACTGAGCTCAATGGAACCGTTAACAGAACCATTTTGAGTCCCATTGGTAGCTGATTTTTCATTTTGTTCGTCAGGTTTCTGCTGTTTTTTGCCAGCTTGTCGCGCTTTTGCAGCCTCCTTTTTACGCTGCTGTTCGCGCTTCTTAGCATCAGACGGCATGTTGACCAAAGATGGGCAAAATTCTAATTAGACAAAAGCATTTCAAATACCAAATACCATTTCAATTAAAAAAAAGTATTTTAAATTTCAAGCACTCAGGAAATTTGTTGAAGTAACCATTATTTGCAATACTTTTGAGTATCCAAAAATATTTGACTTACCAGTATTTAATGGCACAAAGATTCAAACACTTCTAGTTATTTCAAATACTTTATGCAATTTTTATTACTTTTTTAAGTTTTTTCTAAAAATCTAAAAGAGAGAGGCACTTTAAGTAGAAAAGGCAAGAGGTAAATTCTTGGTGTTCCTCCATGTAAGCAAGGAGTGGAACAACCGTTATTAAATTTTTTTAAAGTGTAACAGGGCTTGTCAAGGAACCACCCTTTTCTGAAATTTTTTCTGTTATTTATTTACACCCTGAAAATATAAGTGAGTGAATTTTTCACCTGTATAGACCATTTATTTGTTATTGACATTGAGAACAAATGCAGGATGCTCTGAAATTATCACCCAATAATTTAACAGCTTAATGTGTGACATATCTAAAAAAAAAAACTGTTTTAAGAGAAGCTCAAAAACCTTTACTTTATATAAGTCCTTTTCATCTTGTAAACTGTTGTAACTCGATCTGTAATATTTTTCTGATAATTATCATTTGATCAGTGCCAAATGTCATAATGGTAATATTGAAAAAAAAATTTTAAATGTCTCCTCAAAATTTACAAAAAATTAGATGGGACACTTTGGGAAATCGATGATTATGACTCGTCCTTTCGGTATCAAAGTAACCAGTTTTATTTATACTTGGTGTGACTCGGGAATGGTTTATGGTGATCATGTTGTTCAGCAGAAAAGATGTCTGATTGCCCTACAGTGATCACTCTGCCAACCAACTACAAAGTCTACCAAAATATTAATTTTAATCCCTGTGATTGGCAGCATGATAGAAAAGTGTCACCTTTGGTTTGGCATGATGGGTAATAGTGTAAGGGGTATTTATTATAAAATATCATCTAGCAGGCTATGAAATTTTGACAGAAAAGGATGACATAATCAAAATAAATGGACTTTTGTTTCTCCATCCCTTTCTTTTGACATTTCACAGCCCACTAGATGAAGTTTTATAATGAACACCCCATATTTATAACAAAAAGGCACTAATGTTTCAACTATATTCCTCAGCCTTCGTCAAGGGTAAAAAACACCAGAGGAAATGTAAAAGGGTAAAATTTTACAGGAAAATTCGTCACTTACTAGTTTCTAAAGTTGGATAACCCAGGCCTTAAGGATATCTGCAAATCAAGTATTGCAAACTCTGTGGTTAATATGTATTACCTTAGTTATTGGTGGTTAATTGAAGCGTGAATGAAGTACTTTCACTTTAGCGTTGTCTCCTAGCTTTTTTCAGCACATTTTTTGGAGAAATAGTGGTCAATTATTGGGTCAATTGATGGCATAACCACAAATAAGAAAAAGTAATAGCAAGTAGTAACGAAAAGTGGAAACATACCTTTTTTATAATAGATACGAAATTGCAAAGAAAACTGCTCAAAACTTTAAACTTAAAATCAAATCAAACAAATCTTGAAGGAAAGAATGGGAATTACAAAAACGTTTTCTGGACACCGACGAAAGGCTAAGCACTAAAGATTAAAGAAAGAAGAAAGATGACTTTAAAACTTAAAGCAACTTCACCATATTTCACCTTTGGTTGGAATGGAATATTACAGCGTTTTTGATTGACCGCCGCGAGACTACTGCCATCCTTACATCTTTGTCGAGAAAACAAAGGATAGGAATACTTTCAGGCCACTCTAGAGTTGCCACCCGAAATAACTATTAATATGTTCGACATCGAAGTCAACTTCAACCTGTCAAGCTGCCAAAATTAGGGTTGTGATCTTCATTGTACCCGGTGCATATAACTGTACCGGGTGCGGTGTTTATGAACGGTGCATTCCGAATATGTCAGAATCGTCAAATGAATCTCGATCTGTCAACTTCATAATTCATAAAACAAAATATATATTTTTTATAAACTAATACTAAATAATATACAAATTACATAAATAAATGTGTGTTAATAAATTATTCCCTATTACGGTATCCTGCATCCTGCAAAAGCAGAACCGTTATTTGTTGTTCCTACTCGGTGTAAACTGTAAAGTACTACTGTATTTCTCCGTTCTCGTCCAAATAAAGGTATTTGATCCAAAGTCCAAACAGTTTAAGTTATTTTTGTTATGAATATTTTCGTTAAATTTTGTTTAACTCTTAGCTCTAATAACATACTCATGATAGAAAGAAAAACTCAGCAATTAAAGCAATATTATATCTTTTTTTTTCTTATAATATTCTTTCAAAAAGAGAGTTTTTTTTATAAAATCAGGTGGTTAAAAGTTTTATAAAAGTTTATTTCAGTTCCTGAGCGGTAAAATATATAATAAAAATAAAAAATGCGCATGCACGTGACTTGTAGATTGTAGTTAATGTAGAAAATGAAAAAATACATAATGTGACATATGACATATAAGAATATGGCAACGTGGTAACTTAAGTTGAAAAGGCAACGCTGCGAATTGAATGCACCGGGCGCAATAAGGGTGCATATTCTCCAAATGTGGGTGTAAACAAATTAGAGATGGGTTTTCACCCGGTTTTTTCATTTTTGAGGGTTTATTCCCTGCACACATCCGGGCAAATTCCGGGTTTATTCCATTATAACCTCTGTCGCGCAGTGTCCCCCCCGCTAATGATAATCGGTAATCCGTTTAATCAGTGGTTGCGTGGAGGCGGCTGTATCTTCGTGTGTCGAATCTCTTTTACCACGCTGCAAGGGGGACCCAACTCTTGGAAAGGATCTAGTGTCCCTTAGGTCGCTAATTTAAATAATATAAAATTTAATATCTTTGGGATGCCAGCAAGGTTTTATTGTTTAACACACCTGCAAAATGCCAAAAAAAAACTAATTGAATAGTAATTAAGGTAGAAAAAAATTAAAAAGACAATTCCTAGTTTTCTCAGGAATCTGAAATAAAATAGCGGCGGACGTGAACTTTTCGCGATAAGGTCAGTGGTCCCCAGAAACGTTTTTGACGGGTACACGATTTCTTACTAAATTGGAAAAACTACAACAAAGAAAACTAAACTAACGACGCAGTGTAGAAGAGAACAGAATTCTGCCAGTAGCTGGGATCCTCGATATTATGGTGAGCAAAACACTACCATAATATACTAAATGCTTCAACTTCTACAACTACTCTACAAATACTTAATTGCCGGTAGTCTCCTGCATCTGCAAAGTATCCGCTATCTGCAAGAAAATGGCCTATTCAGGAAAAGGGCAGAGGTGGGCTGACACTATATGGCACAACCGAAAAAACACTCCACGAAACTTTTCGTAGGCGAGCAATAGCCGAATTAATTGTTGTGGCACTATTTAAAAATACAAATAATTAGCGCGGATTTCTAAAGCGAGATTCAAAAAAGGGGGAAAAATTACGAATTGGCGATAATCAGAACGGAGGAGCCAAGGACTTTTCTCGCGGTAAAATTCGAACTTTTTTGCCTTCCCGGTTAATCGTCGCTTTTTGATCGTAACTATATTGAGTTCAAAACCGTCTCTTTTCTTCGAGTGTCCAAGATCTTCTCTCTTTGCCACCCCCTCGGTACCTCTCATCCCCGAAAGGGTACTGCCGAAGAAATCGATACCACCCTGACCAGTGGCGATTATATGGCGCTTCGGACAACGCGGGCATAAATTCAGAAAATGAGCTTTTCTGGAAAATGTGTTGGAAAAAGAAAATTGAAAATGTGATCATTGGACAGAAGAAATGATGCTCTTCAAAATGACATCTCACATGACATAGTTTAATTGACAATTAAAGCTTTTTATTGAAATTAAATGTTAATTTCCTGGCTCAGTCAATTAAGACATTAATTGCTCGAGTTTACAATCAAAGGATCAGAAATTAAAAGCTCTATCTGCTGAGAGAATAAGATTTTAATTTCAATTAAAGATATTCGCAAAATCGCCTTAATTACTAAACTATTGTTCGGGTCACGTACAGGTCTGAAATTCTTTCAAGGGCCATAAACCTTAAAGGGCGCCTTTGCCGGGTAAAGAAGAAGGGTCTACTATGTCATGTGAGGTGTCATTTTAAAGAGCATAATTTATTCTATTTAATGATCACATTTTCAATTTTCTTCTACTAGCAGATTTTTCAGAAATGCTCATTTACTAAATTTATGCCCGCGCTGTCCGAAGCGCCATATAATCGCCACTGGTCTGGGTGGTACTGATTTTTCTAGAGTACCCTTTCGGGGATGCGAAGTACCGAGGGGGTGGCGAAAGAGAGAAGATCTTCGACGCTCGAAAGAGAAAGACGCGTTTTGAACTCAATAGAGTTACTATCAAAAAGCGACGATTAACCGGGAAGGCAAAAAAAGTTCGAATTTTACCGCGAGAAAAGTCCTTGGCTTCGCCGTTCTGATTATCACCAATTCGTAATTTTTCCCCCTTTTTTGAATCTCCCTTTAGAAATCCGCGCTAATTAATTGTATTTTTAATGAGTGCCACAACAACTAATTCGGCTATTGCTCGCCTACGAAAAGTTTCGTGGAGTGTTTTTTCGGTTGTGCCATATAGTGCCAACCCAACTCTACCCTTTTCCTGAATAGGCCATTTTCTTGCAGATAGCGGATACGTTGCAGACGCAGGAGACTACCGGCAATTAAGTATTTGTAGAGTAGTTGTAGAAGTTTAATCATTTAGTATGTTATAGTAGTGTTTTGCTCACCATAATATCGAGGATCCCAGCTACTGGCAGAATTCTGTTCTCTCCTACACTGCGTCGTTAGTTTAGTTTTCTTTGTCGTGTTTATTTAATTTAGTAAGAAATCGTGTACCCGTCAAGCACGTTACTGGGGACCACTGAGCTTATCGCGAAAAGTTCACGTCCGCCGCTATTTTATTTCAGATTCCTGAGAAAACTAAGAATTATCTTTTTAATTTTTTTTCCTTAATTACTATTCAATTAGTGTTTTTTTGGCATTTTGCAATAAAATGCCTGCAACAATAAAACCTTGTTGGCATCCCAAAAATATTAAATTTTACATTATTTGAATTAGCGACCTAATGCCGGCTTTACACCGAGAGTTTGACCTCCAATTAGTGACATCAAAGTAGATTCAAGGCCAAATTGTACTGGTGTAAAACAAAATTGGACTTCAAATTTAGCATCAAATAATTATAGGTCCAATTATTCACGAAATAGAACCTGTTCTAATTTCGTCCAATTCTTTGACATCACAGTTCCTGATTTAGTATTGCCAACACAGAGGAATTGTGCAGGATCTTGATGGAATTCCTCTTTCAATATTTTTAATGCCGCTTTATTTGTTTTGTTTTGTCTTCTAACCAGGGACTAATCCACCACCTTCTTTGAATTTTGACTGGTTCAATTTCAACCATTAAAGCTACAGCAATAATTATGCCCAGAAGAACAGCTTTCTTTTTTTTAATTTAGCGGCTCTTATTTAAAGATATTCAATTTTTTGTACTCCAAACATTTTATTTCAGTACAATATATGAGTAAAATTTATATCAAATATGCATATCAAATATGCACTCTACAAAGAAAATATCATTTGTTTCCTTAATGTTGGCAAAACTGATAATTGACAGTTTCAACTTAAAACTTTGATTAGGTGTAAAACAAAACTTGGACTTCCAAGAATATGAATGATTTCAGGCAAAATGTGATCAAATTAATTTTTCACATTTCTTTGAAGTCAAACTTTCGGTGTAAAGCCGCTTTAAGGGACAAAAGATCCTTTCCAAGAGTTGGGTCCCCCTTGCAGCGTGGTAAAAGAGATTCAACACACGAAGATACGTTGGACTTAGAACATCCTCGTAGTCGAATCTTCTCCGCAGACACGGCGGCAACATGGCATCAGCCGCGAACACAGCTGCTCCCACGCAACCACCTATTAAACGGATTACGGATTATCATTAGCGGGGGGGACACTGCGCGACATTGTCTACCAATTCTACTATCATGCAAAACTGGTGCAGTCTCAAGTGAACACGAATTAGGCGTCGACGTAACGAGTGCGGCAGGAGCTCGAAGGGGTCGTGCCAAAAAGTTGGCACTCAGTTCAAAACTGGCCCAACCAGTTATACAATAGAACAATAGAACACACAAATAGTCACGGGTTCTACCCCTACAATTCGCAACAGTGCAGCACTAGTGCTGCCCTCGAACACGACGTGAGCGCATATCATCCGACGAGGATATCTACTATTTTTTTTAGTACATAACTTTACATGGTTGCAGAAAGAGAGAGAGATATGTTATTTCCTAGTGCGCTTGGTGTGGGGATGCGTACTTTTGTCGTCTGGAAAATCTGCTACTTTATTTTCAACTACTGGAAATCGTTATACTGACTAATTGTCCTACAGGATGAATCTCTTACTGGATTTTATTCGACCGGCTAAAAGCCCTCCGGATAGTCGCCTACCGGAAAACAGCCGAAAGTCTCCTTGATTTGACCTCAAATAGTGCAAGCTTTGAAAAGGTAGACAATGGAATCCGCGCGTGCAATTCTCGCATACATTAACAGCTGTTTAAGACGCCATGTTTAAGGCGAGAACCAAACGTTTCGTTGGTTATGTGTTTTTTGCAATAAATTGCATTTTGCAATACCAATATTATGAATAATTGTGTTGTATACAATGGTGGTATTCTAGCTTACGGTTGTAAAAGCAGCGGCTATAGAAAGGAGCCTGGAGTTAGGTTTCACAGGTAAACAGATAATGGCATTTTTCAGCAACAATTAAATTATCTCAAATAACTCTAAAATCAGTTATTTTACATCCAAATCTTCGAAATACGATTTAGTATATACCCCAGTGAAGTCAATAATGCTATTTTGGGAAATATTTTTCTAATCCTATAACTTGTACACTTTTTTTTAATTATTTAAATTCTTCAGCAGTTTTCCAGTGGCGTAGAAGATGTAATCCCAAGGTTATCAACGACTAATAATTCACAATTATTTTTATTTATTTAATAGAAAGTCGATGTTTGATGATAATATTACTTATAATATTACTAATATATAGTCGCGACGTATAAACGTGCGTTGTTCTTGGACCTCATTGTTGTACGTATATACGGGAGGCGTTCTTGGGGTGTTGTCCTTAGGTGATAGGAAACAAAAAAAACACAGTGTCTTTTTCATTTCATCAAACTTCTAATTGCTTTAGACGTTTCGATGCCCTATGGCATCTTCATCAGTAGACTGCAAAATATTTGAGCCATGAGTGACAGGTTCCGTGAGACCAAGAGATAGATAGAGGCTTATATTTATATGGTACATTGGAAATATTTATACTTAATATTAAAATTAAAAATATGTACTTAATATACATTATCAAAAAGGGAAAAAAAGGGGACGGCTTACCACAAAACACTCTCACACGGGAGACGTGGCTGATGGACTTTCCTTCCTTTCTTGTGATGTTATTTTTCTCAATAGTTTGGTGAAAATGGGTTACTCATCTTGGTCAGTCTTGGCATCAAGTTATGGAAACCAAGACCTGTAGTGCTTCAGAAAGACCTTACGAGCATTCTATCTCGTTAATTCAATATGGTTAATTTTAAAGGTCGAGCGTTATTATTAAGGGAGATTATTTCTCACATTAAATACAACATTAAAAAATAAATAAGTTCAAAAGGATCATTTAGAGGACACTTTAAATAAGACATTCAGACAGCAACATTTTATACGGTTTTATGTGACAACGTGAATTTACCACTGTAATTTTTTGGAGACACTGAATTATTGTTTATTAATAAATTTTTTTGCTCTATAGTAGTAATATACATGAGTGAAATAATCGGGGGTAATACCACGAGAGCTCTGAAATTACCTACTGATACATTTTAACGATTGGACGATTGAAGATTATTAATTAAGAAATGAATAAGTAGGTAGTGTTAGAATATTCGGACATCTTAAACAAGTCAATCAGATAATGACATTTAATAGGGCTCTGAGCTTAATTACTTGACCAACCGAAGTAACCGCTGTAATTTTATCGAATTACTGCTTATTAAGATTATTAATACCTTTTTGGCTCCATAGCAATAATAGGGATGCAGAATAAAATAATAGGGTCGAGAGCTTCAAATAAATTATCTGGTTAATTAGCTCAGGCGGTATTTAGTAAGAATATTTCTCGAATTAAATATAATATTAAAAAATAAATAATTTGTCTTTGAAAATTCCGTCATTTTAAATACAGGTCAATCAGTGAGCGACAATTTATATTAGAGTTTAGTTCTTATTCCCATGACGAGGTAAAATTACCGCTCTAAAATCTTTGAGAATTTTATCGATTTTTACTTCTTATATTAACACCATTTTGTGCTCCCTAGAAATATTGATGATGAGTTAAATAATTACAAAAATTTGAAGTGAACTAATCATTCATTAATTACTGCGACGACGTACACTTAACCTTATCGTTTCTTTTCATTTTATAAGAGCTATCATATCTGAAAAATATGTCTATATAATGAAAAAACAACAATTTGTGATTAAAATAGGGAATGCTAATTCTCTTTCTATTTTTAAATATTTGCATGGTGTATATACAGACTTTTTATTAGAAAAACGTCATCTTATTTAACTGAAGTATTAAGGTGATGAATTGTCCCTTCATCATTATATTCAGAATCTCAGAAAACAGTCTACTTGCGTTTTACGCGTCTAATAAATAATATCTCGACTCTTGGTCAATTATTATATTGTTGCGAACTCGGGGTTCAATAATTCCAGTATAACGATTAAACACGAAAACACTATTTATTTGTCCCACTAATACACACAGGTACAATTCGTCTAGTAAATAACTCACTACTTAACACTTTATAGCCTTCTAATATCGTTTCGTACTTTAACTTACTTATAGCTCGCTTAAAATAACACTATTCCCCTCCGCGCGCTCTATGCACCTTTTATATACAATCCTAACTAATTACAGAAAAACCTAGAAAGTTCTTTATAAGAATTCTTGAATAATCTCACATAAAAAAAGGTTGTAAACAACTGCCTTCTAGATGAAACCGAGCAATAAATCACTCGTGTCAGCCATGACGCAGCGCGAATAGGTCGCGAAGCTCCACCAACCACACACGCGTTGCCCCGCCTCCCATGCGGCGTCGCTGCGAATCGTAACAGTATTTTCAAGCACATATGTAATGACATTCAGAAGTGTGACATTTACTGGTACTATGACGGGAAGTAGTTACAGACAGATTCTTCCTATTCCATCCATGTAAATGTGTCATTTGTATGTCAATTTCTCAGCTTACTAGATGAATATCTATATTTGAAATGGACTCTAATAGGTATAATTTCTACGATGATACCTGTAATTCTCGGCCGCTTTGCGATGAGTGGCAAACTTCCCTTTCCGAAAAAAAAAGGTTGTCATTTTTGGTCTTAATACATAAATAACTACTAACATTGTCTATATACGTACATGGTATATAGATAATGTTATTAGTTTAGATAGCATATAATTGCGTCCGTAGGAATTTACAAGTGATGTTTGTCGCTTCAGGGGACAGAAGATCATGTGTCCGGTTCAAATTCGGCTGAAGGCCTACTTTTTATTTTATTTAAATTATTATTCTTCAGTCCGCTGAAGCCACAAACATCATTTGTAAACGCTATTAGTTTGCACATCTTATATACAGGGTATTCAAAAACAAAAGCGACAAACAAAGGCAGCAAATTCTTTGTTCGTCGCTTTGTTGTATATTTTATAATTAGATTTAATGTATAGCCGGGGTGTTCATTATAAAACTTCATCTAGCAGGCTATGAAATTTTGACAGAAAAGAATGACATAAAAATAAATGGACTTTTGTTTCTCCATCCTTTTCTTTTGACATTTCACAGCCAACTAGATAAAGTTTTATAATGGACACCCCGTAGTATTATCCAAAAATACCTCCTACAGTATAACTAGGACTTTGACAGTTTTTTTATAATTAGTCAGAATGTTTTTTTTTATCTAGAAGGACCAAACTTATAACTTAAATTAAAATTATTAAAAATTACCAATATAAATAAATGTTTTAAAAAGCAGGATACAAAAGTATGAATAAAATACCACGTGACCCCCTAACTAAGAAACTTACGCAGTTACAATTAGTAGATATTTTATCTTTCTAAATACAGTAGAATACTAAATACACATAGAATTTCCTGTATTTGTTTGTCAGTTTCGTTTCCAGAGACTCTGTACATATCATATATATATATATTATAAATTTTGAACACAAAGAAATAAACACATATATGACTAAGTCATAATTGAATAATTAAATGTTAACTTTCTGAAAAGTATATAAATAGTATCATACCAAATTTGGAAATAGTAGTAGTTACTAAGTCTTATAAAATATAAAGTATAAAAAGGATGCATGTTAATATACAGTATCCTTTTTTTTAAAGATAATCTATAGGGGGGGGGGGGGGAGAGGGGAGAATTTGGTTCATTTTACACACAGGGAGACCTAGTAATTATAAACAAAAACAAAGCGTGATTTTGGTCACGGTCTCATTTAATATTATTAAATGTACTGAGACCTTGAGACCATGACCAAAACCACCCTTTGTTTTGGTTTATAATCCACAGAGCTTTAGGTCTTAATTTGAAACGCCATCTTTGAACCTGTTCTATAAAAAATGTAGAGATGAAATATGTCAAAGGCATTGGTTCAAGTGTTAAGTTCACAATAATATTCTCCTTTGGTCAAGATGGATCATAAACATGCTTAAAAAATGTATTTATATTGTTCAAAATAGCATTTTTTAAGACAGTCATATTCAGTTTTGCCTGTCATATCAACTGTGATACTATTATATTCAACTAACAGGCAAAATCGATTATGGGTGTGTAAAAAGATAATATTTTGAAGAAAATAAATAAGCATTTTAGGCAAAATTATGAACCATCTTGATCAAATGAGGATATAAATGTCAACTTAACCCTTGAACCAATGCCTCTGATAAGTTTCATCTCTCCATTTCTAACATAATAAGAACTAAGTAATAGAACATGAGCTGTAACTTAACACTTTAACACATAAAATCCTGCAGCCCAAAAACAACTTTAAAAAAACACACTTTATTAATATACAGGGTGTTCATTATAAAACTTCATCTAGCAGGCTATCAAATTTTGACAGAAAAGGATGACATAATTAAAATAAATAGACTTTTGTTTCTCCATCCTTTTCTTTTGACATTTCAGAGCCAACTAGATGAAGTTTTATAATGAACATCCTGTATATATACAAATAAAGGTATTAAGCCGGCATACTTTTACATTATGAATTAAATTAAATCATAAACATTACTTTTACACCTGAACTTAATTTATCAACAATCAAAATGACAATCAAAAATGTTCATGCTTCTCACAAATTGGACATATAAATAAGTCCACATATAAGCCGCTTTCCATCTTGCCATGGGAGTAGCTCAGAGCAATTCTGAAGTGTAAAGTTCGTTTTTCTAGCTTTCCAGCACCTTGGTATTTCATGCAGTTGAAGCGCTCCGATCTTCTGCCCCCCTTGCCCTTCGAGTACCTACTGATATTTTGGTGTTTGAAATACTTTTGACAACTATGAAAAGCTGTTCCAGCTCAAGTCTTTAAAATCTGTATGTACTTAACGCTCCGGGAGCTTCATGCTCAAATCCCTTATTACAGCTGGAAAGTGGCTTCGAGTTCTTTTTGAACAATGGAACAACTGCACAAAAGGACAAAACATCACAGGTTGCAGTGTGTGACACAAGACTGAACACAAGAATTGAACACAAGACTTAGTTTAACACATTTTTCCTGAAACACTACAAAACTTAAAGCAGGAGTTAATGGATTTACCTCAAGTTTCTCATGTTCAGTTTCCTTCCTATCTCTCCTTTATATATAAAAATGTTTATTTATGTCTGTGAAATAAACTCCAGTGTAGTGTAGCCAGTTTAATTTGCCATGGTACCACTGAATACATTGACACCCTAGTGGTATAGATAATAATAATACCTACCCAGGACTTATGACCTACAAATTATAAACTAAATTGTTGAGCCGTAGGGTTAAATTCCCAAAAAATTAAATAAAAATCGCTAAGCATGCTTTTTAAGACAAAAGAATTATAGAAATAAATTCGGTTTTTGCTATTGTTTACAAACAAAATCAGTCTTTTTCACTGAAGGTCAAATGAAGGTGAGTTTCGGCCATTTTCCGGTAGGATAAAACAACTGTAGGGGTCGATTCCAGTAGTATAATATCCTGTATGAAAATTTGCTGGTATGATGAATTAAATTAGGATAATAAGAAGTCGGGTATTTTCCTGTGGACAAAAGTATAGGGACCCCTTGGTGTTCATGAAATGATAAAAAAATTTGAAAATTTTCCACAGGAAACTGGCAAACTGGCGGCTGATTTAAAGTTTGTATTACCTATGTCCCTTCAATATTTGCATTCATTTAAATAAACAAATATCTGCTTTATTATTTTGATGCGTGTGTACGATCACACACACCTGAGAAAGAACTTGCGCAGTTTTGGGCAATGGTACGAGCGCTCCCTGGGAGCATTTTTGGTGAATTAAATAAGCGAATTTAAATTTTCGAGTTGGCAACACTGCGTCTGATCCTGATCCAGGATCCTTCTTTTGTGTTTTTGTCGCCACAGAACACAGACTACACCACGCCACCACAAAAAATTGTGTAAATTCGTAATTCCATAAGTTGTGTTGTAATTGTTGGAAAGGTAATCATAATTTTTCTCAAAAATCCTTAATAATTTATAAACTATTGCAACTATTCTTGAAAGTAACTTAGGTTTAAAGTGCAAAAATGTATATATTTTTCGAACCGGAAAATTCCGTCCATGTTTGTTTTTAGTTTTTACCCAATTCAGATAGAGTGTTATATGGTCATTAGTGGCATATTTTCCAATTCCAGATTCACTAAACCATGGCAGACGCTGACGATCTTCTCGATTATGAGGATGATGAACAAACTGAGCAGACTACAAATGAAGCCGGAACCGACGCCAAAAAGGCGGTAAAGGGTACCTATGTATCCATACACAGCTCGGGTTTCCGAGATTTCCTCTTAAAACCAGAAATCTTGCGAGCCATTGTCGATTGCGGTTTTGAACATCCATCTGAAGGTATGTAAAAAATACTTTACATATCAATTTAGGGTCTATGGCTTCATAGGTCCACCCCTTTGGTTAAATCAAATGAAACCAAATTGTTTATTCTCGAGATTGCTCAGGGGTTGTTGGACATTTTACTACCACTGATAATTCGTCAGTCCAATGCCAGAACCACAAATGTGGAAATCTACAGTTCTGCACATTTGTGGTTTTGGCATTGAATCGAGCTGGCTCTGGACTCAGCTCTATTAAAGTGTTAATCACTTACAGACAAAATTTATTATTTAAAACATTTATTCATAAAACTAGCCTTAACCAGGCATCACTGCTGTATTAGGGTGTTCTCTTTTCAAAGAATATATTTTATAGCAATAATTCATTAAGTGATGTCTATTGCAGTTCAACACGAATGCATTCCCCAAGCAGTACTTGGCATGGACATTCTATGCCAAGCAAAATCCGGTATGGGTAAAACTGCCGTGTTTGTCCTTGCCACCCTCCAGCAGCTTGAACCAACAGAAAACCTCGTCTATGTATTAGTAATGTGTCACACTAGAGAACTGGCTTTCCAAATCAGCAAAGAATATGAGCGGTTTAGTAAATACATGTCAAATGTAAAGGTTGGAGTGTTCTTTGGAGGCATGCCTATCCAAAAAGACGAAGAAGTTTTGAAGAACAACTGCCCACACATTGTCGTTGGTACTCCTGGACGTATATTGGCCCTCGTCAAGTCTAAGAAGTTGAACTTGAAGCATTTGAAACATTTCGTTTTGGATGAGTGCGACAAAATGTTGGAATTGTTAGGTAAGTGCCTGTATTTTAATTATTTTGTTTTATGCTGAGAATTTCTGTATTAACTCATGAATTTATCACTTCTTTTTTAAAACTGTGTTTTTGCTGCTCATCATTGGGATCTCGTAAACTGCAAGAGATACAGATTTGCTTAAATTTAGGCAAAGGATGCAAATTGTAATGACATTTTAAAATTTCCAAAATTTTGACTGCTTCCAAAGATATTTAACAAAAACTGAAATTTAGAATAATGATTTTTTGTTTTTCTTGAATTTAGTTGAAGTGCTATTTTAAAATAAATTGAACATTCTCATGGGTACTTTTTCTCCTCTACAAGACGATTATTCAGTTTGTAGTAGGACGTTTCGACTTTTCTGGCACATCATCAACTTTAGTTTTTCAAATATGGTGCATAATTTTGAATGTTGAAAATTGGAAAAACCTCCTTATTACAAATTCGATGATAGTGAATGAAATGTTTAGCTTTTTCGCAGGAAACTCTAGTTTAAAAAAACTTTTTTTTCACTCTTTTTTTAAACTAGAGTTTCCTGCGAAAAAGCTAAAAAATTCATTCACTAACATATTTCGCAGAAAATAACTTTCTTTTAACTTTCATAAAATTCTATTGATATCTGACATTTTATTTTTTTGTTAAAGTTTATATCCTTTGAGTCTTTGAGTGTAACACTTTGGATGTAAACCTTTGAGTTATAATAATGCAAATAATCTGGCAAGTGGCTAGTAACTTTACCTGCTGGGATGAGCAGCAGGAATAGTAATTTACGTCATAAGTCCAGTAGGTGACTTGTTACAGTACGAGGTTTTTACTACTGGAAAGTTATACGAGTACTGTAACAACACCTAATGGAGGTGTGTCATAGAATATTTTATTTCATACTGTTTTTATGATTTAGAAGTTAAAAAAAAAATTAAAAAATGACCACCTAAGAATTAGATTTATTGACATTTGGCGTGTCTATTTATGGTATCAAAATTAACTTTTGAAAATATGTAGCCACTAGTCTTAAAACTTTATTATCACAATTTTTTATTAAAATTATTCCTATATACGAGTATTAGATGTTTCTTGAGTTCCTTCGAGAAATCTTTTTGTAATGAGGAAAATGATGAAGACGTCAGCATAAAATCATCAACAATGTGCTTGTATTTCTTCTGATATATGTAGTACTTTGAAATAAGTCAGTTCTGCTGGGCATTGGGGAGATTTTTGAATTTCACTGAATAACTTAGAGGCTCGTTTCGAATATCAGGAAATGATGCTTGATTTGATCTCATGGTTTGATTTAATGACAAGTAATATCGCCACAAACGTCGTAACTACTCCGCACAAATTTTGACTGAGCATTTGCCCAAATCTTAATCAAGCTAAGGTAGATCTCTAGCATCGGTTGCCTAGTAGCCTTTACCGGACTTGTCCAGTTAAAGTTCCAAAATAACTTCGCATGCCCCTGCTGGTATGACAGTTAGGAAATTGTTTTACCTTCCCTGTTGTCTCAAATAAGGTGGTGGTTTAAAGAAAAAATAAATTTCCTGAAATACTTACAAAGGGTAAATGATAATGGTTAAACATGATGACAAGAACGTAGGGACATATGAATCCTGATTATTTACGTAAATGGGAATCTCTCTGATAAGTACTAAGTAAATCTGAAACATTAATGATTTGTTAAGAGAGTCGCGTACTTAGATGCTTAATTCTTCCTTTCAGATATGCGTCGAGACGTCCAGGAAATCTACAGAAACACTCCGCACGGCAAGCAAGTCATGATGTTCAGCGCCACTTTGAGCAAAGAAATCCGCCCGGTCTGCAAGAAGTTTATGCAAGATGTAATTGACCATTCTTATACTACACGTTACTCGCCGTTTCGAAGCGTTGAATGTTGAGTCAAAAATCTTTGAAAAAAAGGAATACCTTCGGAATTAATCAATCGGTCGATGGGAGGGGAGATTAGAGTACTGTAGCCCAACGAGTAGGTCGGTTATTTTCGGTGCTATACTTGTGGGTGGAAATAAAATGTTTTTGGCCGAGCTACAGTACATCAAAATCTGATAGGAGGGGGCGTCTTAACCGATAGTGGGGATCTTTAGTGTACTGTAGCCCAACGAGTAGGATTCGCACTAACAAAGAAGTAAAAGGCGCGTAACTGTTTTGGCCGCGCTACAGTACATCCAAATTATACCAATCAAGAATCTTTAGTGTACTGTAGCCCAACGAGTAGGATTCGCACTTAGGGGGGGGGGGGGCTTATATACAAATAATAAAAGGCGCGTAAGTGTTTTGGCCGCGCTACAGTACATCCAAATTATGCCGATCAATTTCTGCTGCTAGAAAACTACATAATATATCGACGAAATATGATAACGGGGATCAGCATACTGTAGCACAATGAATAGGAGTGCGCTCATCCATTGAAGACCACAATGAAGCTTTTTCTTGGAGATTACCATTTTATAAAAGTGTTTTGACTTTCGGCCGTGCTACAGTACGTCAAAATTAAACTAAAACATGGTTTAAAAGTCCAAAATAACCCAAATGATGCGGAGCTGAATTGGATGATGTTGAGGCCCTCTTCCATACCGTATGTAGAATGAAGCCTAACACGCCTTACGACTGCAGTGCTTCTCTTTAACAAATGGAGTAGAAAAGATTTCGTTCTTTTTTTGGTATCCTTTTTATTTTGATCCTATATTTTTCTTTGCTATTCCATTATTTCATATCGTTGGTGCATAAGAACTTGGCTTTCATTTGCACGTAATGTTTTTAGTAAACCTGTTGAATATTAAAACTTGACTATTGAAATACTGATTATGAAGGCCAAATCTTTAAGACTTTTAATTTTTAAGGTACTGTAAGTGCAGTGGTTACTAACTGAGGGACACATAGATTTCGACTGTAGTAATAAGATATAACTTTGAATTGCATTTTAAATTTGGAACCTTTCTTAGCAACTACTGCAACTGAGTAATTTATAGATAGATATTACTTTCGGGCTATCAACTGTGTGGTATCGTACATAGAGAATGAGTTGTGAGTTTTTCTTTAAAGTGGTACATGGCGATACTTTGAAAACGGTTAAAGGTGTTTTCCTGAAATTTGATGGGATGCAGGGTTTAAAAGTCCACCTGAAATATCTTATGTGAAGTTTGTTTCTTTGGGAAAACTCAAGATATGCATAATTTTATTTTTAAAGGAGACTTTTTTCCTCGCGACATTCTTATCGCGGGGTGGCAACCCTTTTGTAGTTCCCCACAATGGGATAGGGGAGGCCAAGTTGCACGACAAAACAAACGTATTTCAATTCTTTTTACAAGCGGAAATTTTGTTGCTGCCTCATTCTTCTCATTGCGCCGTCTGCCTTCGAAAGTTGGCGATCCAACTAGCAATAATTACACGTGACACAGCTGCTCTGAAGATTTCGGATGATGTTTTAGTGAGCCATCGGCGTAGGTCCTTGAGCCAGGAAATGTGTTTTCTCCCTCTTGACCTCTTCCCCTGAATCTTTCCCTCGATGATCAACCGAATTACCTCATATCTATCTTCCCGCATTACATGTCCAATATTCGTTAGTTTGCGTTCTTTGATTGTTAGCATCAGTTCCTTGTTTTTCTGCATTCTATTAGGAATCCCGGTGTTTCTTACTCTTTCAATCCAGGATAATATTCTCCTATAAAGATACATTTCGAAAGCTTCAACGGGTGAAGGTTCAGCTTTCACAGCCGTACAGGAGGATGACACGTAGCAGCGTAGCATTCGGATTCTAAGACCCAAGTCTAGGTCACGCCTAATAAAAACGTTTTTCATGTCGATAAACGTCCTCCTGGACTGTTCGATTCTTGATAGTATCTCTTTCATCGAATCGCAACTATCACATACTAGTGCTCCTAGATATATGAAGGATGATACCTGTTCAACGATTTTGTCTTGTATATGGAGGGCAGCTTGTGTTTGCACCTTGGAGAAAACCATAAGTTTCGTTTTGAGGATATTTATATGCAGTCCATAAAGCTTGCTGAACTCAACAATGACATCCATAAGTTGCTGGAGTTCAGGCAGGCTGCTGGCAATAACTATTGTATCGTCGACATATCTTATATTGTTAATTGTTTTGCCATTGATTTTGATTCCAGCGCTAGTATTTTCAAGAGATTCCGCGAAAATTTGTTCCGACTACAGATTAAAGAGCAGCGGGGATAATATGCATCCTTGTCACACTTCTTTTCCTATGGCTCTCCTCCGACATTTTGTCCTCTACTCTTAATTGAGCTGTCTGATGCCAGTAGAGTTTTGTAATGACTTGTAAATCACCCTCGTCTGCACCTGTTTTTCTGTTAGTTTTTGATGTTGCACGCAGTCGAAAGCTTTGTGGCAGTCTATGAGGCAGGCGTATAGTTCTACGTTCATGTCGCGTGCTCTGTGTGTAAGTACGTTAAGCGAGAATAGAGACTCGCGCGTTCCTAATCCGTTTCTGAAGCCGAATTGAGTGTCGTCAATTTGCTGTTCGCATTTCTTGAATATGCGGGTGTGTATAACTCTTTGGAACGTTGAGACATCGTATTGGGCCGCGTTAGGTTTTTTTGGGTAAAGTGACAAAAGTTGATCTTAGCCATTCCGAGGGTTATTTTCCAGTTCTATAAATATCGTTGAACAGGTCTGTTAGGCGACTTTCGTGGATTAAGAGCTTCAAGGTTTCAGCGTGTGAACCGAAAAAAAAATTCTTTAAGCAACAACTCGTCTAATCATCAATTTAAAAGGTTTAAATAGATCTTGTCCAAACCTTGTTTTTGTTCTGTCATATCTTGCTTTTGCATGTAGGATAAATGACCGGAGTTATGACTGGTAGACGAGACAGTGTTCTCTCGTTGTTCTCTTTGTTTTGATTACCTTGACGAGTAACTTTTTGTGTGATGCCATACAGTTGCTATACTGGAAGTAATATGTGCAGATATTTTCACTTTGCATAAATGTCATCTTAATAATGTAAATGAATGTTTCGCATATTCGTGACACAATTGGAAATGTGCCTTCGCATTATTGAAGTTATACAATTTTACTATTACCTATTACGTCGTGAGATGTGTCAGAATATGTGGTACATTCGTTAGAAGCAGATCTATCTACTGAACATTTTCATAAAAAACAAAATCACGTTTTAGAAAATCATCATGTTATCTATTGTATGTTTAATGAGCTTGTTCTAAAATCACTGCACTTTTCTTGCTCTACAAAAGTGTGTGGTTCAATTTTTAGTTTGTTTTGAATTTTCTGGACCAGGATCAACTTCAGTTTTTTCAATTGTTAAAAATTGAAAACCGTTCATATTACTATTTAC
This sequence comes from Taphrorychus bicolor, assembly GCA_951812265.1. Classification (NCBI taxonomy): domain Eukaryota; kingdom Metazoa; phylum Arthropoda; class Insecta; order Coleoptera; family Curculionidae; genus Taphrorychus; species Taphrorychus bicolor. The sequence continues at coordinate 1,087,435 of OX638305.1, read as the reverse complement.
TTTAATACCCTTTTTATCAAATTACTTATTTATAATAATCTGAGCAGTTCAAGAAATTATTCAGTAGGTAGATTTGAATACGTCATAGTTTGAACATTATAGGGTATATTTTTTATTACTTTTGTTGGTACTTTTTAGGTAGGTGTCTAATATAAAAAAAAAATATTTTTATTGGTCAAATGGAGCCCTAAACAATTACTATAAAATCAAAATCTATCGTGTAACATGTCTTAGAGAGTATTAAAGTGCCAGCAAAAATAATACATCTTGCTAGAATTAGAAATAATACAAAACGGTAACGCCTACGAAGTTCAGGTAGTTGTAGTTTAATTTTCCTGTGGTTTTTAGCCCATGGAAGTATACGTTGATGATGAAGCCAAGTTGACGTTGCACGGTTTGCAGCAGCATTACGTAAAACTGAAGGAAAATGAAAAAAATAAGAAACTCTTTGAGCTGTTGGATGTTTTAGAGTTTAACCAGGTCAGTTTAGTCTTTTACGAAAGCTACGTTTTCCTTAAACACGCCATTAAAACCAAATGATGATACAGAATTTTTGATTTTAAAGTGAAATTACTTTGGTTTGAACTCTCTCACTGATTGTTCTAATGAAATAGGTCAATAAACTGAAACTAAATTCATGGCACCAAAAGCTCTATTTCGGTTTCAGGTGGTTATTTTCGTGAAATCAATCCAAAGATGTGTAGCACTGGCCCAACTGCTGACAGAACAGAATTTCCCGGCAATTGGAATTCACAGAGGAATGGAACAGAAGGAAAGGTTGTCTCGATATGAGCAATTCAAAGATTTCCAAAAGGTGAGTAACAACTATTTTTATTTCTTATTCTGATTTAATTGACATAATAAAGGTCGCGCAGCGCTAAACAATTTTAAAATACTGTTATTTCTAAACGGAAAAAGTTATTCAAATGCAGTCTGCACCGACTTTAAGCCGTAAATATTAACTTCCTAATAAGTTCGAAAAAATTTTAACAAGTTGGATATCAATTCGTTGTTTGCAGTGTGAAAACCCGTAGCCTTTACTTTTTATTTAACAACATAAAGTGACTATTTGTTAAAAACGAAATCGTTAAAATTCGCTTTTTTTTTCTTTCGCGTTACTTCTTAAGGGTTCAAAATGTCGCAAGTTTTAAAATATCGTTTTATTAAACTCAAAAATGTTCAAATTTTTCGCGCATTTAACCGAGTTTCTAACATTACCATTTTCGAAATTTCCACAGTGCACTCTTCAAAATCTTCAAGTGACTAAAAAAAAAATACGTTTAGTGTGACGCGCAGTTTATTAAGATGATGATAAGTTCGTAGGGACATATGAAATTTATGTGATTATTTACGTAGATGGGAATCTCGCTGATTGTATTAATCCGAAAATTCCAATAATTCAGAGCACTTAATAGATCAATTTAAAATAAATGAATCGTTTTAGAGAATCTTGGTGGCCACCAATCTCTTTGGTCGTGGAATGGACATCGAACGTGTCAACATAGTCTTCAATTACGATATGCCCGATGATTCTGACACATATTTGCATAGGGTGGCTAGGGCCGGTCGCTTCGGCACCAAAGGTTTGGCTATAACGTTTGTGTCCGAGGAAAGTGATGCGAAAATTTTGAACGAAGTCCAGGACAGATTTGACGTAAATATTACGGAGCTACCTGACGAGATAGATCTGAGCTCTTACAGTGAGTTGATCGTTAATACTCTGGTTTCATTCTAGCCATTAAAATTTGCGTTTTTTTTTTCAGTTGAAGGACGATAAGACGTTTAAATAATTTTATGTTAAGAAGTATTAAGTTTTTCTACTTATTTGTCAGTTTTTTTTTTTATTCTTCAATCATCATTGTCAGTAGAATATAAGGTTATATTTTAGGAAAAAATACACGGTATTTGTCTGCTTTTGAAATTAGTATTTTTGTGTAGTGTGCACACAGTAAGTTGTGGTTTAAATTTGGAAGGTGTTGTATCCCCAGCCTTTTAGTTTTTTAAGTAAACTACGTTTACACTCAAATTAAATCTAATCTAAAAGAAATTGGACATTCAAAGATAATGAGATGTCAAAAATAAGTGGATGACTTACATCTCCGCCTTTCGGGATCATAATATCTAAGTCACCGAAGCTTTCCACACCTACAGGGTCGCCACTTTATGAGGGTGTTCGCAAAGAAAGCGATGAGTCCCAGCCCACTCTCCCTCATTATTACGTGACAAAAAGTGCAATGTCAAAATACACTTTTCTGCTGAAGGTCTGAGGGCGACGTCACATACAGCGGAATTTTACTAAAAGCAGAACGGAGCGTAATTTGACAGTTGAATTTAAACCAATCAGATAAAACCTAAAATAGGAATTGACATTTCTGCTCCTGTAGATCAGTCTGTCATCATCATCAATAAGACGACTAGTAGTCGTCTTATTGAGTATCCACAGTATAGTCGTTTTCAGGAAGATATTCATCTAGCCACCCATGACATTGTAAACGCACATTTTAAAAACAATTGAAAAGTTACCAGAAAAGTTACTAGATCGGAGATTGGTGCGAAGCGAGCTTAACGAACGCATTTGTCGGGTTTTAACCTCAAATTTTGTAATTTTCAAACATAACTACTTTGATTGTCAAATTTTGCTCAAATCCAATTATTATTCAGCGTTTGTAATGTAGGAAAAGTAAACTGGCTTAATAAACGACTAACTATCACCCAGAACTATTAACACAATTCATCGCATGACCCAGAAAAGTCATCTGCAACCTCCAACTTCTGCAAAATAAGATGCCAGAGTAGAGTTACAAATACAAAAATTGAGACATCAAAACCACATTCAAGCAGTTGTGAGTATTGATGATTGATTATTGCCAGCTAAAGCGAGCGTTAAATTAGTATGCATATGCAGAGGGAAGAACTGAACTGGACCATCAACCATGAACAAGATTTCCAAAAGTTCCGAATATACTCGCCCCGAAATTACTTTAGTGTCCAGATGCCCTGGGAATAGACCATACATTTAACTATGCTTATGCCTATGCCTTACATAATATTATATAGTCTACCACTTTCCAAGTTTAAAATTGAATGCAGATTGCAGTCAAGTAAAAATTATTCCAAACAGCAAAAGCATCTGAGAAAAGATGGCTTTCTACCAGACTGAATTTAAGTACTGCCATATGATTTGGATTGTGTGATGAGAGTCCCAGTGGCCTTTTCATATACGTACCTATATGCCATATGCCATCCATAATTATGATCACTTTGGATCTTGAGTTAATATTAGTGAAGATTATCCCCCATGATTAAGAAAAGAATATTTCGATGAATTTACTGTTATATCATTTCAGTTGTCATTTGGCTCCATTGTTGGATCAAAATTGACCCTTTCATTCATTTGTAGGTATTTAGAGAAGTGTATTTTTGTTTTGTTAAATATATATGATTTTGCATTATAAATTAATTATACTAAAAGAAGTCTTGCCTAATTGAGCATTTAGTTTCTTAAACTACCTAAATATCAAGAAACTAAAAGGTTTGTGTGGTGGTTTATTAATTGTCTGATTTAATATTAGGTTTGTTCCAACATGCTAGAGAACCATTTCAGAACATTTAAAAAATCATTTTGGCCAACTCACCAGCAAACATTTCAAATTGAAATGAGGAACCATCTTGACATGGTTGCAGAACCACTGTGGACAAGCACATTGTTTATTTCAATTTCGATATCATATTAGTGAGTTGTCAAGAATGATAGACCCTTCTGGAATGGTTTCTTGGTCGAATGGAACCAACTTATTTTCAACTAAAGAGAGCTACAGTTCTTTTAAACTAAATAGCATAAGCAGGAGCCATTTCTTACAAACTAAGTTGAAAAAGTTTCGACTTATAATACTTAGGTATAGACATAGAATTTGAAGTAACTTTTAGAAACAAGTAAAGGCTATTTATTAGTTTGAAATTAAGAACCCCTTTGCAAATAACTTACTATACCTGGAATAAAAATGCTATTGAAGTTGCAAGAACTTTTTATTTTATATACAAAGCAAAACAAGTATAATGTGTTTAATGGAAAATCTTATTAAGTTGGCTGAGAATTGTCAGGAGACAAGAATGCTGGAGTAATAAAGTACCAGCTACTTTCATTGTTCTATCCTATTCTATGAAAACTTCACAACCAACCTGTTCACATTTGGAAGATATTTAAAAAATTATAACTCAGACATTGATACTTTTCTGACATTACGACTTTACCTCCCACTATGGGATGTCTATCATAACATGATTTCGGAAGTGTACAGGGCAGGTCTAGGTCATCTTGTATAAATTTTTTTTCTCAATGTGGGCGCTAGGACATATCTTGGGCTTAAAAGATGCACTTGAGTGTTTGTGATACTTTCAAGCTAACTTGTATATTGTTTTGGAATTTTTAGTGAAATGAGTTATGAGAAAGAACCATGACATAATGTAAAATAAAAGGTTCCTGCTTGGTTTCTGTTAAAATCTCAAGTATAATTAAAAATTATAATTGCAGAAGAAGATAATTACACACGCATGCCGTTACCTTTCTTGTAAGAATGGAAGATCCACATCAAAGGCACACTAAGGGTTGTTGTGGTAATATATTATACAAAACACTTAAAATCTATGGTGGTTCAAATATTAGAACCCAGGATGTAAACTTCAAGAGGCTCCTTTTGAGGCCCAGTCCTTAGCAATCACGTTAGCAAAAAATGAATATACCTTATATGATATACAGGAGTATGATAATATATAAACACTTAGTGTTATTTTGACAAATGTTATACTTATACATCCTTCGGAAAGATTAACACTTACATAGCACTCTGTATAACTGAGTACACAATGGTCACCCTCAAATTGAATCCCACACAATCACTTAACAGAGCATTTAAATTTATAAACAGAAACACACACATATTTTGTTTAGGTTAGTCCGTCCATCCTTCCTTTGGCACATTCATGGATAATTGAGATGGTCAAAAAATCATTCTTCATTTATCTTGGATAATGCAAAATCATTCAGTAGCACCTTGATGATGTGACTTGAATACTGGACATTGGGCAATTCTTTTTATTCTTCGGTTTTATTGTCTGCAAGTGACTCTTCCAAATTTCCCAAGTATCAAGCACTTTGCTTACAGTCTTCATACAAAGTCAAAAACAAACAATGCATGCAGCTGCAGCTCTGCTACTTTAGTTAAGGAAATTGCGAGGAAAATTGTTAAAAAATAGCTTCATTCTCTAAGGGATCAAATCCGTGGTAGGTTCTAGGTTTATTTCACTTTCTGCTTTCACTATATGAGTTGTTGAGTAGAAAAGTAGTACTAAAAACATAAAGGACTGTTTGATGATAATAGGCAGTGTAGTTATTTGATAATAACTCACGAAAATTGGAATAAGAAAAAAAGAAATATGAGAAATACATTCACAATATTTACAAATATGCTTCCAAGGAATCGTAATACGTAATATTATGCTCTCTTTTCAAAATACGGGCAGAAAACAAGGATAGAACATAAGCGTCATGCCATTTCTTAAATTTTGACGGAATGTCTTAGATACCAACAGAAAATTAGAATTTCCCCAGATATCAGTTGAAAAATTTTTGGAAGAAGGGCTGCCACTACAAAACCGATATTGCCATAGCTGGCTAGATGAATATCTTCCTGAAAACGACTATAGTATGGATTCAAACGAAGTAAAAGCCCAAATTTTCAAACAAATATTTTGTATTATTTATTATATACACTTTTAAACGACTGACAGAAGTGTACGAATTCGACGTCAATGCTAGAAGCGAATACGCAGTAAACTCTATGTTGAAGAATACATAACCATCATGCAGACTCCGACTACCTTCATATATTTTTCCCAGGAGGCTCTGAGAGTTTGATCGTTTCTGAAACAAAAGAATCGTTGGTAGAGGGCCTGAGGTGGTTTGATTTGAGATACGGGCAGGGCGCCAATAATTTAAGATATATCCACGACAAGATAATACAACACTTTTATCATTCCAATTGGTCTATTTTAATAAATGAAACAGGTAGTTGTTTCCTTGATCCAGTTCCCAACTTTGACTTAGTATAACTTACCCAATTATTACTGGGCGTCCCAAAAATATTACCTACTAGTCAATCAGCCAGCTCTTTTATTGAGCTCGACTTAAGATACCCCAATAATTATTGTTAACTTAACTTACCTTATTACGTCGAGATCCAATGCACAGGAATTGTATGCATTAAAAAACTGTTGCAAGTCGTGGGTCGTCCAATTTCCGGTTTTAAATAAGTCTAGAATCTGAGAAAACTCAACAAATAAATTCTTCATGTCCCTTGAACGATGAAGAGTAGAAGCTAAAGTTATAATTGCGAATGTGTACTTTCGAAAATTCCCATCCAATTCGGTAAAACTCTTCTGAAGCAGTTTCGGTTTTAAGTTAATGCATACTAATCTGAAATACTATTTGTCAATACATATTTAAAAATTTCTCTGCGTGGAAAAATTCGTTTTGTGCTCGTGTACAATATGGTACTAACTGTTTATGCTCCTTTTCCCTATCCAGTAGAACTTTTAGTTCTCGGAGTTCAAGCAAAAATTCCTTGTCCATTTCAGTGTCGTAATATTCGGGGCCGATGAGTTTGTAGGTCCAGTGGGTCATAATAGCTTCACAACATTTTTTCCAACCCACAAATTGCATTGTACTAAGTTTCTTCAAATTATATAAACAAACAAAGGTATCAAAATTACTACAGGCCAGTTCAAATAATAACAATTCGAAACAAATTTTGAAGATACAATATTTGTCACAAATTAGTTCTAAAACACTTCAATACACATGCATTTTAGAAAAAAACTACGATTGTTGAGATATTGCCTCAGAAAATGTCTTTAAAAAATCGAAAAACCATGTACCTGAACAATGAAATTTAAAATATGTATTTACTTTATTGACCCCTTAATAGCTAGTTAATAGAAACTTGAAGTAATTGGCAGCTTAAAAAGTGGTAATTTAGGGGTGGGTCACAATAATTAAAAACAAAAATTCCAGGTTAATGTAAACTCCTCAAAAAATGTTAACTTTTCATTTGTCAATTGAAAACGAAAAATATGTCATTATTGGACGTTGGTGAATCAAGTAAATTTCTGAACCACATGTGACTATTCTGAAATCCAAATGATGCGTTCCGAAATTCAAGTGACATTTTCTTGTTGAATAAATGGTGTAGACTTTTATTTGAACAACCTTTATGATCAAATTAACAGACCTTAACTCACCTTTTTAGATGTTTCAAATCTAAGAGAGGCTAAGAACACTATGGTGGCGTATTTCTTTGCTAGTTCCTCAGAAAGGGAAAACGATTTTCTAATGTTTTCTACTATAGAACCTGGAATTTCTTCTACCATTTTGTAAATTCGCTTCATGTTGTCAAATTGCCTCCTAAAAATGACAAATTTTACAAATTTAGTAATGACTTAAACTTTGGCGTATTATTTCCATTACATGTGTTTGTTTGTTTATAAATCTCAAAGCTGTATCAATTCAGCTACAAAAGATTTACCTACATGTTCATGTCATACCATATCAACTAAAAACTCTGATGTGCCATGGAATCAAGACGTTTTGCCCCTGTATAAATTCCTGCCACTAACAATGACCAACTTTGATAAATGAATGAAATTATAAATTTAACAAATTTCTAATTTATTTGTTGCCAGATTAATCATATCATTAGCTTGTAAGGGCACATTTTTCTCTTTACATTGCCCTCTTGAAAAAGAGGGATCAAACATTATATTTAGCTTGAGGGAAGGATGACAGGAACTACTGCAATACCACAAACACGTAAGACTATGACCACCCTTCTCCAAACATGATTTCAATAGGATTTTTTTTAAATACCCATTTTCATTTTAGAGCACCCTATTCCTTGAGTCTACTGGGTGTCAAAGTTCTAAATCTCATATTTTAAAAATATTACTTGTAACATTATCAAATAAAAACACTTATATTTTCACTCAAGGTACCAGAGTCAACTGGGGTAACAACTTATATTCCTGAAAAAAAATCAATACCTGCATGATTTCAAAGGTTTCCCAGTTCTTTCTGACACTTCATCCAGGTCTTTTCTATTTTTAGAACTTAACTTCTTTCCCAGCAGGTCCCGGACTACATCGTCATCAAATTCATAATATTTCTCTATCAGCAACTGCCTGGTCTCGGGCTCAATTTGGAAGGCTGACTGTTCTTTTAACTTATATGGATTACTTAATAATTTCTCTAAAAGAGAGTAGGTGCGATAATGGTCTAAAACATCACTGGCAATAAGCTCCAATGAGGCTCCTGTTTGTTTTCCAAGACCTTTTTTATCCAATATTGCTACAGCTTCACTAGCTAAAATAAAATCATTAGAAAGGTGTTCATTAGAAAAAGTCATAAAGTTAGCTTTAAGTTTTTTACAGAAAAGGATGGTGTACTAAAAGTAGTAAATCTATCCTTTTCCCTCACATTTCACAGCTAACTTGACTATTTATATATATTTGCAATTTATCTTTCTTGTCTGTATCCCTTTCAAAAATCATCACTTTCATGCCCTCCTTCAATTGCACTCAAGGAATCAACCAAATTAATCAATCTCAGTGCCACCCTTATGTTAGACATCTAATTAACTGGTATCTAAGTACATACAAAGACAACACATCTGACAGTGATGTCAAATTATATAACATCTAGTTACTGCCACTATCTATCAGTGGCAGAGATATGCATATTGGCCAGGTTATTGGGTAATGTCAAATTGATAAAAAGGCAAAAACTTATCAATACCCATATCTTTTTTACTAGATGGATCTAACAGATCATAATATGCAATAGAAAGTAGAATTGCATCCATAGGAATTTACAATTGATGTTTGTGGCTTCAGTGGACAGAAGATATAATATAGGACAAATTCCAAAACTCACCAGTGGATCAGTTATTTGCCTAATCAATTGCATTTGTGCTCCGCACATGACCAACTTAACCGATAAACTCACTGGTGAGTTTTGAAATTTGCCCAGAATATGCAATCTTATGTGTGTCACTTTGATGTTCCCCATCTAGGGCGACTAGGAAAAAACAAGATCAATTTTAGGACCCTGTATCTATGAGAAAAAATGTTGGGAGTATCCACCTATGTTTATATGAAAAATATAGGTATCTTAAAATGAGCTCCTCCATCTAGTTCTGAAGTCCTGATTATAAAAACTGGGACACCTTTTATGTTTTTTTTTTCCGAATTTAATCCACATAAGTACATACCTGTATAACCCTCTATCCACAGCTGGTATATTTCTGGATCCACTAAAGTGTAATTACTTATAAAAACATCAATTTCAGTCATGTCTTCAACTAAGATTTTACTTTAAAACTTTTGGAGTTCTTAAAAGCGCAATCCCGTATTCGGAATCGGGAAAGGTTTGTTGATTGTTGAATTGATTACTATCAGCTGATTTTCAACCAATCAAATTGAGCGATCTGTTATGGGTATTCTACTACTAAAATCAGCAGATTTCATGGAGATAGTAGCATCATATCATTGGTCCCCTTTTTTCGACCGGTAGTTCACCATGTTTATGTGACCCATGAAATAATGTCATCGCCATAGCCAACAAGCTAGTATTTTCGATCTGGAGACCCCTTCCTGTTTAACAGTTTTGGCCCCCCTTTTTAGCAGTGAGAGGCTAACTAAGGGCTTGGCTGGTGTCGCGCCGTGTCCCCCCCGCTAATGATAATCCGTTTAATCGGTGGTTGCGTGGGGGCGGCTGTGTTCGCGGCTGCTGCCGTGTTGCCGCCGTGTCTGCGGAGGAGATTCGACTACGTGGATGTTCTAAATCCAACGTATCTTCTTGCGCCAAATCTCTTTTACCACGCTGCAAGGGGGACCCAACTCTTGGAAAGGATCTATTGTCCCTTAGGTCGCTAATTTAAATAATATAAAATTTAATATTTTTGGGGATACCAGCAAGGTTTTATTGTTTAAGACAAAACCTGCAAAACGCCAAAAAAAAAACTAATTGAGTAGTAATTAAGGAAGAATAAAATTAAAAATTAAAAAAGACAATTCTTAGTTTTCTCAGGAATCTGATATAAAATAGCGGCGGACGTGAACTTTTCGCGATAAGCTCAGTGGTCCCCAGAAACGTTTTTGACGGGTACACGATTTCTTACTAAATTGGAAAAACTACAACAAAAAAACTAAACTAACGACGCAGTGTAGAAGAGAACAGAATTCTGCCAGTAGCTGGGATCCTCGATATTATGGTGAGCAAAGCACTACTATAATATACTAAATGATTCAACTTCTACAACTACTCTACAAATACTTAATTGCCGGTAGTCTCCTGCGTCTGCAAAGTATCTGCTATCTGCAAGAAAATGGCCTATTCAGGAAAAGGGTAGAGGTGGGTTGACACTATATGGCACAACCGAAAAAACACTCCACGAAAATTTTCGTAGGCGAGCAATAACCGAATTAATTGTTGTGGCACTAATTAAAAATACAAATAATTAGCGCGGATCTCTAAAGCGAGATTAAAAAAAAGGGGGAAAAATTACGAATTGGCGATAGTCAGAACGGCGGAGCCAAGGACTTTTCTCGCGGTAAAATTCGAACTTTTTTGTCTTCCCGGTTAATCGTCGCTTTTTGATCGTAACTCTATTGAGTTCAAAACGCGTCTTTTTCTTTCGAGTGTCGAAGATCTTCCCTTAACCACCCTCTCGCTACGTCTCATCCCGAAAAGATATGACATTTTCCAGAAACTGAGCTTTTCTGGAAAATGTGCTGGAAAAAGAAAATTGAAAATGTGATCATTGGACAGAAGAAATGATGCTCTTCAAAATGACACCTCACATGACATAGTTTAATTGACAATTAAAGCTTTTTATTGAAATTAAATGTTATTGTAATTGTAAATGTAATTGCTCGAATTTACAATCAAAGGATCAGAAATTAAAAGCTCTATCTGCTGAGAGAATAAGATTTTAATTTCAATTAACGGTAGTCGCAAAATCGCCTTAATTACTAAACTATTGTTCGTGTCACGTACAGGTCTGAAATTCTTTCAAGGGCCATAAACTATTAAAAGGGCGCCTTTGCCGGTTACAGAAGAATGGCAATTGTTGGGTATCATGTTTTATGGCCGGAATTCCCAAGAAATTGTGAAAGTGCCTGTCCAACACTAACAAAAGAAATGCTCTTGGCGAAAATAAAAATTATTGCAAACATATGTGCATTTAGGGCCTCATGGGTCTGGTTTATTTAGAAAACCGAAAAATACTTCCATAAGATTAAAGCTTAAAAGCTTCGAAAATTGGCTTACAGAGTTGCCACGTTTCCACACATTAACTCATATGCAAACAGAGAGGTCAGTTTGCATAACAGAGAACTTTAAATATGGCGAAATTCCTGCCAAAAAAAACTGTACCATTTTTAGGGAAATATCGGCATTTGTTGACTCCGTCCATATCTCCTAGGTCATTGCTACGCTCTATGCGTAGTCCAAGTCCCTACTCCCTAGCGTGTCCCTCCCTGGTCCACTCCTAAAGATGGCCGCTGCATAAATTTATTAGACTGCTTTTTATTTATTTTTTTGCCTAAAATTTAATTAATTAATATTTTGATTATCTTTGAGATAAACGATATTGGTAAGTCGAGAACCACTTACTTCTAATAAGCATATTTGGTTATCTGCATGCTTTGCTCGTTATCTTGTTTATTTATGGATGGGCTAGGACTTGAATCACACATCCATCAAAGGAATTTACGGAATTTATGTAGTATTTTGGCGGCTAAAGCCGAAAATAGGAATGGAAAACTGTTAAATCGCATTGCATTCAAAACAAAAGAACACAGGAATAAAAACAAATGGGTGGCCTTTTTTCTTGGCTTGATGGGATACCTCTGCCATCTATTTATAACTCATTACTTTTTTATTTCCTATAAAGTGACAACTTAGAAAATAGCCAGAAAGCAGCTATTTTTACCACAGTGAGAGCATTTTTTTTCACCTTTCTTTTTGGTTTCAGTGCAGGATTGAGGACATGGTTTGCAAAAAATACAACTAATAAGGTCAATATTACTCTTCTGCAACAACTGCACATCAAAGTTGGCCACTATTCAGTGAATACAAAATGCCTGTGCTAAGTCCTCACAGAAGCTCCTCGTCAGGACTTTCTGGCTCTTATAGATCAACTTACAGCTCTCCTTTGGATAGGTCTTATTATGGAGGATACAGCAGTCCTCGAGTTTATGCAGAACGATTTACCACAAGATCGTATACTGATGCAGATGGAAGAAGAGTGTACTCAAGGTAAGTGAATGCCTTATTACAATCATCTAAAGGAAGTGCCTATAGCAAGGTTGGTTTTATCATATTCAAACCACAATCTGTTCTATGATTTAGGTTGAATATACTCACCAACAAAAAAGCAATCAAAAGCTTTGGGAAGACAAAATAAAGCACTATATCTCACTCATTGCCATCACAAATAGACTATTATTATTTGGTGAGGCTGAGGTGAGGATGGTTTTTAGGTATCCTGTGAATTAGCAGCACTCTTAATTAAAATTTTGATGTCAGTACAACAATCTTTTCATTCAATTTTAAAAGTTAAATGGTGATTTTCTGTGGACCAATGTCTAGTATTATAGCAATTAAAAATTTCCGCACTTAAAAATAACATTCAACAGACCAAATAACGAGTCTGCCAAATGATTCATCAGTATGGATTTGTTGTAAATACAATTGGAAAAACAAAATTCTGTGCTGGGCATTGCCAGGGTGTAAACGTTGAACCATGTGGAATTTATAAGGGTGATACTTATAATTTTTCAAAATTCTTTGAGCATCAGACTTGGATACACCAGTTGTTTCCTCTATATGCTTGCAAGAAGATGAAGGAGTTGCGTCTACATAACCCAATACATTTATTTCTTTTCTCTCTCTATCTTGTTTGGGGTATGCATTAGGCCTGGGCTGGATAAACGATCCATGCTCTATTAGATTTGATTTAATTTGGGCAAATATGTCTGGGAAAGGTTGCCTTCTCTCTGGATATCTAATAATAGCAAAAAAGACCCCTAAAATGTTATTCTAACTATAGCGCGCAAAATACTTTATCTTTGGAAATATACTTCCGAAGCTTCTTGGGGATTTTCATTAGATTGTATAAAACAAACCAACATATCATACTTCTCATAATGCGTGTAAACTGCTGTTATTGTAACAAAATTAATTTAATTAGCAGCTAAATAGTAAAATAGAAACACAAAACAACAAGCATATTACTAATAATCAAAAAGTGATAAAACCACAAAGTTTTTGACATATTGCCTTTTGTTCCAAATAAGCTAGCCATTCTACATACGAATTGGACAAAAATAAAAATTTAAGAAAATCTTAAATGCTGAGCTTCGTTTTGAAAATAATTGCATACAATTATATGTTTTTGGAAGGCCCACATTATGACATTTATGACTAATAAACTAAAAAAATAATATACAGGATGTTCCATTTAAAAAACATATATTTGCTTTGTAAGTCAAAAACTGAAGTTGCTAGGAAAGAACTGACTAAGCCACTGGATTCTACGGAAAAAAATGTTTAAGAATGCGTTTTAACTCCTTTGATAAGTATAAAGATAACTGTGATACGGTGGGGTGCCTCAAAAGCGATACTTTTCAATTCCACCCAGTATCTCAAACACCAAAAGGGCTATAAAAATTCTGCTGGCGCCATCTTTAGTTTCACAAAAAAGTAGCACCCTCTAACTTTAAAAATAAGTGAGATACCCCCCAAAAGTGGCGAAAACTGGGATACCCTGTACTTATGATAAAGTATATTTGGATCATGGTAATTGTGTAAATGATGGGCAACCAAAGAAGTTGCTGCTGAAGACATTACTCTGGTGAAACTAACACGGTACTCTTGACTTTTCTATCAAAAAAATTACAATAACTACTGAATTCGAGATTAAACTGACATTTGTTGAATGACTGTCGACAATGTGCAATCACATTTCATCTGTTTGGTTTTGCCAATACCCCATATATTCATCAAGCGCCACCCTGTACAAATAGAATGGTAGATGTAGAAGATATGGATATAGCCAATAAATGCCAAAGAAAATTATCCTATTTTTTGGCTTGAAGTCCGCCATTTTTAAGGAAACCATGACGCTATTTCATCGTCACAGCACATCATACATAATTGGCGAATCACAATATTTGACGAAAGACGTAAAGTGATGTCAATTCAAGCAGATAATGCTGCTATTTTTTAAGGTGCCTCCTGCTAAAAAGGGGGCCAAAACAGTAAAACAGGAGGGTCTCTCTCCAGATGTAATATACTAGCTCGTTGGTTAAAACAGTGCTGCCTAGGAGTATATAGAGGGTTTAAGTGCGTGGAGTATTATCAGCGAAACGGCCTTAGTTAGGAGGTTGGTCAGACCACAGTATAATGAATAATACATTATATCAGTAACGTCTGTCGGTCGAAAAATTGAAACTCCCCGCCCCTTGCCCCGTCCGCCCGGCCGCCGGCGGTGCACCACCAAACCGGTTTTGGCAGTGCATCGCTTATGCTTGAGCCGTATACAAGTCCCCTGTAACTACTCGAGAAAATTGCCGGGTGCAGGTGCGCGCGCCACGCTTTAGTTTTGGGAATATCAAAAGTGCGGACACGAACTGACGATACTGGTATAATGTATTATTCTTTATACTGTGGTCAAACTATCAGAAAGTTGCCTTTTTAGAAACAGTCTACAGTGTTGCCAAAAATTACCAAAAAAATTAAATTCCTTCTCTTTTGAAACCTACTTGTAATAGGAAAAAACTTTTTCAACGATTGCCTCGAAAATGAAGAAATGCGCACTACTAACTACTGTTGAAAATCGCATATAGCAAACTGTGCGCAATGTGCACATTGCTCGTCGTCAATAAATAACCAGTATCTGTTAAGTATTTCTTTGGTATTCCCAGATATTCCCACTTATTCCTAAAGTATTTCCATGTATTCCCAAGTATTCCCAGGTATTCCCAATTATTCCTATGTATTCCCTAGATATTTCCAGCAAAGTGTACATTGATTCCCACTAGTGGTTGACCCCATGGTTACTTCTGTTGATTTGTTAGCCTGGTATGCAAACTGTTTCGTATTAAGGGGGTACGTTGCTAGCCCTCCCTCCCTTATGTATTTTTTTAGCAGCTTTTCCAAGGTTTTCAGCAGAAACGAGGTTAGACTGATTGGCCTGAGCGACTTTGGTATGTAGACGACCCTCACCCTAGACCAGCAGTTTGGAATAAAGTTCCATGCAAGGCTCGCTCTGAAGAGCTTTGTTAGTAGAGGTTTGAGTTGACCCAGGCCCTGTTGGAGTAGTGCCGGAAACACTCCATCCTTCTCAGGGGATTTGTATGGTTGAAAAGCAATAATCATGGATTTTAGCAGGATTGGTCTGACTACTTTTTCTTTAGACCTTCCAATCCTCTCTGTTGGGTCGTTTAAATCGTTCCAAGGGGCTTGTGCTAGTCTCCAAATTTGTCAGCCGGCTATCCAGAAAATGTTCAATCTACATAGAAATTGAAATATTCTAAGTAAAGTACTTTATATTCCTAAATATCAGTAGGTAATATTTCCTTGTTTTCTTTTTTGTTTCCAAAAGATCTAATCAGATCCTGTCAAACATTTGATGTGGTTGAACTTGTACTGGTTAGAATAAACCCCATCCACTCTAGTCCTCTCTCAAGTTTGTTGATATTTTACTCACAACTTGTTTTATTCTATTTAAACATCTAAGCTTACTTATTGGAAAACCTTTTATTGTTTTGTACTTCATTGCAATTAATTTACAATTAATAGTTGAAAGTACTGAGGTGAGGTGTAATGCGGCAGTTTTGCTGCATCAATTGCATCTTTAGATTTCATTACTTCCAACTTTTTTTTAACATATTAGAGGAGATTTGTTTTGTAATTAACTTTAAAATTTTTTTTCGAACTCTTAAGTATTAACTTGAGTAGATATACAAAATGCAATCCAATAATATGTTTATGTTTATAAGTTTTCCTTTCTGTTATTTTTTCAGAAGCGGGTCGATTACAGAAGACGGTGTGACAACCAGATTTCGCGAAGAATCTAGAGAAGACTCATTATCTAGAGATAGTGGCATTAGTTCCATCAGAGAAAATAGCGTCTTTGATTATCCAAGTCGTAGGTAAGTCAAAAGACTAGTTTCGACTTAAATGCCGTATTCAACCAGCATTTTCGTTCCGTTTTATCAGTAATTTAGTGGTCGAAATGGTTTCAATTAGAATGCGATTTATGCTTTCAGGGACAATTCTTTGCACAGATCGGATAGATTGTCAACGTCGGGAGTCATCGAGTCGGTCGCCGATCTAAGAAATAAGTATTCACCTGCCAATTATGTTCCAGCCATTTATAGAAACAAATACGAAAACATCTCCAGATCTAAGTCAATAAACGATATCGGTAAGAATTCTTTGGCATGGAAATTACCATGGTCAATTGTGAAAAACTTAACCTTTAGTAGAAAGGCATGATGGTCTTATATTCTAAATAATTTCAAATTTAGTTTTTATTACATTTTACGTAATTTTCTGTGTGTTACTGAAATAGCAATGGTAGTCTAGCTGCAGGTGTTTTGAAGCCTTTAAAGGTAGTTGCTCTCTTACCAAACGGTACCACAATCAATGATCATGATCCAACAGATGGCTCTGAATGGTATGTTCCATCGTTGGAGTGCTTTTGGAGGAACCATTAGGAGTTTAACTAGTATGTTTCGGTTTATCAATTAACTTATGGCTGTTATTGAAAACATGTTTTTGTCCTGATGCGTAGAAACACTTTCTTTTGGCCCAGACACGTGTATTTTGTTGTTTGTCATCGATTGGAACGTGCTTAGGACAGCGAGAAACGCATATTATGGTCCAGAACGTTTCAAGTCTAATTTAAATTAGGAAATAATTGTTGTCTGGAAACAAGGCTGGCCTCGGATTTTAAATATTGTTACTCGATCCTGGCCCATTGATCCTAAATAAAAATACCAGTCGGGATTTTATTTCTAACTCGATTAATGGCAGTGAAACCTAGAGGCTGTGGAACATCAAATGATAGAAACACAGTCAAACGTTTTCTTAAAGATCCTTAAAAGGCTGATTGACTAGTCTTTTATATATATCACATCGTTTGACGCAGGAATTACTAGCCAAGCGATCACTCTTGTTAATAAAATGTAAAATTTTTTTAATTTTTGGGACGAATATTGTAACTTATTAGTTACCAATTGCACATAAGTGTGACTGCTTTGCGTTACCGTTTCACCGGAAGTGGTGTTACTTTTCATATTTCAAATGGAACACGAGCTTTTCGCTAAGAGATTATTTAACTTCCTAAAGGAGTTAGTGAAAATTCAAAATTCAAATTTTATTTGACTACGTTTTGTACAGAAAATACAATTGTAGCAGGTCACTTCAATGTTACATATAACGGATACATAAAATACAACAAAAACAAATTACAATAACGTATAACGTATTTTGTTGCAGGCAGTCAACATTGTGTTCGAAAACTTATCCTATTGGTTTCTCATGTACATCTTATACTCCTCAACAGAATAAAATGCATTCTCAGTAAGTAATTTCTTTATCACAGCTTTAAATCTATTCAAATCTAATGACTTAATATTAGGTTTTAAAATGGTATATAACTCAAAATCCAGAGAACTCCTTCTGGATACCTCTAACCGAAACCTGGGAGGTCTAAAAAGACAAGCTGATCTTGTACAATAGTCATGAAAATATGCGTTTGTCCGATGAGTATGCCGGCTCTTATGAACTTCAAGCAGCTGCTGAAAGACATACAAAGAGGGCAAAGTCAATATTTTAAGTTCCTTAAAAAACGGTTTGCAATGTTCTCTATAAGCTGCTCGAACAATAGTTCTAACTGCTTTTTTTTGAAGTCTAAACAACTCAATAGCACAAGAGACCCTACCCCACAGGAGCGTTCCGTATGATATATGAGAGTTAAAGAGAGCGTAATAGATGGTCACCAAAGTACTCCTATCAAGCACACAACGCAATCTCCTAATAGTAAATATTGCCGTGGCCAACTTACTGGCCACGTGTGATATATGGGGACCCCCCAACTGAGCCCACTGTCGACGGTTATACCCAAGATGTTCACCGTAGTATCGCTCCTTACCTGTGGTTTAGTAGAAAATACCATAATCTGGGTCTTGTTTAAATTAAGTTTTAAATTATTCTGAGTGAACCAGGTATTGGCAGAGTTGACCAAAAGTGCCTGTTCCTCTTCTAAGCTGTCCACATTTCTTGCATTACAACCTAGAGAAGTATCATCGCAGTAACAAAAGCAGTCGAAAGGCTCAATATAGTGAAACAAGTCGTTCGTATAGACAACAAATAGGACCCAGTATGGACCCCTGCCGTACACCCGTGTCTATAGGAAGGGTGGTCGAAATTTCAGCCTCAACCATCACCTTCTGTTTTCTAGCCGTCAAATAGGATTCCATCAGTTTGAGACTATTGCCCTTAATGCCATATTTTGCAAGTTCTCTTTTTAATAGTTGATGTGATATACAATCAAAAGCTTTGCTCAGGTCGCACAATGTCAAACCAACCACATTACCTTTCTCCAGTCCTTCGATCACCATCTCAATGACCTTAGAGATGGCTTGAACTGCTGATTTTCCTTGTCGGAAGCCAAATTGGTTCGCATTTAAAAGATTCTTACGGGCAAAGTAACACTCGAGCTGATTCTTTAATATTATTTCAAATATCTTTCCAAATATTGGTACAATAGACACTGGTCTATAGTTTTCCCGTAACCTTGGATCTCCCTTTTTAAAGAGAGGAACCACTCTACTAAGTTTCCACAAGTCAGGAAAGACCCCTTCACTTATACATGTATTGTAAAGAATTGTCGGAGGCACCACCAACTGATATAACAATTCTTTTACTCTTTTTGCGTTGGTGTCATAAACATCAAAAGATCCAGTACTTTTCAAAGCATATATTGCCTCGTGAACATCCTTATCAGCAATAGGCTGAAATCTAAAAGAGCCGGCTGCTTCCGGGATAGAATCAATTATGGCGTTCTGCACATTTACATCTACGTGTAGCAACTGTAAAGTCTGCTGTGCGACTCTTGAAAAGTAATAATTGAAGGCATCAGGCGAAATTTTCCCAAATTTATTATCCATTGAAAGGTTTCCTCGCTCATAATTCACGAGAGTCCATATATTCTTGGTTCTTCGATTAGATGTTCCAATAAAAGTGCAATATGCTTGTCTCTTTGCCGTCTTAATATTTCGTCTATAGCCCTTCAGCAGGTTTGTATACAGATTCATATAAAACTCTTCCCGGGTAGAGTCCCTAAGAAGTTTAACCGTCGACAGCAGCTGCCTTTGATTCTTGAGATCATCGCTAACTGGTGGTCTACCACCATGAACATTTTTCAAAGGGAATATCTCTTGAATCAAATTTTGACAGTTAAATGTTAAAAAGTTAGCCATATGCTCAACATTCTCCGATAAGAGAAAAGGCGACCAATCTAGGTCCTCAAAAGCAGTTTTTAGCATCCCAAGACCCTCCACGCTCAACTTTCTATATTTTTTCAACATAGACACACTGGACATATTCACACTTACCTGAATTACTTGGCCATAGTGATCCGATTGACCAGGATAACAAACTCTGCTATAATAATTAGACTTTTGTAAATTTGTTAAAATATTATCGATACAGGAACTAGAACCATTTTGTACTCTTGTGTATTCAGATATGGTGGCCTCTAGCCCATAGCTGTGTACAATATTGCTCAACCTTCTAATGGCCTCGCCGTTGCCCAGAAAATCAATATTAAAATCACCCAAGATTAAAACTCTCTGACAGTTTGCCAATACATCAAACAGCAAACAATCCAACATTTCTAAGAATATGTCCTTACAGCCCCTTGAACTTGAACGATAAAGTGTTAAAATTAAAATTTTTGACGGTAAAATTTCTATTGCACTCGCGGCAAAACAACAAATCTAGTGATTGTTTCTCACGATGGACATGTCATTCGGAGTAAGCCCTGATTGTAGAGCAGTTTGGTAAGGAGACCACACTCATCCTCGGTGTCAGATATTGCACAGCTATACTACTAACGACCTTTCCATCTGCGAATATGATCTATTGATAAATTTTATTTAAATATCTAGCCAACACCTGATTAGTAGAAAAGAAGTATTTAAGGCTCAAAACAATGTTGTGCCTGTTTTTTTTTTTGAATAAGAATTAAAATTTCATAAACTTGTCACAGTTTTGTAATACCTGCAAGTTTATTATTAGATTACAATCCCATTTCTTTAGGTTTACCACCTCTGGAATCGAAATCAGCTAGTCCTTCGTCAGCGGTGACGCGCAAAAAACAGGTAACTTCAGCTGATACCGGCAACTGCGCTGCCGCGTTATCCTCAAACAGCAATAACGCTAACGGCAACAGCAACGGCGCGTATAATAGCAAGAATTGCAGTGCTGCTAACGCTAACAATGCCACCAGCAGCCGTAACCTGGCCGACTTACCCGACACGGACGCGAATGGCAATCGGCGTGCCAGCGTTGCCGATTTGTGCAAGCGGTTCGATGAGCAACCTGCCAGGGTCGTGGGAGGCCGGCAGGTTAGGCGCAGCGTCAATGAATCATCAGCAAAAGTTCATAAAGAGGTGTGTTCATATTCACAGTCATTATTTACTTTTGAAGTACCCGAAATTGAGACAACTAGGTTAATCAGCAGCAGGCCAAGATGCAGGCGTCCATAATTCTAGATTTGGCTCAAGCTGAATTTTGCTGTCGTCGGAATGGGAAAAAACGTAGTAGTTTTAACGCATGAGGGTAGACACTCTTCGTTCACATGTTGTCACAAGATCGTGCGCGGGTTACGAAATACAATGTAATGTATTGTTGCGAACTCGGGGTTCAATAATTCCAGTGAAACGATTTAACACGAAAACACTATTTATTTATTTCCACAATTACACACGACTACTAAATGACTCATTACTTAACACTTTATAACCTTCTATTATCGCTTCGTAACTTTAGCTTACTTATAGCTCGATTAAAATACGACTACTACTAACCGCCGCTCTATGCGCCTTTATATACAATCCTAAAGTTACAGAAAAACCTAGAAAGTTCTTTATAAGAATTCTTGAATAATCTCACATAAAAAAAAACGGTTGTAAACAACTGCCTTCTAGATTAAACCAGCCGAGCAATTTATCACTCGTGTCAGCCATGACGCAGCGCGGATAGGTCGCGAAGCTCCACCAACCAACACGCTCCCATGCGTTGCCCCGCCTCCCATGCGGCGTTGCTGCGAATCGTAACATTGCCCTCCTCCTAAGGCTGTTCGTCCCAAACAGACATAGCTCCATGGTATCGTGCTAATCGATCCAAATGAACGACCTTCATCTTTGACCTAGGGGTCCGCTGGATCCTATACACTACATCATTAATCTTCTTTATAATTGTATAAGGTCCTTCCCAATTTTGGCTAAGTTTGGGCGACTTCCCCACCTTTCGCCTCGGATTGTATAGCCACACCAAATCACCATCCTGGAAGCCGCGGGAGTTAGCTAGTAAGTCATATCTTGCTTTGGCTCGATCACTGGATATCCGCAGTTTATTCCTGACTTGTTCATGAACATTGTCCAGCCTCTCCTTGAGCTCCTCCACAAAGTTCTCAGAGTTGAGCGAGTCTTTTTCTGGTGTTCCATACATCAAATCTGCAGGAAGCCTCATTTCCCTTCCGAACATCACTTTCGCCGGAGTATAACCAGTGGCTTCATGCGTAGAGCCTCGATATGCCATCAACATGAGAGGTAGATGTTGGTCCCAATCACGCTGATGATCTGCCACCATTTTAGACAGTGCAAAGGAGTTGTCCTGGTCTTGCGAATTCCGAGAAGTTCCATGATCTTCTGGAAAACAGCCGATTCAAAATTTCGGCCCGGATCAGAATGAAGTTCGAGAGGGACTCCAAATCTGCAGAACATTTCATTTACTAGCACCGTTGCCACAGTCGTTGCTTCTTGATTAGGCAGGGCGTATGCTTCAGGCCATTTAGTGAAGTAATCCATGGCGACCAAGATGTATTTATTGCCCGACTCAGTCTGAGGAAACGGTCCCGCGACATCAATTGCTACCCTCTCGAATGGAGCACCTACAGTGTACTGCACCATTCGGCCGCGTGATCTTGTTCGAGGTCCTTTTGTGGCACAACAAACTTCGCACTTGCGGCACCAAGATTCGACGTCTTCATGATAATTCACCCAGTAGAACCGCTCTTTAATTTTGGCCAAGGTTTTATTGACCCCAAAATGACCTCCACTGGTTCCGTCGTGCATTTCCAGTAGTACGTCCGATTTTCTGCTTTCAGGAACAACCAACTGACTGACTACGGTCTTGCCATCCGGACTCTTCCACGCTCTCTTCAGTAATCCATTTTCTATTTTAAGAGAGTGCCACTGGGCCCAGAGCGCCTTCAAGTTAGGACTTTTATCAGCAATTTCTTGCCATTCTGGTCTCTTGTCGTCAGTCTTAGCCAAGAGTATGGGTCCAATATCTGGATCATTCAATTGTTCTTCTCGAAACGTCTGTGCGGTCCAGCCATCGTTTATTTCTACCGACGTTCTTCTTACAGAAGGAAGTCCCTCACGCTGCTCAGTTCTTCGACGATGCTGACTATCTTCTTTACATCGCCGTCTGGACAATGCATCGGCATTTTCGTGAGACCTTCCTGGTTGATGTTCAATTTGGATCTTCTGTTCCTTAATGCGTCCGGCCTCTGTAACACTTTTGCCACCCAAATTATTGGCTTGACTTGATTGATTGACTTGACTGATCCTGGAGGTCTTAACGGGCTCGGTCAATTGCCCCCTTACATTGACAGGAATTGGTTTTTCCTGGATTCTAGGGCGGTCTTGGTTGCGCTCGGTCTTCTAAACAACGGCGACGGACTTCTTGCCCTATTACGGCAATTACTCTTGACGTGACCCAGTTTACCACAGTTAAAACATTTTATGCCCCGATTGCCTGTCGATTGAGGAGTTCTTCCCAATAGGGCTTGCATATTGACTGCGATATCCTTCAACGCTTTATGTAAACTTGCCATGGATGCAAATTGCGTTTGAAAAGATTCAGGGGCCGATGGATATGCCAGGTGAATTAGTCTGTCTATGTCCGCCTCAAATTCTTGTAACGATTCACCTGACTTCTGCTGTCTCATCCTCAGCTGGGCCTGAAACACGGTCTCTTTGTGTTCATTTCCAAATCGTAGTTGCAGAGAGTGTACTAAAGCTGCATAATTACTTTGATCCGCTGCCGACAGAGATTGGAGTAACTCAGCCGCTTTTCCACGAAGTGCTACCACTAGTGATGTAGCGTTTTGGGGCTCGGACCAGCCATTAGCTTTCGCAGCTGCCTCAAATTGGGTTTTATAAATTTCCCAGGCCGTAGCACCGTCATAATCGGGAGGCTTAATTTTAGCGTTGGCTGTGCTAAAACTCTATGTTGACACGGTGTCGTCCTCAAGTTGTTCCCGGAAATTCTTTTCTTGTTCGAGAACCCTCTGGTTGACAGCTCCGAGTCCTTCGTTAACGGATTGTCACGTGACATTATTCTTTCTTCCAATTGTTGCTCCCTAGCTGCGAGATGGTTCACTAATTCTTCTTTAAACCTTTTTTGTTCTTCTTTCTGCTCTTCTTTCTGTTCTAGATAACGTCGTTCCTGTATTTGATCACGTTTTTCCAGCTCTTCCTTCTGTTGTTGATAACGTCGCTCCTGTACTTGATCACGTCTTTCTTGTTCTTCTTTTTGTTCGTTATAACGTCGCTCCTGTAATTGATCACGTTTTTCCTGTTCTTCCCTCTGTTGTTGCATGAGGGACAGCAGGGCGGCAAGTTGATCTTCCATCGCTTGATGCTGGCTTCTGGTCACTGGCATAAACACGTAATGTCCGGCAATGAAGTACTCACTTACCGTTCAATAATATTAGTCTTCAAATTCCCACTGGAATCGCCTTCTGACACCAATTGTTGCGAACTCGGGGTTCTATAATTCCAGTGAAACGATTTAACACGAAAACACTATTTATTTATTTCCACAATTACACACGACTACTAAATAACTCATTACTTAACACTTTATAACCTTCTATTATCGCTTCGTAACTTTAGCTTACTTATAGCTCGATTAAAATACGACTACTCCTAACCGCCGCTCTATGCGCCTTTATATACAATCCTAAAATTACAGAAAAACCTAGAAAGTTCTTTATAAGAATTCTTGAATAATCTGACATAAAAAAAAAGGTTGTAAACAACTGCCTTCTAGATTAAACCAGCCGAGCAATAAATCACTCGTGTCAGCCATGACGCAGCGCGGATAGGTCGCGAAGCTCCACCAACCAACACGCTCCCATGCGTTGCCCCGCCTCCCATGCGGCGTTGCTGCGAATCGTAACAGTATAATTTCTACAATGCAGTCTTTGCGTCTGGTGTAGACCTGGTAGCTGTGATTGAGATGTGGTTGCAGGCGAACATCTTCGATTCGGAACTGTGTCCCATTGACTACAGAGTGTTTCGACAGACGACTTGAGGCAGCTGGCGCCACGAGAGGCGGTGGCGCTTTGGTCGGATCTCCATTCTCCAATTCGTTCCAGGCTGATGTATTGGATTTGGCGGCGGTAGCTGCAATAGTAACTGTATATGTTACGTCGAAACATCGAAAATCCTCAGTGAAGGAAAAAACGGCCACGACGCCTTGTGAACAGTAGTTCTGGTTAGTTCAGGTTAGTCCAGTTCCAGTTTTCCTGGTTAGGTTAGTTCAGTTACATTTTGTACGTTTAGGTTAGGTTAGTTCAGTGCTACTCGACTTCCACAACGCGAAAAATTGTCTGATTTCGGTATTTGGTCATTCCGCACCGTACGCAATGCATTGTGTCCGTTTTTTTCGCTCACTGAGTGTTTTCGATGTTTGGGCGTAACAAGTATTCCATCAAACATTGTAAAAGTGTTTTTGGAGTCCAGTGTCTTGCTGCTTTCGTCGTGGTTAACGCTAAACACGTGCTTATATTAGGTGATCTTAATGTCTCGTCTTTCACGGCGACTGCAAATGGTGTTGCGGACTCTTCCAAGCACCATGTGCTGGCCAATTTCTGTAATATGCTGCAGTTAGTCCAGTATAATGCAATTTCGGATATTAGTGGTCGTTGTTTGGACTTTATTAGTTTGGCAATGGCGATGATGGTTACTGATTTTTTTTTCGAATGAACTAGGTAGTTAACACAATTCACCGCGTATCGGTTCACTTTTAAGTGCTTTATCCATTGGATATGCTTCCCTCGAAGCGTCAGCTACACTACACGACAATTTTCAATACATTCGGGAGCTAAATAGTAAATATATAGAGAATTTTACTGTTTCATCATTGGCTTGCCTATTTTTGTTGCCCGTTTCGTATGCTCTACAATACTCACATAATCTTTTTTAACTGTGTGAAAGATGACTAAAATGTTTTTCAGAAAGAACTATCTTCCAAACCTGAGACAAACGGCGGGCAAGAGAATGATGAGAAAGTAAATGGCGAAGAAAAGAAAACATTCTCTAGAGTAAATCAGTGTGCCAGTTTCATACCGAATCAGCCGCCCAGCGAGGAATTGGAAAGTGAGAACGAGAAAATCGGCAGAAAATATAGCTACGTAAGTAGTTTTTTCAAAATACTAATGCTTGTTCATTAGCGCCCAGATACAGTTTTTATGATGTAAAGTTGTGGCCCTTTCTGTAATCGTATAAAGCTGCAAAATTACAAGTTCAGTGACACAATTTTGTGGAACATTTGCCGGGGTATATTTACCGCGAAACAAAAAAAAAACGTTTTGTTTCGTTGACCCGTGTGTTTGTTGCTTGTCCTTTACGTGCATCGTCTGGATTTTAACAGTTTTGGTTTTATGTACTGCCATGACGGTCCGTATATGCTTTGGTGACGTTCTTCACCGAGTGAAAAAGCCCTGAGGAAGACCTAAAAATAAAAGTCGAAACGTTGGCGATTTTGAGACTGTGAAGTGGCTATTTGTCCTACACCTGCGATCCAACACCTTAGTAAACTATACTTTTTCGAGAAGCGCCCGATAATTTTTTCATATTATGTTTTGCGGCCTACTAAGTACTCACTGAAGTCAGTGACAGACCTTTATGGAAGTGTTACCGACATTTTTGGTAGACTAGAAGCCACATAGACTGGCTAAAATCGACGTTCATCGATTAGCTTGATGATCCATGTCCTCAAGGTACTTCTTCGTATCGTCCACACACAGATTGGTAGCACGCAGTTCGGATTTAGGAACGGAATGGGTACACGCGAGGCTCTCTGTACACTCAACGTTCTGACGCAGCGGTGCAGGGACATGAGTGCGCGAATGAATGAAATACGCATGTTTTATTGACTACCGTAAGGCATTCGAGTGCGTTTCGTACCAGAGACTTGCTGAGATCCTCAAATCCATTGGGGTTGACGAGGGAGACCTGCGCATTATCACCCAACTATATTGGAATCAGACGGCGGAAGTCAGAATAGAGGGCGAAACATCTGAAGTGGTGGAGATCCGGAGGGGAGTGAGACAGGGTTGTGTTATGTCGCCAGTTCTTTTCAAAATTTATTCCGAAGCGATTTTTCGTGAAGCATTGAAGGATGTGAGAGAGGGCATCAAGATCAATGGCATTTGCCTTAACTGATGACATGGTAATGCTTGCTGACAGCCAGCCCTATCTCCAGAGCATGATGAACCGTATTGTCGAACATAGCATGCAGCACGGACTACAAATGAATGACCAAGATTGTTATATTCTCCACGACACCAATTAATAACGCTGTTGTACAAAAAAAGTCTCTGCTCTAAAATATATTCGCGCCTCGTCAACGAAACCAATGACCCTAAATTTGAAATTCTTGCAAGGATCGAACAGGCCAGACGCTCATTTACATCAATGAGGAGCTTCTTCGCTCACCGTGATCTGAGTCTGCAGCTGCGTATGCGAATGCTACGCTGCTATATCTTCCCGGTCCTTCTATATGGATGTGAAATCTGGACCTTTAATGAAGCACTGGAGCGTCGTATCAACGCATTCGAGATGTACTTTTTTTTTTATAGAGGATTAGAGAATCTGCTATACAGACATGGGGCACATGGCGATCGAGGTTTCCCACATAGTGTCAGTTTGGCGTCTTCCGTCCAGGAGCACCGATTGACTAAACTCCATCCCTCTCTTCCCGGTACCGCCTTACGGCATTACTTCAGGGTAAATTTTTCTTGTGTTTCTTCATCCTCTCTTTTTTTTTATTTACAAACGTTGGTCCATTTCTTGTTTCTTTTTCTCGTCCTCGATTTTTGTTTTCATTGTCACTGTTATGAATTGTTTTATTGTCTCCCAGTTTTTTTTGTTTGACAAGAGTAGTGAAGCGATGTTGTTCGGGCTAATTTGTGTTCCACATTTTACAGTTGTCTTGCGTTGTTCTGTCTCCCATCTTAGGCATTTGAAAAGAGTATGTAGTGAGTTGTCTATTTGTGTGAGGTCGCAGTATTCGCAACCTGGTCTTCTTTCCTATTATGTGAAGGTATTCCGCGAATACTCCGTGTCCTGTAAATATTTGCGTCATGTGTCTGTCTCTGTCCAGTCTGTAGTTATCCATTTTTCTAGGTCTATGATGAAAGTCTTTGCTGTTCCTTTGTAGTTATTCCATTCATTACTCCACTCTCTGTGCACTTCATCCTTTATTTCAGCTATGAGAGTTTTATTTTTGCTGTTGTGTATTTGCGTCCTTTGCCTTATTTGTAGTTTTATGGAAAGTATCTTTGCAATTGCTAGGAGTGCGGTAGTGGGTGCAGTTCTGTATGCCCTCGTTATTCTTAGAGCTATTTGCCTGTTTGTTTGCCTTCTCTAGGAGTGCAGCGTAGTATTTATAGGTTGTTATATTTTCCCAGATCGGTGATCCATAGAGGATGATGGATGTCACGGTGCTCATTAGTGCTTTGCGTTGGGTGAATGTTGGTCCGTTTTTTGTTGGTGTGACCCTTGAGAGCACATATATTAATCGAAATATGATCACCTCAATCACAACCTTGGAATCTGAAAATCATTGCTACCACTCTGAGATTGACGGTTTGAGAAAGGAACTGGAAGTGTTTCGCAATGCAGACCACATAGACACCCTTAAGAATGATTTGGTAGAGCTGAATGATGATTACCTCAATAAGAACTTTGGAGGTTGACAAGCAATCAATAATTCAAAGTCTGGAGAAGGAGCTGAACGAATCACGCCTTCCCGGTCCTGCCCTTTCCGGGCCCCCTGTCGGGTGAATCATAAGTTCGCATACCCCAATCCCCAATATGTATTTAACACCACCAAGTCATAACGACGTGGAAATCGTGAATCATTGTCATCATCAAGAAGTACCCGGCGGGAGGTGAGGGACGTGTGTGTGGAGGGCAGCAGTGGGATTGTGGGTCAGGATGGGGTACAAGGTGGTTTTACTGAAAGTCAGCGCAGACAGATTATTGTATTGACCGATTATTACTGGAAGGGTCTGTATGGGGCTTTAAAGATCACTTGTTCGGACTGTTCTGTCCAGATTGTATCCAAGCCGGGGGCTAGGTTTCGCGACATTGTATCTACAGCAGATTGTTATGTTAATAAATTGACCGCTTGTGATTTTGTAATAGTTTTAGCTGGTTGTAGCGATACAAGCATTCGTAGGAGTGACATTACTCTGCTCTCTAATAAGTGTTTTGGAACCAATCTTATAATTTGTACTTTACCAAATGGTGGTCAATTTCGTCATCGCGGCAGCTTAGTTGACCAACTAAATAATAACATAAAGTCAGTGGTGAAAAGATTGAAAGGATTCTCAATTAGTATAGACGTTCTTGATATTTCCTGTTCATTCTCAAAGAGAGACTTTCCATCTTTCTCCTATGGCTTAAGTGCAAAGGGTATTAATAGGTTGGCAAATATATTTGGAACATATATCTTTAGGTTTAAGTCTAGAATTATTACGACGAATCTTAAGTTTGTTGAATGCGTGGCGCCTTGTTTGATTGAGCGAGTGCCTGTTATAATTGACCAGAGTGTTCAACTGCCTGACACGGTTGACCGAGGTATTGCTCCCATGGCGGCTAGTGATTTTATTTCGAACCATTTTTTATAGATAATGAAACAAGAAAAATAAGTACACCCGAATCTGATCCGCGGTACACTTATCTTTTATTAAAAGTGCAATGCTTACGAAACAAACGTAATGAATTCACCGTTTTTTTGGAGGAACTTCAGTGGCCTGACATAGTATAGCTCACTGAACATTGGCTGATGTCAGATGAACCTTGTTCTATTCCGAATTACTCGGTGGCGTCTCGTTATTGTAAAAGACAAATGCGTCATGGGGGCACAATGATTCTGGTCAATGACCAAATTTTAAAAATGTTTGACGTACGTAAAGTTAATAAGTATGATTTTTTGTTGGTGGGGGACAGTTCGAATTTTTAATGGTCCATAGTGATTTAAGCAATGTTTTTATAGTTTGTATTTATAGATCCCCGAACTGTCACGTTGGGGAGTTTCTGGTACGCCTTGAGACGCTTCTCTCAAGTGTATCGATTAGTTCACGAATCATTCTTGCCGGTGATTTTAATATTAATTTCATGGCAGAGAGTGCGAATTTGACGGACTTACGGAATATATTCTCGGCACATAATATCTCGATGCTCATTGACAGGCCTACACGTATCTCCTCCCGTTCTGGTACCCTGATTGATTATTTCTGTACAAATTTTCCTGTGAATGCTCATGACTCCGTATCCGTGATTCCTGCGGGATTGTCAGATCATGAGGCTGTACTGGTAACACTTAGCAACAAGAAAAACAATCGACAACAAAAACTCAAATACGGTAGGATATACAGCTCAGTGAATTATGACAGGTTTAAGCGCAGTATTGAGGGGTTGGATTGGAGTGGTGTTGTTGATTCGTCGGATCCCCTGGGAACTTTTAATGGTCTTATTTTGGACGTATTTCGGAGCAGTTTTCCATTGCGTCGGATTAGAGAAAACACCAAGAAGTTGTGGATCACGCCAGGTATTAGAACATCGGCTGCTAACCTCCGAATTTTACATTATTTAAGAAAATATACAGCAAACGTCCCTTTTCATAATTATTTTAAAAAATACAGAAGCATTTACAGGAGAACGGTAAAGTGTGCTAAAGAATTATACTATAAGAATAGATTAGAAAAGGCACTTAACAGAGCGAAAGAAAGTTGGACAATAGTTAACGAGCTGAGGGGAGGGTCAGTTGCTTTAGGCCCTTCCGGGATTGACGTCGATGCGTTAAATGAATTTTATTGTTCTGTAGCTGCGGAACTTACAGGAGGAGTAAGGGCTAATGCAGATGTAGATCCATTGGATTATCTTGCGAATATGTCCATTCAGGAATCGTTTTGTATGCATCACACGGACATTATTGAATTGCATAATATTATATCTACGATAAAGAACAAGAACGCAGCTGGTTTCGATGAGATTTCGGTGCGAGTGTTGTTAAATCTGCCTGAGAGAGCGATCTCTGTTTTGGCGGATGCGATTAATGCATCATTCGATTCGGGGTCATTTCCATCGGCCCTGAAGACTGCTGTCGTGAGGCCTCTATATAAGGGGGGAGATTCCGTTGACCCTTCAAATTATCGGCCAATTTCATTGCTGCCATCTTTGTCTAAGATTGTGGAGCGACTTGTTAAAGATCGCATGGTACAGTTTATAAGAAAACACAATATTCTTAGTAATTGCCAGTATGGATTCCGTGAAGGTAGGGGCACGGGAGATGCAATCTTTGGTTTTTTGGAGGACCTATATATCGGACTAAATGCAGGGAATGTGAGTGCAGCGGTATTTTGCGATTTTTCAAAGGCTTTTGATTGTGTCAGCCACCAAATACTGCTGCAGAAGCATGAGGCATATGGTTTTCGGGGGGTGACTCTTGGATGGTTTGAGTCGTTTCTCTCGGGTAGGAGTCAAATGGTTAGGACAGAGGTTGGAGTTTCGAGGGCACTCCCAGTGCTGTATGGTGTTCCTCAAGGGTCCGTTTTGGGACCTTTACTGTTTCTCTTATATATAAACGATTTGACTTTATTGGATATTCGGGGGCATTTTACAGTCTTTGCTGACGATACTACCATCTTATGGTCCCATAGTCAACCTGATATACTTGAGGATATTCTGTCAAATGACATTGTGAAACTGAAGCAGTGGTGTTCGTCGAATCGCCTCTGTCTCAATATTACTAAAACCAACGTGTTGAGCTTTAAGTGCAACATTTCGAGTATTTCTCTAGATGGCTGCAGTATTGAAAGCAGAGAAACGGTAAAATTTTTGGGTCTTTTGATTGACGACCGACTCCGTTTTTTTGACCATATTCGGGGGGTGAAAGAAAAGGTTTCAAGAGGATGCTATGCGGTAAGGGTTGTGTCTGTCGAGCTTGGACTGGAAGCCTCTAGAGCGGTATATTTCGCATTGGTGGAGAGCCATTTGAGATATGGCCTGGCCTTTTGGGGATTCTGTAGCAAGTGCCATCTTCAATCGGTATTTATTCTCCAGAAGAGAGCATTGAGATATCTTTCGGGGGCTGGATCACGTGAACACTGCAAGCCGTTATTTGTTAAACACAAGATACTGACGCTGCCCTGTTTATTTATTTTAGAGACGGTTTGCTTGATATTTAAAAAATGTCAAGCCCGTTTCCCCGTGCAAAGGGGACAGCATAACCCCCGTCGCGCTCGTGACTTGCCGCTTCCGATTGTCCGGAGTGAATTGACCAGAAACTCCCTGATATTTGAAGGCTTAAAGATGTTTAATCATCTGCCTCAAAATCTTAAAGAGTTCAGAGGTCTGCCTGGATTTAAGTCAGCGGTGTCTGGACTGCTGAGGGGCAAAGCTTATTATACCGTGGATGAATTTATTATATTATAATTTTATTATGAAGATCAATTTTAGATTTATAGTACTCACTTGTCCTTTCTTTTGTTACTCCAGTTTTAATATTATGTTTTTTGAGCCATGTTTTCATTCTTTTAGTATTTTAAGTTTTTACTTAATTTTTTCACAGTTTTGTCAACAAAACTACGGTTTTCGACAATAAAGCATATTGATTGATATTACTGTCTTCGCCTTGTTGCATATGGTTCTTATATGTGTGTGGAATTTGAAGTCCTTGTCAATATTGAGGCCCATGTATTTGATATAGTTCTTTGAGACTATTTGCTTGTCGTCTATGTTTAGTTGAAGTTCTGTCAGCTTTCTTCTTCCGTTTAAGATTATTAAGTCTGTCTTTTGTACTGCTACTTCAAGCCCCATTTTGTGTAGTAGGTATTTTGTTGTTGTAACTGCCAATTATGTTCTTGCCTCTAGTGATTCTTTGGTTTTTGCTACTGTTATTATTGAGAAGTCATCAGCGTATGCAATCAAGTGCGTCTCTTCCAGTTGTATTTCCCTGAGTATCCTATTGTAGAAAAGGTTCCACAATAGAGGCCCTATTATTGAGCCCTGCGGGACTCCGCAGCTCATTTTCATTTCCTCGCCGCAGGGGAGAGTAATAGTTCTGTTTTCAAGGTAATTCAATATACATTTGCCGATTGTAGCGCTTTGATGATGTTTGTCCAGGGGGCTGAGTTAAACGCATTTTTTATATCGATGGTGACCATTGCTGAAAACTTCCTGTTTTTGTACGCTACTTTGTTAACTTCTTGGACAATTTCTTTTACTTTTTGTAGGGCACTTATTGTGCTGC
The DNA here is from genome assembly GCA_951812265.1 of Taphrorychus bicolor. Taxonomy (NCBI): domain Eukaryota; kingdom Metazoa; phylum Arthropoda; class Insecta; order Coleoptera; family Curculionidae; genus Taphrorychus; species Taphrorychus bicolor. The sequence continues at coordinate 1,054,467 of OX638305.1, read as the reverse complement.
GTCCTTTTCTGAAACCGTATTGGTGTTCGTGGATAAAGTTTTCCTTTTCAAGTTCCGTTTCTAGTCTATCTTTTACTATTTTTTCCAGAATTTTTCCGAGCATATTTATGAAGCATTAAGTTTGGATGTCGTTGGGGTTCTTTCGCGGCTTTTCTATCAAAACTAGTTTTGCTTTTTTCCATATTTCAGGAAAAGCAGGAAAAGTTCCGGTCGTCACGTATGCATTCATTACATTTACCATATTGCCTACAAAGTGTTTATTTTCTATAGCTTTTTTAATTATTTCAGGGGTGATGTTGTCTGGTCCCTTTTTTGCCCTTGATGTTTCTTGTTGCTGATATCACTTCCTCTGTAGTTACTATGGGTACTGTGCCATTTTTTATTGTTTTATTGTGCCATCTTCTTGTAGGATGTGAGGGAAACAGTTTGTAAAAATTGCTCTATTTGGGTTTCTTTATCTAGAGTTATTTTGGTTTGATATTTAGTTTAGAGCATGCTATTTTATAGCCCCGTCCCCATATGTCTTGTTCCGTTTCGTTCAACAATTTGGTCCAACTTTTTTGTTTTTCACTTTTGATCATTTTGTTCAGTTCTTGCTTAGTTTTTTTGTTATAACTTTTTAATTTCCTCTTTTCCGTTTACGTCAGACGGTGTTGCGTTTATTCTTGTGAGGGTTCTTCTGATTTTATTGCACTGTTTTCTTTTCATTGCAATATCTGTTGTCCACCAGTGTGCAGGTCTATAGTTTGAGTTTGGTGATTTTCTTTTTGGGAGTAGTTTATTGCATAAATTTGTTAGGTATTTGGTCAGCTCTTCAGCAGTGTTTAGTTTCGTCTGTGTGTCTTGTTTGAGGTAGTTTTCCATCTTTATTTTGCCCATTTCGTCCAATTTCCACCCTTCCAAGTTTTCTTTGTTGTTCGTTACTTCTTGTTCGGAAAATGTTAATTCATATGTTATGTAAAAATGTCCGCTTAGGCTGTCTATATTGTTAACTACGTGCCAGTTGCTAATTTTATTGCATATTCTGCTTGATGAGGCTGTGATGTCTATTAATGAGGTGCCGTTTGCGTTGGAGAACGTGGGTAAGTTTCCAGTATTTATGGCTGTTAGATTATTTGAGATTAGTAGTTCTTCTAATAGCGGTCCTCTAGGGTTCTGCACCGTCGATCCAAATACCTTTGACTTCGCGTTGAGATCCCCTGCGATTAGAATATCCTTACTGCAATTTTTTATAAAGGTGTCTATTTGGCTCAGAAAGTTTTCAAATGCTTGCAGGGTTTTGTTTGGAGAGAAGTAGCATGAGATGACAATGACTGTGTCGAGTTGAATAGCTGCAAATCCGTGATGTCGAGTTATTGTCATTAGCTTTAGTTGTTTGGATGTACATATGAAGCAGTCGTTGTTTAGGTCATATATGAAGTTTTCCTTTTTCCGATGTGTTAGTATTAGTCTATGTCTTGTTCGTATGTAAATTGCCTAAGTAGGTCTAAGGCGCTATATTTTCCGTCTATGTTTATCTGTAAAATTTTATTTTTTTTGGTTTTGCGTTCTGCCAACATTTTGGCTTTAAATCATTCTACGAGTTTGCCTCATTTCTAAGAATGCCTTCTTATAGAGCGGGCGTTCGTAACTGTATGTTTTGTGGTTATTATTGTCAGTGCAGTTGAGACATTTCGGTTGTTCTTTGCAGTTTTTGATTTCATGCTGGGTCGAACTACAGTTAAGGCAACTTCGTTCTCTGCGGTCGTTTCTGCAGTTAGGGGTGATGTGTCCAAATTTATAACAGTTTAAGCATATTACTGGCTTGTTTGTTTCCTCTACTCTACAGTTACTCCATCCTATTCTTATTTTTCCCATATTGATTAGTATGTTGGCTTTTTCAATTGGTAATTTTGCAAAAGCATAGAGGAGTTTATTTTGGTTAGGTTTTATAGCTAGTTGTATTTTAATTTCGCCTTTTTCCTCAGGGGTGATTTTTAGTGTATCGGTAATAGCGTCTTCTACTTCTTGTTGTTCGGTTGTGCTAGTTATATCCTTTATAAACCCTGTTTTGTAGTTTTTGGCTATTGATGTGTCCATATCTTTGTCTATGTTTTTTTTTACTTCTTCAAGGAAACTTCTCTTCATTTTCGTTTGCTTGATATTTGATATGTATCTGTACTTTGTTGTCGTGATTTTGATGTTTTTTCTCATTTTTGACGTTATTTGGGAGTATGTAGCTTCCGAGTTTACTCCTTTTATTATAACTGTGCCTGTTTTCTTGTTCCTAGTTGTTGTCCAATTAAAGGGATCGTTATTTGTAGAAGTACCGGTATTTGTGTTCAGTTCTCCGTTTGTGTATACTCCTTGTTCCTGTGTTGTTATTGGTTTGTACTGAGCTCTTGTAGTTGATATATTGTCATGTTCATGTCGTGATCTTGCAATATTTTTTCCGCCAGTCGTCTTATTTTTACTATGTCTTCTTTCGTGTAATTACAGAGTGTGATTTTTTTGGTTGCCTTTTGTTGTTCTTTTTGTATTAAATTCTTGAGTCCCTGGTAGAGACTCGTCCATTTTTCTAGGGATGTTGAAATGTTCTGCTCAGATTCTGGATTTTTTAATCCAAGGACGTGTAGTGTATTTCCATTTTCTTCTTTGTTGTCTTCATCTGTGGTGATTTTTGTGTCGACGCTAATTACTTTACCTTCACCTGGCTTTCCAGATTTCAGGTAACTGGAGATTTGCGGAAAGGTTTCGCCTCGTTTTTTCTTGTAGCCATTATTTCCCTGTTCGTCCGTATCGATGATCACGATGGTGTTATTTTCGATTGAAAGTGGGTTTCCTAGGCCCGGTGTTGTTTTTGGGTAACATTTGTCATTCCATTTAAATTTTAAATAAATAAATAAAATAAATAAAATCTTTATTGCACAAACATGTACAAAAGGTGGAAAGTACCAGCTACACCGTGTTTTAATAACCACCCGATTCCTGGCGTCACCTAGGCATATTGTATACGTATTTACAATAAGAAATTATGTTCATGCACAAATTGAGAAATGTTAATTTTTGCAGTTGTTATACTATTATACGACTTGAGTGTTCGCGGTAACAAATTATATACATATGGACCAGTATATGCAAAACACCTTTTAAAAAACTGAGTTCTATGATGGGGAATAGTAATTTCATCCAGGTAACGAACGTTAACATTGTGAGCTAAAGCTCTAATTGGGATAAATTCTAACAGATAGCAAGGCTCCCGCGTTAATAGGATTTTACATACTAATACAGCTAAGTGCACAAAACGCCTCTGTGCCATATTAATGTCGAATATATGTCTAACGTGCTGACTGACATGATCGCTTCTTCTCAAATTGTTAACAAACCTAGCACAGGTGTTTTGGATTTTCTGAATGCGGTATTTATCGTAACTTGTTAAATAAGGACCATATACTACATCAAGAAAATTTGGAATAGACAGTACTAAGCTATCTACAAGGATCTTTTTAATTGAATGCGGTAAGACTTGTCTATATTCATAAAGCGTCTTTAATTTCAAATAAGTTTTCTGACATACACTATTTACATGATTATTAAAAGTAAGTCCGCCGTCCATTTTCTTCTTTCCATTTTATTATCTCCATGATTTTGCTTATGTTATTTGCTTTATGTAATTGTCCTAGTATGTTCTTTTGGTCGTAGTTCGGGTCCGTTTGTGTGTCTATGTTTTTTGTTTCTGCTCTTTTCGTTAAGTATTGCATTGTGTATGTTCCTTCGGTTTGTGTGTCTGTAGTTTTTGTTACTGGTTTTTCGTTACATGATTCTGTACGAGTTCCTATTTGTAGGGAGTTGATGAGGTCCCACATTTCTGCGGTATTCATCTTTTACTACTTTACTTTTTCATCCATAGTTTTGATTAAGTTTTTCAGTTTCTTTAGTTTCTCCCTGTCTGCTTTCAGATATTTTTCGTCGTTGTTCTCATTCGCACTTCCTATTGATGCAGTTCTTTTACGCTTAACTGATTTGCCTGCTTCATCATCCCAGCGCAGATCAAAGTAGCCGGTTTTACTTTGTGGAGTTGTAGTATTTTTCATCTTTTCCTGCTTTTGGTTCGTCCACGGTGGTGAGGTACTCAGACTTAGAGTTTTCTTGTGCGATGTCATTGCCTTCCAAGGAGGAAGTTCTTCGTCATCATCCAAGCCCCCGCTGTCAGCCGCTTTTTAGCTGTTGCGATGCCCGACTTTGTCGTAAAAGCGAAAGGAAAGAGAGTTGTGGTGCCGTAGTACCGCTCTCGCTTATCGCCGGAGATAACATATGCAAGTGCGATTTGCCTATGCCGATATTTATCGGTTTTGAGCCTTTAGATTGTTTATCTGATAGGATATTAGCTCAAGAATCCACTAATATTTACCTTTGGTTTGACAATACAATGAAAGATATTCCCATAAAAACACTCACACTTTAATAGTTGTACAGGGGTTATTTTTCCCCTTACACTAATATAAAATTCCACTATGAACTTCGCGTTACTTGGTTTAATCCGTCCGTATTTATAGGAGCGATTTCAGACCGTGTTCATCGACCGATCATAGCCTATGTATTTCACTCAAAAATCGCTCCTTGAGTAAAAAGAAAAACTTAATTCTTATCGAGATGTACTTATATCGACTTATTCTGCGCGTATCCTGGATAGACCGAATAACCAACGAAGAGGTACTTAGGCGGATGAATAAAGATAAAGAACCAATAACAACAATAAAAGAAAGAAAACTGCAATCATCGGTCACATCTTGAGAGGAGAGCGGTATGAAATACTCCGCCGTATTATTGAGGGAAGGATCGAGGGCAAAATATCTGTGGGCAGACGGCGGAATTCGTGGCTCAAGGATCTGAGACGATGGTTTGGTCGAAAGTCTATTGAGACAGTCAGGGGTGCAGTTTCACGTACCGTCATAGCCAGTTGGATCGCCAACCTTCGAAGGGAGACGGCGTCATAAGAACAAGAAGAAGCCACATATATTTACCGTACTTATATCGTTAAAAAACTATTACTGAAGCGCCAAAAAATTCTCTCATTGGATAAGGAATGGGGGCTTGTAAGTGACATCACTGCACGTCTAACGTCAAATGATCACGATTAGCGAATTAAATGTGCCCTGACCTAATATTAAGTCATGGGACACACAAGCACAAAAGACTTTCTATAAAAATAAAACTAGACCGATTTACCAATTTTAGGAAAATGTCGTTTGCTCCTTCCATATTATTGCTAGCTCGTTGTGTCTACGAGTGTTATGCCACCGGTCCAATGAGACCAATGTCATTATTTTGATAAACACCTTAAGAAAAATCAAAGTCACTGTTCGACATCAGTTAACAAAAATGAAGTCTGAAAGCAAACAGTTCTCATCAACCATTCGGCGACGAAAGAGTTAAAATTATGTTGAAGAAACGTCCCACTCCAATATTGTTGGGCAGAAAGCAAATTCTGGTAACGTACTCACTACTATATTATGCCGAAAGTCTGAAGACTTTAAAGTTGATTATGAAACACTTTACTCCCCAAAGTACATAATAATAAATGAATTTGACGATTAGATTTCATAGCGAATGAGTATAATTGAGTTACGGTTTCATAAAGATCTGTCACCGAAATTTGTGATTTTATCGATTTATATTATGAATAAGGTACGTTCTTTATAAATACGGGATTATTTTGTATTTGCAAATTAAATTTAAAAGAAGCGGTATAGAAGAATGTTTTTACTGTTTTTTTAATCGTTTTGGAAATCTTGTAATTTCTGAGTGGAAAAACGGATTAAAAACATATGCGGTTTGCGCCTACTTGAAAATGCAGCCGAATAAAAACATTTTTCTTATAATTCCAAATTTTTGCTAATGTTAAACCCATATTAATGAGTGAAAAACATTGTAGAACTCTTCAAAACTCTTCTTGCAAAGAAAACGGACACACGAATGAAGAGGTATACTTACTGTTTCTATAAATGTTTAAATTTTTGCCGATGGACAATATCACATAATAAAGGGAAAACAATATTTTATTCATTATTTTGCAATATATATACAGTTTGTTTCGTAAGGATGGTAGTTAACAATAACAACAGTAGGTAACAAAGCTAACTTTGCTGTAAAAACTACGCATCAAAAATGCTTCCTGACGGAAATACAGGGTGTCAAAGTTTCACACTAAGTTGAAGAACAAACCACAGTTGATTAGATGAAACATTTGTGTTAGTAGTCAAGCTCCAGATCTGCTTAATTATGTTATATTGTCATAGTTTCGTTTGACATTTCTGAACAACTAGAATTGAAAGCAATTCTGCACTTCCATCGATGCGGTCATTTAATGTTAATCGTGACGTGAGAAGACGCGTAAGCTCCCTGTTTCAACTCGCTAGATTCTAGACCGCGAGATATTTTTGACCCATAAATTGATAGAACTGCAAATTTCAGTGGCGGATCTTTACAAAAGTTTTACGTAATTTTTATCTATCATTGATAAAGGAATTCCTATCATTATTATTGTGTGTTAGATAGGTACCTTTAGCACTTCGCAGCTAAATATAAAGCAATTCGTATTACAAATTGAATCAATAGCCAAACGAAAAGTAGAGATTTGTAGTAGAAATTTATTAGTTTTTTTTTTTTTTACGGTAGAATAAATAGAATTGTGGCATTAAAGTAATACGTTGTGTCGAACAGTGCATTCATTAAAAGTTTACCGTGACGTATGAACAGACGCGTAAGCTCCCAGCTACATCCTCACTAGACTCTAGACCGCGAGATATTTTTGACTCTCTATTAACATTTTTCGGCGGTACATTGATATTTTTAGATTCATCGTGTGTTTTTTTATCGTCACGGATAATATTTAAATTTGGGTCTATTGCTTAGTAATAAATGATGTACACCGTCGTCAGTTTATGGTTTACATTGCCTCAAAGGCGATTCACTCGCGCTAAATGGATTTCTTTATCGCCTGGTGATATAAGACGTTCGTAAATTAGCCAGACAAAAGTGACCACGTCGTGTACTATATATCCCGAGTGTGAATTATTAGCATTTAATCAGTAATGGTTATTGGAAAAATTTTGGTGATTATCTGATTTTTTCTCTATTATCAAATTAATCGAACACCTGTTACCCGTACGATAATAAATTATGAAAAAAAATACGATGTACTATTTCAGCTGTGCTCTAGTTGTTATCTGGAGCACTCTACTTATCATAATTGTTTACGGTTTTGCGAGTGGAATCTGGGTCGCCTTTTCGAAAAATTGGAGATTGTTAGGCGTCATAGGACGGAATGATAATGAATTTTATTGCTTCGGAGGACCGGTACGTGGCCATTTTTATCTCGCATCTTTTCCATACTAAATAAATAAACTAAGCATAAATTGAAATAGCACACTATATATTTTTTTTAACTTTGTGCTGCCTAGTTTAGAAACCAGGTTTTTCGTTTAAATGCTGTTTCCGCTTTGAACTTTAATGATTAACTGCTTAGGTTTGGGCGTTTTTTTATTTGTTTTTGTAGAAAGTCCGGACACAACAAGCTAAGCTTTTTTGAACAAAATTACAAGCAAAAGACTTGTCGCTTAAACAAGTAAATCGTCGTCGTCGTAGACACTTTGGCGTCGTGTAGTTACACTGTATTTATGCTAGTTGTCATCTATTACTCTCGTCAACCACGCCAACTCGCATCTTTCGTGTCTCATCCGATCGGGTTGGTGAGTTACTATCGCTCTCTCCTGTCTGGCGTTGAGTCCACGGCTTCATGAATTCCTCCGTCGTACAGGTCTTGCAAGTTCTTCAAAAAACCTTGCTTCTGCAGACTATATGTATTCATAGCTCCCATACTCTTCCTTTTGAGAATCTCGTAAGGGTCAAGGAACTTGGCTTTTATCTCCGAACCTAGACCCAACTCCGTTCTGCGAGTTCTCCAATAGTGTATTTATTCGATAGTTTTCTGAGATTATATATTATCTTGTTTTCTTCCTTCAACTCTTATTTCTCACTTATTCTATAGAAATTGAAATGAAGACATTCAAAAGTTGTTTTATTCATATTTCGATGATACGTGCTCAAAAACAAATAAAATTTGGTAACACCGCATTCCAATTTCATAAAATGTAGCAACTATTGCTACATTTTCGCCGATATTCTTACTCTTATGGTTTAGAAAATAGAAATGGTATAGCGTACTAATTGGCCCACCATGGTGTCAGAATTATGGCCACCAAAATATCCGCTGGTATACTGCTTTGATTGGCCTAAAATACGCATTTAATTGATTCAAAGATAATCGAGTCTTCTAAATACTAATAGATTTAGCGTCCTCTCGTGGCCATAGTAAGAAGCGCAAATAATTTTTTTCATTCAAAATAGGCAAGGAGGAGATTGGGTGAGACACTTAAAGTGACCTCTCCGTACATTAATCAAATCAAATACTTTATTATTGTTCCACATTAATTTTAATTTCTCTGCTTCTGTTTCCGAATTACACTTGATGATTTCTAAAGTACCGTTGACTGTTTAAAATCACACGTATGAAGTTGATTATTTTGAATTACAGATTATGATTACTGAAATACACTTAACTATTCCGAACTACATTTGATGGTTTCTGAATTACAGCTAGAAATGGTGTAGTGCTGATGCGATTTCGGAACTGGCCTCAAACACCACTAATTCTAAATTGTTAACCGGCTTATTTCAATTGTATATTATGCGTTAACGTCAAAATTATATTTGTTTTTAGGACGTGAGCACATCAACTCCAACCGGAGGCGGCGCCAAAGGAGGGGGGCGCGGCGTCACCGCCCTGGCCGGACCCTCTTCCTGTCGCTCGCTGGTGTCCCCACCTGCAGACGGTGATGACGACGAATTGGCGCAAGCACGTCACGGTTCGGCTGCTGATGCTAAGAACGGTTTAGGATTGGTCGGATTACGCAACATTGGAAACACTTGCTTCATGAATAGTGTTCTGCAGGTAATGTCAAGACTATGCGTTCTTCATATGTCTAGTTAATATTCCTCACTTTAATCAATTTAGTGCCTCAGTAACACCAGGGTATTGTTGGACTATATCAGAAGAGACGCATACCAGAAAGATATAAATACTACCGCGTCTTCTATGAAAGGTGAGTACGACCAAATTGACCACTGCAGTAAATACATGTAGGTATTCCGTCATTTAATCACGTGTTACATAGTAGTAGAGCAAAGCGGGGATTGGCTCATTCATTCTGGCTGTGATGGTGAATGCGCTTCTCTTGCTTTGTATACCAGTGACGCCACAAGCTGTGTGCGGATGGTGGTTAATTTTTTAAATGGAATGGTGAAGTCGCCTCTCGATTCGAGCCCCCGTTGCCCGTTCCCCCAACCCCACCCCTAAACAGCCTCTCTAAAACCTCTTGTAACATTAGTAGTAGTTAGACGTTCGAGCAGTCATGTTACAGAAAATATTTGATGGTAGTTTAAAATTAGAGAAGTGTACTGTGGAAGAACTGCGTGACTTACCACTTATCTTTTATCAGACAAGGGTGGATAGTACCATGCTTTTAAATATATGGGGTAAGCTCGCGTTTCACTATAGAAAGGATTTTCTTCTGAGGACAAGGTTGCCATGTTTCGTACATTACAATCGACCTGATTGGCGAACTCATATAGATGGGCCACCATCTCCGCAAAACCAGTGTCATCTCTGCTTGAAGAGTTTACCTAAAGCGTGTGTGGAAAATAAAAAAAATACTAAGTACTTATTGTTTTTTTATTGTGGAAGTCTATTATACACCCAATCATGTATTTCAATACAATTGTGTAAACTACAAACGTATGACTTATCTGGTAAATGCTCCATGCATTTTGGGTAACTCGGTTGAGTTGGGGGTCCAGACCAATCCATTGATTCAATATCAATAATTTTTTTGCTGTTATCTGATCCATTAAGAATTTTTTCTAAGAAATCTTTATTTAAGCAACTGCTGGATATATTTAGTTATGTGGTTTTT